>OW026321.1:1732333-2932333 GCA_932273695.1 Apotomis betuletana | reverse complement strand
CTGTAGGTAGCTTTATATATATTAATTTCTTTTATTTTGGAATACAATTTGTGATTAGAAAGCTACTCGTACTTTTACAAACCGGCAGTAAACGGTGTCTTCAATGTACCCTAACTAACTACAGTATTATACATATACCTACTTATACTTAAGATGAATAGTTATGCGGACCGAACCGCGAGACCTTGCCACTATTACATAAACCTCCCGGGTTTCCAAAAGTGGCAATATAACATTTAAAACCTTGTAAAAAAAACTGTTGATTAAAATAAATTAAAAAAAAAAAATATATTATAAAAAAACCTGTTTTTAACTGTACATAATAATTTATGTGACTTGATTTTATTTGTATATATTATAAGCTTTGACGTTCAAAAAGCATTCTGTATGGATCTATTTTTAATAACATGAGTTGACTTTGACTTAGAAATAAAAGCAAATGTGTTTATGTGTACAACAAAGGATGAGTGTACCCCCGCCCTAACACTGGAATAAGGACGAGCGCAGCAAACTACTGAATTGAAACTCTTCATATTTGCGTTTACAGGAATTCGTTCACTTTGTGTCTTCCGTTTAAATTTGAAACGCAAAGTTCTGTGTTTAACCTTTAAGAGAGATCAGCGTTTATTATTTTCATCCCCCGACTCCCTGCAGGAGTTAAAACTTTCTAGAACGTCACTGATCCTTAAATCAGCCAAACTAGGTATAGTCAGCCGTGGAAAACTATCTGAGGGCTGTAGTCTAGTAACTCTCTGAACCATAATTATTACAAATAACAGACTTCGAAGAAATTGTATTTCCGAAAACAACTAAACAAGTAACTCTAACTAGTTCTAGTTATTGTATTTATGTAGGCATCTTTTATTGGCTTTTGCTGTAGTACTTTATTAATTCTCAAGAATGGTATTGCTGATGCCCAAATAAATAAAATAAAAAAAACACCGAAATCGTCGTATAATATTTGAGGTTTTCTCTTGAATTCTCATAGATCTAGTCAGATCTTCATCAAATGGGATCAACTTGGAGATGACTAACTGGCAAACAAAAATAATTTTCGAAATCTGACGGAGTTCTGAGGTAAATCTTGAAAAAACCTAATTTACAACAAGATTGAGAACGTCCATCTTTTTAAGTCAGTTGGAAACAACCTTAGTTTCTCCTTAACATACATCTTGAAGACACTCAACAACTCATCTAAAATATCCAGGTATCTAGAAACTAACGAGACAAAGAAACAGACTGAAAACCAATCATAAAGCACAATAATATAGCCCCGATAGAATGGACAGACTTATTTTAACAAACTGCTTTGTTATCGACGTGGATTCGTCGCAAGGCAAAAGAAATAGCAATTGAAAATACGAAACAAAATTTAAGGAACTACAACAAACGATCGTCAATCGTAAAATCCATTGATCACTATAAATCGATAATTTTTATTCAACTCTATCTATATAAAAAAAACAAGGTTTAGTAAAAATAAACGATCAATGACAATCGACGTCTATCATCTATTAGCCAATTAAATCAAGCCATGTTATTATGTCTCACTCATTACGCTGGCTCAGTGCCTCAAAACCTTGGGTATTTTAGTCCTTGGAAAAAGATAATTTCAGAGTCAATCATCACAAATCACAATATTCAATACCTGAAGGTACAACGAAATTACTACTACCCACAAAGTAGCAGACAAAGTAATTACCTACTTTAGTTGCATTGTTACTGGCAACAACATGTTTCATATCGTATGCTTTACATCTTTTTACCTCTTACCTACGCCTGCTTCGAATAGCAGGACTGCGCATAGTGCGCGGCAAGAAGCCACGAAATATGCTCATGGTTAACCACGCCAGTTCTCGGCTTGAAACTTACCACCATGTCTCCCAGCGATACCCGGCCGTTGGCGGATTGATCGTCCCAAGTATGGTCTTACTTTGACGATAATTTTATAGCTGAAATTCGCTAGCCGGCTGTAACTTGGAGCACAACCTCTTCAGAACTTTCCCGTTCCACACTATAGCGCTATTGTTGCGTTCGATCCTGTTTCCACATCTGAATGAAAAACTTTCCTATTCAGATGTCTTTGAGCTGTACATAATTATGTTGGAACCTTTGAGCACGGACGTCCAAGGATAATAAGCTGGGAGTTTTCCAGGAATTCGTACTTAAGATGTTTTAAGTCTTAGAAATAAAAAGGCACTGAAAATATATAAAGTATACTCATTCGATGCTGCTTATGTTGGAGCTGACACAGGTTGAGTTCCTATGGTGCATACGCAGTTTTTTGCAAATGGAGATGGATAGGCCACACCATTCGTAGAGGAGAAACGAACAATGCAAGCATCGCTTTTGAGTGGAAGCTGTCGGACGGAAGGCGTAGCCGTAGACGCCCAATACACTTGGGTGCACCTCTGGGTAGCTAAAGTGTCAAAGTTAAGAATTTCTGGACTTAAATACAAATTTTCTAATTAGACTACGATAATATAAAAACACTATACAGATGATTTGTATTCTGTATTTAGGCTACAAAAATAGTAGATTTAAGTAGTTTACGGAGGACATACCAAACAAAATCAACTATTTCCTTCGCACCTGGTGCTAAAATAGGTCATGAACCAACAGGGCAATGACTGCTCTGAAAATGGTCATCTCACTTAGAGCTATTATACAAATTCCAAACAAGCAGGACTGAGCTCTTGCCGTCAAGTATAGTAGACAAATAGACTATATTCACACAATTGCCAGATACGATATCGCATCGTGGTACGACATGACATCGGAGCACGATGCGACGTGCACCATGAAACTATTTTAATTTTGAATATTGTTACATGAAGATAAAACTAATTATGGATTTCCTTATTTCCACAACACAAAGTCTCGACCCGAAGAAGATGATGTTTTCTTGAAATTGTATAAACAAATGCAAAGCAAAAACTCACGTCAAAGGAACGCCAATAGAATGGAATAAACAAAACAACTATTAGATCCATCCGTTTAGCCTCATCGCACTTCAGGGACCAAGAGGCCCATAAATTGCGCCTAATCTGCCTGACGGACGACCAATGGGTGATCTGGGTGCCATAAATATGACTGAAACGCGAATTAGAGATTACAAAACGTATCTGTGGATGTGGGCCTCTGTTTGGGTATGTAATGATGGATATAAACACTTTAGATATATATTCACTGGAAATAAAAACATTTCATATATCTTCTGAGGGTCACTTAAGGAGTATAAAATTATTTGATATAAGAACAATAACTTTATCCTCCTAGCCTTTGTCCCATTTTTTGAGAATGAATTCTCAATCGGGGTCGGCTACCTAAATCCCAAGATGTGGCGTGGCACTAGTTTGTACGAAAGCGACTGCCATCTGACCTTTCAACCCAGAGGGGAAACTAGGCCTTATTGGGCTTAGGTGGTTTCCTCACGATGTTTTCCTTCACCGAAAAGCGAGAGGTAAATATCAAATGACATTCCGTACATAAGTTCCGAAAAACTCATTGGTACGGGCCGGATTCGAACCCGCGACCTCCGGATTGAAAGTCGCATGCCCTAACCACTAGGCTACCACCGCTTCCATAAGAACAATAACTATAATAGATAATTGAAATTATATGAAACGTTGGTATATCTAAGCCTTTGATACAAAGATCAAAGCTTAAAGAAAAACGTTGGTATATCCCCAAATAAATGGGATAAGGGCAAGCGAATGATGGTGTTGGTATATCTATCATTACACACCTCACCTAACATCCAGCACGCGCAGTAAAAATAGATCCGGAATCCAAAGTCCGGGGTAGCGGGACCAAATAAATGTATACCTATAATATCAGATAGACTAACATACACTTAATAAACAATGTTAAGGTTAGCAGACACTACTGGGGACCAAAGAGCTGGCAGCTTCTTCGCAGAAGTTTCCAGCATCCTTCAGGACCATTTATGAGGCGGGGGTTGCTTGAATAGCTTATTTTAGTTTCATGTATTTTTTTGGTTGCTATTTTTTTTTATAAATTAAATATTACATGTAATTATAATGTAATGGTTTGTTGTTTTTTTATTTACTCTTATTGTTAATTGATATACTTTTTTTTTACACTGACCGGCGAGTGACCTCAGAATCACCTGATGGTAAGTAACTACGGGGTCGAGAGAAGTAAATGAAGCCCCCTGTATGTGATATCATAGTAATACAACACTTTAAAATACGCGCAAAACTACTCTAAAGGAGAAATATATTATATATATCGAGGATATCAGCGTCAAACATCAAATTGAAACCAGAGCTCGTGATAACGTTGCAATTGTGGCATGTCCTTATTTTCCGTTTCTTTTATCGTTTCACTTGTATCGTAGGAGTTGCATTGAATGCTGAACAAACTCAGTTTATTACCTCACACATAAATTGGCACATAAACGATAAAATGGAAACATTTTATTATTTATAAAACGTGACACAGGAATAACTTCTTATCAATGACTTAAAAAACCTAAGTTTGTTAAAGAAAATAATGGTTTTAAATCGTGTAACTACCGGTTTGTTTACTGTCATAATTCTCGTTTCGGTAAGTCAATCAGAGTTGAACAGACCAAAAACCAGAGGTTTTGGATCAAGAAACAAGTTATCATAGTATCACATAGTATATTCTAAAAAAAACTAATTGTTAGTAAACTCAGTGTTATTCCTCCTCCGTGCATCGTAATCCTCATTGCTGAGGATCGTGACGTCCACCATGGATCAGCTTCCTCCGGATGATGTTCCATCACCTTCAACGATCATTGGCGTCCTTGAACGCGTCGTAAAAGAGTGAAGAGTCCTATTCCTACAGTTGCCAAAATCACTAAAACTAAAACATTGCAAGAAAATTAAATAATTGGCATTGTTATTAAGATTAGACATTATATTTTATAAAGTTTTGTTGAATCCTTCAGTAATCATTTCATCTTTCAGGCAGTACACAATCTGAAAGTAATTGCACGAGAATCTAAACCTAGGGCAATGCTTACTCAAATTGTTAGAAATATATCACGCGTAAACAATTTACTGGAAAAATTTATAAAACACTTCGAACAAGTGGAGGGAGTCACCGAAGAAAGCGATCAAAGCGCTGAAGCAGTTTCTGATGTTAAAGACATTTTTGATGTATACCAAATAGCCAAGTCGAAGGATAAACTACAAAAACCACAAATAAATGAAAAAATTGAAAGGAGAAAACTTGGAAGCGAAATGAATAATGATGAAATCGATAATAATTCCATAACCTTTAAATTCAAGACATCAGAAAAAAAATTAGGAGTGAGGGAGTTCCCAATGGATACTAGTAGAGAAAATTCAGCAGATAAAATCGGAAGAGGACATAGAAGAGTAAATGAAAACCTAAATGACGAAAAGGAATATTTGTCAATTGATCTGCCGAAGAATAATACAAATAAAATTTATAAGTCAAAAGTAAATATACCTACTACAAGCGATAAGGTATAATATTGTTTCAAAGAGATATACTGTTGTAATGATGAGCATTTAGGTACCTTCTCAACAAGTAGGTCTTAAAGTTTCTAGTTAGATGGCCTTTTTATTGGACTACTTGGGTCGTTGATCGGGTCGCAGCCTTCCCTATAATATGGTTGAGGGAAGCGATGGCTGAGATATGCGTCATACTCGTGAACGGGTGCCGTTTGTGGGGTCCGGTCTGTTCATGCTAGCAAGGGCCAAATTAAATATGTAGCAACCGCATACTAGTGTTAAATTAAGTAAACGTGAGAAACTTCATCCTGTACTCGATTGAAGTTATTCTATGTTGATTTTTACCTTTTGAGCTCTTAGAGACTATACATCTCTAAGAAATAGCTTAGTGTAGTATGACACTCAGAGACTTTATACATCTCTGAGGAAATTATATAATTTTAAAATATTTTATTGCATGTTATGACGCCTAGAGACCATATACATCTCTAAGAAATTTAGGTTTAATAATTATTTTCTATTGTAAATTATTCATGTTGACACTTAGAGACCTTATACATCTCTGTGGAATTAAATTAATTAAGTAATTATTATTTTATTGCATGTTGTGACACCCAGAGACTTTATACATCTCTGGGTATATTTAATATTATGAATTTAACGTTAAAATTTTATTTTAATGTTCCTACTTAACATTGATTTGGAGTATCTATACATCTCCTTTACGTGTACCAGTGTAATTAGTTATAACACAAATGTAATCACTGTAAAGTATTATTTACGAAAAAATGACTTTACTGTTGAGTTTCTTTCGGCTTTCTTCTCAACAGCGGTCTCCTCTTGCGAAATGCCGGTAGATTCACAATCTGACTTGTAAAAGTGCCCCTGTGGCCTACTTACTGAATAAATTATTTCATTTCATTTCATTTCATTTCACTAATAATTTATCTAGTCATAGAATTTGATATATTCTTAATTCAGATGAAAAAATATAATATATCTAAGACATTTAAACTCCGTTCACAGACTCCAAACACAACAAATGAGCTGAAAACAGCTGTTCTAAACTCAAATTCAGAAGAAGATAAATTAATACAAGACGAAATTTCAAACGCTAAAAGCCTGCGGCAAGCATATGACGAGGCCTGTAAAAAAGTTTTAGTGAGAAAATGTAATAAGGTAAAATATATCAATCATTAAATAAACTACTTCAATGATAACTATTTGTATGCGAGCACATATTTGACAATCTATAATCAGCAGATATTGTACAGAACCAAAACTAACTGAGAAAAAATATAATATTATAATTATATATTTTAAAGGCATTGCAAGTTGTGTTAAAAGATGTCTGCAACCCAAGGAAAAGAAAATGCACTGGGAAATTTAAAGAAGAATTTAAAAATACCGGCGATACGGGCTGCAACAAACAGTTCGACAAAAAGGCTTCAATTTGCAGAATGGGATACGATGATCCTGAACTTGGAGGTAATCCAGTTCATCATTTCTCCTTTTTTTCCTCCTTTGAAATTTATTCACACGCCTTGAAATTGATAAGCTGATTGGGATCGGTTTACATGGAAATACGGATAAAAAAGTAGTGGTAAGGTGCCATAAAGCTGCGAATATCTCCAAAAACTTTTCTATCTTGCCTCGTGGGGGATCAAATTACAATTGTAAGGAAAGTCACACGATGAAAGCGAGTTCTATTCCTAAACAAGCAAAATTATGAAGTTATACGCTCAGTGGAAGGCCCTTAACAAGTTTGACTGACGACCTGGTTAAGAGCAATTACAAAAGGGCGGCCTATCATTGTGGAGGACCGTGGCGAGGCTTTTGTTCGGCAGTTGACGTCTATCGGCTGATAAATGGTGATGATGATGAATCAATATTATACTGACAGTATAGGGATAAGTCGTTTCATTCTGGATACACGATGAATAAAAATAATGTGCTTCTTTTTGCAGGAAATGCAGATATTTCAGAGCCTGTCACTAATGACAATAACACTAAATTATTACGCTCGAAAACAGAGCACTATGAAAAAGCATGCAAGAAGGCAAACTATAAAAAAGGACTTGCAGCTTGTAAATACGCTGTTGATGAAACTTGTGACGGACATGAATGTCTCGAATCAAAACAGAAAGCTTTTAACAAGTCTTGTCAGAAACGATGCAAAGAAAAATTTGGTATCGAAGACTCAGATAGTAGTGATGATGATGACAGTGACGATACGGATTCAGTTGGTTGGGACTCGGCGTAGTAACGATTAACAACACAATATTGTGATAAATAAATAAAACAACAAGTTATTTCAATAAAATCAATTGACATTTTGCTACAAATGTTGCAAATAAATAAAATAAAAATACTGCAAAACCAAATTAAGTGGTGAATATATTTTTTATGAAATTTTCCTTTTATTCAGATAAATGACGAAAGTATCACTAGTATCACCTAGAGTGAACTTAAAATATCACATGGTCACTCAATGACTTACTAAATGGCATGGCAGCAACTGCCTACCGACCGGTGGTCCTGGGTTCAAATCACAGCAAAGGCAAATATTTGTGTAATGAAAATGAATTCGAATAGCATTTGTGCCTGTAGAATGTTTATCGTCGTGTGTCCGGAACACAAGCCTAAGTACTAGAGCTTACTGTGGGACTAGATTAATTTGTGTGAGGCTGTGAGGTTGTCGATATTTTTTTATTTACATCACTTACTAGACTTTTCTCTCAGGAGATTATGTATACATGTTTCACGATTTTTAAGGCAAGCACATATCTACTATGTGTTTGTTATAATAATCACAAAAGACACCGCTTTCAGAGAACAAATTAAACATACTTAAAATAGGTTTATGCAGTATAACAATTTCAAGATGTTACCGATTTTACAGAAAATGCCTCCAATGAAATGAAACATACGCTGAATACGAGTCGACCAAAAGTGAGTGAACCGCGCGCGTCTAAAACTTTCAATAAATTATATTTAATCAGTAAGGGCCTTATCACTCTTGCGATTTGTGAGCGAGTTGAAAGCGAGGCGAGCGCGCAGCGAGTTCGCTGCGAGTGCGTAACGAATTCGCCGCGAGCGCGTCATGATTCCGCCGCGAGTGCGCAACGAATTCGCTGCGTACTCGCGTGAAAATCATGGCAAGTGATTTGCGTCTTGGGCAGTCAGTTACATAATGGATTCCGACGAGGAGACACTTCTGTTAGCTGTATTGCTTCGTGCTGACGTGCTGTTTCGCAAACGAATCGAAAATAATCCCAAAAATATTCGTTCCTATCTGCGCATGTCATTTAACTTACATTTTACGAGCCTTAATCCAAAATTACTTAAAACGTGAAAACACACGTTTAAGATTGACGGTGCCACCTGAAGAAAAGCTCGTAATTACAATAAGGTATGTTTTTAAGGTTTTTTAAATTGAATCCAATTTGAAATCAATTCGTTATTTTTTATTTATAAACAAAAACATACTTTTGTACAATCATCAACATAGCTACACACATATATATAAGTAATCAAAATTAATGAATTTTGCTGACGAATGTTTGACAATATGGCGTCCCAACTCAAGACGCGGCGAACTCCCTTCACGCTCGCTTCGCTTTCAACTCGCTCGCAAATCGCAAGTGTGATAAGGCTCTAAAGGTCTCTGATGATGGTCTCTGGTATGATGCGGTGAAGTGGGTACCTACTACTAACATTCCGTGGCCACATAAACAACATGTAGAACTCGTATTTGTGGGAGCGAGCGATGTGAGCAAGCGTCTCCGTTTCAGTTTGGCCAAATATTATTAAGTATAGCAATTTAAAGTTAGCGATATCACAGGAAGCGCCTTCCATGAAATCCATACTAATATTATAAATGTGAAAGTGTGTCTGTCTGTCTGTCTGTCTGTCTGTCTGTCTGTCTGTCTGTTACCTCTTCACGCTTAAACCGCTGAACCGATTTAGATGAAATTTGGTATATAGATAGTTTCAGTCCCGGGGAAGGACAAGGGATACTTTTCATCCCGAATAAATTTAGTGTTCCCGTGGGATGAGCGGGTAACACCGCGGGGCACAGCTATTTAAACATAAATGTATACTGAATACGATTAGATCAAACAAGGGGAAACGCGTGTAAAACTTTCAACGAATTAATATTCATACGGCGTTATAGCTCACAATACATTTGGGCGGTGAACCTTTCTATTTTAACATGTAAACCAATTTATAGTTACACGTGCCAAAATTGAGGTACACGGAAGTGTGTCGAGCCAAGATTAAAAAAAATCTATCACGCAACGTTTAGAAACAAAGCACATTATAAAATTTTACATGTTTTCTGACCTCGCGCGTAAGGGCCCTACTGCCTAATTTTTTTCTCCGCCCATCTCCTAAAATGGCGCAAACTGTAGCCTCATTCAACATCAAGATTATTTCTTCCGTTTCTTGAATAGCAAGCTCAAAAAAAGTAAAAAAAAAAATATTTAAATTTTGACAAATTTTTGGAAATCTCAAAAAGTTACCGACCGATTTTAGGGATTCAAATTTCACTTTAAAGCCTTCCGGTTGAAGCACATTTTGATAGTCACTCAATTCACGTACCTCTCCTACCGGTGAAACTACAGGCAATTTTCAATTTTAAAATAGCTCGGGTCTAATTCGATTGACATTGATACGTAGCCAGTTTATCAGCTACGTAACGCTTGTGTGCGTGTTCGAGCTACATTAAGTAACACTGACAAGTTGTCATTTAGAGAACATTGCTATAGTAAACATAGCGGAGGTATTTTGGACTGGACCATAGCGAAAGTCGAATGTTACGATCAACTTTTAACCCTCTAATAACAAAAATATAGGTTCAATACACATGCATGAAATTTGGTTATTTTATAAAATCGTCTTAATTTTACAAATGTAGCAATAATGCTACTAAATACATAACAGGCTAACAGTATATATATTATGTCTTTAGTAGCATTTTTGCTCAACCGTTTTCAAAATTATACTATACTTGGACCTGTTTTTACTCAGCTTTAATGTATTTTACTATTTTATCCATACTAATATTATAAATGCGAAAGTGTGTCTGTCTGTCTGTTACCTCTTCACGCTTAAACCGCTGAATCGATTTTGATGAAATTTGGCATAGTAATAGTTTAAGATCCGAGGAAGGACATAGGATAGTTTTCATCCTGGAAATTATACCTAAACAGATTGAAAACTGAGTGAACATTTCTGTTGGGGTGCGGTGACCCTGTAGGAAATGTAGTTATTAGACCAAAAGCACAATTGCTCTTACATTTGCTTAGGCGCTTTTAATAATCCCTTTTATCAAGTTCCACGCGTACGTAGTCGTGGGCAAAAGCTAGTACTCATATATTCATTACTTAGTAATTTTTTTAAATCATTTGTCATAACAACACCAGGCTCTGTTTAAAATGACGAAAAAGCATTGTATCCGTGTTAACTTTAGAATCACTTGTACCTCTGAGAAACTTGGCTCCAATTTTGACATTTGCGTTTCTGATAAATATCCAACGAAATTTAGAAACATTCACGTCATGAAACAATGACGAACGTGTCAACTGACCGAGTGGGCTCAAAGCATACCAAAGCTTTACGGTTAGCTTTGTTTAATATGGCGAAGTGTACAAATCTGCCGTGCTACGGTAAAAGGACGTATCTTACTATGACCTCCGAATAAAGATACGACCTTTTATATTGTAACACAGCAGAAATGTTACTCAGCTGATTATTAGTTCAAATATCAACTAATCCTTCAATTTAATTGTGCCTATTTCCGAAGCCCTATTTATGATTATTGCGATTATTTGCGAAGGCAAAGATTCCTTCAGACACTATTATTGAGAACTGTCAAATTGACAATTTAAAAAAACATTTCGGAAAAAAGCGGTCAAGTGCGAGTCGGACTCGCGCACCGCGGGTTGCGTACAAACACTTTACATCCTTAAGTTAAGTTTGCACCTGGTATGTATAGCGCTCCATACAAATGAGGTGCAAAGTTAACGCAACCAATCCCGTTTGTTGTATGGGAGACCCCCTTAAATATTTATTTTATTTTATTTTTAGTATTTGTTGTTATAGCGGCATTAGAAATACATCATCTGTGAAAATTTCAACTGTCTAGCTATCACCGTTCTTGAGATACAGCCTGGTGACGGACGGACGGACGGACAGCGAAGTCTCAGTAAGAGGGTCCCGTTTTTACCCTTTGGGTACGGAACCCTAAAAACACGGTAAAGATAAATTAATGACCTGCAGTTCGTAGATCCTTACAGCAAGGATTATAAAATAAAATATAATTTAATGGTTTTCCAAAAATTGTACCAAGACAATACACATACCAAACATAATTCCTTACATTTACTAATTTTACTACTTAGAACATGGCTATTGTAATTTATTAGTACATATATATATTTAATACCTACAGTTTAGCTCTCCGCCTGGGCTGCTGAATGTTTGTGTGCCTCATAAATGCATCTGCGGTTCCATGGTGGAAGCGAATGGCCATCACGCGTTGAGTTGTTGTCGATGTTCAGGGAGGTTTCCACGCCACCACGCTCTCAATGACATCGTGAGGAGGGCTTTGGTATCGGCCAACATCCCATGTATTCTGGAGCCTCCAGGCCTCTGCCGCACTGACGGCAAAAGGCCAGACGGCTTAACTTTAGTGCCGTGGCAGAAAGGAAGGTGTTTACTTTGGGACGCCACGTGCGTCAGTACTTTCGCCGCCTCACATCTCAGCCGTACAGTCCGCACAGCAGGTGCCGCGGCAGATTTTGCGGCGGTCAAGAAACGGGAGAAGTATTCGGCACTGGGCAAGGACTATTACTTTGTACCGCTCGCGTTTGAGACTACTGGGTGCTTGGGGGCGGATGCTATAACCTTCATTCGGGAAGTGGGACGTCGAATTAGGGAGAGGGGATTTGACGCCCGTGCGGGTTCGTACTTGGTGCAAAGGTTGTCCATCGCCATTCAACGTGGTAACGCGGCCAGTGTGAAGGGTACCTTTGCGCCAGGGGCAACCCGAGGGGCCCTGTTTGACTAGGCTTAAGCTAGTCTTAAGTATTATTCTTTTTTTTTGTATGTGTATATTTTTGACGAATAAACAGTATAATTGTTTGAATTTTTCATTAAAAAATTTTGTTTAAAAAAGTATTCGAAATTGAAAAAAAATCATAAAACTGGTTTTTTCAACTTATTTTCGACTGCACGCAATAAAAAAATGAAATGCTTAATAGTCTGGCTAAAATATCTTTGCCCCAGCATATTTTATTTTTTTATCTGTAAATCGGTTATAACAACACTGAAGATAGAGTACTAAATTAGTCTTGATACTTGTGTATTATCCTTAATCTTTAAAGTAGTATTAGATTCTAGCAAATTTAATATGGATAAATAAACATTTTGGTAAGTTTTGCTTTGATCAGTATTGAATAAAAATATTTACAAAATAAGATATTTCGGAGAACTTTTACCTTGCATTTAGTGAGATTACATACTGTATTTCAAAAAAGTAACTTCAGCGTTTATTGAAATTAAATTAACTTTGAAACATGCCTGCATTTTTCAGGACGTTCAAATAAATACGTTTATTTTATCAAAAATATGCAAGTACTAAGATTGTTGGTTACCCTTACCGGCCAACAACTTGACATCTGTGTCAAATACAAAACATTGCCATAGTAAGTTTTTATGTGTTTGCCAGTTAATTTGCTTGGAAGTTATTATGGTCCGACTCTAGCTATGTTACTTTCTAGAACCCAGGGAAAAGTATTATTCACTTTAAATTATTAATATATTTGTCATAATATGAAAACTCAGGGAAAAATAAAAAATTGGTTGAAATTATCAATATATTTGTAATATAAAAAAAACTATGATTTTTTTAAGGAAGGAGGCCTTTTAAACACGTACATCGGTCACGAAATTCTTCGGACCGATTTTGTAATTCTCTTAACTTTTAACGGAAGTCACATTACAACAACATGTGACATTTACCGGTGAACGCATCCAAAAACGGCGATATCCACTCAATTAGAACCTTATCATAGTCTACGTTTGGAAAGTCTAAACGCCCTAACCGAATTGACAGACACCTTTTAAGGAATCAGCTAAAAACTTACATTCGATGGTGTCAATCGAAAGCCACTTGTTATAAATTGCTCTTATTTTAGATGAACCTGAGTGTGCTTTTTAATGGAAAGACTTGTCCGTCGAGATGGTTCTTAGCTATGTTTGGTGGAAATAGGACGAGTAGTTTCCAAGTTATTCAGCTTTAATTGGAACAAGTGACAAGATCTCAGCCAATATTGAAGCTAAGAATTCCTAATTTTGAGTTTACCCTGCACTTCTAGCACAACTGGTGCAAGCGACTATTTCTCGCGCGAGATAATTGTCTGTCTCTTTTTGTGCAGTAATGTGAGAGCGTGATGGGTAGAGCTTTGTCGCGACAAGAGTCGCGAAGCATAGTTGCGCTCGACGGACTGTTTCGAAAATTAAATAGAAATTTTGTCGATTCATTTATTTTTTATTCTTTGTAAAATGGCGGAGATTATAAGAGTTGAAAATGTAAGCAAATACAAAATTCAGTAATTTCGAAACAATCTCATGAGGTCTACAGCTCACAGAGCCACTAGTGTAGGTGTGCATTGAATATGCCATAAAAAATATAAACTGCCAGTTGTATTTCCAAGGATTCTTCAAATAAAATATATATATCCAGTATTCCCATGTTTTTCCATCAAGGGAATGGTCATGCGGGTTACTGAGTGGTTGAGAGTGTTGTAGGGTGACGTTTCTAACGTCCTTTTGATGCGACATTCTTGTATTTTAACCGCCTTAAAAAAAAGGTTATTTTT
Source organism: Apotomis betuletana (assembly GCA_932273695.1). Classification (NCBI taxonomy): domain Eukaryota; kingdom Metazoa; phylum Arthropoda; class Insecta; order Lepidoptera; family Tortricidae; genus Apotomis; species Apotomis betuletana. Next base: position 2,917,974 of record OW026321.1, on the reverse strand, counting down.
GTTTCCTCAGAACTTTTGGCTGGGTGAACCGATTTTGATGATTCTTTTTTCATTTGAAAGCTTGTGCGGCCCGTGTGGTCCCATATAAATTTGGTCCAGTTCTGACAGACATCCATGAGAAAATCATATAAGTTTTTTTTTTTTTTTGAATTATTTATTTATTAGGAACTTTACAATGTTATTGTATGTTCCATGTCGCTCATTGAAGTAGGTTATTTTTTGTGAAAAAGTTATTATTATTAACAGGACATATTTTTCTCAAGTTTTGCCGCAAGAGGCGCCATCTTCACGTAAAGTTAGTTTGACATTTTGATACATGGGTTTTGCTGATATGAAATTCTGTAGTGGATTATATTTTAGATGACACAATTCATCATAATTAATACTTACAGATATGCAAGACAGCGACAACGGTGCGCCGTACGTGTGTCTCGCTCACTCGTATCGCCACCGCGCTCGGATCTCTCGCTCAACCGCTCGCCGCGCCGCTGGTCGCGCAAAGTCGTGGCCCGAGGTGCTAATTGATTCATCCTATGCAACATCGCTAGTTCGATATACTCAGTTACTGTGTCCCACCTCTTTTCTTTTTTTTAACCCTCCTATCCTAGGGTTAAAAAGACACAACCCTCATTAATATTATTAAAGCTATCGTGAGACATCTTTAATAATTATAAAAACGGTTTAAACTCAGTCGCGAGTCGCGTAGCAGCACGGATAGCTACCCCTGATGAAGAGCTCTATATGAGTTCGAAACATGTCGGGCCGTTCCTGACAATTTTTACGTGAGTTTAAACCGTGTTTATAACTACAACCCTCATTTTTAACCCTCTTTTTTATTTATAAAATAAATGAAAAAAGGTTTATAATTTTTCCAAAAATCACTGACATTAATATAAATTGTCAGCTGTATATTACGATCCAGACAGTACTGTTCTCGAATAAACTATATATTTCCAGTGCACCTCATGTTTGTGTATGATGTAGAATGGCCATGCAGTTTACTCGAGTGGTTGAGAGTGTTGTAGGGTGACCACGTTGCGATCATTTCATTGAGGACTTTACGTTTTATAATCTGTTGTTCCAGTTTGGATTTTTAATTTATATAATCAAGCACATAAGAAAACTTCTGCAGTATGACAGCTTTAATGGCGTGAGGTATTCTCTTAAAACTGACACACACACACACACACACACACAAGTAAAAATGTAAAACTGAAGAAAATCTGACTCGTTACGCACAAATAACTATCGTGCCTGAAACTGTGCCATGTGCCTTGTCTTAGATGAAAACTATTTTATATTCATTATTTTTTCATCTGTTGAATGAAACCAATGTTTACTTGTAAAGATTCACTGGTTTAATACAAAATATACTGCTTTTGATCATACTTTATCCTATTAAGATATTATTTCGGACTCTTCCATTTCACTCTAAAACAGTTCCTAAGATGTCCCAGTAGCTGCAACGAATCATGGTTACCCTGTACAAAGCAAACTTACAAGGAAGATGGAAAAATAACGCACTTTGCGAGTTTCACCGCTTCCCGAGTCTCTTGCTGCATATTGTGATAGTTTACTTAATTATATTATTAATGCTATTTTATGAAACATTTGTAATGTCTCGTTTTTTTAATGTGAGTACTCAATTTTTATATTAAACTATCGATACAAAAATCAAAGCTTATAGAAAAAAATAAATTAGTTACCTGGTGGACGAGACCGGGGATTGGAACCCAGTACCTCTGGAGCAAACCAGAGGTACTGGGTTCGAATCCTTCGGTTGCGCTCCAGCGCGTTATCCACCCTAACTCCCAAGCAACCTATTACATTTTTCTTTATGTTTGGTGTGTCGAGCTTTGCATTGTCTATTTGAAAGGCATTCAAACTTTTCAATATATTTTAAGCTTTGATCTTTGTATCAATGGTTGAATATTAATGCGATGGAGAGGAAACTATCAACATATCTGTGCCATTTTAGAACTGTAAAACTGTTTATATTTACAATGAAGCGAAACGGTACATGACGCAACGATGCCACTAAGGCATGCAGAAGCAACTGGTTGAAAAATTCAATGGCTCTCTCATCAGGTTCAGTTGTCCAATAGGTAGGACGCCCGTGTTGGCCCGGAAAGCCGTTGGAGACGCGGGTTCGAACCCTGCCTGAACCGTTACATTTTTCGCTTCATTGTAAACATTTGGTTTACGTTAGCAGACGTTACTGCTTAAATAAAAATATTCTGTAAAATTGTACTGTGAAAGATAGAAAAGATGGTGACATGATTTTTTTACCCCACTACGGTAAAGAAAAATGGGTTCAGCCGACGAAACTGCGGTATTTTTTTAGTAAGTAGGTATATAATGGTAAAAGCGCCAGTTCATACATAATTATGATGATAACCAATGTATACACCGGTCTTTTTAAACATTGTAAAGTAATTAATGTATTCAATAGGTTCTGCCTGTCATTATTAACGGAGGAATGTGACGTTATACCCTCAATGGAACAAAAGTACCGACCGGATAAACTACGTACCTTAGATTACTTAGCATCCTACTCACTGCCGCGCATTAATAATACTTATGGTAAAAGAACAAACAACTACCCATTCACACTAAACAAACTACCTAGGCATATACTGCACGATACCATAAGTACTATTAAAAGCACCGGCAAGTGTAAAAACGTACTTAAGAAATATTTCATAGAACTTGTATTATAAATAAGCTAATGTTGTTGTACAACCGAAGACACGGTTAACTACACATCCATATACGTTATAACATTCAAATAAAGTATAATATCGCTTACAAACCGACAGTAAACGGTGTCTTCAATGTACCCTAACTAACTACAGTATTATATACCTAAGTACTTATACTTAAGATGAATTGTGATGCGGACCGAACCGCGTGACCTTGCCACTATTACATAAACCTCTCGGGTTTTCAAAAGTGGCAATATAATATTTAAAACTATGTAAAATAAAACTGTTGATTTAAATAAATAAAAAAAAAAATAAAAAAAAAAATATAAAATAAAAATGATGCCGCAGCAAATCAAGCCAAAAAAATACAATAGCAGCCAAAAAAATATTATTATGACTATCACGGTTCATGAGATACAGCTTGGTGACAGACGGACAGACAGCAAAGTATTAGGGTCCCGTTTTTACCCTTTGGGTACGAAACTAATAACATTCTTATTCGTTTGAGTAAAATTAACAAATAATCCATTTTAATATGCCTTCAATAAACATTTGCTTCGCGAGATCAGTCGTCGCGACGCGACACATAATTATGTCATACAAAAAAAAAAAATTAACAAAAAAAGAACCGACTTCAGTTCAGTAAAACTAAAAAGCCAACAATAACCCGTTCAAGTACAGATTACATTTGACTCACCCTTCGAAGTCGATCCCAAACCACTCAGTTCTTATATTTATATATCATAGTTTACGCGAGGTTTGGCACCGACTTCGAAGGGTGAGTCAAATGTAATCTGTACTTGAACGGGTTATTGTTGGCTTTTTAGTTTTACTGAACTGAAGTCGGTTCTTTTTTTGTTAAAATTTTTTTTTTTGGCTTTTAGCGATTCGTATGTGTGTTCATCATCAGTTTCCTTACACCAAATCCTATTTACTGAATGTAAATTCTTGACTTTATCAATAAATTACCGAAAGCGCCGTACATGTCCCTATAACATTTGAAGAGTTCCCTCGATTTCTCCAAGATTCCATCATCAGATCCCGACTTAGTGCCAACGGGACCAACTCGGAGTTATACCCTTTCGATTAAAAAAAATTAATTGAAAATCGGTTCACGATTCTTGGAGATATCGAGTAACATACATAGAAAAAATATAAAAAAATAGTTCGAATTGAGAACCTCCTCCTTTTTTGAAGTCGGTTAAAAAGACACGAGGAAAACGAGAAAATAAGGAAAATATCCTCGCAAAATGTACATTTCGCAAATGCATCGGTACCAGAGTGATTGCTGTCGCATTCCGTTTTTAATTAACTTAAGCGTAGGGATGGGAATACCGGTACTTGTACCGGTATTGGAAACGGTACTTCCTTTTGTATCAATTTGTGCTTTGTGCCAAAATGTATATTTTATGATGCTTACGACACAGCCAAATAAGCTTATCTTTATTTCACTTTATTATTGACGCCAAGACACGCCAAGAGAAGAGTATATCTCTGAAAGTATAGGTTAAGTTTATTGCAATTTAATAGATCTGGCTTTACAGCCGGAAAAACAAAGTTCATTTGAACATTATTCAAACGTGAACGTGACGTAATAGAACGGAAAAAAGACCGCTTTTTTATTAGATATTTCAATCAATAACGTAAACGACGGACAAAAAAAAAATTGAATCATATCACGCCGAAACAGCTACGCGGATTTTAACGAATTTTAAAACAGAGATCTTAAAGAAAAAAATACGTGGACTAAGTAGTTGGTATCTATAAGTAAATAAATATACGCAATAAATTAAATAGTGGTACATACCGGTACAAAACAAAACTGATCCCGCTCCACCATAATTACCTAAGCGAAAAATACCGCCATTTTCCGTTTATAATTTCGAATTTCCATCTCAATTTAACGGCGGAAAAACCTTGGATAATTCAGTTGGGGGTGGATTTTCAAATTAATTACGTCCCCGTGTAACGCTTGCCACTTGGCAAGAACTGTTTGAATTCGGAGTTGGCAAAGATTTTACTATTATTTAATCTGGGCACCGAGGTTGGGGGACGGACGGGCGGGTGTTGTGGCGAGCGAGATTATAAGACGGTTGGTACAGTGAATCAGGGGTCCTGGGTTCAAACGGCGAGGGAAAATATTTGTGTGACGAACTCGAATATTTTGTCTTGGTTCATGTAATATTATCTGACGAGGCAGTTGTCGCAGTTTGTAGACCACCGGTCCCGGGTTCGAATCCCGGCCAGGAACAAATATTCGGGTTCATCACAAATATTTAAGTTTCTTTCAACGTTTCTTCTCTTCAATGTCGGTAAATTCAGACATGTAAAAGTGCCATTTACAGAATAAAGTTTATAATTTTATTATTTCACACAAATATTTGCCCTGGCCGTGATTCGAACCCAGGACCGCCGGCTCAGGCAGGTGTACTACCAACTGCACCAACCGCGGCGTCAAAAATATGAGTGGTATTGAAATGGGAGTGGGCGTGAACGATCCCCAACCAGATGGACCAATCAAGTAAAGGACACGTCTTCCTCCAAGTTGTGCTCGGTTGTAAGCGAAGCAATGGACAGGACTAGATGGAGACAAATCATTCACTCCAAATGTCCATCCAGTGACCGCCACGACCAAGGAAGGACAAGAGAGAGAGAGAGAGAGAGAGAGAGAGAGAGAGAGAGAGAGAGAGAGAGAGAGAGAGAGAGAGAGAGAGAGAGAGAGAGAGAGAGAGAGAGAGAGAGAGAGAGATAAAAGTGGGACGAGCTCATTATGTTTTAATAAGTGTATACCCTAATCACTTATGGATTTCGTTTTAATGTCAACTGTTGCCGCTAGTTGGCGCCACTATTTCTGGTCTCTCTTCTTGGCCGGATTACTTGTCAATGTAACTGTAGAATCTATAGAAATAAATCTCTATTTAATTAATCTTGGTTTATTTGTCCCTAAACCCTTCAGGTTATTGGCCTAACCTCACAAGACCTGAACCTATCAGCTGGGAACGGCTTGAAAATCGTTCAAATTATGGGCCTGACGTTACAGGACCTGAACTCTCAGCCGGAGTACGGCTAGAAAATCGTTCAGGTTATGGGCCTGGTTTTTACTCGCTGAGAAAATCAGGTTATGGGCCTAATCTCACAGGACCTAACCTCCCAGCTGGGGCTTGAAATCAAACGAATATTTTTAGTTAACATCTGCTGGATGGAATTTGGGGCCGTATGTCCCCACTCCTAAGGAGAGAGCTATCCCGTGTTAGTCTCTTCCACAAAATTTACTGTGACGCAGCGCGCTTTATTGTTTGCTCTTGTTTATCCGACTGCGCGGATGTGGTTAACTTGATATGGCGGTTGAGCCAAATGTTAAATGAAAAGACTTTTGGTGCTCTCAAGAGAAGAATGTATCCTATATTTATTGTGATATATGGATACAAAGACGCGAAGGAAATTGAATTGTGAATTATTATAACAATTGGGACTTAATCGCGTTTGAAAAGGTGTTTATTTAATGGAGAATGTATGAAAAGAAGATGGGCAAATTTGTATGGGGGCGTCTCCACCACAAAGATAAGACTGGTGTAGATATTTTTGTAATGACCCATAAAAGTACAGTAAGTACAGGTACAGTAATTATTAGCTCAAAAATCAATGGGGTTTTCCCGTAGTTTGAATTATAAGTTCGGCAATTGAGTAAAACTTAGATCTTTTTTTATACCTGTAAATCTAGGAGCACGGCAGCCCCAAAAAATATCATTCGGGATTAGTTTGCCGTACCTACACGACCGGAAAAAATATTTCTGTTTTTTTTTACGAATAAAAGTAGTCCCAAATTAAGCTCAAGAAGGCTTGTGTTATGGGTACTAGACAACGTACTTACCTATATAGATAAATATATACTTAAATACATAGAACAACCATGACCAATTGTGCGGGTAGTTCAAAATACTCGCGTGAGAAGATATTGATGCCGTATCAGTTCGTACGCGGTTTTATTTTTATACTGTAGTCCGGTAAAAAGTATCCTTTAACCATTTTTAGACGTCCAGGCTACCCTGCACCGAAATTGGTTAAAATGTGTGTCAAATGAGGAGGAACTTATAGAAACAGATGGTGCCAGGCCGCGCGGCTATACAAAACAAATGAAGATCCTGCATCGCGCTATTAAGATTTTTTTCTAAAATTATGACCAGAGGGGCCATAGAAAACTAATTTTTAATACAAATCTACAATTTTACAATAGTATAGATTATTTTTATCACAGCCTCTTTAGTTATTATGTTTTCAGGTCATGTTACGAATATATATAATTCTTCTTCTTTCTTTCTTTCTTTGTTTTCTATTTCCCACTTTCGTGGCGAATAAAAAATGTTTCAAAACAGACTCCCACCTGAACCTTAAGTCCTCAAAGGGGGAGCAAAGAGCCAAATCTCGCCTGAGCCGAGTAATTACAAACATCCATTGTTCAACCCTAAACGCTTCATATTTTCGCTTGACAAGTGACAGTCGGTGGTAAGGCCGTGGTTAGGGGAGGAGCGTATGGCTTGAATAATTGGTGAGGGTAATCAAAGTTCCCTTTTCGAATAAACAAGTTCAGGTTTGGTTTATTGTACTCCTAGGATATACTCGTGGCTTCGCTCACGGTGAGGTAGGTTTTACTGCATATCTTAAATTAACCGATACATTCGATACGTTGCCTTATGTAGCAGAACCGAGTATCAAACACATCAAACTTGGTTGCTTGGTATAGAAACAATTCAAATCAAACTGTCTTTTTTTCCGTTCCGATCCGATCCGTGCCTAAGCATAAGAGTGCTTACGGCCTAATTATGTACAGTTTATTCCATCATTTGAGGCTGACACGTGCACCCTCAGAGCAGCGAACCGCAAGCGTGTTGACGGTTTCGAGATGTGGTGCTGAAGGAAAATGCGAGCAGCAAAAGAAGGAGAAAGGAGCAAGTGAACGCAGTGAGTAAGTGTGCGCAAACCCATTTATACCGGACTGAAAATCATGGGTTTGCGGACACTTACCCACTGCGTACACGTGCCCCACATCTATCTCCACTCTATCCCCTGAACTGTACACAAGACCAATGCTTCCATTCTTAAGAAACCAAAAGTGACTACCAGAGATTATCAACCATCGTCCTACAAAGAGTGCTGGAATAATTTGAGCACAAGACGCTAATCTGGAAAAACTGTTGGTCGCTGGAAAGATCCAGGGCAAGAGGCCTCGGGGCCGCAGCCTGATGCGTTGGTTGACTCCTTCCACGACCCGTTCAAGGTGGCCGAGGACCGTGGAAGATGGACAACAACATTCGGAGGAAGCTGATCCATGGTGGACGTCTCGACCGTCAGGATTAAGAAACACAGAGATGAAACATGTTTTCATCGTGGGTATTTTAGCTTGATAAGTCAGCCCACTACAAGGCAGGACCTTAGCAAGAACTATCCTCTGTCTGCGCCGGAATTCCGTCGCCAGCCGGCGACTAGACAGCCCAGCTCGTGCACCAGGGTACCACGGGATCAGAGGCGTCACACATGACCGATTACTGTCGCACGTTTCTAAATCCTCGTCTATTTATTGGCCATAAAGCCGGCGATTCACCACATATTCACCACAGGATGCAAGTTCAGATCTACAATTTAGGAATAAAGTAAAGCGATTTTTAATTAATATAGCATTTTACTCGATAACAGAATATCTTAATGGATAATGAAATAAATTATAATCAATGAATAAATAGTTACCCAACGTATTGGAACGAATAAATTCTAGTTAATGATGGCAATATGGATGTATGTATTGTATGTATGTATGTAAACACATAATTGTACACAAAAAAAATACATCAAAAAAAAAAAAACATGTACGAACTTATCCCTTTAAGGGATCTCTTCCAGTTAACCTTTGAGTAAATGAGTGCTAAACACAAATGTAAACGGCAATATTTTATGTACATAATTTACAACTGTTACAATGTATGACCGATACAAATAAATAAATAACATGATATGATATGTTCTAAATATATTCACCATCTAGTAATACATGTTTTCATCGTAAGCGTTTAAAAAAAAATCCGAATCCCTGTTTCTTATATAACTTGATGTTATTGGGTTGATCTTGAATCGTTATTATTTTCAATGTGAATAATAAAAAAGTATCATAAAGTCCGTTCCGCTACGTCACGTTTGAATATGAACTTTCTGTCCGTTCCGCTACGTCACGTTTGAATATGGACTTTCTGTCCGTTCCGATACGTCACGTTTGAATATGGACTTTCTGTCCGTTCCGCTACGTCACGTTTGAATATGAACTTTCTGTCCGTTCCGCTACGTCACGTTTGAATATGTACTTTCTGTCCGTTCCGCTACGTCACGTTGAATATGAACTTTCTTTCGTGGTGGAAACTAAAATTCCCGTACAAATTTTGGGACATGTTTTTTCTATTCGTCACATTGAAAATGCTAGATTTTGACTAGGATGAACCCAAAAACGTTAAGATCTGGAAAAAACAGAGATTCGGGATATCTTTTTCAAAACGCTTAGGTATAATGTATAATATAGTTTTTCAACCGACTTCAAACAGGAAAGGTTCTCAATTCGATACCATTAACTTTTTTTGTAATGTTAGTTATTTTATATAGATAACTCATCAGACATTATTATTTTTATTAAAGCAGTAACTTCTAATAACGTAAACCAAATGTTTACTACGGTACTACGGGATCAGAGTCGTCACACATGACTGATTACTACAACACGTTTCTAAACGTTATCCTTATCCTCCTACTTAGCTATAGAACCCGCTATCAAGGGTTCCGTACACACCATGAAAGCACTATTTTACAAATACACAATCATATTCATTGCATCTTGTTGAAACATTAGCATAAGAAAAAATTCGAAAGGTTATATGGGCGTTGGAGTGATGGAAAGATTAACACTTGGACCGGTAATCCATAGGTACCGGGTTCGATTCCCGGTCTATTCCACCAGGTTACGCGTTTATATTTTTCTTTGAGCTTTGATCTTTGTATCAATGGTTTAATATAAAAATTGTGGTGTGTACCTACAATAAAAAAAAAATAGTGCGTGGAGTCCCACCGCGTGGAAGAAGTGAAACTTCGTAATGTGGAAATGAAAATAGGAAGGGGTAGAAATTGATTTTTAGTGAACTCATATTGTTTCTTTAAGACAAAGTTCTTCACTCTCGCTCCCCCTCCCCAGGAGCGTTGAACGTTTAACGCATCAGTGCTTTCCTACCCCCTGCACGGTAGCGTTAAACGTTTAACGCAACCGTTAAACGTTTAACGCAACCTTGTTGGAAGTCACATTAGAAGTTTCACTTCAAAAATGAGACATTATACGTTTCATAAAAGAAATGTTGAAACATGTTTTCACGTGCAACTTTGTTTTAAACCGACTTCCAAAAGACGACTCATTAGACATTACATGTTTTATAAAAATCTTAACAGCGTTATTACAGGCAGGGGATCTATTTCGGCGCGCGGGACTACACACAAATACAAATACTCTATATTGCATACCTCAAACATCAAAGAAAAGACAAAACAACTTGAGGCACATTAAAATAACAGAGAGGTAAGCAACAGGCGGTCTTATCGCTAAATAGCGATCTCTTCCAGACAACCTTTAGGTGGCGGAGAAGTGGCGTTCAGTACTGTTGGTAAAAAATGTAAGTGTTTGTCCTCCCATCACGGCGAAACGGCTGGGCGGATTTTAAATTAACCAATATTGGTACAGGGATAGTTGGACATCCAAAGATGTTTATACAATACTTTTAACCCGACTACGGTAAAGAAATAATACATGGATAAAGGTGCAACTTCTAGTGTAATATAAACGAGTTCAGACAAGTTATATCGGCTTAATTCTACTGAAAATGATCAATTTGATCACTGCATTCCGCAACCTCCTTCAATCATCACTATTATTACACTCATCCCACCTATATTCGACACAAGCTATATCGCGATCATACTATCTCTTTCCCTCGTGATACCTATGTATGAGAAAAAGCAGGACACCGTATGTAATGTCAATGTCAACAAGGATAGGAATGCGAAGCAAAATTAATGATCCGAAGATTGCTATATTTAGCGTGCTTGCGAGATTGAGATGGCTACATTGGTATTTTTACTACCTATTTTATACACTTATATTCAACTAGCTGCCCGCGTGCACAATTTTTTCGGGATAAAAAGTAGCATTTGTTCTTTGTAGGGACCTACTTACCCTAAAAACCTACCAAACCACCCAAGTAGGTCGAATACTACAAAAGTGCTTATACAGCCCTTGTACTGCTTAAGCATATGTGTTTATCGAGAGTGTCAGCTACCTTCACAACAATTGATCCAGCCGTTTGATCGTGAAGAAGTAACAAACATACACATAAACACACTCACAAATTTTCGCCTTTATATTATTAGTGTGATAACTGGGTTATGACGTAGGCATCGGATAATCGGATGCTTTGAAAGCTCAACTTTGGCGGCGGCTATGTTGTTCAGTTGTAGGTATAGGCGGCTTTGTTTGAGGTATGAGTGAGATAGCAATAGGATTTTGACAACTTTAGGTAAATATCCACCTGAATTCCCGATCCCTATGAGTCCCATTGTTTACGACCATGTCTCAGTTCCATAAGTCATCACTGGCAACACGCACTGTTCGAAGACTTTCGTCTTCAGGCACTGGGGAATTTTCGACGAGAAGATATGACGTAGCTTCCCGAGCGCTGCCCAGCCGAGTTGAATTCGTCGATTAACCTCCTTCTCGAAGTTGGACTTACCTAGCTGGACAATTTGTCCCAGGTACATACTCGTCGACAACTTCGACGGCAGAGTTACCAACCACTATCGGGTAAAGCGCAACATGGTCATTCGACATGATTTTAGTTTTGTCCATGTTCATTTTCAGACCTGCCTGTTGGGAGACTCTGTCGAGGTCTTCGAGCATAGCGCTTAAATTCTCCAACTGCCATGACCACGGTTTTTTTTTACTAGTCCTTAATTGTGTCCCACTGCTGGGCAAAGGGCTCCCCTCTCTTGCGCCACTCGTCTCTATTGGCTGCATGCTCCCTCCACTCGTTACTAAATGCATCCAGGTCATCCCACCATCTTCTTTTCGTTCTGCCTCTGCTCCGGTAACCTTGCGGTGTCCAGTCGGTGATTATTCTGGTCCATCGTTCCGGATGCATGCGGCACACATGTCCAGCTCAGTCCCACTTCAGCTTTGCGGTCTTGGCACCTGCGTCTACAACGCGTGTTTTGGAACGCAGTTCGGTGTTTCTTATTCGGTCTTGTCTACGAACACCCAATATGCTGCGTTTCATCGCTCTCTGGCAAACTTTGAGCCTGGTCTTTTGAGCTTCAGTCAATGACACTTGTGATCCGTAGGTTAGAACGGGAAGAATACACATATCGACGAGTTTTTATGACCACGATATCGTCTGCAAATCAAAGGTGAGTGAGATACTCGCCGGCGGCTAAGAGTCACGCAACGTGCGATGGAAAGGGTGCTCGGAGTTTCTTTGCGCGATAGAATCAGAAATGAGGATATCCGCAGAAGAACCAAGGTAACCGACATAGCATAGCGGTTCGAAACATGTCGGGCTATTCCTGACAGTTTTTACGATACGCGATATAATCCGTTTAAATCGTTTATTTAAATGTGTGAGAGTCGCGGAAACCGAAGAAAATATGTCTTGTCCTACTTTCATTCCGTGTATCTGAAACTACTCCCAAAAATACACCAACATATTCAATAAAATATAGCATATGACTAGGGCTGTCCGGACAGACTTAAAAAACCCGGACATTTGGCGTAAATCCCATGTTTTTCCCGGACGTGTCCGTAAATAAATTTATTTAAAAAACAGTCGCTTTATTTTTCATTCACATTAAAATTGTTCGGGTTTTCCTCGAACACTTTGAAAACCTCGGACGGGCTGCAAACTAGGACAAATCCGGGAAAACCCGGACGGAGGCAGCCCTACTTGTACTACTTTCATTTCGTATATCTGAAGACTACCATACATACCCACATATTCAATATATAACGTATAACGCGATTCGCGAAAACATATTCGTAAGTTATTGCCTGTATTACTTTGATTCATTCGGCGGAGCGCATATTGTCATCCGCATGACATATTGGATATAGAGGCTGCCTATAAATAGCTCTATAAGATAGATGTAGGCCTAATTCGACGAGACAATGCATAAGCAATGGCAAATTACTTATTGTCTCTATACAAATATTATGGGTACCAAACCCGACTTACAATTTCTTTTTGTTTTTTTTTATTATTTTATCAAAAGACGTCACGTGTAGGCCATTTGTATGGAGCGTTTTTAGCGCTCCGTAGAAATGTTGAACTTTGACGGTCATTTCTGACTTTTAGAGCAGTCTAAGTGTAGTTAGTCCCATATAGACATTTGATCCCAATAAAAATAGAATCGATTGTCATCATCAAAAAAAATCTACAAGCCTATTTAGCAAAATTTCGGCTGATAATTATACTCCTTAAAGTCCATCAGACAACCTAATACAAATCAATATAGTCCCAAATAAAAAAATAAGCTCAAGAAGGCTTGTGTTATAATATAATTATAACACATTGGTTATATTTTTTAAGTCGGCTAATTCTATGAAAATGCATGTGTGATAAAAGATAAAATTATAAGTGATTACAATACTATTATCAAACGCAACGCAACATAAGACAAGGCGGCGTTGCCGGATCGTGCATCATTGCCGCTTCATCACTAACTTAATATGTTTCTTTTAAAATCGACCAAATATTAGATTAATTTAAATATTAGTAAGTGTAAATTAATCAAATCAATTTTATCGTCGAATAAAAATAAAATCATAATACAATGTTAAACACAACAAAAGCAAAGATTATTCTGGCCGTTGCCAGCCCGTGCAACGTTGCCGCTTCGTGCCGCCCCGGCGGCCGGTACGGCCAACCGGCAACAGTGCCCGACCGGCAACCGAGCCGGCAACAACTTTATAACTCTTTTAACAACATTTACAAGCAGAAATAACCATTAAAAACTGCAAAAATCCTGTGAAATAATCCATAATACTCATAATTATATTAGTTTAAATGTGGATACGTATTTGATTAATGTTTGAAAGTGATTTGTGTGCGTTTGTCTGCCATTTTGAAATCGGATGCCACCAAGGGCCGTCGATATGACCGGTACGTGAGTAGCTTATTCTAAAACGTCTTATGTATATTGAAGAACACGATCACTTGTGCCTTTTTGAATAATAGCCGTAACAGAAGGTATCGTGCCATTTAATTTTGAAACGGCGTAAGTGAACTGATAAATGAGAATACTTATAACTTTTTGTTGTCGTATAATGACATTGTTTCTAATCTATAACATACTTTCGCACGAAAAAGCGTAAGTAAGCAAAAATCGTACTGCAAAGTTAAACTTTAGCTAAAGATTTTAGAGTGCATATTTGAATGGATTCTAAATGTAGTTTAAATGACATGATAATCTTATTTGAGTTTGTGTAGCACTGATAGAACGATAACAACATTACCAATTATAATTTTGTAAATGGGTTAAAGCATTGTTTTAATAAAAAAAAACCACGGGATCACTAATTTTTAAAAAGGTAAAAAGTTATCCAGGGTGTCAGCTACCTTCATACCGAATTTTATCAAAATTGGCACGGCCGTTTGAGCGTGAAGAAGTAACAAACATACACACTGACAAACTTTCGCCTTAAAAATATCCTGATTTTACATTAGAAGACCCTTACAAATGTTTCTTTTTAGTCCTATCGTTGACTGGTAGAGAATGCCTTATGGCATTAAGTCCGCCATTTGCATTTTTAGTTCTGTATTTTATGGAATAACTTTTAAATAAATAAATGACAGACGAAATTGCAACAACATAATTTAGAAAGATTTTTTTTAAAGCGATTTTTTTATTTATTGTTGCGACACGACTTTAATCGGTTAGGTAAATTTGCACTTAATGCTATGATGTGTATACAAGCGAGGTGCAAACTTTACTTAACTAAAACGGGGAACTAATTCGAGCGTAGGTACTAGGTACTTCTGAGATATCGTAAAATAAGCGATGTCTCAGGTATATAGCCTTTAACTGAGCCGGCAGTCCCGGGTTTGAATCCCGGCCATGGCAAATATTTGTATAATTAACACGAATATTTTTTGTGCTTGGGTCATGGTTGTTCCTATGTATTTATGTATATATTTATCTATATAAGTATGTATATCGTCGTCTAGTACCCATAACACAAGCCTTCTTGGGACTAGATCGATTCGTGTGAGGTTGTCTGATATTTATTTATTTTATTTAACTGTCACTAAAACGAGTTGCGATTCGAACTGAATGAAAGTGAAATTTCACGTTACTACCCGGTCAAGTTAAATTTGCGCCTTGCATCTATGGCGTCGCATATAAATTAGGAATAAATTTTACTTTTTTTACGTTTTCAACCCCATATTTCCGCCGTGTCGAAAAAAAAACTAATAAATTGTCAAAAAATTCTGCATAATAATTAACAAACTTACTCACAATATATCTGGAGAATTGGTTAAGAAATACGACCTGTAGGCGAGAACAGACGAACATCCGGATATATAATGTTTTACTGCTTTTTTAGGGTTCCGTATCCAGAGGGTAAAACACAGAACCCTATTACTAAGACTCCGTTGCCCGTCAGTCTGTCTGTCTGTCACCAGGCTACATAGCTCATGAACCGTGATAGTTAGACAGTTAAATTTTTTACAGATGATGTATTTCTGTCGCCGTTAACAACAAATACTAAAAAACGAAATAAAATAAACATTGAAGTGGGGCTTCCATACAACAAACGTGATCGGTTGCGTTAACTTTGCACCTCATTTGTATGCGGCGCCATACATACCAGGTGCAAACTTAACTTAACCCGACCAGTTAAGATGGGAAGTGTGAGAACGGAACCCTCGGTGAGCGAGTCAGACTCGCACTTGGCCGTTTTTTAATGAATTGAATTGACTACCAATTCTTAGGTACTACGATGATCTTGTATAATGTTTTACCTATATCTATTCTTCTGTTTTTTGCTGTTGCTTTATATATATAAATCTGGTGAAAAAACGGACCCTGGGAACTACCGTCCCATCTCTGTTCTTCCTATTATGTCAAAAATTTTCGAGAAGGTTCTACATCAACGGCTTACAGAATACCTTAGTGGTTTTAACTTTTTATTTGACAAACAGTACGGGTTCCGCCCAAAATCCAACACCCTCTCCGCAACAATTGATTTGCTAACTAACATAAAAGTAAATATCGATGAGAAAAAAATAGTGCTGGGTATTTTTGTTGATTTAAAGAAAGCGTTCGATACAGTCAGCCATTCGCTCCTTCTGTCTAAATTAAAAGATATAGGTATTACGGGAAAGGCTTTGGAAATATTAAAATCTTATATAACAAACAGAATGCAAGTAGGTAACCAAAATTGGAGAAAATAAAAGCAATGCTAAACTAGTCTCATGCGGAATACCACAAGGATCCATTTTAGGACCACTCCTGTTTCTAATTTATATCAATAGCATCCATGAAATAGGATTAAAAGGCCATGTAACACTCTATGCTGACGACACATGTTTGTTTTACTTCGGAAATAAAATTAACACCATAATTGAGCAAGCCCAAACCGACCTAAGCATTATGCAAAGCTGGCTTAAGCTAATCTATTGACAATTAATGAGGTTAAAACCAGGTATATGATATTTGCAGCAAAAAACAACATCATTGATGAGCACTTACCCTTAACTATAAACAACGTCAACCTACAAAAAACGGACAAAGAAAAGTACCTTGGCTTAATACTTGACAAACAGCTAACCTGGAGACCTCACATGGAAAAATTACGAAATAAACTTGCCACACTAACAGGTGCTTTGCGTGGAATTGTTCACTGTCTTCCAATAAACATTCGTTATACCATCTATAATTCTCTGATAAAGCCCCACATAGATTATTTAATAGAAATATGGGGCAATGCTGCCAAGTCTAATACAACCTCCCTCCAAATATCGCAAAATAAGTTAATTAAATTATTGTTCAACTATAAACATAGAACACCAACAAATCAAATATATAAAGAGACAAAATTACTGAACCTATCTCAAACATATAAATACAATACGTGCGTACTTGTAAGAAAAATAATAAATAAGGACATACACTGTCATATTTTTTTTTTTTTTTTTTTTTTTTTTTTTTTTTTTTTTTTTTTTTTTTTTTTTTAATCAAAATATGTATGTATTTATTTAATCTTATGTACGTACATAATTTACCGGTCATATATTTATTCAGAAACAATACAGAGATAATAATTAACATAAAACCTTAAATAAAAATTAAAAACTAGACTTAAAAATAAACTATAGATAAAAAATTTGGCCCAAATCGCCGTCTATTGGGAGCGTGCCCAGAAGGCTGGCAGCATTGCCGCGTTGAATGGCAATGCTGATACGCTGTGCGAGATATGAACCAGCCCTCTGGTCACGCGTCAACTCGACTAACCTGCGGCTACACTCTTTAAAGACCCTGTGGGCGCTTTCACCCCAGGGCCCCAGAGTCTCGACCCCAAACGGCTCAAATATGCATCCACTATTAATGTTTGCATATTTGCGCCGCTTGAGGAGTTCGGCCGAATTGGCAGCCGAGCCAGCCTTTACAGCAGTGCCACGAAGATGGGACAGCGCCAGAGTATCAGCACAGGTCGCGTCCCAGACCAGCGGCTGTCCCATCTTCCATGGCACGAGGGTCATACCGTCGGGCCTCTTACCGTCATCGCGAGCGAGGCCGGTCGGTTCTAAAACAGCCGGCGCTCCCGCGCTGGCTAAGGCCCGACGGATGATGTCATTCAGGCTGGCATGGCGGGGGGCGCGCCCTGCGCTTCTGCCGCAGGATAGTCCATGATGACCCAGCGGGTCAACTAGGTCACCACAACGACAGCGATGTTGGGCCACACAGGCCACTCCCAGGCGGAGAGCGACGGACAGGCGGAACGTGGAGTTATCCAGAAGTGTTCCCGTCGATATGGAAGGCAGAGCTTGGAGCCACTGCCCGGATTCCCATTCGACAGCGGCAAGGAGGCGAGCGCGCTCCGGAAGGCTGGTTGCCGTTTGGTACAGTTTTTGCCGTACCAGCCTACAGAGCGGCTCGTCCCAAAGACGCTGTGAACTAGGGTGACCGGGCAGGTCAACGCTTGGGCAGTTATCGCTCCACGCATTTTTGGCCTCTGACATGAAAGGGATGGTAATTTGGTGAATTGGAGACTTGAGTATTTTGGAAGTTAACTCCAGAGAACTATGTGCTGAGGACAGAAATGCGGGGAGCGAAACGCTGGATACTTTTCTGATACCCAGGCCGCCATGCCTTATCGGCAAAGAGGCCTGGGTCCATGAGCGATCATCTAATTTAATGTTGATTACTGAGACTAAAATATTTTGAATAATTTTGTCGATTTTTTCTAAAAGAGTGGGAAATTTCCAGAAATGGCTGCACCTTATGACGTATGTAAATTTGGGGACGAAAAGACAGTATCGGATAATGGTGTATGCTACATGAGCATTTATTTTGGACATGCGGTCCGAAACTTCGTTGAGATTTTGAATTTTGCTGTCTAAATAGTCGGTAAAAGATTCGTCCAATACAGGTGCCCCTAGGAGGTGAAGTGAGTTTTTTTCTGTGATTTTAATATTTGGAGCAAGACGACGGAATTTGGATATAGCGAGTTCTTTGTTTAAACACGTATCGGAAAAGAAAAGTTCGCATTTAGAAGAGTTCAATTCTAGACCAATACCGCGGAATCCTTCGATTAAGATGCGAAGGTCCTCCAGAACTTCGCTTACCTCACCTCCCAGTGTGCCGTCATCTAAATACCATACATTAAATTTTGAATTTAATTTTACAATGATAGGATGAACTGCTAAACTGAAGAGCGCTGGCCCAAGCGGGTCGCCCTGTTGGCAGCCTACGGATGAGGAGAGGTGGTTTTGTTTAAAAAGTAAATGGGAAGCGTTGCTGTAACATTGCCAAATAAAGTTATAAATTTGTGGTAATTTTATACGTGTTTGTGCTAAGAGGGCATTTACTAAAAGAGCACAGGTACAAAAAAGGATTACACGTCAGGCAAACAATTTACTACTACGACCACCAAGAACGAATTATGGTAAAAAAAGTATTGTTTACGAAGGGGCACAGTTATATAACAAATTACCGAACGATGTAAAGGACGCCAAATCTCTAATCGTTTTTAAAAAGGCCCTTAAACAGCACATTTTGAAGGCTCCCTCTTCGCACTAAACAAACAAACGGAAGCGTCAGTTAACGACGCAGTTTAGCCGGCCCCGCAAATGCGCTTATTACTTGCAAAACTATCGTTGTATAAACTAGTAGAAGCTACCCACTTATTTAGTATAATTAAGTTAAAGTTGTTACTAACCCTATTTTAAAGTACCCTCTCCTTTTAGATATTAAGAATATAATGTATTTCTCTGTAAGTGATTTGTAATCTTTTGAGAAATAAATATCTTAAACCTAAACCTTTAATTATTATTATTTTTGCAAGTAAGCTATTTGGTGTAAATTGTAAACTTTGACTTGAATAAATTATAATAAAGAATTTTGGTCCAAGCTGAAACAGATTCACTTCGCTCGCTCAGTCAATTAGTACCTAGTAATGATAAAGGTCAATAACTTAGCAATTAACTTTGCATGACATTTAAGTGTAATTTAAGTAACGAGTATAGAAACTTGAAACCATTTGTGCAAAATTAATGATGTAAGTATCATTATTTAATGACATAAATGTCGTGTGTAAAGTGCAATAATAAATAATGATTAACATTTGCGTCTTTTAAGATTAACTTGTTATATTGTGTCGTATTAACTAGTGTATAAAGTAAACAAAAAATAATGTATGTTTTGGACCGAAACAAATATGCATACCTGCCTATACTTCTTCTTTATTTTAATCGACAGCTATAACTATCATATTTTTTATAAAAATAATGATATCACATCACTTACCTAGTATTGATGAAAAAAAAACAGCAAATTTTAGGTTTAAAACTGGAAAGGGGAATGCCATATTTATTGCTTAGGAATTAAGCTCGCCATCTGTGCACCATTTTTGTGCCGTAAAGTATAAATAATGGAATGAATGAATGAATGATGAATGAAAACAATTCCTGTTCGTTTGTCTCGCTTAAACTCGAGAACGGCCGCGCAGATTAAGCTGATTTTGCTTTAGAAATGTTCGTCGTAGTCTAGGGAAGGTTTAAACGATGAGGTATTAGCAGCTTACTGACGCAGACCGAATTCTACGCGGGCGGAGCCGCGGGCACAGCTAGTAAATAAATAAAACAGCATATTGGAGCGTTTCATCGTCACTATTTTAACAACATTTGACAAGTTTTTCAATTTATACATTTTTTGTTTCAGAATACGAGCCACTAACCTTCTCATACAAGAACACAAAGCGGCTCATACAGATGATCCAAGAACGACCTTGCCTCTGGGACCGCCAGTCCCCGGACTACAAGGACAGGCTGGCCCGCGACAGGGCGTGGGCTGAGATCTTTGTGGAGATCGATCCGGGGTACAAAAATGGCAGCGCCACCCTAAAACATGAGATCGGTAAATATAGTATACCTAGCTATTCCACGGTGTTACCCGCTCATCCCGGAACACTACATTTTTCGGGATAAAGTAGCTTATGTATCCAAGGTGTCAGCTACCACCATACCAAACTTCATCAAAATCGGGCGTGAAGAAGTAACAAACATACACATAAAAACACTCACAAACTTTCGCCTTTATAATATTAGTGTTCCTCTTCTTTTATCTTTCGCCACGTTTGGTTGCGAGTGTTTTGAACCATACCGCATCTTACTTACGCCCATCCAACACTATACATCATCATCATCACCATCATCAGCCGATAGACGTCCACTGCTGAACAAAAGCCTCCCCCCCCTAACGACTGGTCTTGCGCCGCCCTCAACCAATTTCTGTCCGCGATCCCAACCAGATCGTCGGTCTACTTTGTTGGGGCCCTTCCCACGCGGCGTCTTCCGCTCCGCGGTCGCCATTCAAGAACCTGTCCGCCCCAACGGCCATCGGATTTTTCAATAAAAAGTTTCTCAATTTTCGTCAGATGGTTCAGTTCGTATTTCGGCGGGTAGATGCTCGTAGTAGGTTGGGCCGATGACGCGCGAGTTTTTACCTGCAAAGTGCCATGTGACGCGGGACTGTTCTCAGTTAGCTTGTCGATCGAATATGTTTGCCCGACACTTCGACACGTGCAAAAGTCGGCAAACTCTTTCTCACGAACATTAAAATTCAAATATGTAAAGTGAGTAGTGCGTCTGATCTCGTACGTTTCGAATAAATCCCTACAAGAATGTCACCCCAGCCAGTATTCTTCATTTTGTTTAACTGATTGTTGTTCGTTTTTCTTGTCAATCCTATGAAATTTACTTGAAACTTGTTGTTGCAAGTGTATTTTAATTTTTTCCTCACATCCTTTGGAAAAAGCACTATATTTACCTCGGCGGAACGGGGGTTGCCTGACTCGCATCTTTTGCAAGCCTCGCGATGATTGGCTTGCAAGACTTGCGACAGTCGTCAGACAATCCCCTACTTTCCGGGGTGTACTATTACTGTAATGTAATGTACTATTTGTTGCAGGCAACAGTATCACAAAGAAATGGTACAACATCCGGGATTCCTACGTGAAGTCATTGAAACCGGACTACCTTGGGCGCCGGAACAGGCCATACATACACGCCGACTTGCTACGATTCTTGGATGAGTGGTTAGAATTGAAAATCTTTAATTTCGCTGCTATTATTATGAAATAATTTAAATTTTCAAGGTAAAAATACGTAACTGTTATTTTTTCAAATGAGACACCTTGTTGTGAATCTTAGACCGATTTTTTTTTCGCGGGTGTTTTGATAGACCCTATAGTTAAAATAAATACGAAACGGGTTTACTCACGTCGTAGAAGTCGAGTATCGCTCGACATGTTTCAAATTGGTTCGCGATTCATCATCAGGAAAGCCGATCATGATGATGAATCGCAAACCGATTCGAAACATTTTACCAACCCTATAGTTGTTCAAAATAAATACCGCAGATTCCAGTTCAAATTATATCTATATAACATTTGTGTATCAAGTTATTGATTTAAACCTACACATGACTACAAAAACAATGACAAGATTTATTGCACTTATTTGTCGTTATGGGAATATAAATGCCTATATTATAATTGTTCAAATACTTTTGAACCTTTTTTCGTCATAATGAATTTACAGAGGAAACATATCTATAATTAATTAAAAAACCTGTGGTTTCATAACTAAAGAAAGGTCTGTTCATAAATTGTATTTCAGACCAAGGAAGATAAAACCTTTAGCCATTATTATTCTCCTGAATCACCGATTTTTTGCATCTATTTCACTAACCAGATTTTCTAGAACAGCCGCTCTTTAGTGATAAAACCACAGGTTTTTTTAATTCATTATAGATATGTTTCCTCTGTAAATTAATTTTAGTGTGCAATAAAGCATACATATTTTGTATAATATGATACAGATTATTTCTAATATTCAAATGTTTTACCCAACAGCTATTTGGATAAGATGAACAGCAGCAATTATGAAAAATTGATAAACAAATCCAAACAAGTAGAACAAGAAGAGGAAATAGAAGAATTTGAAACAGAGGAAGCAGACGCAGAACCATGGGAACACAGAGTATTAGTTAATTTAGAAGAAGAACCAAGTCCAGCAAAGAAACCAAGACTAGAATTTAGTCCAGAGACTAGTTTCAAAGAGAATACAAAAACAAAAGAAGATGATGACATAATTTCCGTCTTATCTAATTTAATACAGAAAGAAGAAGACGAAGATAGAGCATTTTTCAAATCAATAACGCCGTCGGTGAAAAAATTGACAGAGGATTCTAAATTTGTATTCAGAATTGAAGTTCTAAAGTTAATAAAGGATTTAAGGACCAAAGATGAGGATAGACTTGCAATGAAAGTTGAGAAGGAGTCGACCAATGATAGTGAGAGTGAATAATTGATATTGTTTTTAAATATACCTAATGTTCTAATCAGAAATGCATTTTTTTTTCCTATAATGTACTACGCTGGCAATAACCAAATCTTAGCAAACAAAGAAGGTAAATCAATGCCTAGTTTTGACTCTTCAGGGCCTTCGAAAAGGCGGGACGGATTTCTATTATTTTCGGTACACACATAGCTGCTTTGATGGGTATAGGATACCTTTGACTAGACTACAGTTTATGGTTAATATCGATAAAAGCCTTAAAGCAAGAGTAAACTATTTGGCAATACCATGGAAAAGTTTGTAAAACAAACTCACAATCACATTCATAAACTTTACAAGTTTATGTTGAACTTTTTAAGTTTTTAGTTGGAAAATGTGAAAAGCGCCTGCAATCAGCTAACAAATATTCACATGTTATGAAATGAAATGAAATAATTTATTCAGTAAGTCGGCCACAAGGGCTTTTACAAGTCAGATTGTGAATCTACCGGCCTATCGCAAGAGGAGACCGCTGTTGAGAAGAAAGCCGAAAGAAACTCAACAGTTAGAGCTATGCACTGTCCTATGTATTATTATAACATTTTATACTCTCGCGGTTTGAACACATAATTAAAACTTATTGAACCGGGTCTATCGCGATATTTTGATTTACCTTCATTGCCTGACGAACACGTAAATCAACATATCGCGATAGACCCGGTTCAATAAGTTTTAATTACTGTCCTATTATTGTTTGAGAAAACAATACATAAAAAAGTTAGGTTCCTCTTTAGCTCCATAATATAAAGTCGCATACACTTATCTTTAATCATTATAATATCATTAAAAGCAGTTTTTATAAATGCTTCATACTTAATATACTTATATGTATAAGCATACTGATAAACTCTCTTCGTATCTGCCAGCAACACATTTGTCCAGGTCTTAGGTCTCCTTTCAGGTTTAGGTATGTTTGCGGAGACAGAGGAATCGAGAACTTGGTAGTGGAGACAGAAACATATAATCATACTGATAAACAAGTAGGACAAATAATATCAACATGTTTATTGACGACTATCGACTCATTCCACCTGTCACCATACAAGTCCATGCAGATGGCAGATGGTTCAGTTAAATGTCAAGGTGAGGCACATACTATATTTTTGTATTTATATTCCTTGAAACTTTATTGCACAGATCAATTTAGTAGAAATGGCGGACTTAATGACTCAAGGCATTCTCTACCAGACAACCATAGGACTAAATAGAAACATTGAGATGGTGCATGGTACATTTAGAGGCAATTATAACAAACAACTTTGGAATATGCAATGTACACATACTTAGACTTACACAGTTAATAATATACTACATAGTACATATAATTTCATGTACCTTATTACTGAAAACATCATACCAATTATTTATCTTGGAACTAAAGTCAGCTGTGTTAGATAGACGCTAGCTTAGTCCTTGCTTGAAAATAGGTTTGCTTTGTGCTTCCCTAATGGGGATATTGTGATCAAAAGTTCTATGACTATTTAACTTGTCTATAGATGGGACCGAGGTGTGTTATTCTCCAAAATAATATAATCCAGTAAAAGTGGGAACTTTTGCTACTTAAATCTAAGTATGTTTAACACTTTCACGACCGATGACCAGTTTAACAGACAAAACTTATATAAAAAAGTTCTATCCGCAAACGGAACAAAACAGTTTTTTTATTATAAAAACTACAAATATTAGGCTGTAGATGGAGTGTGAATCCCACATTTAAACTTTGGTATTGAATGTTAATGCTTTACCATTTCGCAAAAAAGTGTAGTGTAGTGTGTATTTTGTGACAAAATAAAAAAATCACCTCGTTTCATAAAACCGCACTCGTGTTTTAATACCTCTCATTATGTAACATTTTCATAAACTTCTTTTCCAATTTTAAATCATCTACGGAATTGGAAAAGCTTGTTTTATATCCAAGTAAGTGGCTTTTGCACTTAAATAGCTCTAAAAGTACTTGTAAAGGTTTGTGTAAATATAGTGACTTCACTCGCTGCATTTAAAAGGAACCAAAGGACAGAAAAGCCAATAGCGGCAACCTTAGAGAAAACTAAGTTAGTTCACCACTTCCGAGCGCAGTAGACGTAATACATCAGTAGGTAAGCGCTTGTGGAAGAAACCTGGTATTTGATAAAGATGGCTATAGAAGTTGGAAAAATAAGTCATAATTTTAAATACGTGCACGTTAAATATTGCAGAAATTAATGTAGGTACCAACAATGCATGTAAAGAGTGCCCACAGTATCGTATTCCTAAATCACGAGAACGACGATGAAAAAGAGAAAAATGGATCTAATAATAATAAAGACAATTTAAGTTTATTTGTGTTTAGACCAGATTTCTTACTTGAGTTCTAAAAATGGTGATGGTTTGACAAAATTAGGGATACCTCTAGAAACCAATTTGCCTTATTTCATCAAGCGGCAAGGATAGCGATGGAGCGAAACTTATAGCGAAGTAATAGAGAGTGTCTACATAATTCAGCAACAACGGCTTGTCATAAGGACAGCCAATAATTATAAAGTGAGCTGAGATAGGTGAATGCAGAATAGGAAAAACAATACACATTAAACACCTGATCTATGGGGTAGTAACGTATCGGTAACCTTTTATGTCAGATGGAGAAAATGCTTTTTTGACAGCCTATTTATGAATGTTTTTGTTAGCTTGAGCCACCAACTATCTTCTGCTCGAGAGCACCACACGTGCAGCTGTGTGAGAAGAATAGCGCCGTGTGGTTAGGCTTGCGGCATAAGGAAAGACAGCCACGCCACGACCAATCTGCCAAGAGTGTAACGACAAAGAAGAAGATTGGTTTCATTAGTAGTCTGCATTTATCACTGGTTTATGGTAACCATACAAAACCTTCTAGACACGACAAGGAAAACCCATTTCCATGGAATTACTTACACCTCAACTTCTGGTGATTTAGTACCGTCTTCAGCCAGTTTTCGGCATTCAACTTCGCCTTCACTGTATCCCTCCAGCGATACCCGGGGCGGCCGACGGGTCGATCGACTTACTGCACCAAAACTACCCACTACCCCTTACCCCAATCAATAACTAACGCAACTAATCAAGGGGTGGCGACAAATTGATATAATCACTTAACGCATGTAGAGACTTCGATTAAACTCGCAACTTTCGAGAACTTGGGAACGGAATTTCTGAGTTCGGAAACGGTGCTATCGAATAGCTTGGATTTTTACGCGACTGCGTGAGAAGGAGGGTGATGTGTTTGTTATTTTCAGGTGTATGTGCGTCTTTTTTGACACGCTGGTTTGTTTATATATGAGGTTGGTTTTTAACCAACTTTAAAAAGGTGGTCGCAAAATGACGATGATGTTAATGTAAAAGCAATAATGACACTCTTAAATATTTATCTACAAGGGTTTAGTATCGTAAATAATATGTTTTTTGGCTCTAATCTGATAAAGCTGAAGAGTGTCGAAAGTCATGGAAATTATATGAAAAAAAGTTGGCGCTTTGAATCGATAATAGAAAATGTTCCAACAGTTTTCAGAATTTTTGTATGTTTATCTGTTTGTCTGTTTATTTAACCGCGCATCACGTGAAAACGGCTGAACGGATTTTGATATAAAAATAGTATATTAAATTGGTTTGACGTTTTCTTTCAGTTTCTTGAATATATTTCTTTCTGTCACAGCCAGCATCTGCGGGTAGAGCCAAAGAGGCTCAAACACACACATAGCAATAACATTGCTATAAAACGAATAAAATGATTAGTAATAAAGTAGAAAATTATTAATTTTAACTTAAATTTTGAAAACAAAACTTGTTTTAAATAAAAATATAAACAGAAATCCAAAATCCTCTGTTTTAATACGGGTTAAAATAATGAACAAACTCGACCAATCAACTAACTCCATAACCGCCACTAATTACTTCATACATCACTACCGGAAGTGTCATGGCGGCGGCGGAAGTGGGCACTTCCGGTGGACGTTCGTTAGCTAGTGCGGATTAATTGAAGATGGCGACAATTTCCGGTTAGGGTTTTGGAGGTTTTAAGGCTTACAGAGGTCGGGTCTGATTATTTGGATTAAGGTTAAGATAAGGATTAATCTTAAAATGTGGATATGGTTTTTGAAAGAGATAGAAACAGGTCAACCCTTAATGATTTAGTAATTAAGAGCCTTTCGTACAAAAATATATTCTCTCAAACGTGCAATGAAATGATTATGTCATCTTAACGTGCGTTATAACAGGCTTCGAATTGTCACGTTTCGGACAACGACTCAAAGGACTGTAAAGGAATTTCATACAAAGTTGAAGGCTAAAGACGGGATCCCGTGTGTATTTCCAAAAAAATATAATTTAGGTATCTTCAAGGTAAGAGTGAATAGGCTATTACTGAACCGGCGAGCTACATCCTCGACCCCGTAGTCACTTTCCATCAGGTGATACTGAGGTCAATAGCCAGTCAGTCTGTGAATAAAAAAAAAAAGTTTTTTTTTAACATGGCGTCTGTGTTCATGAACAGGCTAAACAGCTGAATTAAATTTTTTTGAGTGGGTATTTTTTACCTCATTTCATATGTTTGAGAAAAGCATGTGACTTAACCGTGAAAAGGGCTTGCCGGCTTCGCATCACTATCCATCTATACCTACTCACCCGGCAAGCCATTCTTTTCCGGCGTCTGCAATCTTAATCATCAGTTTTCAGTGTAAGTAAACTGGATGTGTTGAAAAACATGAAGAAATTAGTCACAGTGTTATATTTTTCGTTAAAAAAAGTTATCTGAAGTGCACGCCTCTACGACTTGCTATGAACGCGCGCTGATTATTCTACCAAAAGCAGAATGACGAGCTGATGCAACTATCCATGCTGGAGTGTAACAAGGGCGTTCGCAGCCGAGGGCCCAGAGGGAGAGTACCTTTTTTAGGGTTCCGTACCCAAAGGGTAAAAACGGGACCCTATTACTGAGACTTCGCTGTCGGTCCGTCCGTCCGTCAGTCTGTCACCAGGCTGTATCTCAACAACGGTGATAGCTAGACAGTTGAAATTTTCACAGATGATGTATTTCTATTGCCGCTATAACAACAAATACTAAAAAAAAAAAAAATATTTAAAGGGGGCTCCCATACAACAAACTTGTTATAGATTATATATATGTATAGGTACGGAACCCTTCATGCGCGAGTCGGGCTCGCACTTGCCCAATCCATCCATACTAATATTATAAATGCGAAAGTGTGTATGTCTGTCTGTCTGTCTGTTACCTCTTCACGCTTAAACCGCTGTACCGATTTAGTTGAAATTTGGTATATAGATAGTGTCAGTCCCGGGGAAGGACATAGGATACTTTTCATCCCGAATAAATTTAGTGTTCCCGTGGGATGAGCGGGTAACACCGCGGGGCACAGCTAGTTTTTTATATAGGCACAGTTGCTCCTGTGTTGACCCTTGGGTGTGCCTAATCCATTAGCATGGCTCATAGTGAGTAAGTCCGCCGTTCAAACTTTGAACCCCTATGGAACCTGTATGGTATATTTTTAGGATTCGATACCTATAGGGTAAAACGGGTGCAAACTTACCAGGTGCAAACTTTACTTAACCCGGCCAGTTAAGATGGTATAAGTATTTGAACGGAACTCTCGGTGCGCGAGTCAAACTTGCACTTGGCCGGTTTTTTGTTAAGTATTTTATCGCATTATTTGGAAAAGCGTGCTCTGTCACAGGAATTTACTATAATAACTAGAAGAATACACCTTTGTAAATGCTTTGTAGACTTAACATTTAACAGAAATGAACATAATTATCATACTTATTTGTCATAATATGAAAAACATAAATTTAAAAATGTACAAGGCTAATCACCCAATTATCATGATATATGCATGGATCATATAACAAGTTATTCGAGAATACTCGAAAGATTACAAAACTTGTACGTTTTCAAGTAGGATACGTATGGAAGTATTCTTCCCTCACTACCCTCAGGTCTGAGCCGGATATCCGGCCCCCCTCTATGTCGGCGATGTACGTGAGGCTTTTAAAATGCAGTATAAAGTTTTGTTGTTTGCGATAGTGTTTTGTACCTACATTTTATACACTAGTTAACTCACAGGCCTTAGGTACTATACTACGATTTCTAATTCAAGACCAAAAAATCTACCACAAGGTTGCCACTACAAATAAAATATTTTTACAATAGTAAAATTCTTTTTCTTTTTAAACACCCTAAGATAATTTATTTATTGGTTACTTTAACTGTATGTTTTAACAAAATAATTAGATATAGTTATTATTATATAAATACGAGAGGAGATAGTAAAAACTTAAACATCGGAGATTTTTGGTACAAAATCTGGTAACAGGTGCCTTAGGGTAAATCTTTACGGTAGATGGCGCTACGATGCCACCCTAAGGCATGTCGAAGCAACTGGTTGAAAAATTCAATGACTCTGACATCTGATTCGGTGGTCCAATTGGGAGGACGCCAGTGTTGGCCCGGAAAGCCGTTGGAAACGCAGGTTCGAATCCTGTCCGAATCATTAAATTTTTCAATTTTCGCTTCATTTGTAAACATTTAGTTTACGTTAGCAGACGTTACTGCTTTAATAAAAAAAAAATGTAAGTATTGAAGTATTTATTCATCTGTATAAGTATGTAATATCGTCGCCTAGTTACCATAATACAACACTTCTAAAGCTTAATTTGGGACTAGGTTGACTTGTGTGAGGTTGTGCGTTTATAATATTAAAAAAAGACTATTTAATTTCAGCATGGCAACGACCAAAGCGTCCAGAATGCAAGGCGAATACTCGCATTCCCGGTGTTCGGAACAATTCGTCCGCCCTTTTTAACAGAAACGCGCGTTAAATACTTTCCGAACGTTTAAAATTGGAGTGTTTACTGTTACAATAATAAACCAAATTGGAAATTTAACATCCCTGACACAAGCTGGTCATCATGAGACCCTCATTCAATGAGTGTTATAGAAAGTGCTACTAAAACTGAACATATATAATAATAATAATAAATAAATATCGGACAACCTCGCACAAATCGATCTAGTCCCAAATTAAGCTCAAGAAGGCTTGTGTTATGGGTACTAGACGACGATACATACCTATATAGATAAATATAGGAACAACCATGACTCAAGCACAAATATTCGAGTTCATCACACAAATATTTGCCCTGGCCGGGATTCGAACCCGGGGCCGCCGGTTCAGTAGGCAGGTGTCCGACGACGACGAACCAACCGAGCCAAACGCGTCGTCATATCTTTGAATTACTGGTCCAAAGTCTTAACCTTTAGACCAGAGGGGCACTGTACCTACTGTAAGTACGCTTTCAATTTTTCCATCCGATTTTATATCTGTACCTTTATTTTTTTTAAAGGTATTTAACCTTTAGGAATTAAAAAATGTAACACTTTATAGTCTCGCGGTTTGTACACATAATTAACTGAACCGAGTCTGTCACACTCACAATTGTCACTGTCACAATTAATTTACCCACATTGAAAAATCATTTCGAAAAACATAATTTTAAACACACCAAATTGACCGGTGTACTAAAGCGAAACAAAAAAAAATTGGGCAAATGCGAGCCCGACTCGCGCATGAAGGGTTCCGTACCTATACATATATATAATCTATAACAAGTTTGTTGTATGGGAGCCCCCCTTAAATATTTATTTTATTTTATTTTTAGTATTTGTTTTTATAGCGGCAATATTCATCATCACATCATCTGTGAAAATTTCAACTGTCTAGCTATCACCGTTGTTGAGATACAGCCTGGTGACAGACGGACGGACGGACGGACGGACGGACGGCGAAGTCTCAGTAATAGGGTCCCGTTTTTACCCTTTGGGTACGGAACCCTAAAAAATAGAATTAAAAATTTTTTTAGCCTCATGTGTTACCATTACGACTCCATAAAAGCAAAAGCCCCAGTTTTCCAGTCTATAATTACGAGTTCAAGTGGAACTGAAAATAGCGCGATTTTCACGACAAAGGTTAGGAATGCAATATCGTTAGGTTCCGCCGAGTTGCGACAGTTATACGTAGCTATAGCATCTTGGTGAGTAGTACAGATAGAGTGGACATGTCTCTGCTAATGATTTATTTATAACCTAAAAAAACACTTAAGTTGTTCAATGTTCATCATGAGTGGCATAAGAATGCTTCTGCGCCTTAACCTAGCAAAGTTAGGAATGATTACTGAAATAAACCAACATAGCTGAATGTATTGGAAACGGCTGCAGTTATTTATACCAAACATAGCTAATAGTCATCATATCGTCCTCCTTGACGTATCCGTCAATGGCGAAACCTGGCGACATGACCGTCACGAGCGTCGGTCATGTGCACGGATGTGGCTTGCAAAACCGAATTTGGTTTTGAAGGTTCTGTTACAAGGCGCACAATGCAACTCAGCTTTAACACTATACGTGTAGGTATAGGAAGGCTTTGCACGGCTATAGCTAATAGTAAGGGCCTTATCACACTTGCGATTTGCGAGCGTATTTTCTATACAAATAAGCGACGCGGCGAACACGCTGCGCGATCGCCTTCATACAAAATACGCTCGCAAATCGCAAGTGTGATAAGGCTCTAACATTGTTGCGGCGAAAATCGCGCGCTGCAAAGGTTAGGGATGCAATATTGTTAGGTTCTGCGAGTTATGCGACAGAACTACGACATTCGTAGGACAGCGGGTGGTAACTAGAGGAGGAGAGATGAAAATCGAGCTCAGTGGCGTGCCATGGCAGAGGCCTATGTCCAGTCCAGTGGACTGATACGGGCTAATGATGATTACCGAAATCCTTTTACTTGTTTCAATCAAAGCTGAATATCTTGGAAACAGCTGCGGTTATTTATACCATACATAACTAAGTACCATCTCGACAGACAAGACTTTTGATAAAAAAAAAACAATTTGAACTATCCGTTTGCCATAGACAGACGCACAGATACTCAAATACACAGATACACATATTAAGCTTATTCTCCTCTTTATTGCGGCGAAAATCGCGCGCTACAAAGGTTAGGAATGCAATATCATATCATTAGGATCCACTGAGTTATAAGTAGATGTAGCATCTTGGTGGTGGGATGTAGTACAGATAGAGTGGATATATTTCTGACGATGCTCCATCTAACATAAACAAAAATAAAGTATAAAAAAGACAAATCTTACTCCACATAGCTTTGTCCTCTCTGTATTAAATGTCTTACTCTATTTCCCGGCTTCGTTCCTCCCGGGTTGACTCCACTCGCTGTAATTAATTGCTATAACTAAATTCACTTTATTTCTCACGTTTATTTTTTTATTTAGGCACAAAATTGTTGAGATAATATAATATTTACGCTATATAGCTCACCTTTTAATCTGTTACTGATAAAATTTTGTTAAGTTTTTCTATTCAATTTAAATTTTTACTTGGTGGACTTTGTTTGTGTAGAAGTTAAAGTCAAAACCCGTGCTTACTTGCTTCCCCGTTATCCAGTGAAATTATCCTATGAAAAAGTTTAGTGTCGTCTAGAAGATTCATGTTTTTTTTGACCATAGTCGTTTAAAAAGTATCCCATAAGCATCTTATGGATGTCCAGCAATAGGGATAACTAAACATACGATTTCTTTACATGTACCTGCGGCCTAAGACTTGTTTCTTTTTGTGAAGATCGACTAGGAGTTGTAATTTTTTTTTTCAGATGCTCTTATACATAAACAGAATTTACGCGTGTAAATTCTCTATAATCAACCATTTTTCTTAACATATTCATGTTAAGATTATCTTGCGATTTATTGGTACATATTTAAAATCTACAGATTGAATTTCTTATTGATATTTTTTGTTTTAAAAATTACCTTGAAATTGACTAAATTCACGCAGAAAACTAGTTTTTTTCACTTATTTTCGATTGCATGCAATAAAACCATGAAATAGCTATGTTACTATCTAAAACTCAGGGAAAGTATTATTCAGTTCAAATATTTGGTTGAAGTTATCAATATATATTTGTCATAAATGTCACAATATGAAAAAATATATTTTAAAAGGAATAAGGCCTCTTAAAGAGATTTATTTTGACTATTCACCACCATTTTCCCCTCTTTGAATGGAGACAGGTAGCTTCCGGCCCGCAGCGCGGAGTGATTCGGCTTCACGCGTATCTTCTCGGGATATTAACTGAGAATAATATCTTGGAAATATCCGTGAGAACTGAGAGGGTTAACGACTCTGTTTTGTAACATTTGATCCAGTAATATTTATAAATAAACTAGCTGCGCTGCAAGGTGTTACCCCCCATCCCACGGGAACAGTAATTTTTTTCGGGTCAAAAGCAGCAAATTCTAAATTTAATACATTCCTAATTCAATGGCAAGACTACCTTCCAATTTATACTGATGCTTCTAAGCTGGAGACTGGTGGCTGTGTGGGAATAGCGGTGTGGATTCCAAAATTCTCCATCCTTTTGTCGCACAGGTGTCCTCCACAATCTTCTGTATTCACTGGAGAGTCTATTGCAATCTTAGAGGCAGCTTCTTATGTTGAATCCCACAACATATCCAAAGTCATTATTTTTTCGGACTCCAAGAGTTGTCTGCAAGCAATTTCAGGCAATCAATTTCAAATGAAAATCAAATCCCCTGTAATACTTAAAATTAAGCAAACTTTAAATAGATGTGCTAATAAAGGCCTCGAAATTTCCATCGCTTGGATTCCAGGTCACTGTGGGATTGAAGGTAACGAGCAAGCAGACATTTGGGCTAAAAATGCCACCACAACCGGTTCGGCCCACAGCCACAATAGTATAATCTCAACAGACCTAATGATGCTTGCTCGCACCAATTTGACAGATACTTGGCAAGATCTATGGGACTCTTCCAGACTATTGAAAGGTAGACACTATGGTAACATCCAACCTAGTATCCCCCGTAAGCCATGGTTTTTTAAGTTCCGCTCTGCTAATAAATGGGTCACGTCAACTATTTGCCGTCTTCGTCTAGGCCATGTTTGTTCTCCGGTGTTTCTTGCTAAAATAAGGGCGAGGGATAACTCACTGTGTGAATGCGGTATCGATGAAGGAACTCTGGATCACATTTTTTTCAATTGCACTAGGTTCCCATACTCCCTGTACGATGTATTACCGCGAAATATCCCTCGTCCTATCGATTTTCCTTCTTTGTTAACTTTTATGGATGCTCCTCTCACTGCTATTCTTATCAAATATTTACTTGACAATAACATCAGGATGTAGAGTACAATTTTCTTTAATTTAATTAGATATTTACTTTGATGATCTTTCCTAATTTTCCTATGTTGGCATGCCTTACTTACTGTCACCATCTTCCCGCTCTTTTTCTTAATAACTGTAAAAAGTCTTGTGTTGTCTGTGCCGTCCATAACATAATTAAAATGTTGTTTGTTTTAGGTTCCACACCTATCCTCCCACAAAAACACGAAATTATAAATACCGACCATTCTCCTATCGTGTGATATGTCTTTACGTCGACATTGGCAAAATACATCTTGCTAACCCAGCAAGAAGTGAAAGCCACAGGAAAAAAAAAAAAAAAAAAAAAAAAAGGCCTCTTAATGAGATTTATTTTGACTATTCACCACCATTTTCCCCTCTTTGAATGGAGACAGGTAGCTTCCGGCCCGCAGCGCGGAGTGATTCGGCTTCACGCGTATCTTCTCGGGATATTAACTGAGAATAATTTCTTGGAAATATCCGTGAGAACTGAGAGGGTTAACGACTCTGTTTTGTAACATTTGATCCAGTAATATTTATAAATAAACTAGCTGCGCTGCAAGGTGTTACCCCCCATCCCACGGGAACAGTAATTTTTTTCGGGTCAAAAGTAGCCTATGTGTTAATCCAGAGTGTCAGCTACCTTCATACCAAAATTTATCAAAATCGGTCCAGCCGTTTGAGAGCGAAGAAGTAGCAAACAAACACTTACAAACTATCGCTTTTATGTATATTAGTGTGATAAATAAACATTAAGGAACAATCTTACACAAATCGACCTAGTCCTAAACTAAGCAAGCCTTGTACTATGGGGACTAGACGACGACATATATGAAATATACATATATAGACAACAGCCATGGCCCACGAACAAATATTCGAGTTCATCACACAAACATCTTAACTTGCCGGGATTCGAACCCAGGACCGTCGCGTCGGCGCAGTAGGCAGGGTGCTCTAAAAACTGCGCTAACCTCGTTGTCAAATGATTAAAGCCGGCAACGCCATTGTGACTCCTCTGGTGTCGCAGGTCCCTGTGGCGCGGAGATAATCCCATTAGCGGGTTATACTCCCACACGAAGTCCGACTACTGGTAGTGAGGGCTAAACAGACCTGATACAGTTCAAGTCATTGTCTATGGGCGACGGTAATCGCGCACCATCAGGCGATCCGTTTGCTTCGTTTGCCCCCAATGACATAAAAAAAATATATATATTAGTAAATAAATATCAGACAATCTCACACAAATCAACCTAGTCCCAAATTAAGCTCAAGAAGGCTTGTGTTATGGGTACTAGGCGACGATATACATACTTATATAGATAAATAAATACTATAATACATAGAACAACCATGACCCAGGCACAAATATTCGTGTTCATCACACAAATATTTGCTCTTGCCGGGATTTGAACCCGGGACCGTCGGCTCAGTAGGCAGTTGCTTAACCACTGCGCCAACCGCGTCGTCATAATAATTTTGGATCAAGCTGAAATTGAGACCTGCCGCTCGCTGGGTCACAAATCCTCCAGCCTTGTGGCCATCGCATAGTACAGTTATCAGCCCAGATAATTACAGGTACAAAAAATATAAACCTCATAAAGATTTCTGTGTACTGCGACCGGATGCGCCGCCATAACGGCTTAAGCGGCGGTGAAAAAAATTACGCGCGTTTTTGGCGGGAAACGAGCGACATCCGGCCGGTAGGTGTCGCACCGGATTTATGGCCCTTGGACGCGTGTATCCCGAAGGATATTATGTTAGGTGGGGATAATTTCACGGGAATTTCCCTTCGCTTTGTTGAAGGGTTGAATCGTGAATGATTGTGAGTACTTATTTTTATGTATGAGATATATTTTTTGCTATTTTATGAAGTCCACTTTATTACCTAATTTTTTAAACGCAACAGATTCTGAATCACATTAATAATTATCATCATTATCATCATATCAGCCATTAGACGTACACTGAAAAAAATTGGGCAAGTGCGAGTCCGACTCGCGCATGAAGGGTTCCGTACCATAATCTATAACAAGTTTGTTGTATGGAAGCCCCCCTTAAATATTCATTTTATTTTATTTTTAGCATTTATTGTTACAGCGGCAATAGAAATACATCATCTGTGAAAATTTCAACTATCTATATAGCTAGATCACCGTTCTTGAGATACAGCCTGGTGACAGACGGACGGACGGACAGCGAAAGTCTCATTAATAGGGTCCCGTTTTTAGCCTTTGGGTACGGAACTAAAAAAAGAATGACTTCAAAATAAAATGAAAGGCCAAAAATAACCCGTTTATGACCAGATTACATTTGAATCACCTTTTGAAGTCAGTGCCAAACCACTCAATTATTACTATGAAAACAGAGGCCACGCGTGAAGCCTTTAATGATGTTTGGTATTTACTAGTATTTTTGTTCGATACACATTAGGTACTGAATACGCCGTGAAAGAAGTGCTAGCCGGGTGAGTAGGTATAGACGTAGAATAGTGAAACAAAACCGGCAAGCCCTTTTCACGGCTAAGACATGTATAAGGCTTTTCTCAAACATATGCAATGAAATAAAAAAATACACCACTAAAATATAA
Organism: Apotomis betuletana; assembly: GCA_932273695.1. Classification (NCBI taxonomy): domain Eukaryota; kingdom Metazoa; phylum Arthropoda; class Insecta; order Lepidoptera; family Tortricidae; genus Apotomis; species Apotomis betuletana. The sequence goes on along the minus strand of OW026321.1, from coordinate 2,881,253 downwards.
TTCACCTGTTAAGCCTGTTCATGAACACAGACGCCATATTTTAAATCCTTCCCGGCCTAGGCCTCAAATTTGTACGAAATTCCTTTACAGTTCTCACGAGTTGCTCCGCCCGAAACGTGATACTTCGAAGCCTGTTTTAACGCACGCTATGACGACATTTTCTTGCATGTTTGAGAAAAAGAAGTTTTCGCGAGGTTTAGGACCGACATCCTTTTTTTTAAGTAAAAAAACCTACAAACATCACTAGTCAAAACTCAAAAGTCATTGACATTTCGCCGTATAATTTTCCTGATCCCCAAACTTGGGGAATATTGTAATCCGGCCCCCGGGAAAAACATGGCAACCCTAAATATTCAAATACTCTATACGGTCAAGGACAGACGGAATACGTAAGGAGAACCTTTTATGCGCGTTCCCATTGCGAAGAGATAATGTATAATTTAAACGGCTTATTTTTTGTCGAGTTTCGGGAGGATTTTCAGCGAAGTTAGTTATAAGAAGTTAGTTAGTTATAAGTAGAAGATGCCCACAAGTTTGCCCACGTTGTCGGGTAAACAGTATCTTATAACCTTTTCTGGGTGTGCAGCTATCCTTGAACCAAATTTGGTTCAAATTTAGCTGTTTTGGCGTAATGACAAAGAAATTTCGATCAACAGATTACGTCATTCTAGGCCGTAAGTGATATTTACTCTCCGCTACGCGGGGAGAAAGTCTCACTTCCTAGCCAGAGCAAGACGTAAAACTTTAGGCAAACCACGGGCGGTAATGAGTAAAGCCCCAAATCGCATGTTTATGGATCTTAACACTTGCTGGGACATTTACTACTTTCCCGCCCTATGCATGTAATGTAAATGGTGTAAACTTGATTCTTTATTTTCAACTGCCAAATCTCCGCCATTTTGCAAAATTTCGGAAAACTAATATCGACGAAAAATTCCAAATCATTAACTAAACTCAAAAAAATTCATAAGAGTCGATAGCATGCGATCTCTGGGAGAAAACAGCCGAAAATTCGAACATCCATACATACATAAAAAAATTATATACGAAAACACACGAAAGTAATTTTGGAGAAGCGGAAGCAGAAACGCCTCGCTCGCTCGATCAATCGCCGGAACGGCAAACTGTGGTGTACTGGAAACGCAGCCAATTTTTCAGTACGGAGTCGCATTGACAATAATCGTCGCATTGCGTCACATCATATTGAAAATGAAATACTTATATCGATAATTTCAACAAATACTTTCCCTGGGTTCTACATAGTAACATAGCTAGTTCATGTTTTCATTGCGTGCATTCTAAAATAAGTTGAAAAGAAAACAGTTTTTACGCGTGAATATTAACAATTTCAAATAACTTTTGAAACAAAAAATTTCAATGAAAAATTCAAACTAGGTTTCAAATACTATGCGAATTTATCGCAATAACTTTAACCTGTTCTAACCAATAACTGTTCTAACATTGATAACACGTTAAGAAACATGTTTGATCCTAGAGAAATCCGTTCAAAAATGTTGATTGTTTTAGCCATTTCAGGAGCCTTAACCGTGTTATTACTAGGTATGTCCGTTATACCTATCGGCCAATTCATAAAATTAATCAACAATCATGACCTGACCATTAGTCTATGTTGAAAAGGCCTGAGGATCAAACCTGCAAAAAAAATATTTATGCATAATAGGGTTGCTACAATTTTTGGAAGGCCATCAAATATTTTTATTCGGTAGTACTTGTCCTTACCTACAGGATCTAGAAAAACTGCAGCTCTTTATCTTTTAATTTACGATTTGACAGTTCGCAATATTCTTGGCTGCGGATCTTTACCTTCAAAACCTCATAAAAAAAATGACAATAGTCGGTTGTAAATGTCAAACCATTAAAATTTTGACACACTAGTGTTAAATCGTTGCAACTTTAACATAACATTTAGTTTTTTTATTGGGTTTCGAACGCATAGATCTCTTTAGTTAAGAATATTGTGAACTATCAAATTATAGATTTATGAAATATGTAACACTGTCCCATTTTTTTTATCATTGGTTTAACTATCAAATTCACAATATAATAAATATTTGGAAAAATTATGGTAAACAAAAATTAAACGCCGAAATTAGAACACCGTATCAAACTTACTAACTGTCCAAAAAACGAATTTCCACTTCTCTAAACAAAAAAATTAAACTAACTCCTTCACTGAACCTTGTCGACAAAGTTGTCACGGAGACAATGTGTTTCCGTCGGGCATCGAACGGGCACTATTGTTGATTGGACATACTCCTTGTTTGAGACAACGAGACAAAGGACAAAGACCCTTGCATCATATAGCCACTTTGAATTTGAATAAAAAGTTATATATTGGTTCCCTTTGTTTACGCATTTTTTGTCATAAAACTATAAGTATCGCATAATTACTATAATAAGTATCACAGTGACGACGACTGATGTTAAATTCTTCAGCGTACTGTAGTTATATGAATAAAATTAGCTCAATATGTCATGAAACAAAGAAAAAACCAAAAATTATGAGTCTTCAAAGGTAGGTAAATTTTGTGTACATATATATATAAATCGTCGTCTAGCCATAGTACAAGCTTTGTTTAGTTTGGGACTAGGTCGATTTGCGTAAGATGTTCCCTTGATATAGGTATTTATTTATTTATTTATTTATTTACCCACTAGGGCAAAATTGGATGGTTTCATGATATATTATGTCAAGTATGGTTAGTTTTATAAAGCCTATTTGACGAAATCACACTTCTTCCTAACTTGTACACTTAAATTTGGTTCACCGTGAAATACTTCCCATCGTAATTCACCTAAATATCCGAACTATCTTTACGGCGCTGCAGGTGTTCCGTCACCTTGGCGGCAGGTGGCGCTGCGGTCACCTGTTGTCTTAATTGTGACCATTATAGGGTTGAGATGCGTAGGTCAAGGGCGAGATGAAAATAGATGACATGCCTAGTGATAAAAAAACACATCTTTGCATAAATAATTATAAGAAATACCTACTTAAAAAGAAGACAAAGCTCGTATCTAAGTATCGATTTACAAATTACATACGAGGTTTTAAAGAGTACCTAGCGACAGAATTTTCTTTGTGTTTTGGTCAGGCCAGGCGAACCAGGATCTTACGAGTATTACAATTTTTAGTCTGTTGCTTTCCTATGTAAACAGTGGTCGTTTCTACACAGCAGTAACTTACCTATCTCATTTGAATAAATAAATAATAATAAATAATTATCGGACAACCTCACACAAATCAATTTAGTCCCACAGTAAGCTCTAGTAGTAGGCTTGTTTTATGGAAACTAGACGGCGATAAACATACTTATATAGATAAATAGGTACATACTTAAATACAAATAACATCCATGACCCAAGGCACAAATATTCGAGTTCATCACACAAATATTTGGCCTTGCCGGGATTCGAACCCAGGACCAGGGGCTCCCCGCTCTCAATGACCTTCGATCTGTTGCGATAGATTTTCCCATATTAGAAATAGCTAATCATAATAACATAGTTTTTCCACAACAAAATACCGTATCAAGTACCTTTCACATGTCACTGACTTTGAGATACAGGCCGTCAAAGTTTACGATTTTTTCGGGGAAAAAGTTGTGGAAACGGTTTTTTGCGTTTTTCTCAAAAAGTATTGAGAAAAATAGAAAAAGCTTCACAACAAATTATGGTTTAGAAGAATAAAATGTAAGATATTTTCTACATATACACCGGGGATAAAAGTAGAAACGAGATTAGTGTATTTTTGGTCCTTCACCGAATATTTTTTTATAAAATTCACATTCGTTAAATCAAAATTCGGGTCACTACAAAGTGTTAAGCATAGACCATACTACAATATTTATTAAATAGGACATTATAACTCTATAATCCACAAACTAGATACGATGTAAAAATCATCAAATTGGCTGATTTCTGTAGGGAGCCCCTTAACCACTGCGCCAGCCGCGTCGTCAAAATATTCCCTCAATTGATCAAAGGTTTACTGGAAGAGATCCCTAATAGGGATAAGTTCACCTTTGAACATTTACTATCACTGCCCGTAAAAGCCTTATCATTGCGAGTTGTGAAAGTGTTTTCTATACAAACAGTCACAGCAAAATCGTCTTCACCCAAAATTCGCTCGCAAAACTGCCAGCCTGAATCTAGCAACTATGAACAATGTGAACGACCTTGGTTCTCCTACAAAATTCCACAGTCAAACTAAATGCTAATGCTAAACTCCAACTAACTTCAGAAGCGAATTCGTATGCTACATAGTACTAACTAGCTACTGCTTAACACTGCACCTGCTCGGCGCGTGCTGAGGCTGTCTAAGCGAGACGGGTTAACTCACTAGAGATAGCGGGTGAGACACTTAATCCGGCGAATATTTATGTATTAAAAGGCAAAATACATGCCACTGTATCCACAGCACAGGATTCGTCCAATCACAGATGATGTATTCACCAAAGGTCTGGTCAAGCAATGGGACAGATAAAGAAAAATATTATCCTCATCACGCATCATCACAATTTACACCGTAAAACTAAATTAGGGCACTGCCCGATAAGTACCTGACTCTAACGTCCCTAAGATACCCGCCGCATACGCATTTTTTATGTATAATATTGCAGAATTGCTTACTTTGGGACTATGTAGGTCATTTTGTGTAAGATTGCCTCTTAGTATTTATTTAGATTTATGACTTCAGAGGAAATAAAATCCGTGTAATGAAGTTACAAAGGTAACACCTATTTTTTACGTGACATGTTGTCACAACATCATGTCACGTCATGTTGCCCGTGACTTTTTACGTGTCACGGCGTAGATCTCCACGACGACGTATCGTTTTTGCCCAAAGTGGTGGCTTAAACGCTTTCACCTAGTAACTTGCACCACAAGGTAATAGGCAAAAACATAATTAGCCATCACCTGGCCTCCATCTTGTAAATGTCAGACATCTCCGTGGCATTACAGTCGGGATGACCACATGCGCTAAATATAGGCCACGCGTGTCTCCGGTTGTACTTTTAAAAGGCACTTATTTTTACAATGTTGCATAGTTATTTTATTTATAAAGTTTACACTGCGTGCATGCAGTCTAAAGTTACAATCACACTAATAATTATTATAAAGCGAAAGTTCGTTAGTGTCTTTGTGAGTTTACAAAAAAAAAAAATGCCAATACACAAGTACAAAAAGTATGATATGCCTATGGGATCCTAAACTAGGCTAAGCCTGTAGTCCTGAAGTGCAATATGTGTATGTTTGTTACTTTTTCATGCTCAAACGGCTGGACCAGTTTTGATACAATTTGGTATGAAGGTAGCTAACACCCTGAATTAACAAAATATGCTACTAGATTTCCCGAAAAAAAAAATTGTGTTTCCGTGGAATGAGATGTGCAGGCCGCATCCATTGCCTCTTCGCTACCCTTACGAGGTCATCGTCCAACTAATCAGGTGCTGCCCACGCTGCGCTTTCCTATACGTGATCGCCACTCTAGGACTTTTCTGCCCCAACGGCTCTCCATCCATTCTCCGGTCCTACATGGCTGGCCCATTGCCATAATTTTAACCGTGCAGTCCGTGAGCTATGTCGGTTACATTGGTTCTGCGGATATCCTCATTTCTGATCCTATCACGCAAGCTCTGAGAAACAAACAAAATCGGGTTCTAAATATGAACCCTAGCATAATAGCTTATATAGCCCTTATTCTGCTAATTACAGCTGTGTAAGGGGTATATAAGCGCTTTTAGAGCCTGTGCGCTACTTGAGCGGCGAGCCAAGTCATTTGGCGCTACCAAGATCCTTCTGCAATAAACAACATTCAATTTGAAGCTCAAATCATATTTATTCATGTTATCAAATGTTTAATGAACGATGTTTATGAATGCTTTAGAATCTAGAATCTAGTCACTATTGATGAAATAAGTTATTTGCAAACATTTAAAGTAAACATAAATGATCTTTGTATCAATTGTTTAGTACGAGTACACTTCAACGACAACTCCCAGTTGTGGAGATCTAATCGAGAGGCCTTTGCCCAGCAGTGGGACACTCTAACGGGCTACTTAAAAAAAGTATGAACATAATTAATTCAACATAATTTAAGTAAGATAAGTAAGAATGGCAAGCTAAGTCCAAGAAAAGGATAACTTTCATTTTCCTAAGCCAAGTCAAAGAAAAGGTCAAGATTCATTTTTCTAAAATTATAAATGTAAAATTTCATGGTCTTCCTTTTGTTTAAGATGCTGTATTACTTGGTAAAAATAATCCTTCCATTGAGCGTTTCGATCGGTTTTATAAATCACGGTTATTTCTTTGCAGTTTAAATTGTTTTTAATATTAAAATGGTGTTTCCTTTCAGTGTTTAAATACCTTCCCTCCATGTGGCATAGATTTAGGACATTCTGAAGAGCTAGTATGCCGCGGATTCTCTATCGTTTGCCCGAATTTCATATGCCATAATCTATTACTTGCCAATTCATTTGCCATAAATTTATTTTTCTCTGTCAACTGAACAAACCTAAGCTTACCTAATGATTTCTCCATAATAGTATTAAAGAAATCCCGAAGAGTTTGTGATTTATGAAAAAAACAGTTTATGGTAAATGAAAATTATGGCAAATGAAATTCGGGGAAGTGAAATGCTCCCCTCGCCGAGATGTTGCTGGTCGCGCGACACCGCCACATGTCTTGCTCGCACGGTATTGAATGGAAAGTGTCAGGTAGTATTTCTCACGCGATACGTTATGCTCAAACGTATCGTTCGAAATGTTAAATTTAGCTCAATTTCATTAAAGTAACAAAATAAGTTACCCGATACCCAAAGATTCTCTGGAAGAGATCGCTCTTTTAGCGATAAGACCGCCTGTTGTTAACCTCTAATTGTAATTTCTTGCATTGTATTTCTCCTGTATGTTTTATGTATGCAATAAAGAGTACTTGTTTGTATAAGTTAGTATTGATCCAAAGCGAAGCAAACATTGAAAGTAAACCTAACTGACGTTTAATTCGCTAAATCAGCCCCTAACAGTCCCCAAATTTATCCCAATGTCCTATTTAAAGGACAAAAAAACAATAAAAGTAGCCCGGCTGTCGCTCAAGAATCTTAATTAAAGCTGAAAAAAAGACAGGAACAAAGGGTGGTAAAATCCAATTATACGACTAAACTGGAAACTGTATTGTCCTATTTGTAGTTACAGTTGGAAAAACGGTTTGTCGGTTTGACAACTATTTATAACTAATAGCTTTTAAACATTTCATGTGATATAAATGTGGTTTTAAAATGAATTTTCATTCAACGTCAAATTGATATGACTAAACCTTAAAAAACTTAAATTATGATCAAATTTATTGTCGTTTTGTCGATTTATAATATGTATGGTATTTCGATATACAATACAATACAATACAACAATACTTTATTGCACACCAATAAAAGTTTAAAAAAGGAAATAAGACAAATACAATTTATAAATAGCGGCAGACAACAGGCGGTCTTATCGCTAAAGAGCGATCTCTTCCATACAACCTTTGGGTAGTGAAATTGATGAAACATTTAGCTTAACACAGAGTAGGTGCAACAGAAGGCGAAGGGAGCACACAATTAGATAGTAACTGAAAATAAGTATGCATATGGGTAAATATACCTAAACATACATAAATAGATATACATAAACTTACATACACATACAAATATACACAATGATTTTTAATCGGTGATCAGGTGCCAACTTTTCTAACTCAGTAATTGATGGCGGTAACGTTGAAGTCATAATTACGTGAAAACAAACTTTTATTTTTCTATGATAATTTTTATTTTGAAACCAATGTTGTCTTAAATTCCTTGTTACCGAACTAATCTGTATCGGTGTGCTTACAACCTATTTAATAATTCAATGGGAATGACAATTTATGAGTAATAACTTGTCATTGTCATGGTCATTACATAAACAAAATCGTAGAAAATTTCGTAAAATTTCCCGCCAAAGCGATGACACTTGACGTACGTAGGTATCGTACTTCATTAATTTATGTAGGATGGCCATGTATCTAGTGTTTATTCGTTTTCTATTATGTTTTAACTTTCAATTAATTTAACAGTGAGTTAATTGCGCGGGCCCTCGCGTATTATGTTTAATTTTAGCTAAATATTAATATTTTTCTACTCCTGATCACCGATTAAAAATCATCGTGTAAATATATATAGACACTAGACATATAAGAATCTTATATATATAGCACAACGCCATACAGTCACAGTCAGTGATGACAAACAGTTTCATAAATTATACCAACAATTTATTGTTCGAGAGACAGGTAATGAATGTTCTTTAATCTTATTCTTAAATATGGACAGGGAATTAGCACTTCGCAATTCAACTGGGAGCGAGTTCCATAGCAGAACGGCTTGGACAGTAAAAGAATTGGAATAAAATTTAGAATGGTGCAACAGTTAAAAGGAAGTTTTTAGCGCACCTTACAGACGAAAAATAACTAAAACGCTCTTTAACCTACCTACCTGTGGTAAATATTTACCCTTCACAGAAATATTTGGGGTTTAATTTTTTTGGGAATAGGTAAGTCTAATATCTAAATCTATCTTAGTTTCAAAAGACTCAGTTCAGTAATTTAGGAAAAAAAAAAATGAGCATATTAATTTTTTCGAAAACCTGTGGCATTTTTAGGCTTAATGTCGTGACGACGCGGTTGGCGCAGTGGTTAAGCAACTGCCTACTGAGCCGACGGTCCTGGGTTCGAATCCCGGCAAGGGCAAATATTTGTGTGATGAACTCGAATATTTGTGCCTGGGTCATGGATGTAATTTGTATTTAAGTATGTATTTATCTATATAAGTATGTTTATCGTCGTCTAGTGTCCATAACACAAGCCTACTAGAGCTTACTGTGGGACTAGATTGATTTGTGTGAGGTTGTCCGATATTTATATTTATATTTATATTTATATTTATAATATTTTGTGAAAAGGGTGACCTATCTCGAATGTGAAACATTGTTCCTCATTTTCCCGGATTTTCATTTGTCCGAAAGTAGTTTTATTCCTAAAACCTGTAATATTATCTGGATTTTATAAATATCTTTTTAAAGAACCAATTAGATTACGTAGGTTTGTTTCATAATTATTCTGAAAAATTAACAAAAAATGATGGCTTTCTGATAAATGAAAATTAGGCGAAACGTTACAGATGGGAAACAAAAATTTGTGTTTCAGACAGACAGACAGACGAACGGACAGCAGAGTCTTAGTAATAGGGTCCCGTTTTTTACCCTTGAGTTAAGGAACCCTAAAAATTAGGTGTTTATTGGAGCGGAGCGAGCGAAGCGAGCGAAGCTCCCATGGATCGACTCGAATGGACTTTGTAACAATGCGCAGATCTCAGCGAGTTCTCAACCGATTTTAGAAATTTTTGTTTTAAAATGCACTAGTCGCTAGTATGTCGCTAGGTCGTGACGAAGAGAAAATTTCGAAAAAAAAAAAAAAAAACTCCGCTCCAATCTATGGTGCAAGCTTAGCCGGTGGCTGACTCTGCATCGACCTTTGGTCCCAATTGCGTTTTAGCATACTTGTCGAATTGAAACATTCAAACAAATTATGAGGTTAATGTTTAAACGCCTTAGTGTTAACATAATTGTTTCCGCAAGCTCCTAAAACAGCAATAAACCTTTTTTGTTCTCCACAAGCTAGTTCCGTTATCCGATATTTACAGACGGCCAAGTTCGCAAACTTGCCCTTTGTTACAAAGCATTTTTTGGAATTCGCGGGGAAAGTATGACTAGTTTTAAAAAATTAATTTATGAAACATGTTAAATCTTATTTTTTTGTGCGGGTATTGGAATTCGCGGGGAAAGTATACCTAGTTTTAAAAGATTTTATGAAACATATTAAAATCTTATTTTTTTGTGCGGGTACGGAATTTGCGGGAAAAGTAGGTATAACTAGTTTTAAAAGATAACTTTATGAAACATGTAAGATCTTATTTTTTTGTGCGGGTACACACCACAATTTTTAAATTAAACCATTGATACAAAGATCAAACCTAAGCCTCTCAAATAAACAATGCAAAGATCGACACACAAAGCTTAAAGAAAAATTCGATAGGTTGCTTGGGAGTTAGGGTGGCGAAATGGTTAACGCGCTGGACCGGTAATCCAGGGGTACCGGGTTCGATTCCCGGTCTCTTCCACCAGGTCATTTTCAATTTTTTCTTAAGCTTTGATCTTTGTATCAATGGTTTAGTTTTAACAACGCACGAATGTTTTGATGCTGAGATTTTTTTTTTAATAGGTAAGAACAAATAAATCACCAAACAAGGAGTGACCTTAAAACTTACGGGATACTTACAAAAAGCAATATTTCTATCATATCTTTTTTCCTTATGGCAATTAAGTGCCTTTATTAATAGCAATCCATACTAATATTATAAATGCGAAAGTGTGTATGTCTGTCTGTTACCTCTTCACGCTTAAACCGCTGAACCGACTTAGATGAAATTTGGTATGAAGATAGTTTTACACCCGGGAAAGGACATAGGATACTTTTCATCTCGAATAAATTTAGTGTTCCCGTGGGATGAGCGGGTAACACCGCGCGGCACAGCTAGTTGTATATAATTAACCATCTGCCAAAGAAGTCCCAATTTGTCCTAATTCCACCAGAACCTTTACTATGAGTTTACAGTAACCTCACTTGCTAGCGACTGCGTAAACGTGCTGTATGGAGAATAGACATGTTGACTGATGTTGAATTCTACAGTGTACTGTAGCTATATGAATAAAATTAGCTAAATATTTCACGAAACAAAGAAAAAAAAACCAGAAAAATAAGTCTTTTTTGGAAATATGTGACTTGAAAGGTACGCAAATTTTATGAATTTTAATTTTAATCCAAAAGAAATTTTGAAAATGTTTTCAGAATCCTCATAATTTTACAAAACAATAATTGTATGACAACCATGAACTTAAACGCACTTTTTCACGGTGAAAATGGCAAATTTCTTAATTTCTCCATACAATTATTGGTACCTATACCGGCCTGTGACGTCACTAGCCTGACGCGTTTTGTATGGAGCGTTTTTAGCGCTACGTAGGAATGTTGAACTTTGACGGTCATTTTTGACTTTTAGAGCGGTTTAAGTGTAGTCAGTCCTATATAGACATTTGATCACAATAAAAAATAGAATCGATTGATATCCTCAAAAAAAATTAGTCAACATGTCTATTGTAGCACAGATTAATATAATATTGTAGTTCTATAAAGTAACCGCTAGGGGCGCTGTTCTATTTCTCCATGCAAATGGTTTACGCTGTCACTAGCGAGTACGGTCAAGTTAACTCATAGTCATACAAGTCCATCGTATCGTTTTTTTTTGTTCATCCTAACTTTACTTGCCCAAACCACTACACGAAAACTTACAAAAACCTTTTCAAAAAAAGAACGTCAGAAAGAACAATAAAATTCAAATCTGTAACGCGTTCCGCGACGCCCGCTTTCATTCGAAATGACTTTTTAATTGTTCGGAATTCGAAGCTAGCTTTTTGTAACCGTTTTGAATACTTTGAATTGGCGCGCTGTGAAAATTACCGGCTCGCTGCGACGATTTTGCTCGAGTTGGTACTGGTTCGAGAAGGTAGATGGCGTTGTTATTAAAGTTGAATTAACTAATGATTTTAAAATTAGAAAACCGATTGATTAATAAAAATAAATACAGTGCGGTAGCTGACAGAATGCAATTTAAGTTTAATACATGTCTCGCTCGCTCTTGCGCGGTCCAGATAACATCCTCTCAGTTTTCAGTCTGTCAGAGACCTCACGGGCTGTACAGTGATGCAGCCTTGGGGTTGCATGGGCCTCGTTGAACGGGCCAATTGACTTCAAAACTTCGAATAGTGTCTTGTTGAAACGGCTGATAGATCTAGTTATAAGGGTGAGCGTTAACTTCTGCCAAATAAATAGTTACCAAACAGATAGCAAATAGGTAAAGCCGCTAGCATTGGGACTATTTATTTTATAGATTAGATTTACTTCAGCTTGATTTAGTCCGTTATCCTCTATTTGAGTAATGACTGCTGATCTAATAGGAAAACGGCGGCGTCGTTCCCGGTACTGGGATAGTATTGTTCTGAAAAATAGTTATTCACACAAAATAGTCATATGGGTAACTATCGTAACACAATGGAATCAATTAAGTTTGGTTTTAATTAAAGCCCTTAACTACGTACACGTATTTTGAAAATGACTCGGATAGACAAAAGTGACGTTAGAATGCCGGGCTTAATACAATACTTAAATATATCTCACGAAAGTTTTAATAATATTATACAGTTTTAAGCGATTTAACGGATCCAGTGATATTCTTGAGCGTGTAACTACAGACTATTTAGCCTAGTATGGTCGAGTTCATTTACATCTACACACTTACGAGAACAAAAATATCTGAACACGACTTTATGCTCCTGACAATAGGGTCGTGTTCAGATATTTTTGTTCTCGTAAGTGTGTACCTAGATGTAAATGAACTCGACGTACTAGCCTTATTGACCATATGATTTTCCGTAGCAAATCTTGCAAGCCAATATTGACAGGTCCACTCTAGCAATCCGATTGGCTTGATATGCATACATGCGGGGAACATACGCCGCAAGCTGTTGATATAATTACCTGCAATACCTAGTGATCAGAGAACCAAGCTTCAACAGACGTTTGGTTAAGTTTGAAATCACTTTCAATCTACTAAAATACATATTTACGATTTACTTACGTCGTAGAAGTCGAATAACGCAGGACATGTTTCGAATCGGTACGCGATTCATCATCAGGAGAGCCACCTATCACCCATCTTGTTAAATTCCTATAACAAGTTCAGATATTATAGGTAAGGCCCACATTACTTTGCAGCGACCAAAATCAGATACGTAATTTCATAACAGTACCGAAGCCACCGCGATTTTGATCAAAATTGATACTGTAATGGTGACCTCCCCCCGCCGCGCGAGTCATCTCATGCGTTCCTCTGCTCCGCAGACTGACTGGCAGGACTGAGTGTTTCATATTTTCATAAACGAAAATCTATGATAATGATTATGAATATGTGTGTAGATAAAGTAGTGTATGCAACTGTACATAATTAGGTCCTAAAACACTCATGTGATCCTATTACGTAACTCGCCTACGGCTCGTTTCATAAAACCACATTCATATTTTGAGACCTCTCATTATGTAGCAGTTGCATAAACTACTATAATGAGTCCCAAGTACACATTAAACGACATTACTCCCTGTGCACAATTTACGTTATAATCCGATGCCGCGGCGGTCCTATTGGAGTCGATATTAATTCATGTTTAGAATAGTTAGAAATTATCAGGCTCAGATTCAGGCCCACGGCTTACGTGGGAGCGGTTTGAGTCATACGAGCTCAGCGGAAATTAACTCAATATTAATAGAACACTAGTATGAAACGAACAATTAAGGTTTCTAGTTCGACGTTTATTTGATAAAAACTACTTTCTCACATCTGGTTTAATTTAAAATGTCCGCTATCCATAGGTTGTCTGGTAGAGATCGCTCTTTAGCGATAAGACTGTCTGTGGTTTATGATTTAAGCAAACGTGTGCTCGACGTAGCTTCTTTATTTATATTATTATAATTAACTTTATAGTAGATATAATTTCAAATAACATCCCTTTTTTGAATAAATATCTCGAGTGAAAAGTGGAACTATTTGTTTGTAACCCTGTTTCCTCCTTCAAAGTAAACGAAGCGTGAAGAAGCATATCTCGGACCAACATGGCAGTGTCAACTGACAAGGCACCGTTAGTTTCTTGTCATTGCCATTGCGCGTTGCCCCTTTTTGCTTACCATCAGGTGAAGTGGAGCCACTAATGTCGTGAATAAAAAAAGTGGGCGTAAATCATAAAATCGCCGCCACTCGTGGCTTGCATCAACTATTCACACATGAAATGCGTAATGAGGCATACGATTTGCATATTATAGCTGTTTATGGGTGGAATTAGTTTTGGCGCGTTCGGTAATGTTACCAATATAAGACTAATTTGGTGCTTAAATCATTTCGTGCCGATTATCAATTAGTGTCTGCAGAGTGACTAATAATTTGGTATGCCTGATGGCTCAGGTAAAGCGAGCCATGGAAAGAGCTATGCTCGGTGTGTCTCTTAGGGATCAGATCCGAAACGAAGTAATTCGACAGAGAACCAAAGTTACCGACATAGCACAGCGGATAAGCAAGCTAAAGTGGCAGTGGGCTGGTTATATCTGTCGTAGAGCCGATGACCACTGGGGCAAACGAGTTCTGGAGTGGAGGCCACGAATCGGTAAACGTAGTGTAGGGCGCCCTGTAACAAGGTGGAGCGACGACATTCGTAGGACAGCGGGTGGGAACTGAGATGAAGACTGAGCTCTGTGGCCTGCCATGGGAGAGACCTATGTCCAGCAGTGGACTGATACGGCCTGATGATGGTGGATAGCTGCTGGGATAGCAATAATCTATTAATATTGATAATATACTGGCCACCGCAAGGTTACCAAAGCAGAGGCAGACCGAAAAGAAGATGGCGGGATGACCTGGATGCATTTAGTAACGAGTGGAGGGAGCATGCAGCCAATAGAGACGAGTGGCGCAAAAGAGGGGAGGCCTTTGCCCAGCCGTGGGAAAAAAATGATAATTTGCCCTTGGATAAACTCGATAAAGCCGAAAGATATTAAAATCGTCGCAACGAGCCGGCACGGCTGTGCTGCGGGGCTCCGGCCGCACAAAAGGACGCCAGGAAATTGGCGTCCCCCGCTTCATACAAACTAATTGGTTTTACTCTTTAGCGCATAGTTTCTAGGGCGTATTACTGCCGTATTACGGTTAGCGGTACGCATATGTATAGGTATAGGTTATCGCTGGTTTTTCGTAACTCGACGTCTTGATGATTTGGTGTAGAGATGCCCGGCTGGGGACAGGCGGGCGGTCGATTGCTTGATTGCGTTCATTCAGCCCAATCCCAGTTGGAGCCAACGATTACTGTTCTGGCGGCGCTCCCATACAGCCCTCTTCCTCGAATCTTCATATATCTTCCTGCAGAAAGAAAGAAAATTTTTAATGTTAATGGCCTTCGTCTTTTCCTCTCCCAGTTTATCTTTTCTGGAGGTGCTATATCGTACTGTCGCATACATACAAGACTCTGCTATAACATTCTTACTTGTCTCCTCCTGGCTACAATGCGAGCAGGATGGATTACATACTACACCTATAAGTTGAGGTGTTTGTTAAGGCTATTATGTCCTGTGATTATGCCTGTTAATAATCTGAGATTCTTCTTAGGTACCTAGTTTTATTCTTGTTTACACCTACTAGGATCATCTTCGATTGTCGACAGCCCGGGGTCTCCCGCCATTGTTTATAGGCCTCTTCCTCCATTAGCCTAGCTAAAGTCCTTCGTTACTTTTCTGACTCGACGTCTTACAATGCGCCTATTTTGCGTGAAGGGTTGCTGGCACTACTCTTGTCAACCCAAGTCTACCAGAAAGCCTAGCAGTCCCTTGGTATAGTAATAGCAGTTCGTATACAACAATATTATATAGAAACCTCCCACAAGTCTCAAACATATTAAAATACAAAACGAAATTACTCACTGCAAAGTTAACGCAACCGATCACATTTGTTGTATGGGAGCTGGGACTTAAATTTTTACTTTATTCGATCTTGGAGTAGTAGGGCCTCGTGCAGGGCCCGTCCGGATTGTTACTACCGTCTTGCCTGCTAACCCACCGCCAAACAGCAATGTTCGCATTGTTGTGTTCCGGTGTGGGGGTAAGATAGCCGGTGAAATTACTAGCATAGAGGCATTCCATCTTCGTCCTCCGGGTAGGCAAGCACTTGTGACTCCTCTGGTGTTGCAGGTGTTTATGGGCGACGGTAATCGCTTTCCATCAGGCGATACGTTCGCTCGTTTGCCCCGTATGACATAAAAACAAAAAAAAAATTTAGTATCTATTGTTATAGCCGCATCAGAAATACATCATCTGTGAACATTTCAACTGTTTAGCATCATGTTTCATGAGATACAGCCTGGTGACAGACGGACCGACAGACAGCAGAGTCTTAGTAATAAGGTCCCGTTTTTTACCCTTTGGGTACGGAACCCTAAAAACGAAGAGTAAGCAAGTGCATGTGACCATCTATAAATAATGATCTCATTGTTGTACAGGTGAACACTTGGAATGTATCAGCTGTCAATATGCTCAAAATAGACAGATGTTTTATAATTGTCTGAATAACTAGTTGTTGTATATGGAATTTTGATGTAAATATGGCATCTGGATATTTGATGTATTTTATTTCTTTACAATGCATGTGCTCGAAAAGAGCGTATTCTAGGCATTCAAACTGTGCGGGAAGTACTAGATACTTTTCCGCACTAGTGCTTTTTACTTTTCAATTTGTTTTTAATTTCTAGTCGTATCCGACAGCCTGACGCAAAGAGGTTTTATTATTTACAAAAAGTTTGATAAATAAGTCAAATACCGATTATTATCACAATAAAACCAATATTTCATTAATTCATTCATTTAACACGTCATTAATTACATTAGATATAAAATTTGATTAATAAACGAACTTTAAATCGTTATTCATTAAATAAATTTGGCTGAATGTACACGCGCTTGTGCCATTTTGACATAAGACGAATATTAAAAAAATACTTTTGCACATGCGCAGTAGTAGATATGTCGAGCGCGCTTTACAAATAACTCCGCCATTTTTTATTGATGTTTAGTATATTTTGAAGTTGTTTTGTGCAAATCTGCTGAAATAATGGCGAGATAAAGGGACGAATCATGAATTTAAACCCGTAAAATGTTATTGAAGAAGTAAAAAATGTGAACGACGGCTTCTTGTTGGATAAATCAAATCAAAACACTTTTTTTCCAATGTAAACAGATATATATATGATATGATGATATCACAGAAACATGTAGAGCCGAATGGCTGACAGTTTCATGTGAGTGTAAACTGCTTAGTACAATAATTAAATATATCTTACGAATGTTTTAATAACACCAATCACTTATTGTAGATGTGTTCACTTTGATAATAAGTTCTATTTTCAATTTAAATATTTAATACGGTTACCTATCTGAAACACTAAAAACGTTAATCCGAATTTCGTTTCGACAAAAACTATTCGACAAATATCATTTTAACTTTTTTTCATTTGTTCAAAAATCCAATTCGATATTTTACGATTGGGCATTAATTGTTTAGGTTTTTCATTCACTCGACTAATGACACGTTTCCCTAAATCTCATTTGTCCGTAATATCAGTTTTCCGATGTAACGTTTCGGTTTATTAATTATTCGACTTTTTTTGTCTGACTTTGGTTTCATTCGTCCGATGTAACGATCCGGTTTATTAACTATTCGACTGTTCGCAAGTGGACTGGTGGTTCTATTGTGGTCACAGTTCTAACCTAACCTAGCCCAGCCAGGTCGGTTTTGGAGCTTTGCCGGCTGCTGCCGCGGCACGCTAACTTCGCTCGCTCGGCTCGCGCGCTGTTGTGGTCACAGTTCTAACCTAACCTAACCCAGCCAGGTCGGTTTTGGAGCTTTGACGGCTGCTGCCGCGGCACGCTAGGTTCACTCGCTCGGCTGACGCGCTGTTGAGGTCGCAGTTCTTATGTGATGCCAAAAATATCACGTAAATGAAAAAATAGGTATTAAACGAAAGACATCTCAATTCAGAGGGCAAGTGAATGGGGCGGGAAAAGTTAAAAGGTAAATTGAAAATTTGTTTAAATGTATGCAGTGCCAAAAGTATCATTGGGTAAATGAAAAATGGGCTACGAAAAAAAACGTAACAACTCATAGGGCAAGTGAATGTGACGGGAAAAGTTTTTCGGACAAACGATACTTCTACTAAATGTGAAATGGTGAAAAGAAAAATGTACGAATCCTGTCATCGGACAAACAATAATAATTCGAATAGTTTTCGGACAAATGAAATTCGGTCAATGGTTTTTAGTGTTTGAGATAGGTTACCATTTAATACTAGTGACTATTAATTTTTTTTTATGTAAACAGTCTTTGTGAGTATTAAAGTATTTTCTATTTTCTCGTACATGCATAGTAAAGTTTTGTACGGAACTCGCGTGTAAGATGATTTCCGACTCGTGTTTGTTTAATCACTCGCTCGTACCTCGCTCGTGACTAAAAGTCACACTCTTCTGAAATCACCTACCTTCCACACTTGTATCGTAAATAACTATTTTCACTCTTCGTCGTCGTTGTCATCTGCCAAGTCTTTTCTTAACAGAAGATAATAATATAAGAAGCTGTTGGTATGTAAGCCGAAAATTCGCATGGGTAATGAAAATAACAAAGGATTAAAAAGAAGCCCTAGCCCCCGCATGGCACAAGACATCAAATCAAAATAGGTCAGCATCTTTCCATTTGTATTTTTTTCCACTGATACAAAAATCATAGCAAAAAGAAAATTTTTAATGCGTAACCTGATGGAAGAGAGTTGGAAGGGATTGAACCGGGTACCTCTGGATTTTTATCTCCTATATTTGGAGGCAGGGAACAGGGGGAGGCCAGTTTGTACCAAACATCAATTAGATAATTGGCAGTCCACAACTGCATTGTGGAATGATTCGTCGCTTGCGGTATTTCCGGACCGAAACGACCTTCAAACCTTCAAGACAAGGGCTTAGTCCCACCTGAACGGCCGGCAACGCACTTGTGACTCCTCTGGTGTTGCAGGTGTCTATGGGCGACGGTCATCGCGCAACATCCGGCGATCCGTTTGCTCGTTTGTCCCCCTATGACATAAACAAAAAACAATAATCTGTTCTCTGCACAAGAGCACCAGACGTGCGGCTATGAGAGAAGAATGGCGCCGTGTGGTTAGCCACGACCACTCTGGAGAAATTTCAAGAGAAATCCTATAGTATGTAGTATGTGTAGAGAAATTCTGTAGTATTGGAGGTGTGCAATAAAGAGTATTTGTATTTGTATGCCTATTGCCTATTGCATTCAGCTCATTAACAAACCAGGAAAACAGATGTAGATCGAAACAGGTGATACTTTTTCAGCAGAAACATAATATTATTAGTATTCTTCCTAGTCACCCAATTACCTAACACTCAATTAAAACAAAGCAAAAAGCCATTTTTTATTCACAGTCAATCTTTAATAGCGTTAAAAAGCACTACCCTTACTAGCAACAAACACATTTAGAACTCTGTCGCTTCAATCCCTTCCGCAACTTCCTACGCTTGCTCATCAGTGATGTTACACCGACAAGGTACTAATACGTGCAGCTATTTACGATACCAGTGTTATAGAAAGTCGTAAGTGCCGTATGAAGTCAAGTAAGTTAAGCCTTTTTATGTAATCGTTGCAAAAACCGCGTGCGCTGAGCCTGATGCGAAGCGCGTTATCCATTACAACTAGCTATCGTGTGCCGTATTCATAGACCAATCCTAGGTTATATTCTACGTAAATATGCCTAAGTCATAGTCATACGAATAGTACCTACCAATAGAATAGAAATAGAATACAGTATTGCTTATTTCAGGCATATTATCACATTTACATCCAATGAAATTAGTAATACTCATTACATAAATGTAGGTAACTGATTGTTTTAAGTATTATTTACTGTTGAGTTTCTTTCGGCTTTCTTCTCAACAGCGATCTCCTCTTGGGAAATGCCGGCAGATTAACAATCTGACTTGTAAAAGTGCCCTTGTGGCCTGTTTACTAAATAAATTAAAGATGATGCAAAGATTTGTAGTGCACCTGTCTACTGAGCCGGCGGTCCTGGGTTTGAATCCCGGCCGGAGCAAATATCTGTGTGGTGAACGCGAGTATTTGTTCTTGGGTCATGAATGTTATCTAGATTATGTATTCATTTATTATGTATATCGTCGTCTAGTACCCATCTTTGCTTAGTTTGGGACTAAGTCGATTTATGTAAGATTGCCCCTTTTTTTTTTCGTTATATCTATGTTCCTAAATATATATTACCCTAGCTCCACACTACTCGCAAAATTGGCCGAGGTTGAGTGAATATGATAGTGTGGAGGGCCACTTCGCTGCAGAAACACTTTTTAGGGTTCCGTACCAAAAGGGTAAAAACGGGACCCTATTACTGAGACTTCGCTGTCCGTCCGTCCGTCTGTCACCAGGCTGTATCTTAACAACAGTGATAGCTAGACAGTTGAAATTTTCACAGATGATGTATTTCTATTGCCGCTATAACAACAAATACTAAAAATAAAATAAAATAAATATTTAAGGGGGGTTCCCATACAACAAACTTGTTATAGATTATATATATGTATAGGTACGGAATCCTTCATGCGCGAGTCGGGCTCGCACTTGCCCAATTTTTTTTTTATATATATTTTTTTTTATATCGGACAACCTCACACAAATCGATCTAGTCCCAAATTAAGCTCAAGAAGGCTTTAGAAGCTTTAGTAGAATGTTGCCCCACCCAACTTTGGCCAACTTGGCGAGTGGTGTGGCGATAGGGTTGCGTTTTCAAATGTATATCAGCCTGCACTATGAATACGACGCCATATCCTTTCTAACAGAACCAGTCAGTTAATCGTTTTTACCGACGAGTATCTTGCATTATAGACACAATAACTAATACCGGTTTTATAAATAGCTTTATCTAAGAAACATTTTATATAAACGTAATCCTTAACATCTGATTTTATAATTAACTGACTTCAAAAAAGGAGGAGGGTTCTCTATTCAACTGTTTTTTTTTGTCACCTCAGAACTTTCGACTGGGTGAACCGATTTTGATGATTCTTTTTATATTTGAAAGCTGGTGCTTCCCGTGCGGTCCCATTTAATTTATATATTAATTTGGTCCGGTTCTGACAAATACATCGATGAGAAAATGATATAAGTGTTATTGTATGTTCCATTTCGCTCACTGAAGTCAGTTATTTTATTGTGAAAAAGTGATTATGTTATTTTAATAGGCTTGTAGAAAAATTAAGGATGTTAATCGATTCATTTTTTATTAGGATCAAATGTCTATATGGGACTACCTACACTTAGACTGCTCTAGGAGTCAGAAATGACCGTAAAAGTTCAAAATTCCTACGGAACGCTAAAACGCTCCATACAAATGGCCACCTACATGTGACGTCCTTTTTGGGTTGGGCACCAATATGTTTGTATAGAGACATTAAGTAATTTGCCATTTTCACTGTGAAAAAGTGTGTTTAAGTTCATGGTTGTCTTACAATTATTGTGTTTTTTAATTGTGAGGATTCTGAAAACGTATTTAAAATTTCTTTTAGATATAAAAAAAAAAACAAAATTTGTCTACCTTTGAAGTCACACATAAAAAAATATTATTATATACGTTGACAGTGTTGTTGAGATGAAAATGGTATTGATGATGACGTCACATAACAAACACATTTCTGCCTCCTACAGCTGCATATACCTACTAGAACTTAATTTAACCCATTCATTGCCGACGCTTCAAATTATAAACGCTATTTCATTCGAAGCCAACAATGATACGAAATGTGAAAATAAAGCATTATTCGAAAGGTCTTTAAAATTGTGTTGCGGTATTTGTTCCCAACCCCTTTTGTTTCGCTGTTCGAGGCTTCAACATTTTAGCTGATTTTCACATAAATATTGTATATTGTTTTCATTAAGCTTGCGTTATAGTAAAAACAAGAAATAGGCGAGTGGAAGAAAAAAAACTCGCTGAAGTATATTTGGCCATAAACATGATGATAAGCATGGAAATAAAAAGATTAACAAGAGCAGAAGGGGGGTGACGAGCGAGCGAACGATTCGTGGTATATTCAAATGAATATCATGCCCTCTCAAATTACTCAAAATTATAACATGAATTGCACGATGTAATTCCGCCATCCCCGTTTCACCATCGGACAACCAGGCGACGTGTGATTTCACCCTTATGTTGTCAATTTACCATGAAGTAAATCGCCGGTCAGTATGTGAATAAAAAATAACTGAACGTTCGTTCCATATTGGCCATAAGATGACGCCATAAATTTCTATCGGTAACCCAACATCCTAGGATGGGCACTAGACCATATTGTGATGGGCATGCTCCACCCGACCACCCCCCTAATACGCCTATGTCAATGCTTCTTCTTCTTCTACTACCCTCACGTATGTCGGCGACCACCTTTGCGAAGTCCTCTTTATTCTTATCCAATCTTACGAGTGTAGCTGCGTTCTTGATGCTACTCATTTTTTGATTATTTTGATATTATCGAGCCAATTCATCCTCTTCCCCTGTTCCCTTCTATTTTCCCCTCTATTAACCCTTGGTATGTCGAAGCACTGTTCAGTGCAAAGTATTTAAAGCGTAAACATATAATTGAGATTCAATTTAATTGCCAAATTTTTGAAATGACGTTAAAAGTTTGAGTATGTTATATTTCTCGAGTCGCAATTTTAGGTTTCTTTATAGTAGTTAATACTTCCCTTTTCTTATTCATTATAATGTAGTTAACACTTCTGCGTTCCTGACAGTCCATGTTATTTTCAACATACGTCAGTATAGCCATATTTTATGTCAGTGCTATCTAGCCTAAAATATGCCTATCTAATCTAATCTACCTGTACGCGACACGATTAGCAACCCTATGTGGGGTCTCAAACTATAACTATTCCAGTTACTAATAGAGGTTCAGTACTATTCCATAGATTACCTACAGTTATTTCTCTGCTATCATCTAGAATGCAACTGAGACCGCCCACTGCCTCATTTGCAGCGACCATATTTAATAAACATAACGTACTTTTTACACCAAAGCATCATACAAGGATGCTGATTGCATAATATAACTGTAACGACGCATGCTTTGCTTTCCTTGAATTCATTATTTGTAATTATAACTGTTGCTAATGATATTGAGGTTGGTTAGATGTCCGATTTTTAAATATTTGTAGGTAAATTATTGTATTAAGCGGTTTACACTCACGTGTAATGGTCAGGAACGGCCCCACATGTTACGAACATGTAGAGACCTCTTCATCAAGGATTGCTACCCGTAGCGGCGCGGTAACTTCATCACTGATTTTCGCTTAATACGATAATTAAATATTTCTTATGAAAGTTTTAATAAAATTATAGAAGGAATATCTTAAATATGATCCATGTCGACAATTTTCAAGTCCCAATTATCCCAAAAAAACTGAATATTTTATCAGAACATGGTTTTCGGAATTAGGAAAATTCGGAACGATGCTTTAGGGAGTGTCTGTGAACACGCGCCGATTTTGCCCGAAAACAGGAAGATGAGTGAAGGTGATCCGGATCCTGTTGTACATCTTATCAAGGATCAAGCAAGACACAAGACTGGAAACCTTGGGCCTCAAACGGTGTAAAACAAATTAGTGTTAAATGTAGTATATGTTGAGTTTTTGTTTAAAAGTATTTCATAGTAATAAATAAGGCAATGGCTGGGAGTTTTCTTTGGCGGTTCTTTCTCCTCAGTAAGCCTTTAGTGAACCGCTGGTAGATATTTTAAATAAAATAATAAATGCCCTTCTGGCACATGTGTAACTGTCTTTACACATCTGGCATGTATGAACACTTTTATTTTAAATTAATATTTATAAAATGGGTAGTTTGCACAAATGTAACTTTGACAGAGAAAAATTGTGTTTTTCTCAGTCAACCTTTGACAACGGTATCTGTAAAGGTACTGAAACGTCAGGGAGGCTCAAATATAACTAATATACGCGATATAATCCGTTTCAATTGTTTTATTTAAATGTGTGACAGTCGCGGAAACCGAAGAAAATATTATGGATCTCATATTATTTTTTCTTTTCCTTGATATTTGTGGTGTGCAATGAAGAGTATTTGTAGGTTTTTACGGTGGATGTTACCCCTGGTACTACTACTAATTAAATAAAACACCGGTTTGAACGCGCTTAAAAGGCCTTATACAATTTAAAATGTATTAATTTCATATACTTAATGAGAAATTCATTGATAATTTCAACCAACTTCTTAAAGTGAATAATACTTTTCCCTAAATTCAAGATAGTAACAAAGCTATTTCATGCTTTCATTGCGTGCAGACGAAAATAAGTCGAAAAAAAAACAGTTTTCTGCGTGAATTTTGACAATTTCGAGTAGTTTTTGAAACAAAAATTAAACATTCAGTAGTTTTGAACGGATAAGGGGCCTTTAGTCCCATTTTGTTATAATAACGTTTAAAATACCCTTTCCTTATTAAGTTGATAACTTATCCAAAATCAAAGTACTGTATATTAAACGCTACAAGTAACATTATCTTACAAATCTCACTCAATCCTTGGAGAATGTAACTATTATTTGCTATACCTATCCGGCGGAAGATCGGAGAGACGCTCACGCAAAGGGCATAAGTGACAACTATTTTCTATTAATTTACGTCGTTATTGAAGCAAAAGCATCGTAAGAGCCCTTGAGAAAGGGTTCCGAGGTTTGAGAGTTGTCTATAGATAGTAACAGCTTAATCATGTTTATTTTCGTGTAGAAGCGACTGCCAATGACTTCTATGTATTTATAAATTTATGAAATAAAGTGCCTCATTTTTTTATTTGGATACACACCACCATTTTTATATTAAACCATTGATACAAAGATGCGTAACCTGGTCGAAGAGAACGGGAATCGAACTCGGTACCTCTGGGTTACCTCACCACCACCCTTACGCCCAGATAACCTTTCGAATTTTTCCTTATGTTCTGTGTGTCGATCTTTGCATTGTTTATTTGAAAGGATTTACCCCTTATCTCTTCCACCAGGATACACGTTTCATTGTTTCTTTGAGCTTTAATTTTTGTATCAATGGTTTATATAAAAATGGTGTACATGTTTCATGAATTTATATTTTTCTATATGAAACTAGAAGATACCGGCAACTTATACAACATATAGTTTCCTGTTTTAAGTTAATTTCCTGTAAGGCCGCGTAATATAGGTAATACATTCCTCCCGTAGAAGTCATAGTCAATGCCCATAAGAAACAAAAGAATAAAAAAGATATGTCAGCTTTTATTCAGATGTTACAAAGCTATGTGAGTAATTACTAAGCTATTACCTAGACTTTACAGCGCTGTTATACAGCCTTAAGCATTTAAAAGTGTGTCCGAATTGCTAAAATAACAGCTGGGTAGACGTGGCATACCCAGACATTACCCAGATTATAATTTCAGCTAAGGCAAGGTTGATATTATATGCGATTTGTTTTTCTTTTGACAACATATTATAACAATATTTATTAAACGAAAAACAAGTAAAACGACATTTCAGCTTATAGTTTCCAAATCGCTATTACTCAAACTTTATTCAGCATGTCTGTGGGCCGCAAGTCGCGTAGCAGCACGGATAGCTGCCCCTGATGAAGAGCTCCATGTGAGTTCGAAACATGTCGAGCCGTTCCTTACAATTTTTACACGAGATTAAACCGTTTTTATTTTATAAATAAATATTTAGGGACAATCATACACAAATCGACCTAGCCCCAAACAAAGCAAAGCAATATTTGCCCCGGCCGGGATTCGAACCCAGGACCGCCGGCTCAGTAGGTGCCTAGGTGGTTACAAACTGAGCCAACCGCATCGTCAAATGTCATCGTCATTACGTAAATTTAAACTGTTTTTATAATTAGTTATTAATGTCTGTGTTACTTGGATATAGCCTTATTAGTAGAGTTGTTAGTCCGCTGTTTTCTAACATAATTGTGCGCATCGGGTTACAAGCATGAAATTTTTACCACAGATAGAGTGTTCCACGGTGATTATTTTCAGATGTGGAGGGAAGTCAGATTCGTCCCCTGTCAGGCGGGAGAGCGGAGTGAATAGGACGAAGTATACCTCTTTTCTTTCTTTATTGCTGGTCAGCTAAGTCTACTAGGACTTGTCTGGTATCGTTTCCATGTAAAACGGATATCAGAAAATAATTTTTTATGGTATTTTTGTATAGTTCTATATAAAAATATGGGTGTATGGCCGAAAAGGTAAAAATCACAACAAGTTTTTTTATTCAGTGAGGTAAATTATTTAAATTTCGTTAACATTTTCAAATTATTATTATTATTTTAAAAAGCTTATTTAATCTAGTTTCTAAAAATATATGCATGTTGGGCACTTCTCATACAAACAGTAGTTTAAAATATATGTTTAAGTCGGCGTAACAAACACAAATCTCCGAACGCATCCTATTTCGCTTCATTAAATACATTAAATAATGATTATTAACATGCTTTTACATATAATATTTACGATATATGTCCTAGAAAAACAAATTGATGTAATTAAAACAAAATATTTTTTTGCCAATGTATCACGAGCACACGGGCTAATCTCAACATCAACAATTTATTTAAGTTACTGTTTGTATGAAGAGTGCCCAACATGTATATAGTTTTAGAAACTAGATTAAATTTGCTGTTCTGCAATATTTTTTTTAGTTGCAAATATTCAGGAAATATAACTAATTTATCTCCCTGAATAAAAAAAACTTGTTGTGATTTTTACCATTTCAGAAATTCACCCATATGTTTATATGATACTGTGAATAAATAACATAAAAAAATAATTTTTGGTATCTTTTGTACACGAAAACGATACCACACAAGCCCTAGTAGCGTTAACTGATCAGTAATAAAAAAAGAAAAACAGGTCTCCTTTGTCCTATTCACCCCGCTTTCCCGCCGCACAGGGGACGAATATGACTTCCCTCCACATCTTAAAGTAATCACCGCAGAATACTCTATCTGTAATAAAAATTTCGTGGTTGTATCCCGATGCACACAATTTCGCGACTTAGCAAAATGTACTAGAGTACGTAGGCTAAGCTTAACATCAACATTTTTTTCAAGGTACTTTTTATATCAGATGTGCCCAATATGTATACATTTTTAAAAACAAAATAAAATTTTCTATTTTGTGATATTTTTTTAAATTGACAATATTCAGGATAGATAACTAATTTATCGTTCTGAATAAAAAAAACTTGTAGTGATTTTTACCTTTTCGGCAATAAACCCAAATTTTTATATAAAACTATTCTTAAATAACATAAAAAATGAATTGCTGATATCTGTTTTACACGAAAACTATGCCACACAAGCCCTAATAGCCTTAACTGATCAGTAATCAAAAAAAGAAAAGAAGCAGTACTTGGTCCTCTTCACCCCGCTCTCCCGCCACGCACGGGACGAATCTGACTTCCCTCCACATCTGAAAATAATCACCGCGGAACGTTCTATATGTGGTAGAAATTTCATGCTTGTAACCCGATGCGCACAATTTCGCGGCTTAGCAACTCTACTATATCCCGTAGGAAATTGTTTTCAATATCAATAAGAATACATGAAGTTTTGTAACATATATGTAGGTTGGTATTGTGTGGTATTGTACAGATGTACAGCATTGTACATTGTAATACAGCGGCCTGAGTACGGCACGCGCGTCCTTAATTAATGAACTAATTACACGCACTCTTTTTACGTTTTACTCTTATTAATATTGTATAGGGTGGGTTCTGCGCGCGGAATTAAGGTGCGTGCTTTTGGTGAAAAAAAAGGAATTGTTCCCAGCAATTTTGTATGATTCTAATTCTCGTTTTTAGGGTTCCGTACCCAAAGGGTAAAAACGGGACCCTATTACTGAGACTTCGCTGTCCGTCCGTCTGTCACCAGGCTGTATCCCAAGAACGGTGATAGCTAGACAGTTGAAATTTTCACAGATGATGTATTTCTATTGCCGCTATAACAACAAATAGTATAAATAAAATAAAATAAATATTTAAGGGGGGCTCCTATACAACAAACTTGTTAAAGATTTTTTTTTTCTTTATTAGAAGACCAACAGCTTTGTAACATACAAAAATAATCTACATATAAGATAAATTTAGTGTAGCCAATAACAGGTCTCCCTATCAAATACAAGGTATGAAAACGGGTTTGCTTAACCTAAAATTATTACTATCAATCCAAAAGGTTATTATATTATGGTACGGAACCCTTCATGCGCGAGTCGGACTCACACTTGACCAATTTTTAGGATTCCATACCCAAAGGGACCCTATTACTAAGACTCAGCTGTCCGTCCGTCTGTCTGTCTGTCCGCCTGTGACCAGGCTGTATCCCATAAACCGTGATGGTTAGACAGTTGAAATTTTCACAGATGATGTATTTCTGTTGCCGCTATAAGACAACAAATACTAAAAAAACAGAATATAATAAATATTTAGGGAAGCTCCCATACAGCGAACGTGATCAGTTGCGTTAACATTGCCCCTCAATAGTATCCGGCGCTGCACATGCCAGGAGCAAACTTAACCCGGCCAGTTAACTAGTGTTTGTACAGAACAATACATCATCTGTGAAAATTTCAACTGTCTAGCTATCACCGTTCTTGAGATACAGCCTGGTGACAGACGGACGGACGGACAGTAAAGTCTCAGTAATAGGGTCCCGTTTTTATCCTTTGGGTACGGAACCCTAAAAACGATAAAAATTATGGTTCTCATTGAGTACCTAGCCTCAAGTAGAATCGGGCCTTGGTATTCGAAGTGAACTATACAAGAATAGTATTACTGAAGAGGCCTTAATTCCTTTTAAAAAAAATATATAATTATGTAAAATAATTCGATAATTTCAACCAATTGAAGTGAAATTGTGAACAACTTTTCCCTGAGTTCTAGAAAGTATATAACACAGCTATTTCATGCTTTTATTGCGTGCAGTCGAAAATAATTTAAAACACAAGTTTTCTGCGTGAAATTTGGCAAATTCGAGTAGTTTTTGAAACAAAAATTCTTAAGGGGCTCCCTACAGAAATCAGCCAATTTGATGATTTTTACATCGTATCTAGTTTGTGGATTATAGAGTTATAATGTCCTATTTAATATATATTGTAGTATGGTCTATGCTTAACACTTTGTAGTGACCCGAATTTTGATTTAACGACTGTGTATTTTATAAAAAAATATTTGGTGAAGGACCAAAAATACACTAATCTCGTTTCTAATTTTATCCCCGGTGTATATGTAGAAAATATCTTACATTTTATTGTTCTAAACCATATTCCACAAAATTTGTTGTAAAGCTTTTTCTATTTTTCTCAATACTTTTCGAGAAAAACGCAAAAAACAGTTTCCGCAACTTTTTCCCCGAAAAAATCGTAAACTTTGACGGCCTGTATCTCAAAGTCAGTGACATGTGAAAGGTACTTGATACGGTATTTTGTTGTGGAAAAACAATGTTATTATGATTAGCTATTTATAATATGGGAAAATCTATCGCAACAGATCGAAGGTCATTGAGAGCGGGGAGCCCCTTAATGAAAAATTCAAGGTTCCAAATCTATATCAATAGCCCTGTTCTAAGTAGTACCATAGACAATATGTTAAGGAACATGTTTGATCATGGAGAAAAATGTCTATAACAATCAGTATTTTTGTACAGATAAGGAGCCTTAAGATTGTACCTAACTATTCTTTTGTTGATACAACTATCGCACCAGTTTTCAGCGCACAGTCCCAAGATTCCCCCGTATTTATGGACACCATAAATAGTACACGCTTTTCCTTTTGCCATAAAATGTCCGCCTTTATTCCTTCCAGAAATGCACTGCAATTATTCCGGGTACCGCTCGTCAAAAGTATATTACACACTAGGCTTTACTCCACTGCTGTCTGCGTCTATTAACTTTAGGTAGACCAGTAAAAATTGCCTTTGATTAATTTTAAAGTCTTTGATTTTTGTTCGAGTGTGTAAATGTTGACTGAGAGCTAAATTAAAAATTTTAGAAGATCTACTCTTATGCTTTTTACTTTTTTACCTTGTCGCCTGGAGAGATGGTAGTAAGCAGTCTTTAATTTAAATTCTTCTAATTCTCCGTAGGTTCACTTGAGCAGCGTTTATTTTGTAAAAATATATTAAGGAAATTTATTGCTTTAACTACGGTGGGGTTATGATTGTTTAGTGTTTTCATATTTTCACATTCCTGAATATTTCGTAACTAGTTGCTATTTATTATATAATATAGTTTTATGTACCGAATTATTACCATGTGATTACTTTTTTCATTATAAAAGGCGAAATTTTAGGAAATTTTCAATTGTACCGAAATTTTCTAAAATTTTGAAAATTGCTTTCAAATGACATCTTTTATCTACACGACAAAATTCAAAGAATTTAGATTTATCAAAGAGTAATTCTATTTCAATCCAATTTTACCGGACTACTTCTGCTGTCTTAGGTTTAGACTAGTAATTTGAGTCTTATGAAGATTAAAGGATTCCGCAAAATTATAAACCTTTAAAATTACAACTTACATTTATATTACTTAATAGAACTGGAAAAGTACTGTAATTAAATATACATAATAATGATACAGTGCAAAGCTCAATCTTATTAAAATCAGTGACAAAGTTACCGCGTAGCTGGACCGGTAACAGTCCCTGATGAAGAGCTCAATATGAGTTCGAAACATGTCGGGCCGATCCTGATAATTTCACGAGAGTGAAAGTGGTTTTGCTTAATATAATAGTTTAAACCTCACCAAAAATTATGAGCTAATTAAATATTTGTATTATTTATATTTATAATTAAACCTAATTGAATGCATTGGAATTGGAACCTAGGTACTCCAATGTAGCTTGCGTAGGATGTCCGCAAGGCTGAACGTTATCTGTGGCCAACTAAAACGACATTAGACATGACGACATTAGACATGTCATCAAAATATAATCAGAAAAACCAACCGAGTGCGAGTCGGACTCGCGCACCGAGGGTTCCGTACAAACACTTCCCATCTTAACTGGCTGGTCCGGTGCAAAGTTAACGCAACTGATCACATTTGTTGTATGGAAGCCCCACTTGAATATTTATTTTATTCTGTTTTTAGTATTTGTTGTTGTAGTATTAAAAGAAATATATCATGTGTGAAAATTTCAACTGTTTAACTATCACGGTTTATGAGATACAACCTGGAGACAGACGAAAGAATAGCGGAGTGTTAGTAATAGGGTCCCATTATTAGGTACAGCACCCTAAAAATAAAATCGATTGACATCCTAAAAATGTCTACACGCCTAACTATAGGGAAACTAATATAAGTTCGAATGAGATCTTTGAATTTTAATGGTGTCAAGTAATGGGCCTCATAAGAAGGCTTAAAGTTACTCAAAGGGCAATGGAGTGAGTTTCGATGGATATCCAAATTTATGAGATAGGTAGGCAAAAAAACCAAGGTTGTAGACAGTCGCAATATTTAAGTAAAAACCGGTGGCCGTTGGGACAGAAAGGTTTTTGAATGGCGACTGCGAACCGGACGCAGCGTGGGTAGGCCCCCAACAAGGTGGACTGACGACCTGATTAGGATCGCGGGCAGAAGTTTGTCAGGGTGGCGCAAGACCGATGGTTGTGGATAACTTTGGGCGAGGCCTTTGTCCAGCAGTGGACGTCTATCGGCTGGTATGATGATAATGATGATAAAAAAATTGGGCAAGTGCGAGCCCGACTCGCGCATGAAGGGTTCCGTACCTATACATATATGACGGCGCGCAGGCAAATATGATGCCGGTTATTCATAGTTTGATTTGATTATCCGATTTTCTGTGTAATTTAAACGGTTAATTTGATTTTAAGATTGTAAATCGTAATAGTAACTAGTGTTGTTTACATCAATGAAATAGTTGAGGGTAACTTTAGATAATGCTTGACATTAATAAAAATGTTGAAGGTATATTGAAATAAGAGCGGGGCACCCCGAATAGGGTAGTAGGCAGGCGCCAATCGGTGACAGCTGGTCACTTGACGGACAGCTGGGCACGAGTGTGCATGCATACTAACCTATTGGCTCTCAATCAGTGTTTATCTTGTTAATCTTTCTTTATTTTGATTCCGAGTGTGTTTAAATAAAACCAGTGATGGTTATTTGTGATTAAAGTGATTTTATTTCTGTGTTTCTGGCATCTTGACTTCATAATGAGTGATACTGATGGCGGACGTTCTGTCGATCGTTCTGCTGCCTTTCCCGGTGCTTCTATATATATATATAATCTATAACAAGTTTGTTGTATGGGAGCCCCCCCTTAAATATTTATTTTATTTTATTTTTAGTATTTGTTGTTATAGCGGCAATAGAAATACATCATCTGTGAAAATTTCAACTGTCTAGCTATCACCGTTGTTGAGATACAGCCTGGTGACAGACGGACGGACGGACGGACGGACGGACGGACGGACGGCGAAGTCTCAGTAATAGGGTCCCGTTTTTACCCTTTGGGTACGGAACCCTAAAAATATCGGCCATGTGCGAGTGGGACTCGCGCACGAAGGGTTCCGTACCATTATCTGTAAATTTGTTATATGGGAGCCCCCCTTCAATATTTATTGTATTTTATTTTTAGTATTTGTTGTTATAGCGGCAATAGAAATACATCATCTGTGAAAATTTCAACGATCTAGCTATCACCGTTCTTGAGATACAGCCTGGTGACAGACGGACGGACGGACGGACAGCGAAGTCTCAGTAATAGGGTCCCGTTTTTACCCTTTGGGTACCGAACCTTAAAAATTCGTCCATTTTGAAACAAATTCGCAAGGTTTACAGCTCTCAGAAAGCAATAGGAATATGACTTATGTTTGAGGAATTAAATGACTGAATTTAAACTATGTTTCCATACAAACGTCAAAGTTAATGTAATTTTAATCGATCCCGTATCCTTATCAATCGGTTCCGGAGCTACGACGCACACACAGACGTGCGGTGCACCTGCGGCTGTCGACCTGTTACCGTTTTTATACGTAACCGGTTCATGGGGGACGGTGTTATGCATGCGCGACCCAAATGTTTACGATGAAGCGAACAATTTAATGGTTCAGGCAGGGTTCGGAGTGGGTCTCTAACGGTTTTCCGGGCCAAGACGGGCGCTACCTATTGGACCACCGAACCTGATGCGAAAGCTATTGAATCTTTCAACCGGTTGCTTCTGCATGCCTCAGGTTGGCATCGTAGTGCCCATTAGAAAACGCATGCACGACCCATTGAAAAGAAAGAAGAAAACACATTTATTCCAGCGAAAAAGGCATCACCATAACAAGGAACGTGAAACTAAAAGCATTGTATTTTTTTTTTTATTAAAACAAAGCAATACAAACTTGCGCCTGTTGACAACGTGGTTGGCACAGTATGTAGAGCACCTGCCTACTGAGCCGGCGGTCCTGGGTTCAAATCTCGGCCGGGGCAAATATTTGTGTGATGAATTCGAATATTTGTTTGTATCGTCGTCTAGTACCCATAGTACAAGCTTTGCTTAGTTTAGGACTAGGTCGATTTGGGTAAGAGTATCCCTTAATATTTATTTATTTATTGAACTTATTTGGAGACTAATGAGAGACGTACACAATGACGATGCTGACAAGTAGTGATGTCAATCCGAAGCATTTACGTTATTACTTCTTGACATTGTCATTTATTGTGCTGCTCGTGTTATTAATAGACACTACTACTGTGTACTTGACTATTTAGGTAAGGTAAAATCATTTATTTAAGCCAGTACTACTTCACCTGCATAGTAATAAAGTAGTAGGCATTTATAACTTAAAACTGTTACTGGAGACCATAGGGCTGGCTCGTTCTTCGCTCAAAAAATAATCATATCTATCCAGAGATGGAACGCAACCAGTCTTATGGAAACTCTACCCAAGAGTTACGACTTAAATAGGTGATTTAGCTTAAGATTTAATTTTAATTATTTAATTTAGTTAAGATTACAATCTATCTATCAACCACAGACCCACTGCTGAACATAGGCCTCCCCCATGACTCGCCTCAAAGTGCGATCCTGTGCAGACTGCATCCAATGATTTATTGACTATGAATTTTGGTAACTAAAATGACCTCTCTCAAAGCCTGAGATACAGGATTTTCCTAGTTCAGGCACAAGAATTAAGTGTGTTCTGTGTAGATGTAAGACGTTTTTTATGCAAATTGCTATTTTTATGTTTTCTTTTTTATTAATAAAGATTTATTTTTTATTAAAGCAGTAACGTCTGCTAACGTAAACTAAATGTTTACAAATGAAGCGAAAATTGAAAAATTTAATGATTCGGACAGGATTCGAACCTGCGTTTCCAACGGCTTTCCGGGCCAACACTGGCGTCCTCCCAATTGGACCACCGAATCAGATATCAGAGTCATTGAATTTTTCAACCAGTTGCTTCGACATGCCTTAGGGTGGCATCGTAGCGCCATCTACCGTAAAGATTTAGACTTTATCGTCGGCACCATCGTCTCAAATTTGTTGAGAATCGATAGTAACGATGTGCTACACCCAAATTACTTATTTTTTATTAAAGCAGTAACGTCTGCTAACGTAAACTAAATGTTTATAAATGAAGCTAAAATTGAAAAATTTAATGATTCGGACAGATTTAATAAAAAATAAGTAATTTGGGTGTAGCACATCGTTACTATCGATTCTCAACAAATTTGAGACGATGGTGCCGACGATAAAGTCTAAATCTTTACGGTAGATGGCGCTACGATGCCACCCTAAGGCATGTCGAAGCAACTGGTTGAAAAATTCAATGACTCTGACATCTGATTCGGTGGTCCAATTGGGAGGACGCCAGTGTTGGCCCGGAAAGCCGTTGGAAACGCAGGTTCGAATCCTGTCCGAATCATTAAATTTTTCAATTTTCGCTTCATTTGTAAACATTTAATAAAGATTTATTATTAGATTTAATGTTTCCCCGCTACCCTCACGAGGTCATCCATCCATCGGGGGCCGACTCACGCTGCGCTTTCCTATACGTGGTCGCCACTGTAGGACTTTGCTGCCCCAATAAGATTGCAAATCAACTGTAATTTTATAACTAATGAATACCTGACAAAATATATATCTCTGTTTGGACCTATGCTTGTAGAGAATGCCATGTGGCATTAAGTTCGCCATTCGTACTGACTTTTGTTTTGTGCAATAAAGTTTAAATAAATAAATTAAGAAATACATTACTATCGTTGGCATAAACGAAACAAAAAAAAGCTTACAAAACACTCTTGGCTCCCTTCCGTGCTCGACCATCCCGATCCACCGGACGCGGCCGAGCCAGTTTTTTTCGTTTTGTGACATCAGTATATCTTGTATCTAGTTTATAGTTCATTATCTGAGGACAGCGGCTTTGTTGCTTACTACCAAAATAGTTCGGTTCCCACGCTATTTACCTAAGACCGATATCATCATCATATCAGCCGATAGACGTGATCTGCTGGACAAATGTCTCCTCCAAAGTTCTTCACAATAATCGGTCGGGCACTGCCCTTCTAACCAGATCGTTGGAACATTTCATGGGGTCGTTCCACGCTGGGTCTTCCGGAACGCGGTCGCCACTCAACCTATCTGGGCCAACGACTATCGGTTCTACGAGCCATGTACCCCGCCCAATACCACTTAAGTTTGGTGACTGTCTGTAACGTGTCGTATTATCTACAAACTTGGTTCTCTCGGTCAGATATACTGGGTTAAGACTAGGAGAAATTGGGTATATCCCATCAGTGGCTTCTCGAATAAGTATCCCTCATCATATTTTAAGCCTGTTATGAAGTTTTGGTAGATTATTATTTTTGTCGTTACGAAGAGTATGGTAACTGATATTGAATTCTACAAGATACTGTTGTTATATGGATAAAAGTAGCTCTATTATGTCATGAAATAAAAAGAAAAAAATATATAGGACTTTGAAATACGAGACTTCAAATGTACACAGAATTTACGATTTAAATCCAAAGTTTGAAATTGTTTTTAGAATTCCCATAATTCAACACAACAATAATTGTACGACAACGGTGTTGTATGTTTATTTAACGCATTTATCACGGGCAAATGGCAAATTAGTCATAAGACGGCAAATTAATTAATAAGGCAAATTAGTCATATGATAAATGCGGCATAAGCCAGTAGGCTATAGTAGGGTATAAGTATACACAGCGTGTATATTTGATATAACCGTAAATTGAAACCAGACGGAGATTTTGGTGCTATAATCTGATATTTATAACA
This sequence comes from Apotomis betuletana, assembly GCA_932273695.1. Classification (NCBI taxonomy): domain Eukaryota; kingdom Metazoa; phylum Arthropoda; class Insecta; order Lepidoptera; family Tortricidae; genus Apotomis; species Apotomis betuletana. Next base: position 2,845,119 of record OW026321.1, on the reverse strand, counting down.
ATTATTAATTAAGCGTTAACTGCCACAGCGTAATTAATATTTGAAAATTTTCGGAGCAGCAATGTATGGCGTAGTTATTACTAGTGACAGTTGTCACATCAGACATCACGATGTTAAGTGTCAACAAACAACAACAATCAAATACATTGCATGCTGAATTATTTTATATGGGAAAAAAAACAGTTCGTTTATTAAATAATTTACGTTGCTATATTAATAAATGCCTATACTAAGACCCCGTAAAGTTTGCGGTAGTATCAAATATACACGCTGTATAATATAAATGGGTGCCCAAAGATGGACGACGCAGACGGGGTAGGCCCAGACGGAGATGGCGGGATGACCTAGACGCATTATTCCTCAGCAACTGGCCGGAACAGGCACTAAAAAGGCACCTGTGGAAGTCTGAGGGAGAGGGCTTTGCCCAGCAGTGGGACACAAACACAGGCCAGTAAAAAAAAATATATATATATAAAAATATATAGATTACTTTTACTCAAAGATGACGTCACGAGTTCGTGGCCATGTTAGAGCGTGCAACACAAATGCAACTACGAGCTTTTTAACCGCCTATTATATTTGTGTATTAACTTTTGATTTTATATTTTGGATTCATGTCTAATATTGTAATATTATTAAAATAAACTCGAATATAACATAATTAACAGAGAACTAAATTACCCGCCTGAATAGAGGTATCCCGAATCCGATAGTTTCAGATCTACGTACAATGGTATGATTTAGCGCTACAATGCCTGGAATACCTAATTGGCCCAAGTTCCAATAATACTGATGATCTATTATACAATCAGTGGCTTATCAGTACAATCAGCGTTTGTAGTAGGCGGCTATGTTAATAAACACATTTGGTATTAACTTGGACTTAACTATCTAACAGTAGAATAGAATAATAATTTCACAACACTGCTCGAATATGTAGTCATAGATGGTCTTAATTCAGTACTGAAAATTGCGTGTAGTTGTACGTTTGCAAACTGTCCTTCTAAGAGCAAACACGACAACAATGTTCCGTTAAATATTGTTGACCTGTTTAAACGATGGTTGCACCAATCAGAGCATGTCATATTAAATTGTCTCCATACAAATATTGGTAGGTACTGTGGAAAAAAAATTGTGGGAGTGGCTCAGAGGAGCTTATTAAAATACGAGAGGTACGATACGATTATATCTTTATTGTTCCAAATCTAGTTGAAGACTCTATACATTTTTTATTTATGACGGATGTCACGCGTCCATTCAAATTTACAAAACGTATTATTTTTATATCAGTGGCCATCTCCACTGAAAGTGAAGTCCAACCTTCACAGTACCCATAACATAATAATATAATCCGTCACGGTAAGATTCGTATGGAGCGTTTTAGCGCTCTATAGGAATGTTGAACTTTGACAGTCATTTCTGACTTTTAGATCAGTCTAAGTGTTGGTAGTCACATATAGACATTTGATCCCAATAAAGAATAGAATCGATTGACATCCTCAAAAAGAAATGTCCACACGCCTATTGTGTTTTAGCCCTAATCACTCAAATGGCCATATGTCAATGTCAATCGAGGCAGCAGGTACCCAAAATAACCCTTAAACAACAAGTTATAGTTATAACTTCCCTCGAACCCTTACATCAACCGCAATTTATATTAATTAGAACATATTCGGCGGAAAATTTAGTTCCGGCCATGTCTATTTAGAGAGTTCGTTCACCTGCGTATAATCGAGAGGGTAAAAGACCAGTAAATGGGTTGAAATTATGCAGATTTGCTTTACTGAAAGTGAAGTGGAAGATAAAAGAGAGAAATTGTCACTTTCCTGTTTCTTTCACTCGGACATCGTATACTTGGAATAGGCGTGTAGAATAATAATAGGGTTGTAGTTATATGAATAACATTAGCTCAATAGGTATGTCATGAAACAATGAAAAAAAAAACTAAATCAAATAATATGTTTAGATTTCTTATGTAATATTTTTCTTGTTGGTGTGCAATAAAGTATTATTGTATTTTTTTGTATTTTTTGGAATATGGGACCGTACCTTAGAAGTTACAGAAATTTTATGATTATTTTTAATCCAAAAGAAATTTTGAAATGGTTTTCAGAATCCTCTTCATTGTATGACAGCCATGAGCTTAAACACACTTTTTCACGGTAAAATGGCAAATTACTTACTCTATAAAAATATACGTACCGAAATTAATATAACTGACGTCACATTTATGTGGCCATTTGTATGGAGCGTTTTTAGCGCTCCGTAGGAATGTTGAACTTAGACGGTCATTTCCGACTTTATTTATTTATTTAATCCTTATTGCACAAAAGAAAACTTATCGTACAAAAGGCGGACTTAATGCCATGAGGCTTTAGAGCAGTCTAAGTGAAGTTAGTCCCATAAAGACAATAGACATGTGATCCCAATAAAAAAAATTATCGATTGACATCTACAAAAAAGTTGTCTACACGCCTATTATAACATGTTGTTATAATTCAAAGCGGCACGTCTCTCATCTCCATTACAGCAAAAAAAGCTTCGCAAAAGTAGGCAATTAATAAATTTATGACTGCCCACAAAGACCACGGAACCATTAAGGAGATCATTAATTAGTGCGCCGTTTCAGGGATTGCCTGCGGGACTCTAAATGGCGTAGGAAATGTTGGTTTTTACACATATTACTCGCCATATACTAATAAAGATGCTATTTTTATTCACTACAGAATAAACAGTCATATAAGCCACTTTTTTATAAGGTTTTATTTAACTTGCAATTTCTGTCTGTCTATACCTACTCACACGGCAAGCTCTTCTTTCAAGATGTCTGCAGTAACGGTTGTACTATTAATAAATTGTTTGATAGCCTTAAAACAAAATGAAACATTAATTTACGAACAAAAGTGTAAAATCAACAGAAAATCAATTATAACAGCTCAATCAGCAATCGACATGTGTTGGCAAGTGAATAATGCCGAATTCAAATATTAATGAAAATCATACAAGTAATTATTTGAACTCCAAAACTAACTACTGAACTGGGTTTCAATAGGGAGTCGTTTAGTAAATAACAGTAGGCACAGACATTCAGTAGGCCAGCCAGCGCAGTCATTTGTAGCCTTCTTAATATTAAGCGGTTTACACTCACGTGAAATTGTCAGGAACGGCCCGACATGTTTCGAACTCGTATGGAGCTCTTCATGAGGGACGGCTGCCCGTACACCGCCACGGCAACCTCGTCACTGATAGTTTGATCGACGCTCCGCTCTAAGCGCGCGGGCCGATGGCGCGGGGGCGGGGGGTGCTTGCAGGCCCGCAACTTGTCCGTCCAGCACTCCAACGTCACTTTTGTCATCCATAGACATTACGCACACTTGACTTATGGTGTCCACGGGATTGTCCATACGAGTTTGAAACATGTCGGGCCGTTCCTGACAATTTCACGTGACTGTAAACCGCTTAATACAATAATTAAATATGTCTCACGAAAGTTTTAATAAGATTGTAGCCTTTTTGTTTCTGTTTGTGGGATAAAAGGTAAATATGTTATAATAGTTCGGTAAAGAGAGACTAAATAACTGGTGGTGACCTTACAAACGGTCCGGTACTTCTGAATTTTTGATATTAGTCTAGGATGGTTAGTGAGTGTTTAAAATGCAAAATACACAATTCTCCCTCCTCCGCGCCTGCCGCCATATTGGAAAAACCGGAAATTTCTTCAGATTTTTACTTATATCTTCGTTGTGATAAAGAACCAGCTGAGATGGTGTGCTCATCTCCATTTAATTAGGGAATGAAACGGTTAACTGTTATATGAAAACAACCGTGGTTTTGGTTAAAAACCGGTCGGTTTTGACGACGCGTTTGGTGCAGTTTGTAGACACCTGCCTACTGAGCCGGCAGTCCCGGGTTCGAATCCCGGCCAGGGCAAATATTTGTGTGACGAACTCTTTATGCTTGGGTCATGGTTGTTCTATGTATTTAATTATACCTAATTATATTTTTCCATATAAGTACGTATATCGTCGTACCCATAACATAAGCCTTCTTGAGCCTTTGTGTGAATTTGTCGATATTTATATAAAAAAAACACAAAACCGTTCTTCTTCCATACATAAAAATAACCTATAGCATTCTCTAATTTTAGACAGATGCTGACGTACTGTGTCTTGATGTGGTCGTGTAAACACGCCCCGGGGACTGTCAGTAGCCCGGATAACGGAATTACACGGATAATAATGTAATTTGCAGCGGATAACCGGCTGGTGTTCGGATAATTATTGATGATTCGATTGGCATTGAGCTATTTTCAAATTTTCAGTGTTTTTACCATTTTATAGGCTAACAAGTTGCGGGTTAACCGTGGGATAGTGGCGCTACAAACAACTTGCATATGGAAATAATACATACGTCATAATATAATATATATGCTGTTACAATGTTTTACAATGAAGCGGAACATTTATAGTATATGACATGCCTAGGGTGTTGAATTTGTGAATGTCCCAGATTGCAGGTGTTTGTGGCCCGAACCGAGGGCGAGGGCCATGAATATTTATGCGATCTGGAGCTTTACAAATTACCGCCTGTGATTTTTCTAAAGTTTTACATCTTGCCTCGGCCAGGTGAGATTTTGTCCTTGCGGCCTAGGGCCGGAACGGCCTAGGATAACGTACAAAAATGAATCGTTCAGGCAGGATTCTAACCTGCGTTTCCAACGGCTTTTCGGGTCAACACGGGATAATATGTTTGATCATAGAGAAAAAATACTAAAACAGTCAGGAACAAATAAGAAGCCTAAAGGTCTTCGCACATTATAACAACTCAACGGCGACTCGATTCTATGCCAAATATTGAAATTTAAGCCCTATGTCATATTAACTAGGTTTAATTTCGACGATGCACCGACGCGTCGTCCACTCGTCGGCCACTACTAGGTAATATATTTTTTTGAAATTAAACCTAGTAAATATGACATAGGGCATAAATTTCAATATTTGGCATAGAATCGAGTCGCCGTTGAGTTGTTATAATGTGCGAAGACCTTTAATATACACAGAAGCTGACCTACTGTGTCTTGGTGTGGACGTGTAAACACGCCCCAGGGACTGTCAGTAACCCGGATAACGGCATTACACGGATAATAATGTAATTTGCAGCGGATAACCGGCTGGTGTTCGGAAAATTATTGATGATCCGATTGATTGAGCTATTTTGCAACAAGCTACTCTCCTGCGATTTGTTTGCAGATGGAAGGACGGTCGTTGAGAGAGTGTCTGAAATTATGCGAGAGTCTTGCCAATTGCCAATTAGTAGTAGGTCGATTTGTGTAAGATTGTCCCTTAATATTTATTTATTTATTTAAAACTCCATGGTATGGTCATAAACCTAAATCAAAATAGCGTATACCGGAATGCTTAATGCTTCTTTCTTCTTCTCACCGTAACCACTACACCACTACCGTACTATTCTACATACAAATTGATTACGCTGTCGCTGGCGAGTCTTCTTCTTCTTCTTCGTCGTTCCCTCACTGATGAGGATCGCGACCACTAACTGTTTCCACTCAGTGCGGTTATACGCTGCGTGGACCGCCCGGTGCATGCTGCCGCCCGCTGCGTCAGACCATCTAGTGGGTGCCCATTGGCGTATATAGGGGGGTGGCCGGGTGGGCCGTGCCCACCCCAGTATGGTCTAGTGCCCACCCCAGGATTTTGGGTTACCGATAGAAATTCATGGCTTCATCTCATAGGCCATGGCCAGGCCCAACCCCAGGCCCCCCCAGGCCCCCCCTGAAAAATAATGTTAGATACGCCAATGTGGGTGCCCTTCCCTGCGCACGTCTGCCATCAACTTGCCCTATGATAATCTGCTTCTCCAGACAATGCTTTGCATCCATCCATACTATAATATTATAAATGCGAAAGTGTGTCTGTCTGTCTGTTACGTCTTCACGCTTAAACTGCTAAATCGATTTTGATGAAATTTGGCATGGAGATAGTTTAAGATCCGAGGAAGGACATAGGATAGTTTCATCCTGGAAATTATCCCTAAAAAGATTGAAAAGTGAGTAAGTAATTCATGATGACATTGATGACCCTGTAGGAAATGTAATTATTAGACCAAAAGCACAATTGCTCTTACATTTGCTTAGGCGCTTTTAATAATCCCTTTTATCAAGTTCCACGCGTACGTACAGTTGCCGAGAAACTTCTTGACCCAAAATGGCGGATCTGCGCATGCATATTTGTACGTAAATCGGCTACTGCGCAGTCAAGGTTAGGCTCAAGAAGATTCTCGGCAACTGTAGTCGCGGGCAAAAGTTAGTACTGAAATAAATTCAACAGGCAGGTCTTATCGCTAAAGAGCGATCTCTTCCAGACAACCTTTGGGTTGCGAAATAAAATAAAAACGTGAGGTAATGCTATCTGACAGCAAACGACATCATAAAATAACAATTTTAAAACACATACAATCTTTATTTTAAAAGTAATAATGAAATTGCTCGAATAATAATTACCTGACTCAATAAAAATAAGGGCAGTTACACACGCGGCACAATATGAGCGGTTATAAATCATCGCGCTAAGGGCGCGTACACACGTAATGCTCTCCATTTCGAGCGGTAATGGGACCGGATTTGTACGTAAGTTGATTCAATTATAAGATTTATGTTCTAACACGATTTTTGGGATGAATCATATTATGTTTTGTGAAGATTTGTATAGGGTTATCAAGTAGCTCTTTTCAAGGTTAGATAATTAACGTCCAAATGGTGCGAACAACATTAAAAAAACTTGTGTGAGAAAAAACCCTTTTTTGGTGACCGAGACGATGTCGATCTTTCATGCTGATGTGGTTGGCGCAGTTTGTGGTGCACCTGCCTAGTTTACTGAGCCGTCGTTGGTCAGGTCAATATTTAAATATTCCGCAAATTTCAAGTATTTTTTGCATAATAAAGCCTAAACGTCTGCCGTATGAACCCGGAAAGGTGGGCCAGCATAGCCACCAAGTGGGTGCCCCAAAACGGGCGACGTAGACGTGGCCGGCCCAGACGGAGATGGCGGGATGACATAGACGCATTCCTCAACAACTGGCCGGAGGCAGCGTCAGACAAGGACCTGTGGAAATCAAAGGGAGAGGCCTTTGCCCAGCAGTGGGACAGTCCTACAGGCTAGATAGAAAGCCTAAACTATACACAGAGATGAAGATCAATTTTTTTCAAAACGATTCTGTAGGTATTTATTTCGCAAGAAGAACGAAGGATTGAGCAGCATTCCGGTAAACAATGTTTTGAATTTGGTTACTGACAAATGCTATTGACGTTTGATAATGCAAATATATGACGTATGCACATTATTGCCATATTAAAGCTGTTTGAAACGCCACTATCTCTGGGCCGGACCGGCGCTTGTTAGGTTATATTCATTGTCATATTTAATTAATGTACAATAGAGCCGTTCCTGTTAATTTCAAGTGAGTGTACACCGCGCTTAATTAATTTCATTGCAGATTTTATCCAGTCTGGCAACGCCGCTCGATCAATGAAAAAAAAAACAATTTTTTATTGCAAAAATGTGAACAATTTTATGCAACAAAAGATCACCATTCTGCCCCCGCCCTTATTACACTTGATGGCACGCAAAATGTTGTTGAGCATATTTCACTCGAGTCTAATTAATTTCGCTCCCAAATTAACGTTTTGTTTCGCCCGTTTCATTGTTTTTGGATATGCTCGCGCCTGCGCTAATGGGGTTCGTAGTAAATCTGGAATTAACAAGTTTGTGATTTTTTTTATACCTCAGTAAATATAGTCAACATGAAAAGTTATTTAAACTATATCTTGCATAATATTAGTATTAAAAATATGCCTATTTGAAGAAACCTAGATGTTATTTATTTATTTATTTATTTAACCGGGTAAGCAAGCTGAAGTGGCAATGGGCGGAGCACGTAGCTCGAAGGACCGATGGCCGTTGGGGCAGAAAGGTTTTCGAGTGGAGACCACGTACCGACAAGCGCAGTGTAGGACGACCACCCGCAAGGTGGTCGGACGACCTGGTTAGAGTTGCGGGGACTCGCTGGATGCGGGTCGCTGCTATCCGGCCCATGTGGAAGTCTATTGAGGAGGCCTGTGTCCAGCAGTGGACGTCCTATGGCTGAAATGATGATGATGAATGATGAGATGTTAATTCTGAAACCATTTCCAGGAATAGGTCTCTTATACAGCAATAAAAATTAGTATTGTGACGATATGACACTTATGGAAAATTATTCACATTAAATTTTTTGACTTTCACTCGTCGTTGCCGTTTTGCAGTATTTTAAGTCAATCGTGAAGTCAGCACAAAATGATAACGAGAAGAATAATTAAACGTATCCAATACGGTACGGTACTTCACTATAGTGAAAATAAATTGTATAACTGAAACGACTAAATACATATAAAAAATCCGCGGAAATTATACTATTTTTAATTGGACAAAAACTAAACGGCCGACTTGTTTTAATTTGACTTATGATTTTTGTGACGTCACAAGCCAATATCGTCATATAAACTTCATACTAACAGATAGGAATATGACATTGTATATTAAAAGAACTTTCCGGATTAGGCCTTCAATTTTGTAATTTAAATGACTTTACAATTCGCTCTAGTTGTACGCCCGAAACGGTGATACTTCGAAGCCTGTTATAACGCACGCTATGACGACATTTTATTGCCTGTTTGAGAAAATTTGGTGTACTTCCTTTTCGCCGAATTATGTTTCGCAAACGTTTCATTTCGCAAAAGTTTCATTTCGCCAAAAGCATTTTTCACTGAAACTGTAAACTATTTCAGATTGTTGTAAATATCATCCTTTAGATTAGGTTAGGTTTGTTTTATAACAATTCGAAATAGTTTACAGTTTCAGTGATAAATGCTTTGGGCGAAATAAAACTTTTGCGAAATGAATCGATATTGTAATTGAAGATGGGGCGATAAAAGAAATATAAAAACAAATTGTCATATAACAAAAACCTTATTATATTTTAAACACAAAAGACTTTGTTTAGGTTTACATGTAATTCCTATATTCTAACATATCCCACATACATCATACTGTTCATATGCCCCTAATTTTTGCTTCGCCGTAATCGGATACAAATGACGAATTTATTCAGTTTTAAGCGATGCAAAGACTCGCGATGTCTCTGTAGATCTCTTATATTTAAGAGGTTAAAAGAGGCGTTAAATCACTACATAAAATAACATAAAGTCGCTTCCTGCTGTCTGTCTGTCCGTCCCTATGTATGCTTAGTTTAAAACTACGCAACGGTTTTTTTAAATAGATAGTGATTCAAGAGGAAGGTTTATATTATATAGCATTACACCCGTGCGAAGCCGGGGCGGGGTTTTTTTAACAGTTCACAGGCCACTATAGCATATGTTTTAAACAACGGCGAGCGGTTCAGGGGTCGCGTGGGGCGCAGGTGCCGACAATGCCAACGGACTTCCACGCCGGGACAAGCACAGGGGTACACCTGAATATTGTGCAGGACTGAACTAGAAATAAAAGGGCGATGTTGCATTCATTTTAATTGTACAAGAAGTTGAGTAAACAATATAAAATAATATATAAATATTATAAAAATATAATTATTAATACATAAATACTTGTAATTAATATTTTCATGCCGAATATGTCATATGTCAGATAATAATTTCGACCTTATTGGGACGGGTCAATCTTTTTAAGTAAATAAAACATATATTTTTTTGTACTTATATACGGCCACTGGTTAACTTTCTTATTTAATTACAGAAAAACACAATAATATTTTATCCTTACCGCCTTACTAATGATTTTTATGGTTGTATAGCCAAATGTAAAATGAAAACAAACTAGAAAGTCATTGTCAAATTAAAAATCGTAACATTAACACAATTTTAAAATGGCATTTTGTTAAGTGATAAAAAACACAAATTTACAAATTTTGTAGAAATTTCCATCAATTTAACGTAATTTACAATAACGTATTTAGTACGAATGCAACAATTTTTGAAAACATTTGCATACCACTCGTACATGATTTATAAATACCAAATATTGGTAAAAATAAAACTGATAAAACGTTACAAAAAAAGAACACTTAAATTGCCCTGCATTGTAATCGCCACCTGTCCTATTGAAAGTGTATTCGACACAAAACGTCTTACTTCATTTTACCACAACTTCTAAGTCGTATCGCCTTATACAACCTACATTGACGCTTTACTATGAGACTCTGCAAAAAGTTACTTTACAGGAACAGCAATGGATGGAATTCAATCGATATTTTTGATATTGGATTGTAGTTTTGGTTAAAGGTGCGGTTTTTCAATGACGAATTCGTTGTTTAAGAAAAAGTTTTAATGATCGCCTTATGGCGAAGTAAGGTAAAAGCATAGTTTAAATTAGTTTCAATTTACTGCGGTAGTCCTAGCATATTGTCGTTTAAATGTCTTACCTTATAAGGACGGCTTTGTCACCTGTAATGTTCAATAAATATTTGTTTATTGCTCAGTTTGTAGACAACTGCCTACTGAGCCGGCGGTCCCGGGTTCGAAACCCGGCCGGGCAAATTTTGTGTGATGAACTCGAATATTTGTGCTTGGGTCATGGTTGTTCTATGTATTTAAGTATATATTTATCTATATAAGTTTGTATATCGTCGTCTAGTTCCCATAACACAAGCCTTCTTGAGCTTTATTTGAGACTAGATCGATTTATAATAATAATAATACAATACTTTATTGCACACCAATAAAAGTTTACAAAAGGAAACAAGACAAATACAATTTATAAATAACGGTAGACAACAGGCGGTCTTATCGCTTAAAGCGATCTCTTCCAGACAACCTTTGGTTTGGTTTGGTGGGTTTTTTGATTTATGTGAGGTTGTCCGATATTTATTTTATTTATTTTAAATATTTCTGTGTCATAAAAATAATTTACTAAGCTTCAAAACAGTAAAATGTACAACGGTGAACTTATACCTATAAGGAATCTCTTCCAGTTAACCTTTGAGCAAATGAGAAAATAATGGGATATAATAAAATACATACGATATAAGTATGCGGCGTAATATGCGGTTGTGGACTTCTTCACGCTCCAACGGCAGGACCAATTTTGATAAATTTTGGTATGAAGATAGCTGACACCCTGGATTAACACATAGGCTACTTTTTATCCCGAATAAAATTAGTGTTCCCGTGGGATAAGCGAGTACAGTCGAGTTCATTTACATCTACACACTTACGAGAACAAAGATATCTGAACACGACCCTATTGTCTGGAGCATAAAATCGTGTTCAGATATTTTTGTTCTCGTAAGTGTGTAGATGTAAATGAACTCGACTGTACCACCGCGTGGCACTGCTAGTTTATAATATTCAGGAAATACACACACACGATGGGTGCGAGTTCCATTCCTGCGAATATTGACCAAAGAGGCATTCGCTGCCGTTATTCTGAATACCTACTACCAACGAACAATACACATATAAATATCAACATACATATAGCTTGGAGACAGCTCTTAATAACATAATATTTACATAATTGATTCCCTACACAATAATGCAATGGGAACCGAACGTAACCTCCTCTGACCCGTCCGGCTCGGTAGCACAATTAGCGAGTGGTGCACCGAGTAGGACGTTCTAGGAATGTGGATAATGATTAGTTCGCTTCCTGATCGACTGTCCTAAGCTGGTTGTGCAAACGAGAAATTAAAAAGAGGTCTAGTGAAGAAAAGACTTATTTTAGTACTACCTATGGCTCTGTGGACCTAAAAATCATCTTTCACAATGACTGGAACATGTCTTTTTTACGTTTTCAATTCAACCCCCGTATTTCGGCCATTTTGTACAGCTGATTCGACAAAAAAAAACGTTAAAACTATTGTACCTGCTCTCGAAATTCCGAGACGATCGGTTGAAAATGCGGCCTGTAGGTGAGAACAGCTGAAAACCCGGTCATGTGAAAGATTTTTTTGGCCAAGCTGATATGGAGACTCTTCGCTCGCTTGGTCAATTAAAGAAAGTAGCTTTTATTTAAATTACAATTTTTGTATTAAAAAAATTTAAAAAATCTCAAAATTTTGTATGTATATATTAATGTATGGTCGTGAGAACTCCTATAAGTATTCAATAATACGTATAATAAATCTTAAAAAAAAATATTTTGTAAAAACATAAAAAAACGATGAACGAAGATCCTGCTCCTGCTAAATCGGTTAATAAGTGTTAAATTTTGGTCATCTGATGTAGTTACGCTAAGTTTATACATACGTATCAAATCACATATCAAATGCCCCACGCATAATACGTCTTTCTACGTTCCTTCCCAGATCCCTAAGTACCACAGTTCCCAAAGACACCAACACTTCATAATTGCCTTAATTTGAAGACATCAAAATTTTAATGCTGTCCATCTCAAAAATCAACGTAATCTTGTCTTACACTCGACAAAAAGTTCCCCTCTCATTTCCTTGAACCCACAACCAAGCCTCGACCGTAACTCTTTAGGTTTAAGGTTGGTTTTCGTTTCTTTTCTTATTGTTGTGGTTGTAAACCTTTTAGTTGGTCTGTACGCTGTTAAACTCCTTATAGTTGAGTAATTACAAGACTCCCACGAGTTGTGAATGGATTTTATTCATAGGTTCAAATCCAGAGGTGGCTGGGTCTTGGCGTGTGTGTCTTTAAAGTTGTAGCGATACAGGCTGTTCGAGTTATGGTTTTAATTTTTCAATTTTATTGTTTTCATGGAGTGCAATCTTCCTCTCACTAATAAGCAAACCCGTCGATATGTGTATTCTTTCCGAACTAACCTACGGAGCACAAGTTTGGTCTTTGACTGAAGCTCAAAAGACCAAGCACAAAGTTTTCCAGAGAGCGATGGAACGCAGTATTTTAGGTGTTCGTAGACAAGACCGTATACTATAAGAAACACCGAAATGCGTTCCAAGACACGCGTTGTAGACGTAGGTCCAGAAAGCTGAAGTGGGACTGGGCTGGACATGTCTGCCGCATGCAACCGGAACGATGGGCCAGAATTACCTAATGGACACCGCAAGGCTACCGGAGCAGAGGCAGACCGAAGAAGATGGCAGGATGAGGATGACTTGGATGCATTTAGTAACGAGTGGAGGGAGTATGCAGTCAATAGAGACGAGTGGCGCAAAAGAGGGGAGGCCTTTGCCCAGCAGGGGGGCACAACTTTAATCTACGAAAAAACATACTTTTCGGTCTTAATTTTAGGAATCAGTCCCTGACGAGGTTCTCCAACGTTAAAAAAGGGTTCCCAGAACATATTGTGTTTTATAGTGTTACCATTTTCGGATTATTATGTAAACCTTGAAATGTAAATAATTTGACCTGTAACTGTTGTTATCAATAAATAATTGAATTGAATTGAACTGAATTGACATGAACTTTCTAACAAACCCAGGTGGCCTATGATGGTTGGATTTTATCACGCGACAAATAAGTGCTAAAGCATCCGTCACGTTTTAACAAAATGCGAGTGTGAGTGACAGATGCTTTGTCACTTATTTATCGCGTGATAAACGCAACCATCATAGGCCCCCTGAAGTAGAGAAGAACGGCTTATGTAGGTTATAGGCTGTAAACAGAAAACAATTAGAATTTAAAAAGTTAAATCAGATAGTTCACGTATTAAAATAAATCAGAAGCCGTCAGCAATAAATAACGACAAAAATCTGCACCGCATTTATCATCAGTATGATTGCTTTATATCGGTGGGGATTTATTACTATGAAAAGAAAAATCATTGTTGTTTACTATTTTTATTTATAATAGGTACAGACAGACTTTGTTTAATTAACTATATATACGCTAATAAATGCCATTTTTTTTCCACAATATGCATTTTATTTTCTTCTAATGTGACGGTCACAGTTGTCATATCGCGTATCTTTTACGACTGCGTCAGAATGTTATGTTTTTAAATATGATGTGATCTTATACTTCTTTGACACCTGTAGGTTTAACTGCATGACAGACTGCATTATTATTATTATTTCATTGTTTCGTTGTTACATCATTTCCTCATTGCGTTATGTCATTATTTTATGTCTTCAATATTTCATTATTTCACTGTTTCATTATTTGCTCATTTCATTATTTCTTAATTTCATTATTTTGTTTTATCATTATTTTATTGATTCGGAGATGTAACTGAAAGTTCCGAAGTTAAACTACTGTAAAGTGTTGAAAACTCTTTTTCAATACTTTATGATTTTGTAAATTCGATAGCGAAACGGAGAATAATGTTTCAAGTGTGACGTAGTAAAATTTGAATTGTGTTTTTTCAATCCGAAATGATTATTTCGAGTGTAATTGTAATAGTATACATTAGATACTTAGGGCCGTTTTTTAGGGTTCCGTACACAAAGGGTAAAAACGGGACCCTATTACTGAGACTTCGCTGTCCGTCCGTCCGTCCGTCCGTCCGTCTGTCACCAGGCTGTATCTCAAGAACGGTGATAGCTAGACAGTTGAAATTTTCACAGATGATGTATTTCTATTGCCGCTATAACAAAAAATGCTAAAAATAAAATAAAATAAATATTTAAGGGGGGCTCCCATACAACAAACTTGTTACAGATTATATATATATATATATATAGGTACGGAACCCTTCATGCGCGAGTCAGACTCGCACTTGCCCAAATTTTTTTAATTTCCAACCTCTGCGCATCACCCAACATCTTCAGTTTAAGAGCAGCCTGTATCGTCTCAAGCCGGCGTTATCTGAACCGGCACCCCCGTCACAGCGCATGCGCACTGTGGGATCGTCCCACGACTAGGTGAAACCGAACTCGAGATCATTAATAACTTTACTACTTATAGGGCTAATTTAATTAGAGTACAACATTAAAATTAGGCTGATGTTGGCTTTAAGAGTAAATGGACTAGGTTGTACAAAAATATTGTTGAGATCAATCAATTTTTTTTTCATTTATTGATGAAAATATCCTTTATACAAAAGTACATACCGGTTCTATAAAATCAAACTATAACGTAGCTTTAATAAGGCCTATTTTGGCTACTCACTAAACATGTGTTCTTAAGGCTGAACGTTATGGGGTCGTCCCATGAATCAAATTAAAAATATAGTTAACGGAATGCAGCTCAATCCATCATTAATCTTCCGAAATAAATCCCCATTCCTATTGAAAAATACTTGACTTTCATCACTGTAGATAGTTTTGGCTTTATTATGCAAATTACTTGAAATTTGCCAGATATTTAATCCCGTTTCCTCTTTGTTTACATCAGTGATATTCACTTATTTTCAACGTCAGTTGCCAATTTTTTTTAGTTGCCAGTAAAACTAATTAGTACCACAAATAAATTGCAATATGGTGTGGGCTGAACGCCCTGTTGGGTTACAATATACATAATTTAATTATAGACATTATAACGAAGATTGGGATACTTATACATTTTTCAACTTATACAAAGAAAACAATTTAGCTAAATGTCAAAAAAGTGTAGTGATATTTTTTTCTTATGCATTAATTTAGTTAGAGCACGTTAGAGTAAATTTTCCTCCATCTACAATGTGGACTAATAAAATAATCATTTCTATTCATGAAAATGGATTCAGAAAAAACTGAGTATGAAAGAACTGCTAGTGACAGCGAGTGAACAGTAAAAAAGGTTCTTATGCATAATTATGGAATACAATTACATAACTTCCATTTTCTTGCTCGATCGGGTTTTAATTAACTTCTGTATTAGCAATATTAGCATAGCTGTGAAATTGCGGGTGACGTTAAAATTTATTTCAATAATTGAAATAGTTCTGAGAATTATTACACTTATGGGTGTACAGCGGTTCTTCACTTCAATTTTACTATACCTAACATACCCCGGGGTTTCTGGTGCACGAGTGATTTAACACTTGCCCGACAGTTGGCGTCAAATCACTTGTGCACCGAAACCTCCTGGGTATGGATACCTACGTAATAGAGGCCAATCTTTTCGTCATTTTACAGATAATAAAGGGTGATTCAGAAGACGGTTCATGAGAAGGGTCACAGAGAGCAACTTCCACTACGGGACCAGCCAAAAAATACCGAAAAATCATCTATTTAAGAGTTAATTGATCGTTAACTTTTAACCATCCCAGCGGGGCTAACATAATATATCTTGCAACGACTTCGCTTGTGGCGCGACTCGGCGTCACCCGTCCTGTCGCACGGTATTGAAGTGACAGGTAGTATTTATCGCGCGACAAAGAGTCGCGTGCCACTCAGATGTATGGAATAGTTGATTTTCGCGATTTCGTAGTAGGCCCCATAATGAAATTTGCTCAGTGTCCCTCACCGTCACCCTTTTCTTCGAAATCACTGTAGTATCTGTAAAAGAGTTATAAAAAAGTGGACCACCTTTTTTGGCTTTGATGTGCCTTTTTACATGCAGAGACGACTAATCCGTTTAAGCAGTGTGTCTATTACTTTAGTATATAAAATTAGAGCAGCATCATTATTACAATTAACATTCGTCTACTGCTTCATCATTTAAATATTTAAAATACACTTAACTGCTTTATCATTTACTTAAAGAGTTAGAAATTTCTAAGGCCTCTGCACGCTATTACTAAAATGTTTCTGTTCGCAATAGTCATGCGGCAAGGTCATGCAGTCGTGGTCTGGCTTCGTTGAAGCGAAGCACCAGTATTCATGTTCTGTTTTTTCTATAGTATCTACTCAAATGTGCCAGTGAACTCGAGAGCCAAGATTTATTTCAGAACGTATGTTCTCACGAACGCTGCCTCAATCACACTCTGTGTCAAAGCCACCTAGTAAAGTTTTACACAGATCCTAATCCAACCTGCTTTTAATTACTTAAAAGCGCTACTCAAGTTCTATGCAAGAGGCGAAAATGCATGTTATACGTTTACGTTTTACTAGTACTATTTTATAAACATAGACACCTATGTTTTTTACCTTTTCTTGTCAGTTTTGTAAATGTTTAAGCGTTGGTTTTTGAATGACGTTTGTTTCCTAGGTTTGTCACATTAATTGCTAAGTTAGTTGACTTTAGCGATTAACTTATTATCACTTATCTATTTATTTATTTAAACTTTATTGCACAATAAAAATGTACAAATGGCGGGCTTAATACATTTAGGCAATCTCTACCAGTCAACCACTCGACAAAACAGAAATCTGTAGTCGGAGCAGGATCGAAGGTTACAGACAAACATAGTTATTACAACACAAATCAGTTACCTATATATATAAGAATGCATATATAATTACCCCGCACTTATCCCGGGATTGCCGGTGCACTCAATGATTCGACGCCTACTGTCTGTCTAGTGTCAAATCATTCGTGCATCGAAAACTCCGGTAATTATCTGTGCACTTTCAGTTTTGTACAATACCCTTCGGTATATCTAAAGCGCCTGCAACGTTTCACCACTCATCAGACATTTTCGTCTCCTCGTGTAACCGTTTTACAATCGAGCAATAAGTGAATCATGCAAAATGTTCGACCCTCTATGATGATTAGCCCCAAATATCAGTGTCTTGAGTGTGTCGGGCACCTGCGCAGTAACCGTGCAGTGAGTCACTCCACGGGTCAGCGCGCACGCGACTCGTGGGATCCTTTTTTTATGGCCTTTTGTTCAGGGTTCGATCCCCGCGGTAAGAAAGTGGGGTTTGGAGGATTGGAGTTGTATTTGGTTTGAAAATTAGTGTGTGTTTGTAGATTGGGTCTGATTGTCGGTTTTGTAAAGGTATCCTCGACTTATTTAAGTCATTACAGGAGGAAGTAATGAGAAATTAGTGTAAGAATGGTTTAATTAGTTTCTGTTGAAACGCTCCAATTTTTGTACTATGAGCCGCAGAATTACATGACCTATTTATAACTGAATTCATAAATAGGCTATGCAATTGTGCAGCCCATAGTACCTATTAGGATTTGAATCTAGAAAAGGTAACGGCCCTAGAGCTGATGAGGTCACGCATGCAAATTCATGCCATGCGTTTACAGTGGTATTACGTAGGAAATCAACAGCAAACTGAAATTTCTTTAAGAAGTTTCTTCTATTTCTTGTCATAAAACTTAATTCTCTAGAAATGTCTGTCTAAGTAAAACTTGTTAAGCGGTCTATAATATTATTGTATCAAATTTTACTTTAATAATTTCATTTGCCAATCAAAGATAACAAATTAGTTTACAAAATTGATAATAAACCAAAACTTCTTCGGAAGAAAAAGAAAATATAGGGCAAATTCATCATCATCATAATCATTCAGCCAAAATACGTCCACTGCCAGTTTCACTAAAAATACAGTACCTGATTATTTCCAAAATGGAATATTAGAAGTTGATTTGTTATTCTTTTTTCCCGCAAAATAAATGCAAAGTTTGTTGCTTCCATAGTATAAGAAAACAAGGTATGCTACTCCGAAATGACTGGCGGAACTTTTGACGTCACCACACTATGATTGGTTCGTTGGTTGTTTCTGTCAATCCGTTACTGTGTTGCCAGTGGTGTATCATAGTACTCCCCGATTCCCTTGCTACCTTTATGAATCTCGCAAAATCGTGAGTGTATTAAATTAATTATTATAACATAATTACATTTTTTATACGACTGGCGGCAAACATTTTGTTGACATAAAGTGACGTAGAAGCTCTCACTAGCCGGAGTATCAAACCTTGTATTTTTATACCATGGTTACTTTAGGAAAGGCGATATAATGTTGCATGGACTGCTACTGGCACGATATAAGGAACGCTAGTTTAAACCGGTTGGTACATTTAAAAAACAACAGGTGTGCGGACGGGGGTGGCAAAAAACGGAAGGCCAGTCCTGCCGTGTCGGGATCTAGTAACTTAAGGAGGGTTCGAAGCTGTTTGGTAAAGGGACTTGGATATATTCCCGCCAAGTACCTATCTCCCAAGCCATATTAATCAAAATTTGTCATATTGGTGTGATGAGTGTTGCATAGTTACAACTTTTTCTGTATTCTGTTGCCCTTTACAATGATATAATTCTACTTTAAGAGGCCTTATGCATTTTAAAATGTATTTTTTTCATATAACACAGATGTTGTTAGTTTAAACCAAATGTTTGAAGTGAAAAATTATTTTCCCGTAGCGCAGTAGTAACACAGCTATTTTATGCTTTCATTGTCTGCAGTCGAAAATAAGTTTTAAAAAATCAGTTTTTTGCGTGATTTTTAAGTAAGTGCGTAAGTACTTCTGGAAAGAAAAAATATCAATGAAAAATTCAATCTGTAGGTTTAAATATATACCAATAAATCTCATTAGCCCTGTTCTAAGTAGTAACATTGATAATAATTATGTTAAGAAACATGTTTGATCATAGAGAAAAATTAATAAAACAATCAGCATGTTTGAACAGGTAAGGAGCCTAAAGTATATACCCTTTTTAAGGAGACGCAAATCGTAAATACAACATTATTTTTATCATTTTTAAATTCCGCCATTTTCTCGATTTAAAATTGTGGCACCACCACGCTTTTAGCTTAATTTTTATCCTCTGAAAGTTCTGGAGTATTCATAATAAGTTCATTATACGTAAACTAGGTGACAAAGATAACGGAATAATTTAAGTACAAAAGCAAACGTGTCCCTTTAAAGGATATCTTCCAGTTAACCGTTTAGCGATGTGACATGCGAGATGGTAAATGTTTGCTAGTTCGGCGACTAATCTTTTGTTTATCCAGAAACTGTCAGGCCCGAACTACTTATCGCAACTTCACTTGCCACGTGACCCTGTATAATCCGTCTTGCTAGCATAGTAAGTAAGTAAGTAAGTAAACACTTTATTGTACACAAAAACAGTTAAAAAATACATCTATTACAAATAACATACAGGCACAAAGGCACATAGTAAAGGTACATCGTTTTCAAATAATAGTACATTTAATTTATGCAGACGCCGGGAAAAAAAGGCTTGCCAGGAGAGTAGGTATCGACGGATAGTGATACGAAGCCGGCAAGCCCTTTTCACGGCTGGCATGTACGAGGATAGTTCTTTTCTCAAACATATGCAATGAAATAAAAAATACACCACCTAAAAAAATATAATTCAGCTGTTTAGCCTGTTCATGAACACAGACGAAATGTTGAAAAAAATATTTCCCGGTTATTGTTGTTCTTTTCGTCGACTTTTGTGAAATCCTCAATCCTACGTTGAATATGACGACGCGGTTGGCGCAGTGCTTAAGCAACTGCCTACTGAGTCGACGGTCCTGGGTTCGAATCCCGGCCAGGGCAAATATTTGTGTGATGAACTCGAATATTTGTGTTTGGGTTATGGTTGCTCTGTGTATTTAAGTATATATTTATCTATATAAGTACGTATATCGTCCTCTAGTACCCATAACCCATAACACAAGCCTTCTTGAGCTTAATTTGGGACTAGATCGATTTGTGTGAGGTTTTCCGATATTTATTTATATATATGCAATGAAATAAAAAATACACCACTTAGAAAAATATAATTCAGCTGTTAAGCCTAAAAAATACTTCCCTGCCTAGGCCTTAAATTTTGGATGAAATTCCTTTACAGTTCTCGTGACAGTTAACGTTGTTTTTGTCGTCGAATTTTGTGACATCCTCACGTGAAACACGTCGAATATGACTTCAAAAAGATATTTTTTAACGTCTCTTGCTAGTTTAGTGTGCGGAAAATCTTATTTTTAACCCCAATATCAGTTCCCAGAACGAATCTATTCAAGCCGGCCATTAGTGCTCATTTACGACGCCTTACATACATTTGCATGCGTGTTTGCATGCATTACAGTTTTTGTGGAACTATCACACGGTTCTCACTGAGGAGCTATGTAATGTAAGCATCACATTGAAAACCAGTTGCTGTTACATACATCTATACTATAATAATATTCTGGGATCCACTTCTTTTCTAGAAAAACACTTTCCTGAATGCTTTATTTCGTACTCGTAGATAGAATTTTCTTCGGAAGTCATAAATTTGGCCTTCAGAAATCCTGAAATTGTCAACCTATTGGTTAGGTTAGGTTTGTGTAATAACATTCCAAAATATTTAATGTTTTCAGAAAAATAAAATAAATTATAAATACACATAAACTTATAACACCCCTCTTTTGTTAGGGTTTTAATATAGATCATAAAAAATAACCTAAGTTAAAAGTCACATGTAGCTGGTCAATATGACACCCTCAATCAATGAGTGATATAGAAAATGCTACTAAAACTGAACATAACTACAAAATTTGGATTTCGCTTCAATATAGACTAAGATCTTGTTACTTGTTCCATTTAAAGCTGAATATAAGGTCCTATTTCCAGCAAATATAGCTAAGAACCATCTCGACGGACTTGGACAGACGTCTTTCGATAAAAAAAACACAGACACACATATACACAGATACAGATACACGTGTTAAACTTAAACATAACACCCTCCTTTTGCGATGGGGATTAAAAATGGTACCAAAACCCAAATAGTGAAAATACTAATTACTAATGAGTAATAAACACACGCATAATAATTTCGTATTTCTAAACACAATGGTAATGAACATTTTGCATAATTGCATTGAAGCTATTCTGTTCATTTAGGAACACAGCTGACAAATGCATAATAATTGCGTTATGGTAATATGTATTTAAATGTATGTGTGTGACCTTTGAGCAAAAAAGTGGTATTACTGCATTAAAATACCATGGTCCGATTAATTATAAGGAATAGGAAAGACGTTAATTACTTATCTACATATCCTCGTATGTACCTTGCAAATATATTTTAGCTCTAATTGTGAATTCTTGCGTTAAAGATAGTAAAGGTGATATTCGTGAGCACTTTTAATAGGGTGCCGGTTGATTAGCATATTAGATTTCTTTTGTAGAAAAAACGGTTATCCGTTGGCTTTTTCTTTGCAGTTTTAAATACTAGTTAGTTTTTGTTTAATATTTGATTGACTTTCGTATTGTATTAAGGGCAAGGCTCTTTCAACGAGGCATTGCAATGAAAGTTATTTTTTATTTCGGACGAGTATTATTGATTATAACGCCATCTATCGTTTTTTTTACCGAAAGCCTTGTCTGCGAGATGTTTCTTAACTGTTTGGTTAAATAGGGGGTTTTTATATTTTGAATGTAGGTTATGGTGTAGTTTCATTAATTAATTATACCTATCTATATTGCGTGTCGTGACGCCTAGAGACCTTCTACATCCTCTGAAAAATCACTTTTTTTTATATAAATTTTAGTGTAAACATTGATTTGGAGAATCTTGTAGGTACATCTCCTCTAACATATATTGTATCAATTACTTAGTTATAATATAATTGTATTAGTATTTAAGTATAATTTACGAAAAAATTACTTACTGTTGAGTTTCTTTCAGCTTTCTTCTCAACAGCGGTCTCCTCTTGCGAAATGCCGGTAGACTCACAATCTGACTTGTAAAAGTGCCCTTGTGGCCTACTTACTGGATAAATTATTTCATTATTTCATTTCAGTGGTTTAATTCATTTAGCTTGTTGAAATTAACAACAGTCCATATTTCTAACAGGTGCAAAATGAATATAGAGATCGAGAGTTTTGCATCGTGTACGTACACCTTAAAAAGTCTTTTGAATTTGTTATTCTGTATGTAAAGAAATACGAGAAAATACATAAGGTTACCGAAATCTACGACAAGTATGCCGACAGTTGTGGTCTTCGATCTATCCACGAAAAAAATAAGCTGTCAATAGCGCCAAGCTCAACATCATTTTTTTTATTAGACACCCAGACTAATGTAACCTTTCCATTGAGTCATAGTTTAGAAGTTTCATTATGTTTACGTTTTAGATTGAGTGAGTATTAATAAATTAATAATAAAAAAATAGTAATCTTTTAGCTGGGTTGATAATGCACGCCGTTGTATGGGAACCTTGCACTTTGTGACTATGCGCTGAAACTTGGCACAGTTGATCCTTAGGTGGCCTTGAGTGAATTCAGACCGGTAGACATCGATAGCCACCGCGCGTTTAGTGGGGGGGAGGGGGGGAAGTTCGACGCTGCCGCGCTTTAATTAATGCAACATTTCTCTAAAACTATACATAATATGGCATGTGATATATCATTTTCGGATGAATCAAGGATAAGGAATCTATTTTTTGGACTAAAATAATGCACTTTCAAACAAAAAAAAATTTAAAAGTAGAAAAAACTTAAAAACGTAATTTGTGTGTTTTTATATAATTGTCAATTATTTTAAAAGTATAAAAGTAATCTCATAAC
Source organism: Apotomis betuletana (assembly GCA_932273695.1). Taxonomy (NCBI): domain Eukaryota; kingdom Metazoa; phylum Arthropoda; class Insecta; order Lepidoptera; family Tortricidae; genus Apotomis; species Apotomis betuletana. The sequence continues at coordinate 2,821,808 of OW026321.1, read as the reverse complement.
AAAAAATATAATCGTAAAGCTAAACTTATGTAGTTTCTAAAAATATATTGTTTATTATATATATCTGTTGATCCATGGGAGATAATAAATAATATCAAGCGTAAGTCAGGGCGACCTCAATGCATGATCGTCCGTGAAGTAGGGTTTAGGTACTGTGTTAAGCAACATTTCTCTAAAACTATACATAATGGGGCATGTGATTTATAATTTTCGGTTAAATGAAGGATGAGGAATCTATTTTTTTAACAAAAATAATGCACTTTTTGAACAAAAAAGATATTAAAAGGTGGGACATTTGTGTTTTTTACATAATTTTCAAACATTTTAAAAGTATAACAGAAATCTCAAAACAAAAAATATAAACATAAAGCTAAGCTTTTGTAGTTTCTAAAAATATATAGTTTATTATATATATCTGTACATACATGGGCGATAATAAATAATATTGAGCGTAGGTCAGGGTAATCTCAATGCATGATCGTCCGTGACGTAGGGTTTAGTTAATGTTTTAAACACACAAAAAGTGCATATATTTTAATGTTTATGTCTCTTAGTATTTTAAATGAAACTACGCAATGTTAATTAATTTATTGTATATAATGCAGGATCCACTGCAATGACAGAGGTCTGAACATTTAAGCTGCCTTTTTTTGCAATTGCACCAGCCAATTTGCACCTAAAAATTTCCAGACATTACATGCTCCTGCAGCAACAGGCAAGTCTGTCCATGTAGGCTCCCAGTTGTTGCTGACCTTCGTCCAACCCCAAGTAGTTACCCCAAGTGCGTGATAACTGACCCCAAACGCCCACCTCTTAATAAATGCTGATACAAAGTGGCTTTGGTCGGTGGGAGGTGTTCTATCTGCTGGTCTATCTTGGTAAAAATATATATATGGGGGGGGCTCATTTACTGAAGTACATGAAGCTGATCTGAAATAATAGTTATGATATACAATATTCTTTTTTAAGTTTCGAGATCCTATTATTCTATTATATCAGTTTCAAAAGCAGAAAAACTGACCTATCATACCCATGATGTTAAGACGTATTTTTCGATGGAAGCCATTACCTACTCAATGCGTCGCTTGATCGCTAACTCGAAACCTACAGTAGGTCAGGAAAGGCTTCCATGCTTGAAAAGCACTTCTCTTTCCTTTACCATTGAACCAAGATACCGTATCACATCCTGTGAATGCGTGAAAGAGGGTATCTTAATACTCTTGCTCTCTGTGGGCCTGTAAATAAACAAATATGTATAAAACACCCGTATTTTCTTAATTTACTATGATCGAGGCTTCACGACTCATGATACTGTGGATACTGATGTGTTGGTACTGACAGTTACACATAATATGCAAGCTTTACCTCAGCTTGAGGAACTTTGGGTGCATTAGGAACAAGATAACATCACCAATATCTGTGCTATCATGATATCGCCACCACGATAGGTAAAAATGGTATATCTGGTCATAGTAAATTAAGAAAATACAGGTGTTTTATACAAATTTGTTTATTTACAGGGCCACAGAGAGGAAAATTATTACCCATTTCAAGCATTCGCAGGATGTTACATGTGACACGGTATCTTCGTTCAATGGTAAAGGAAAGAGAAGTGCTTTTGAAGCTTGGGAAACCTTTCCTCCATGACCTCTTCTTCTTCGTTGGTTTCACTCCCGGCAGAGTGGTCGTGGTCATCATTTCAGATATTGGTGAATGGTGATAAGCTTCACAACACGCCGCCATTCTTACCTGATAGCCGCCTCCCTCGTGCATTCGTGTAGTAACGATGATGCATTTATTGCAGCTTTTATTTAGTTTGTCCATAACATAGGTGATCTTCTTCGTGGCCTGGTACCCTCAACCTTTCTGTGGACCAGAAGCGCTCAATAGCCTCCACCCCCCGGTGGCAAACGTAGCCAAAGAAGGTAAAGGTACGAGACTGTACTAAAGACGATAAACACTGCTTGATGCCAAGTTTTCGAGTATAGAATCGTTGGTACGGAATTCAGTCCATAATACTCCAAGCATTCTCGTCCAACACCACATCTCTAGGGCATCTAATGGGCAGGAATATGGGGAATACAAGTGCCCGAACGAGCTGGTTTTTTTGTGTCTTCGTGTTTGTTGCGATTCCTTCATATAAACATTAACTAAACCCTACGTCAAGGACGATCATGCATTGAGATCACCCTGACCTACGCTCAATATTATTTATTATCGCCCATGTATCAACAGATATATATAATAAACTATATATTTTTAGAAATTACATAAGCTTAGCTTTATGTTTATATTTTTTGTTTTGAGATTTCTGTTATACTTTTAAAATGATTGGAAATTATGTAAAAAACACAAATGTCCCACCTTTTAATATCTTTTTTGTTCAAAAAGTGCATTATTTTTGTTAAAAAAATAGATTCCTCATCCTTCATTTAACCGAAAATTATAAATCACATGCCCCATTATGTATAGTTTTAGAGAAATGTTGCTTAACACAGTACCTAAACCCTACTTCACGGACGATCATGCATTGAGATCGCCCTGACTTACGCTTGATATTATTTATTATCTCCCATGGATCAACAGATATATATAATAAACTATATATTTTTAGAAACTACATAAGTTTAGCTTTACGATTATATTTTTTGTTTTGAGATTACTTTTATACTTTTAAAATAATTGACAATTATATAAAAACACACAAATTACGTTTTTAAGTTTTTTCTACTTTTAAATTTTTTTTTGTTTGAAAGTGCATTATTTTAGTCCAAAAAATAGATTCCTTATCCTTGATTCATCCGAAAATGATATATCACATGCCATATTATGTATAGTTTTAGAGAAATGTTGCATTAATTAAAGCGCGGCAGCGTCGAACTTCCCCCCCTCCCCCCCACTAAACGCGCGGTGGCTATCGATGTCTACCGGTCTGAATTCACTCAAGGCCACCTAAGGATCAACTGTGCCAAGTTTCAGCGCATAGTCACAAAGTGCAAGGTGTCGTGCACTAACACCCCAGCTATTTATCTCTATTGTAATAATAAGTTTTATCTGTTTTTGTATTTCTTTCTTCTTGAGGTGTGCAATAAAGTATATGGACTGTGAATATGTCCCTTTTTAGGGTTCCGTACCCAAAGGGTAAAATCGGGATCCTATTACTAAGATTTCGCTGTCCATCCGTCTGTCACCAGGCTGTATCTTAAGAATGATGATATCTAGACAGTTGAAATTTTCACAGATGATGTATTTCTATTGCCGCTATAACAACAAATACTAAAAATAAAATAAAATAAATATTTAAGGGAGGCTCCCATACAACAAACGGGATTCGTTGCGTTAACTTTGCACCTCATTTGTATGGGGCGCTATACATGTAGATGTTTTCTTCAATAAAACCGCCGAATCCCAATATTTAGCACTTTATTTGCCCAAAACCAAGATTATTTACAAAAATAAGAAAATTAAAATAGAATTCAGTAAGCGAGATCACAAAACAACGTCTAGTCTTCAATCTGTCATTCGTCTATCCCCTAGTCCTTCATTCATTCGTCCCATACGTCATATTCACTCTTACATTCAATCAGCTGTCACTCCGTCATCAATACTCATTCCTACAGTCGGCCGTCCTGCATGCTAGCCTGCCCTCAGGCAGTCCTGCCTCTTTACAACAGCTGACTCTTGCATACTATAACACAACATCTAGTATAGCATGACAAAAATCATTTAAACAAAACAGTAAATCACTATATGCAACTAACGACTCTACATGTTATGAACAACAACAGTAATAACAAAACGACATAGTCATAACACACTGAAATAATTTTACTCTTAAGTACAACATAGTCTTTTTAAACAATAATACGTACTAGACACAAATAAACAACTTGACATAAATATAACAAAAATTCTAAACACCATAGTAAAATAGAGATCATAACGTTGTTATCAGAGCAGTCGGTTTACAATATGGTGCAAAATAAACCTTACCATATGTGGTGTAGAGTTCACTGACCCCGAGGCCATGGCTTCATGTTATCCGCCGACGTCGACGTGCGGACTGGTCCTTCTGCCGTGCTGTCAATTTTCTCTACATCATACCGATCTTGTCCTCTGATAGCTGTTACCCTGTATGGTCCGAAGAACCGCGGCTTCAATTTTAAACAGGTGCCATACTGCGTCCTTAAAATAGCAACTTTATCTCCAATCTGGTACAGGGTACTCTCTTTACGCTTCTTGTTGTACGTCGATCGATTTTCTTGTTGTATCTTCAGTATCTGCCGTTGAGCCGATTGTCGTAGCTGTTCTCTTTCTTCTACGAAACTGTCGTAACACTCTTGTTGTAACAGTTCAACGACCTGTACGTCGTCCTTGGACCGCATCTTGGTTCCAACCATAAGTTCGAAAGGCGTCGTATCGATACTTCGTTGGTACGTACTATTGAGAGCCGTCTGTACTCTTGCCACGTGCCGGTACCATTGTCCTGGTTCTGAAATACAAAGTTTAGTTAACACAGATATAATAATGCGATGAATACGTTCAACTTGACCGTTTCCTCTAGGTACGCCCGTCGTAATGAGTACGTGTTGTATATCTTCTGTATTGCAGTATTCTTTGAAGTCGTTGCTCGTGAACGCCGCTCCACGATCGGTTATCATTCTGACTGGATTCCCAAATGTCTGTTGATGCAAACGCAATTTATCGAGTGTCTCTTTCGCCGTCGTACCCTTCGTCGGATACACCCATACAAATTTGGTGAATGCATCTACCACAGTCAGTATATAGTTATATTGTTTCTTCGTCTCTGTGAGAGGTCCGACATGATCACAATGGATTGTGTGCAGTGGAATGCTGCCTTTATCAATACAGTGGAGAAATCCCTCTTGCTTTCCACTCTTCTTTGTGGCCAATAAACATGGAACACATGTGACAATAAATTCATCTATTTTCTTCGATAAGTCTTTGATGTGGTAATCTTTGTCCAACATTTCCAACATTTTCTTCTTTGCGAAATGTCCTTTTTCATGGACTCTCTTGATTATGTCACCTTCCATACCGCTTGGTACCACCAACTTCAATCCTTTATACAGTACATTATTTTCTATCGTGTAATCCAAATATGGTTTCTCTTCTAATATTTCTCGGATTGCCATCAAGCCTCCGTCGTGCTCCTGGGCTTCTCTTACTCGCTCATGGAGTTCTCTTGTCACCAATCCGACATAAGGTGATCTGCTCAAAGCATCGACATGTCTCATCTGGGATCCTGTGCGGTGCTCTACTATATAGTCATATTCTTGGAGAATCAGAGCCCATCTTGCCACACGGGTCGACAGATCCTTTTTCCGTAAGGTCAACTCGAACGCTTGACAGTCTGTAACAATTTTGAATTTGATACCATATAAGTACTGCCTAAATTTCTTTACTCCTTCTATTATAGCTAAAGCTTCTAACTCATAGCTACTATATTTCTTTTCTGCATCACTTGTCTTCTTACTCATATAATACACAGGATGCAATTGGCCGTCTTCTGTGCATCGTTGAAGCAATATACAGGCCAACGCTAACTTAGATGCATCGGAATGCAATTCTGTATACAATGCTGGATTAAATATCCTTAGTACTGGCATACTAGCTAGTTTCATTTTCAACTCATGAAATGAGGCCTTCTGAGGTTCCTCAAATACAAAATCAACATCTTTTTTGAGCAACTCCGTCAGTGGTCTTGCTATAAGAGCATAGTTTTGAATAAACTTTCTGAAGTACGACGTCAATCCTACAAATCCATGTACTTGCTTTACATTAGTTGGTTGAGGAAATCTTACCACCGCATCCGTCTTGTCGGGTGATGGTCGTACTGTACCATTCTCGACCACATGTCCGAGGTACTCAACTCGTCTCTGCACCAACTGTGATTTCTTCCAGTTCACATCGAGGCCATACTGGGATGCTCGCTGTAGCACTTCCCTCAGTCGCTCAACTGCTTGTGCCTCGTCCGCTGCAAGAATTATCACATCATCAATAAATATTAAAACCTGATCCTTTTCGATGAAATCCCTGAAGATATAGGTTATAAATCTTGTAAACGTCTTCGGGCAAACTGACAAACCGAAAGGTGCCTTGAGGAATTCGTATTGTGAATTGTGCGTCACAAATGCCGTATACTTTATGGAATCCTCATGTACGGTTAAGTGGAAATAACCATTCTTCAAATCAAGTGTACTGAACACCTTCGCCTGTGCAAGTTTATCGATATGATCCTCTATGACAGGTAATGGATACTCGTCCTTGACCATTTTCTTGTTTATTAACCTGTAATCCACACATATCCTTATGCTGCCGCACTTCTTTTTCACGAGAACCAAAGGACTAGCATATTCAGAGAAACTTACCCGAATAATTCCCTGTTCAAGCCATTCTTTCACCTGACGTTCAACTTCCTTTTGTTCTGCTATCGCCAAACGTCTTGGTCGTTGTGCAACTGGTACGTCATCCTTCAGTGTAACACGTAGTTGAACCGGAGCCTCACACGTCTTGTTCGGTCGGTACGTTTCGACTAGCTGCGTTACCTCGTCCTGTAACGCCGTGTCGCTCACATAACCTACAACGTCAGAAACACATACACCACACATTAGGTTATTAAGCCAACTTTCACCACATTTCAACAATAAAACACGACTGCCCTCCATAACAAACGTTACATCCTTTAAGAACTCTTGTCCTAATATTAAATCAAAAGGCATAGCGTCTCTAGGCACAATATATAACGTTATATTTTCAAAACACTGACCGTCGATAGAAATGTTTGTTTTCATATAACCTAACGATTTCACTCGCGTCGATCCAAGTCCCGTCAATGATATTTCGTTACGTACGTAATCCTTAGCGTTTAATGACTGGTAGCACTCGAGAGTTATTAGATTTATATCACTTCCCGAGTCTATTAACGAAGAAACACGCTTATCACATATAATAACGTCCTTCATAGGTTTGGAAGTAGCCGTAGTTTCACTCGTTCCGCCGCCATTGTTGTTTACATTCATTCCAGTCGCCTCATTCGCCGCCATGTTGCTCTCCTCCAATCCGGTGCTAGTGTCGTCGCCGTTCAGTCCGTACGTTCCGTTCGCCGTGAAGTTCGTTCCGTTCTTGTATTCGTAGTTCGTTCCGCCGCTCGATCCAATCGCAGACTCACTCTCGCTCGCCGCGAAGTTCGTTCCGCTCAATCCATTCGCAGACTCATTCTCACTCACTGCGAAGTTCGTTCCGGTCTCCGTCGTTCCTTCTTCGTTCATTCGTTCCTTCTGAACGCACATCTGTCTTGGTAATGATATTGATAATGAAGAACCGCCATTTTTGTTCAAATATGATGAACTCGAACTCTGCGCTTTTGTTCCCGTCGTCGATGATGAACACTGTGATGATATGTGACCAAATTGATTGCATCGGAAACATTTTAGCCCCTTCTGCTTATGCGGACAATCGCTGGAAACATGACTGCTCTCGCCGCAATTATAGCATTTCCTCTTCGAGTTTTCAGGATGCTTCGGTCGGCTATTTTTCATTCCATGATGCTGATACGTACTAGTTTGTGTCTTCTCTTGTATAGCTTCGTAGATTTTCAACTTTTCTTTCAGGTCGCCGTACGCCGTAACTCCGTATAACATCATTTTATTTACAGGGTTGTCTGGAATCCCCTCGACGATGTATTTTATAGCCACATAGTCAGGCATCTTTCCTCGTTTACCTAACTCTTTCATAGTTAACATATAGTCCAAACATGACTCATCACTTTTCTTTGTTCTCGAACTCATAAGTTCGTGTATGGTCTTTATGTCAACGGTGTCTGGGAATTCTTTCACAATCGCTGCTTTTAATTCTTCCCACGTCTTAAACGTTTTTTCAGCCCGTAGCCAGAGCGCTGCAGTACCAGATAATGACCGCCTCGCCATTAAAAGTTTCTGCACTGGACTCCATGCAAACACCTCGGCATTGTCTTCAACGTCTTCAATCCACCTGGCAGCTGGATACGTCTTATCCTGCCCCGTGAACCTTGGTACAAGATCTTGCGTTAGGTGTAACATTGATGTACCGCTACGTACAAATCTGTCGTCGTCGTCGAAATCAGCTTGTCGGCTGGTGCGTCGTCCGTCTTTCGGCATATTCGTCGTCGTCGTAGTTGCCGTTCTCCGTAAATAACGTCTGCACTCGCTTACACGTCGTAACTTGGTTGGGTTTCTTTGTTCCACGTCGTCGTCGTAGTACTTAGCTCGTCGAAGTCGTTAAATTCAATCTCTCGAATTTTCTTCAATCACGGTCGAGCCCCCAAAACTGTAGATGTTTTCTTCAATAAAACCGCCGAATCCCAATATTTAGCACTTTATTTGCCCAAAACCAAGATTATTTACAAAAATAAGAAAATTAAAATAGAATTCAGTAAGCGAGATCACAAAACAACGTCTAGTCTTCAATCTGTCATTCGTCTATCCCCTAGTCCTTCATTCATTCGTCCCATACGTCATATTCACTCTTACATTCAATCAGCTGTCACTCCGTCATCAATACTCATTCCTACATACATACCAGGTGCAAAATAACTTAACCACTTAAGGATGGAAAGTGTTTGTACGGAACCCTCGGTGCGCGAGTCCGACTCACACTTGACCGTTATTTTTTTTGTATTTCTATCTTTTTGAGGTGTGCAATAAAGTATATGTACTGTGATTATGTTCTCTTTTTAAAAGTATTAGAATTGCGGTCTTAAAACTATGAAATCTTGTCAATTGTGTAATTTAGCTTGTTGAAATTGCATGTCAAGGTGACATAAACTGACTTTAATCATCAGGACAGCTTCACCCTAATAGCTGGCATCCTTTCTCAGGACGAATCGGATGTGACGACATTAAGATTTTTTATCGATAAATTAGGGGCTTCAACTATCGACAAGATGATGATAGTGAAGCCTAACAGGGGATTTTTCAGTCCACGATATATTGCGGATTTTTATTTATTTATTTAATCTTTTTGCACAAATGAAAAACAGATCGTACAAAAGGCGGACTTAATGCCATTGGGCAGCAGATAAGTTGTGGGCGGTGCGACTAACATAGATAGGTTTTAATTGACAAAAATACTTAGGTAAATACATATATTTATTATATATATATTTTAGTGGTAGGTACGTATTAATTTTACTGGCAACGACACATTTTTGGTAACAGATGTTGAAAGTCAGTGAATGTCACTGATGTAAACAAAGAGGAAACACAACCGCAAATTTTAAATGTTTTTTGTACAATAAAGCCTAAAATTCCACAGTAATTAGAGGTTTTTTTTTTCAATATGATTCAGTATTCATTTCGCAAGAAGAACGAAGGATTGAGCAGCATTCCGGTAAACAAAGTTTTGAATTATGTTAATGAAAAATCCTTGACAAATCGCTACTGACGTTTAACAATGCAAATATATGACGTATGCTCATTATTGCAATATGAAAGCTGTTTATAGCGCAACTATCCCTGGGCCGGTCCGACACTTGGTAGCTTGCTTCATGAAATGTTATATTACACTTATTTATTTAAACACCTTTGAGTTTATAAAATGACTAATAATAAATTACTTACGTATATCGTGATTAATGTAATAACTCTGCGTGCTATGTGGCCTGCCCATTGCCACTTCAACTTGCTAATCCGGTGAGCTATATCGGTCACTTTAAGTTCGTCTACGGATTTCCTCATTTCTGATTCGATCACGTAGAGACACCCCGAGCATAGCCCTCTCCATTGCTCGTTGAGCGACTTTGAGCTTTGAGATGAGGCCGATAGTGAAAGACCACGTTTCGGTGCCGTAAGTCATCACTGGTAACACACATTGGTTGAAGACTTTCGTCTTGAGGCTTGGCCGATGGGGCCGAAAAGTGCTCGAGTGGAGACCTCGGACCAGCAAGCGCAGCGTAGGACGTCCACCTACAAGATGGACAGATGACCTTATAAAGGTCGCCGGAAGGCGCTGGATGCAGGTCGCTTCCAACCGGTATATATGGAAGTCCAAAGGGGAGGCCTATGTTCAGCAGTGGACGTCCTGTGGCTGAGATGATGATGATGATGATGATCGTGATTAATGAATAGTTTGAAGCCTACATCTTATTCTTATATCAAAGCTATATTACTAAAATGTTTAATAGAAGTGCAATGTACATTCTCTTTTTTACGTTTAAATTAATATATACAATACTAGCGACCCACCCCGGCTTCGCACGGGTGCAATTCTGATACTAAATATACAGATAAACCTTACTCCTAAATCACTCTATCTATTAGAAAAACCGCATTAAAATAAAATCCGTTGCCTAGTTTAAGATTTAAGTGTCCATAGGGACAGATAGTAGGGAGTGACTTTGTTTTATAGTATGTAGCGATTATAAGATCAGCATTACGAGAAATAAAATAAAATATACGACCAATAATAACGGTGTCTATAGTGAAATAAAAAATACAATTTTCAGGAAAGCTACGTGAATATCAAAAACAAAAACTTTCGTCATTATTCAATAAATTCATTTCGTACAAAATATCTAAAACATTAAATTTGCAATCGCAGTATCGACAAATCGTCCATCCCTCAAACCGCGCCAAATAAAACAATATGGCGTCACTTAATTTGTCTTCACGTCGGCGCGGACGCAGCTCGCAGCCAGCGAAAAGGACACACATACAACGAACGATGCGTTAGAGCGAGACGGCAGATATTCTTGTTTTACACCGGATTCGAAAAAAGTGTTGAGACCTAGTTTCGAGTCTTGATAGCCTCGATTTGTTTATGAATGAACGTAGTAAGATTGTAATGACCATATAATGATAATCTGGCTGGTTTACTAAGTAATCTAGGTGCCACAGGAAGTATAAAAGGAATATAATCATACTAGAAGATGACGATCACGCGGGGACGTATAAAGCATAACCTTCGTTACCGTAGTTGGGTAAAATAATCCTTGATAAATTTACTATAAACCTTTAATACATACAGAAGCGATATAACTTGTAAGCGCAATCTGTTACCAAATTCTAACGTTTTTAATAATTCATCTTTATTTTCTGCTAAAAGGTGAGCACATCTGAAATGATGACCACGACCACTCCGCCAAGAGTGAAAACGACAAAGAAGAAGTTACCTAAATGCGGAAACTCATACTTCGGTCAACTTAGCCTCGGGAAACTTCGTTCATCTTCGTGTATAGTGTGGAGCCACAATGCACCTTTCGCAGCAAATCTAAAGAGATTGTAGTGAACGGTATGACACCAGTAATAAAGATTAGAATGGTGGCATTTGGTGAAGGTCTTCAATTGAATACTGTTTACTAATATAATTTGCGTGGGATCGGATACGGTCACGATCGAACTGGATTTATTGACTAATCAGTTCTAATAAGAAAGCATAATTATCAAACATACATAAATAGTGATCAACCGTCATACTTTCTTGTAGTTTCCATTTTATTCTTACATTTTTCCTTATCATCTTAAAGTACACTTTTAATATTGACTTTTTTAATATTAATTTTCGACGACGCGTTTGGCTTAGTTTGTAGACACCTGACTACTGAGCCAGCGGTCCCGGGTTCGAATCCCGGCCAGGGCAAATATTTGTGTGATAAGCTTGAATATTTGTGCTTGAGTCATGGTTGCTCTATGTATTAAAGAAAAAAAGTAAATATTTATTACTACTATTTTATCATACAATTTCATATTATAAAATAATTACGTAACTAAAATAAACTAAAAAAGGTGTAAAAAACTGTGCCCCCGCGGCATGGTCCCGAAGACGCTGGCAGCATTTCCTCGCTGAATAGCAATGCTAATGCGTTGTGCGAGGAAACTGCCAGATCTTCGTTCCCCAGTAGTTTCAAACAATCTTTTAGCGAGGTCTTTATAGAGTTTGTGGGCGCTGGGACCCCACGGACCTAAAGTCTCGACCCCGAAAGGAATGAAATTATATTCGGGGCCGAGACCTCTATACTTATTATGTTTAAATTTTTCGGCCGCCTCTGCTGCCGCCCCTGCTCTGTTTGATGTTCCGTGAAGGTGAGACGGGGCCAGTGTGTCTACGCAAGTGGCGTCCCACACCAGCACCCGGCCTATCTATCTATCTATCTATCAGCCACAGACGTCCACTGCTGAACATAGGCCTCCCCCATGACTCGCCACAAAGTGCGATCCTGTGCAGACCGCATCCAATGATTCCCCGCTACCCTCACGAGGTCATCCGTCCATCTAGTCGGGGGCCGACCCACGCTGCGCTTTCCTATACGTGGTCGCCACTCTAGGACTTTGCTGCCCCAACGGCCATCCGTTCTCCGGGCTACATGGCCTGCCCATTGCCACTTCAACCGGGCAATCCTGTGCACTATGTCGGTTACCTTGGTTCTTCTGCGGATATCCTCATTTCTGATACTATCGCGCAAAGAAACTCCGAGCATTGCCCATTCCATTGCACGTTGCGTGACTCTTAGCCGCCTCATGAGTCCCATTGTGAACGACCATGTCTCAGTTCCGTAAGTCATCACTGGCAACACGCACTGTTCGAAGACTTTCGTCTTCAGGCACTGGGGAATTTTCGACGAGAAGATATGACGTAGCTTCCCGAACGCTGCCCAGCCGAGTTGAATTCGTCGATTAACCTCCTTCTCGAAGTTGGACTTACCTAGCTGGACAATTTGTCCCAGGTACACATACTCGTCGACAACTTCGAGGGCAGAGTTCCCAACCACTATCGGGTAAGGCGCAACATGGTCATTCGACATGATTTTCGTTTTGTCCATGTTCATTTTCAGACCTACCTGTTGGGAGACTCTGTCGAGGTCTTCGAGCATAGCGCTTAATCTCTCCAACGACTCCGCCATGACCACGATATCATCTGCAAATCGAAGGTGAGTGAGGTGCTCGCCGTTGATGTTGATGCCAAGTCCGTTCCAATCCAGTAGTTTAAAGGCATCTTCCAGTGCAGCAGTAAACAGTTTTGGAGAAATGACGTCTCCTTGTCTTACTCCTCGCTGCAGTTGGATAGGCTCTGAGCTCTGGTCTTGGATTCGGACTGACATGGTGGCGTTTCTGTTCAAATACTTCAGCACTTCGATGTATCGATAGTCGATACGGCACCGCTGGAGAGACTGAAGCACAGCCCAAGTCTCGATCGAATCAAAGGCTTTTTCATAGTCCACAAACGCTAAGCATAGGGGCCGGTTATACTCCTCTGTCTTCTGTATAACCTGCCGCAGCGTATGAATGTGGTCTATGGTGCTAAAACCTTTTCGGAATCCGGCTTGTTCGGGAGGTTGGAAATCGTCAAACCTGTGCGCGAGGCAATTTGTAATGACTCTGGAAAACAGCTTATAAACATGGCTTAGCAGTGAGATGGGCCTGTAGTTCTTCAATAAGGTTTTGTCACCTTTCTTGAAGAACAATGTCACCACACTCCTTTTCCATGCTTCAGGCGTTGTGCCCTCATGTATGACGGAACCGAACAACTTCTGGAGGACTTTGAGTACTGGTTTTCCACCCGCTCTCAGAAGTTCAGTCGTAATTCCGTCATCACCTGGTGCCTTGTTGTTTTTAAGCTGTTTCAGAGCCATCGTGATTTCATAAAGGCTAACGTCCGGAATGTCTTCGGTATAGTGTCGGGTCAGTTTCGATCTAGGGTCAGCATCAAGACTGTTAACGGGCCTTTGTGCTGAGGTGTATAATTGTCCATAGAACCGTTCGATCTCTCTCAAAATCTCAGTTTTGGACGAAACAATATTGCCACTATCAGTCTTCAGCTTAGTTAACTGGCTTTGCCCAATAGACATATCTTTTGCGAACACTTTGGAGCCTTTGTTCTGCTCAATGGCATTTTTGACACATGTTGTGTTAAAATGCCTCGTGTCACGCCTCAGAGATTTGGAGATCTGTCTATTTAGCTGCCTGTACACCAACATATCAGCTGAAGACTGCAATATTAATCCCCCGGCCGAATCTACCCGGCCTAACCTCCACGGAATCAGTGACATTCCGTCCGGTCTCTTGCCATCATCCCTGGCGATGCCCGGTGGCTCTAGAACTGCCGGCACGTTGGCGGTGGCAAGAGAGCGGCGGATAATGTCGTTAAGAGCGGCATGTCTAGAGAAGCGGCCTGCACTTTTTTGACATAAGAGGCCGTGATGTCCCAGCGCATGTATTTAAGTATATATTTATCTATATAAGTATGTATATCGTCGTCTAGTACCCATAACACAATCCTTCTTGAGCTTAATTTGGGACTAGATCGATTTGTGTGAGGTTGTCTGATATATTTATTTATGTTTTCTTCAACGACTACCTCCTTTTTTTTCAAGTAGGTTAAAATGCGAGACCACGTGAGTTTGACCGAGCGAGCGAAGCGTCTCCGTTTCAGCTTCGCCAAAATGTCTTTCGTATGTCCATAGAAAATTACCGTTAGTCTCAAACATATCAAAATACACACGAATCGGGTTTAGGTACTCACGTCGTAAAAGTCGAAAATCGCTCGACATGCTTCAAACCGGTTCACGATTCATTATCAGAAGGGCCGATCATGATGAATCGCGAACCTATTCGAAACATATCGAGCGATATTCGACTTCTACGACGTGAGTAAACCCGTTTCATCACATTTCTCAAGCGATCCTCATGAACTATTGTGAGGGATTTTAAAAAATGGCGGAGTTATCGTCGTAGAATACCTAAAAAGTAACAAACTTCAACCATTTTAAAACAAACTTGCGAGATACACTCACAGAGACACTATTATTAGTGGGCTGGCACACCCACTCCGACAGGTGCGCGCGCGTAAGCTGCGCTGCCACCTTTCCTCACAAGGCCAAGAGCACGCTTATACAACTAATTAGCTACATATCTAACGCTTCTCAAGCACAACACACACTTACTTTCATCATCATCATCATCATCATCTCAGCCATAGGACGTCCACTGCTGAACATAGGCTTCCCCTTTGGACTTCCATATATACCGGTTGGAAGCGACCTGCATCCAGCGCCTTCCGGCGACCTTTATAAGGTCATCTGTCCATCTTGTAGGTGGACGTCCTACGCTGCGCTTGCTGGTCCGAGGTCTCCACTCGAGCACTTTTCGGCCCCATCGGCCAAGCCTCAAGACGAAAGTCTTCAACCAATGTGTGTTACCAGTGATGACTTACGGCACCGAAACGTGGTCTTTCACTATCGGCCTCATCTCAAAGCTCAAAGTCGCTCAACGAGCAATGGAGAGGGCTATGCTCGGGGTGTCTCTACGTAATCGAATCAGAAATGAGGAAATCCGTAGACGAACTTAAAGTGACCGATATAGCTCACCGGATTAGCAAGTTGAAGTGGCAATGGGCAGGCCACATAGCACGCAGAGCACACTTACTTTACTTCCTTTTTTTTACTACGACGGCGGCAAACAATCATGTGGCCCGCCTGATGTTAAGCAGTTACCGTTGCCTTGGACGCTTGCGATGCCAGGAGCATCACACGCGCGTTGCCGACCCTTTAAGAACCTATTTACTCGCCTCTTGAAGAACCGCATACTGTAGCCCCTGGGTACTTCGGCAGGGAGCTTATTCCACATGCAGAGCGTTCGCAGTAGGGAACTCCTCTGGAACCACCCAGTTCTCGAAAATTTAGGCTTCAGTGTGTGTGTGAGCCTGATACGATCAGTGCGTACTCCCTACTATGACCTATGGAGCAGAAACATGGACCTTCACCCGCCAAACCGTGCATCAAAATCTGTTTGTTGCCTTAATAAAAAAAAAACAAAAAAAATCAACACCAAGTTGCTCTAAGAGCGATGGAGAGAGCGATGCTGGGGATAAAACACTCAAAGACTGCATTCCAAACACAGAGATCAGACACAGAACCCAAGTAACCGACATCATTAGGAAAGCCGCTATTCTAAAATGGAGATAGGGCATGAATGTAGGCGAGAGGATCGACGCTGGTCTCCAAAGCTAGTGGAGTGGCAACCACGAATGGGAAAAACAAGCGTGGGCAGACCCTACGCTAGACGGAGAGACTATATAGCCCATAACACAAGCCTTAAGGTCGCGGCAAGGAAGTGGATGCACGTGGCCCGAAGTCGCGGCGAATAGAAAATTCACGAGTAGGCCCTGATCCAGCACTGGATAGATATGGGCTGATCATGATGATGATCATAATGATGATGATGATAATGATGATGATGATGATGATGATGATGTTGATGATGTGTGAGGATGAACACCCTGCCGATGGCGAGCAGTGCGGTGGTAGTAGTAGTTCCCAAGATGATTAGTGTCCAAACATCACACAATGTTCTTATATTAGTGGCATGGCACGCCTGCACTGACAGGTGCGCGCGCGCCGGCTGCGTTGCCACCTTTCCTCGCACGGTCAAGGGCAGCGATTATAAGACTAATTAGCTATAGAAAGCACGCGTATACGATGATCTTGGAGATATTTTTAGACTTTTATATATATGCTCACATTATAGGTGTCAATGTCAATAAATTGGAAAATTGAACCCTCCATAGTTGAGGCATATTAATTAATTATTATTTTTTAACTTTATTGCACAAAATTCAGTAACTAATAGCGAACTTAATGCCAAATGGTATTCTCTATTATTCAACCATAGGGCTAAACTAAATCAAAGATACTTTAAAAGGGTGCAGAATAGAAACTTAATCGTATAGTTAGTTTTATGGCATTGGTTTTAGTTGAATGTTTATTCTGTTCTGTTGTTATTTTTATTTCTTTCTCTCGAGACAAGCATAGCTCACTACGAACCAGGTATCACGATAACAGCCTGCTATCTGCATTACTATGTGACATGGTGCACTAATCCGCTTTCTGCTTTTTCTCGCGAAATTCGACACACGATCTTTGATTGTCTCACGCGTCGGTTACCATGACTTTTTTAATCCAAAAGAAATTTTGCAATTGTTTTCAGAATCCTCATAATTTAACAAAACAATAATTGTACTCGTATGACAACTTGACAACCATGAACTTAAAAGCACTTTTTTACGGTGAAAATGGTATATTGCTTATTGTCACCATACAAATATTGAAACCCAGAACAATAATAACGGCGTCACGATTAGGTGAACATTTGTATGGAGCGTTTTTAGCGCTCCGTAGGAATGTTGAACTTTGACGGTCATTTCTGACTTTTAGAGCAGTCTAACTGTAGGTAGACTCATATAGACATTTGATCACAATTAAAATATAAATCGATTAACATGCTCAAAAAAAAAATTTTTTTTTTCACCAGTCCGTATCGTCGTGACAGTGCCTACTCGATTCATAAAATATTATGAATGAATGATTATTCGTTTTCATTTAAACACAAGTTTGCCATTTTTGTATAAAAACATCATTAACATAGCTTGAATGTGAAATTAGTATCACATAATTGATTTTATTGTCTGTCTGTACGCCCACACCTCCTAAAGTTAATGACTACGAGCCGTTGACATATTCAAACATGTAATTTATAATCATGGCGATTTTTGTGAATAAAAATATAACTTGTTTTGCTATTGTTATATTATCAATGAATTTGTAGAATCCTTAAATATTGTCGCTTGAGGCAAAAAAAAACTCAAGTTCGCTTCATTAGGCCTTCTTCAAGAGGGGAGTGGTTCTTTAAGGGTCCATGATCCAGGCACAAATATTCGTGTTCATCACACAAATATTTGCCCTTGCCGGGATTCGAATCCAGGACCGCCGGCTCAGTAGGCAGCTGCTTTACCACTGCGCCAACCGCATCGTCAATTTATAATTTAGATATCTAATAATTATAATATTTATAATGTAGGTCTCTTAGAATCGAGAATAATAAAATGCACTATTTACATAGGCGGAACACATTGAAAGAAAGAAATAAAGAAAGAAAAATGTTTATTCCATAAAAGCACACACAGACAGGACATTATTGGCATAATAGTGTTCTATTAATTATCGTATGCGGATTAAAGATGTTTTCAATAAGTCCAGCAATGTGTGCGTTGCCATTAAAACTAATAGCTGACAAGTTCTTGAGAGAAGTTTACACGAATGAATTGAAATGAAATTTTATTCGTACCTATAATGTTTCTCTTAAAAAATGTGACATTTAAAAATACAAACGTTTATCAGGAATTAAACCAAATAATACGATCTTCATAAAAACCGAACCACAAAGGTAAACGACGAAATTACTTAGTTTATTAAATCCAGCGGCATGGAACATTCCAGTGCTTTTTCCACTTTCCCGCTAAAGAAATTCCCAAACACAAAGAGACAAGAACTCGGAACCAATAAAAGAGTCCTGATACACACCTGTGGCTCAATTTGAATTTAGAAAAAAAAACATTCGAAATTTAAAACGACAAACCAATGTCGACTTAAAAATTCAAAAATCGAAGCTCCAATTTAGTGATGGCCGAACGGTGCGACCGAAAACACGGGTATCAAAAAAAGTGAAACCTGTTTGGATGAGTGTTAACAAAAAATCAGGGCAAGATGCTACTTAATTTTTTTTACTCATAACGTTGTAATTTATCAGTAGTTGGGTATAAACATCGGTATCTGGCTTATTGGGATTGTGTTCGGGTTAAAAAGGGTTAGGTACTGATTTTATGGCCGTTTGGTTTTTGTGTCTCATATCTTTTACGTTTTGATTCAGCCGTGAAATTGTTTATTCAATTTGTGTCCGTTTTTTAATCGTTAGGTTTGCACATTGTAAACAAATAACAATCTTTTTCAGTGTTTGTTGGTTTATTCGGAATGTCTTTTTATACAGTAATTTATCTATTGTTTTTTTTTATTTGAATAACTTTTTGTTTATATATAAAAAAAAAAATGGATTATAATTGCGTATTTTAATTATTTGAGCGTCCCTAACGTTTTGGAAACTCAAAAGTTTGAATGAGAAAAACACGCACACACACTTGTCGTGGAAACCGAGTTTTAGTTACTTGTGTAAAAATAGCAATGATCGAAGGGCGTGTAACGAGGTGACCTACCGACGCGTGTGGATATCAACGCACACCAATTTTGCCCGAACAAAAGCAGAAGACCTAGTGACACAATATCTTTTGCTATTAGAAAAGACAAATATTATCTCATCTCAGTCATGATTCATCCGATCTCATAATTTAAATACATTATGTATTATATTTTATCTCTCAGTTAATGTGATTTTTTTATCTGCTTAAATGCTAAGTTATAATTTTATTGTAATACCTACCTTGAGAAGTAGACGTCAAATTGACAATAACGTGTAAATTTATAGAAATTCTCCTCTTTTATTAATGTAAGGTTAATTTAAATGTATAATTCTTATATTAAAATTCATATCACATGAGTCACGTTGTAAATAAATAAAAGAATAGAGAGGCAGTATGTGTAACTTTTAGTACGTGTAATAGAATATAAAAAGCAAGAAATACTTTATCAAAAATCGTAAAACAGACGGACAACAAAGTAATCCTATAAGGGTTCCGTTTTTCTTTCTGAGTTACGGAACCCGAAAATCGCCTGACTAATCTGGGGCTACGTCTAAAATATCTGAACACGACTTTATGCTCCTGACGATAGGGTCGTGTCAACTATTATATTAATCTGTGGTCGTGTTCAGATATTTTTGTTCTCGTAATTGTGTAGAGCCAAGCTGTCCCGACATTATACCGAAGATATCCCGGACATCAGTCTGTACGAGATTAGGATGGCCCTGAAGCACCTTAAGAACAACAAGGCGCCGGGCGAAGACGGAATCACCTCAGAGCTTCTGAGAGCGGGTGGAACACCGGTACTTAAGGTCCTCCAGAAGCTCTTTAATTCCGTCTTGTCCGAGGGCAAAACGCCTGAAGCATGGAATAGAGGCGAGGTGGTACTGTTCTTCAAGAAAGGTGATAAAACCCTATTGAAGAACTACAGGCCCATCACGCTTCTAAGCCATGTTTATAAGTTGTTTTCAAGGGTCATCACGAACCGTCTCGAACATAGACTTGATGACTTCCAGCCTCCCGAACAAGCCGGTTTCCGAAGAAGCTATAGTACCATAGACCACATACATACGCTGCGCCAAGTTATACAGAAGACTGAAGAGTATAACTTGCCATTATGCTTAGCGTTTGTGGACTATGAGAAAGCCTTCGATTCGGTGGAAACATGGGCGGTGCTCGAGTCACTTCAGCGATGCCATATTGACTATCGGTACATTGAAGTGTTGAAGTGTTTGTATAGTAACGCCACCATGTCGGTCCGAGTTCAGGAGCAGAGCACAAAGGCCATTCCATTGAGAAGAGGCGTAAGACAGGGGGACGTTGTGTCCCCGAAACTGTTTACGGCCGTTATGGAAGACGCCTTCAAGCTCCTGGAATGGCAAGGACTTGGCATCAACATCAATGGCGAATACATCACTCACCTTCGGTTTGCCGACGACATCGTAGTCATGGCAAAGTCGATGGAGGAACTCAGCATGATGCTCGATGACCTCAATCGAGTTTCTCAACGGGTGGGCTTAAAAATGAACATGGACAAGACGAAACTCATGTCAAATGCCAAGGTTGTGCCCATCCCAGTCTCTGTTGAAAACTCGGTACTCGAAGTTGTTGACTCATACATCTACCTAGGACAAGTGGTCCAATTAGGTAGGTCCAACTTCGAGAAAGAGGTCAACCGCCGAATCCAACTCGGCTGGGCAGCGTTCGGGAAACTACGCAATGTCTTTTCGTCCGACATACCTCAGTGCCTCAAGACGAAAGTCTTCAACCAATGTGTGTTACCAGTGATGACTTACGGCACCGAAACGTGGTCTTTCACTATCGGCCTCATCTCAAAGCTCAAAGTCGCTCAACGTGCAATGGAGAGGGCTATGCTCGGGGTGTCTCTACGTGATCGAATCAGAAATGAGGAAATCCGTAGACGAACTAAAGTGACCGATATAGCTCACCGGATTAGCAAGTTGAAGTGGCAATGGGCAGGCCACATAGCACGCAGAGCAGATGGCCGATGGGGCCGAAAAGTGCTCGAGTGGAGACCTCGGACCAGCAAGCGCAGCGTAGGACGTCCACCTACAAGGTGGACAGATGACCTTATAAAGGTCGCCGGAAGGCGCTGGATGCAGGTCGCTTCCAACCGGTATATATGGAAGTCCAAAGGGGAGGCCTATGTTCAGCAGTGGACGTCCTATGGCTGAGATGATGATGATGATGATGAATTGTGTAGATGTAAATTAACTCGACTGTACTTAGAATTTTGGCCAATAACAGACGTTTAGAACACAAATTCTATAATAATTTGCGCAATAATCGAAATGGACCGACACAGAACATTTTCTTCAGTTCCTAAAATTTCGTAAAGCTTCGAAAACGAAAGGGCGTTTGTATGAAAAAAATAGCGGTGGTATTTCGCCTTAAGACCAAAACCGTAACCGAATAACAGGCGGAAACTTATTTCGCGTCCCTTATTAGATAAGTCCGGAACTCGAGCAATTCAGTTATTCTTTTTATAAAACAATTCCAGCCCTCATCAATATAAGGGCGTAAGACACATTATTTTTGTGGAATAATCCGTCATTGTTGTACAAACGAACTGACAACCCTAAAGTAACGTTGAAACACTCGAGTTTACGATATACCTCTGACCTTTTAGTTTTTTGTACCGGACCTTGGGTAGAAAAATATCGTGGAAATGTACAAAGGGTAGATATTTAAACGGTTTTCAGATAATTGTGGTGATAAATTTAATATTCTTTAGTAACGCTTCACTCTTTTAAATTATGTAAAAAGAAATAAACCAATAAGTAAAGAACTTTGTCAATGTCTCATAATTATTATTATATTAACATAATAGCTTCTTTCTAAAATATTATTAAAACTATCGTGAGGATTGGTTAAAAAAATCACGACTGAATAGAAAGAAGTTAACAATTATAATAAACGGTTTAAACTCGCGTAAAAATTGACAGGGACAGCTATCCATGCTGATACGCGACTAGGGTTACCATACGTCCGGATTTGTCCGGACATGTCCGGACTTTTCGACTCTTGTCCGGACTTTGTCCGGCCCTTTAATTTGTCCGGCTTTTTTCAAATAAGTTGGAATAATGAGTAATAAAACTTGCGAGTCGAGCAAACCCCGCCCGCACCCCGCACCTACCCCCTCGCAAATCTCGCAATGCGAGCGTCTACCTACTACCATGCCTGCCTATTTTGGTGACTAAAAAGTCCGGACTTTTTTCGATACGTCCGGCTTTTTGCCAGGACTTTTCAAATTCCTAAATGGTAACCCTATACGCGACCAACAGCCCACTGAGGTACGTGTACATATAAAATCTTTGTATTCAGTTAGGCCGCGGTCGTTTTAAACCACCGCCCGCGGCGGACAGCGGCCCGTCGCCCGCGGCGTCTGCATGGAATGTTCGGGAATATTCGGGAGCGTTCGTTTTTGCCCGCCGCGTGCAGCGTTCCCCCGCCGCCCGCGACCCGCGACTGCCGCCCGCTGGTCGCCGCGTCTTTAGTTATTTTGAAGCATTGCGACGGGTGGACGCTGGCTCAATATGGGCAAATTTAATAAAGAAAAAGATAAAATGTTGATTGAATTAGTCAAGTGCAATAGTATTTTGTACGATGCACAGGACAAAAACTTCAAAAACAGCATTTTGAAATATAAAGTGTGGGAAAATATTAGTGAAACTCTAAATATTCCAAGTAAGTATATTTTCTGAATTAAATTATTATTGCCATGACAAACTTCCTTGAGGACTTTAGTACAAATTATCTAAGCTAAGCTCATCCACTTACCTGCATTCACAATGGCATTGTGTCTAATACAATCCTATCTGCTTTTGTTCTCGTAACCGCCAACCAGTTACTTACAAAAAAATAGAATATTGAATTGTTGATATTGTAGATATTGAATTGTTGAATAGGTTTAAAATGGTTGATGATGAGAATTCATAGTTCTTTTTCTAGGAGAGTGCGTTCTTGTTGAGAGTCAGGCGGTTGTAAAATTCCAAAAAAGTTATGATCACCATTATTCTGTTAGTGTATTTTGTAGTCTATAATGTTCAAGGACATAGAGTCGATAATCTATATTAACCTTCTAAGGTGGTTACAATGTTACAATCTGCTTTTACTACGAGCTCGTTATCTTAATTTGTGGTTAACCACTCAATGGTATTGAGTTCTGAAGTGGATGAGCTTAGCTTAGAAAATTTATTCTTTTTACTCTCAAATTAGTCGCTGCAACGACTGCTCCCCCTCCAGCTCGTCTGAATGGAATCAAATTCTCTGAGGGTGGTGTGCTTGTGGTTTCAGTGTATGCACTGTAATTCCTTTTATTTTCTACTAGCTGTGCCCCGCGGTGTTACTCGCTCATCCCACGGGAACACTAAATTTATTCGGGATGAAAAGTATCCTATGTCCTTTCCCGTGACTGAAACTATCTATATACCAAATTTCATCGAAATCGGTTCAGCGGTTTAAGCGTGAAGAGGTAACAGACAGACAGACAGACAGACACACTTTCGCATTTATAATATTAGTATGGATTAGTATGGATTTGTGTAGGCAACAACATGCTAATACTTATTACGTAGTCCACTGTACTTGGATCTAAATATATAGGTGTGTAAAAGATCCTAAATACATTGGACAGAATACCGAAAGCACTTTCAGCTATCCTTCTTGCTCGACTGAGACGATAACTGCCTTTTTTCGTATATGATTCACTTTGTGTATTTCATTAGACGTGGTAAAAGTTTGAATCCTCCATCGCCTATCAAAAAGTGTGGGAAATTAATATCGGGTCTAGGTAGATTGCAATCATTTGGAAATGGAAATGTTCCATTCTCAATCTGCTTACCAATGTTCGATTTTGAAAATATTCCGCTATCGCCTTCTTTTCCATATGATCCAATGTCAACACATAGAGATTTACAGTCAGCGTCAACAATCGCCAATAGGACTATAGAAAAAAACTGTTTATAGTTGTAGTGTACAGATCCAGTATTTGGCGGACACCTTATTCGACAGTGTTTACCAAAACTGTTTGCCAACGATTTGTAGCTTTTCTTTCGTTAATTCTGGTAAATAAATTGGTAGTAAACTGGCGGTAATTGCTTCTAACGTAGTTTTAAGTATTGGTGACAGATAGTTATGAAAAATCCGAAATTGAAATGCCAGAGATAGTAGACTTTCCCCAGTTGCCAAATACCTGGAACAAAATTAAGTTTAACATATTAAATCAGCATTCATTAGGCATGAAATAAATTTTTCAATTGCAATATATAGGGCTTAATGGAAATTATTTTCAGTTACAGATTGTAAAAAGCGTTGGAAAAATTCTCGAGATCACTTTGCAAAGAAAAAGAAAAATGATTCCAGTACCGGGCAAGGAAGAAGCTCTAGGAACAATTGGGAATATATGACACAGTTATCTTTTCTATCAAAAACTCCCTCGCAGAGATCCACTATCACGAATGTATGTGTTGAATCTACGCAGGAAACGTTAAACCCGGAATATTCCGAAGATGACCACTTGGAATCGGGTGAGACATCAAAGACAGAAGTAGAGGGACTAGACAGTGACATAACCCACCCTGCCAATGAGAGCGACATAACCCACCCTGCCAATGAGAGCGACATATCCCACCGTGCCAAAGAGACTGATGTAGCCAGCCATGCCAAAAAGAAAAGGAAAATGAATTCCTATATGGCACTTATGGATTTTCTGAAAAAACGTGATGAAAATAGGAACCAAATATTAGAGAAATTACTAAATACGCCAGAAGAAAATCCAACAAAAAAATTTTTTCAAGCTATGGGGGATACTGTCTCAAAATTTCCTCCTGATCTTATAGCTGAAACTCGACTGAAGGTCTGCCAAGTTGTAACAGAAATGGAGTTAAAAATGCACCAGAGAGCATCGAAGACCCCAATGCTCTTTGGAGAAGACAATTCTGACGACTGCTCTTGGTCGTCATCTTCCTCCTGAAGCAATAAATGCTAGTGTTTTTTATCAACACACACGTCACACGACACACGTCCGTTCGCAAACAAACACCCTCGAACATGGCCGCCGCGACTACGTTCAAAACGACCAAACACCCGCTGTCAGCGGCGTCCAGTATCTACCACCCAGTACCACCAGACGCTACACGCCGCGGGCGGCGGTTTAAAACGACCGTGGCCTTAATGCAATGTGCTTATCGCCGTTTGTATTTATATTTTCATGTTGCCGTTGTCCAATAATTCTTGTTCAGTTTTGGACGCATCTCAAAATTTCAACAAAATGTTACTGCAATACGGCCACAACTCTAATTAATTACATGCTTTATAAAAAAAGACATATACATAAGAAGCAGTATATCATCTCGAGTAAAAAAAGCTAAATTAACAATGAATTAACCCAAAACTCAAGGTGTAAGCCCCGTTTTACTACCACGCACTACGCTGCCAAAACTTTAACAAGCGATTTCTCGAAAAAATGTTTTTTTGAGATGTGGCCGTATAGCAGGCAGGGGGCGTTATGGATCTTGGGTCTGAAATAAATGATTATAATTACCATTTGTGTCTCGATTTCGATTTTCGGGCTCTCGGATTTTCGGAAGGGGCTTGTGCACAAATCACGTGAGGTTCCATAGGGGGGAGGGGGGGGTCACGAAAAAATCACGAAATATCACGTTAGGGGAGGGGGGGGTATAAGGAGACCTCACGTGTATTTTTTCTACAGTGAACGAACTAAGAAAAAGTCGATATTTTTTTCTCGGTTTTGTCAAAAATAAGTCTTGACTTGTTAAATACCTCAAAATAGCGAGTCTATTTTACGAAATTTTGGCGGAAAAAAAATACACGTGAGGTAGTGAGGGGGAGGGGGGGTTAGCAAATGAAATGAAATGAAATGAAATGAAATGAAATGAAATGAAATGAAATGTATTTATTTGCAATAGATATAGTTAACATAATGGTCTTAAGGTATAAAAATTTCGTATCATATATCTAGACATGAGTACGTCATGCAAATCTTGAATTGCCAATATTGACATCGTATTTCACTATCTAACAATTATGTTCTACTTATGTGCTACATTAAAATATTCCTTAATATCGTAAAAACATTTTTCGAGAAGCCAAGTACACAGTTTATTTTTAAATTTATTAGAAGGTTGTTGCTTTAGTTGATTTGGCAGGTGATTAAAAATTTTTATACACATGGCATAGCAATTTCTACCCTTCATTGTCGTGTGCATTTTGGGAACTACCAATCTGTTCGGGTATCTCGTATTAAAATTAACAATATCACATTTCTTCTTGAATAATTCAGTGTGTAGTTTTACGAACGTACAAACCTCCAAAATATATATGTATTGAGCACACAGTAAGCAAGCCGAGTTCAATAAACGAGCTTTTACACGATGTGCGTGAACTAATATTTGTAATAGCCCTAACGCATTGTTTTTGAGCTACAAAGGTACGATTAATATGGACAGAGTTTCCCCAAATTAATATTCCATAACGAAGATTAGACGCCACAAAACCATGATAAGCCTTTAAAGCAGTTTTTCTGTCAGTTATTCGTGACAGTCGACGCAAAACATACGCAAATCTATTAATTTTGGAGCACACTTTGTTGACATGCAGTTTCCAATTACAATGGTCATCAAGTACAAACCCAAGAAATGTGGTGTTATCACATTCTGTCAGTGTTTGCTCGTTATATTTGACTGACAGTGTTTCCTTTCTTCCTCTTTGATTGATGAATTGAATATATTTTGTTTTTCCTAAATTGACATTTAAATTATTGTTCTTTAACCATTTTATAATTTTATACACAGTGTTGTTAATTTCATCATTGTAGTTTTGTCCTTCTGTTTCGGAAATAACTATTGATATGTCATCCGCAAATAATGTACAGTCGTGCTCAGTAATTGATGGCAAATCATTAATGTAAAGTAAAAACAGTAGGGGACCAAGAACGGTCCCTTGAGGTACACCTACTTTATTAACTTGTGTAACCGATCTGTAAATGCTTTCTACTTTATCAGTACTGGTACCTGTGATTTCAACTATTTGGTGTCGATTGTTGAGATAACTCTTAAGCCAGGCATTAACCACACCTCTCAAACCGTAAGCTTCGCATTTTTTTAATAGTAGTTCATGAGAGACATGGTCAAATGCTTTGCTCATATCGAAGAAGATAGCCATTGTTTTAGTCCCTGTATCTACGTTATTAATAATTTTATTAATAAGATTGAAGGCAGCTAAAGTGGTGGATTTTCTTTTTTGAAATCCATGTTGCTGCATGGATAGTATTGCACATTTATTAATAAATTTCATTAATCTATATGCATGACCTTCTCGAAGACTTTAGCTAAGATTGGTATAAGCGCAATTGGCCTGTAATTGCTAGGCTGCAGCATGTCACCCGTTTTAAAAATGGGCTTAATAATAGAAACTTTTAATTTATCCGGAAATGTGCCTTGTAGAAAAGTTAAGTTGATCAAATGCGATAATACGGGTGCAATGATGTCGCTAGTTATTTTAATAATATTTGTTGTGATATTGTCGTAACCTACGGAAGTTGTATTATTAAGTGTCTTTATGACGTTTAGTACTTCATTCGGATTTGAAGGCGAGAGAAACATGTTGATATTATTAGAATTTACAGAGTAATTATATTTGGTGTTCAAAATATTCTCGGTATTAGCAAGATTGATGTAGTATTCATTGAAAGTATTGGCTATAGCATGAGGGTCATAGATGACCATTTGGTCGTGTATGAGTTTATCTATGTTTTTTCTTTTTATGTTTGATTTACCCATGTCTTTTTTTATTACGTCCCAGCTGGCTTTTGAAATATTTTTAGCTCTTTTTATTGACCTTTTGTTTTCAATTTTCCTAGACGTAATTATAATTTTTTTAAGTAATTTATTGTATTTATTATAATTAAGTTTATTTTCTTTTGTTCTGTTCCGATAAAATCTATATCTTAGACTACGTTTAGTTTTAAAGGCGTTCCTTATTCCCTTAGTTATCCATTTCGTATCATTGCGCGATATCCTAATTTTAATTTTATTAATCGGAAAGCATAAATTGAAAAATAATGTATACATTTCATGAAATTTGCTAAATGCTATATTAGCATCTGTTTCAGAGTACACTTCATTCCATGATAAGCTCATTATGCTGGATCTAAACTTCCTGATATTATCCTGGTTAAAATCCCTTCTCTTAATAATCTTAAATGTGGGAGGAATGTATTTTTCTTCTATCGGTACATTTAGCAATTGAGCAGTATGGTCCGAGAGACCTAACGGAAGGACTTGTCCTTTCGCCAGTGGAACATTGGATAGGATTTGGTCAATACATGCATTCAGCCTTGTTGGAGAGTTAATGTGAATTTGAAAGTGGTAATTTTGAGTAATTCTATAAAATTCATTGAGTGTTGTAGTTGACTTCTTTAGGTCGATGTTGAAATCACCCACTATAATTATTTTGTTTCTTTTTGTTTTATTGATTTTATTATTAGCAGTTTCTAACAGCTTAGATAAAAATACTTTAGTGCTTGAATCCGGAGTCCTGTATATACAAATAAGAATACATTTTAGTTCTGGAAAGACTACGCCGCAGATTTCAAAATTAAATTCACACTTCAGTTCATCCAGAAAGGTTAAAGGCTTCGTTTCTAAATAATCTCTGCACAGTATACAGGTTCCTCCTCGTTTTTTTGGTCTTGAAAACCAGGCGGCTAACTTGAAACCATTAATATGAATATTTGCTTCGTCACCTATTTTCACAAATGTTTCTGATATACAAATCAGGTCTATGTATTTTTTTTCTCTAACATCTAGATCCTTTAATGTAACTTGGAGTAAGTCTTTTTTCGTTAATAACCCTGCTATATTTTGGTGCAGAATTAACAAAGTATCATTGGTCTCGAAAAAAACAATCTTCGGTTTGAGTGCTTGTAGAAATGCGGTTTTCGTGCAAAAGTGTTTTTGATAGGGAGTCACAAACATGCATGTTTTTATCATCAGCAAGGATATTTAGGTTAAATAAATGTATATCACTGATATAGTCCCTTAAATCTATAAAAATTTGGCGCAAAGCTGTGTTGTTTATGAGGCCTGACACTTTATTAAACATTTTATTCGAATATTCAATGTTTTTGTTACTATCTAGCACGTAAGCATATTGATATTTACAAACGTCAGAATACAACAAATTGTTGAAGTATTCAACACGTCTATTAAAAAGTCCGCCATATTTGTGCACTTTAAAGTTTGGTAAGCAAATAATAACATTCGTGTGCTTGATTTGCTCTAATTTACATCTTATGAAACTAACAATGTCATAGTAATTTATGGTATCCTTAAAATCGATCGCTCCAACAAATATTACACAATAATCGTTAAGTGTAAAATTTTCTATTTTTGATACCTTCCAACAAGTGGGAAATTCCGGCGTCAGTCTTGAGATAGTGGCATATGTAGTCCTTGGAACCAAAGGTACTTCTTGCTGTTTGTAGAAGCTTGTTTTTGCTGTTGTTGCTGATAATGCAGATTTTCCTAATTTCAGAGGGACAAGAGACGTTCTCTATATTCTCATTTACTAGTGTGGCTTTTTTTGGGGATGAGGGCACATTCAAAGTGCTTGAGGCAGAGTGTAGTTGCGGTAGAGGCACGATTGGCTCTTCAGATAGGGAAGTTACTGGTGATGGCGACCGAGGTTGTGAAAATATGTTGTCTCGTTCGTCTGTCCTTAGAGGTGTCGGTAGAGTTGGAGTAGTTGAAGGCAGCGGGTGGTTGCTGTTTGGACGGGATTACAGGCTCATCTTGTCCAGAACTTGGAGCTGGAGAGAGAAGTGGCGTATCATCATCGCTATCTAGCACCTCTGTTCTTTTGCTTTTGAGAACCAGTAGATCTTTTTTTATGGGGGTCAGTTTTCTTAGAGGCCCTTTGTCTGTAAGTAATTTTTTATAGATCTCCGCCTTTTTCTGGTGATCTTCTACTATTTTCTGTAGCTTAACTATTTCCGTGTTGAGGCAGTCTATTTCCTCATTGGCGCTTGCTAGTTGGATTGATAGAGAACTAACTTCTGATTTAAGTTCGTGAACCTGCAAGGTTTCAGACGACGTTATATTAGGGAGACTATGTGAGCTGATATCTAAGTCAGTATTTCCCAAACAATCATAGTCAGACTCAGGATCTGAAAGTATTTCCTGCGTGACACGTTGTATTATTGGCTTCGGCTTTCTCAGGGTTACATTGTCCTCGTGCCGAATCTGTATTTTGGGCGTATCAACAGTGCTAACGTTAGAGGGAGACACTGAAATGACGGGGTTAAATTGGTTTTTACGTATCACGACATTTGTTTTAGTTTCAGTTTTCTTTTTTTCTGTGTCTTTAGAATGTTTTTGTACGTTAGATGGCTTCGTTAATGGCACAATACTTGGATAAATATTTGTTGGTGTGTTAGCGCTTTTGAGACATTTTGAGCATTTCCATGATTTACGTTCTTCAGTTGACATTAAATCATAGCGCTTGTCGGTCACAATTGTGCACAAAATATGGAATGAAGATGCACATTGTTTACAACAAAGAAAATGATTTTCCTTTATTTCTTTGGAGCAGGTTTTGCAACTTGTTTTTATATTTGATGCCATTTTATCTATTTTACAGGTTTCGGAACGCAACTCTTTCTAGTGATATATATGCGTAAATTGGACCGTGAATAGTTGTTATCGCGTCAGTTTGACGTTGTAGTTATAATTTAGTATGACAACACTATTTTGCTTTTGTAGTTGGCAGCATGTGTTGTTGTGCACCTGTCATGTGTCAGTTGTCAAAGGCATCCAATCAGCTGATGGCGAGACAGTTAAGTTCTTCCGAAATGTAGTTAGTATCCCGTTATTTTGTAACTTTCAAACAGTGTTTAGTGATTAACGGATAAAATGCATATCTTACCGAGATACTTGATTGTTTTCCTGCACTTATATTCGAGTTGATTGTGGAGGATTACCTTACACAGGTTTGTAACCTCAAAATCTGTTCACTTTTGGTAACTTTCAGCTTGTTTTTATGAGTTTAGAGATTAAAAAAGCCTAGAGCAGATTAGTTAGTTGTTTACTTGGCGAGGGTTGCCAGCACACTGGTTATATGTAGGTATAATACATGCATAATTTATCAGCATTGCACCCGTGCGAAGCCGGGGCGGGTCGCTAGTAAATAATAAATATCAAACAACCTCACATAAATCAATCTAGTCCAAAATTAAGCTCAAGAAGGCTTGTGTTATGGGTACTAGACGACGATATACATACTTATAATACATAAATACGTAGAACAACCATGACCCAAGCACAAATATTCGAGTTCATGACACAAATATTTGCCCTGGCCGGGATTCGAACCCGGGACCGCCGGCTCAGTAGGCAGGGGTCTACAAACCGAGCCAAACGCGTCGTCAATTCCCTTAGGTGACAGCACTTTACAATTATAATATAATAGTAGGTCACTATAGATAAATTAAATAGCTTTGATTTGAAACGTGTCACCCTCTGTCTGCGGTCAAACTAAAAGGTCAAAGGACCGTCGAAATACCTAAGCCCGAACGGCTGAAATTGCCAACGTTTGAAATCATCTTATTGAGAACTACGAGCTACGGCTTAAATAGTCACTATTTTGTTGTGGTGTTCGATCCGTAGAAACGGGATCGTATTTTTTTATAGAAAAACACTTCACCGAACCGAATGCTTAATTTTATAGAATTTGTGTTATAACATTCAAAAATATAATACGGTTTTAGAAAAAAAAGGTTAGGTTGAAATGAAATTTCTATAACAGAAAGTTTGTCTATAAAACAAGGGTAAACCCCATATACACCGATTCCCAACGGATTGCTCATTTTAGAAAATATTGCGTACTTTCTTGCGGTGTTACCCGCTCAACCCACGGGGACTCTACATTTATTCGAAATAAAGTAGTGTATATGTAAATCCAAACTGTCAGCTACTTTCATACCAAATTTTATCAAAATTAGTCTAGCCGTTGGAGCGTGACGAAGTAACAAATATATATACAAACATACTCCACAACTTTTGTAAGTGAGTGTAAGTATTACTTCAAAGTACAGAATATTTAATTAATTCATTTATTTTGTTAAAACATAGTTTTAATCTTTGTACTCTTCCATAATACTTAGTATAAAAGTGATTGTTTCAACCACGCATTCTGAAATACGTTAAAATGATTACATCGCGCCATCTTTCCGGTTTTCCAGTCACGTATATTAATATAAAAATAAAACAATGTGTATTCTCACTCTATTTCTGGTATCCGGTTTCTATTTCTGGTATCTGGTATCTAATTTTCACGGCGACAGCCGTTGACGTTCGCGAAATTATTTCCTTGTCGGAAACATGACAAATTAAACAATGTCGGTGGAAAGAATTTTAGACAGTTCCTTTTGAATGAATAAATGGGACGGGCGAGTCATTCATAAAAGTCATCATTACGTACAGTGTAGGAATTTGATGGTAGGTACAAATTTGGCGATTTCTTCCAGTAATGCGGTCTAATACAAATTCTATTCTTGCATGTACCTTATATTTGCATTTTCTAGAGGATGCATCTTCGTGCAAGTATTTTTTTTTTTTCACCATAGTCAGGTACAGTCTGACACAAAAGAGTAGAAATTAAAAAGTGGCAATACTGTATTGACATCCCCGTTTTCTTAGATTGATTAGAAAGGGACATAGTGCCACTTTTTAATTCCTACTCTTTTGTGTCCGACTGTAAAAAGTATCCTATAACCATATTTGGATATTCAGCTATCCCTGTACCAAAATTGGTTAAAATTTGTCCAGCCTTTTCGGCGTGATGAGAGGACAAAGAAATTATGATCAGCAGATGACGCTAGAGTGGAATGGCGCCGCGCGCCCATACAAAACAAAAGACGATCCTGCATCGCGTTATTAATGTTATTATATTATAAAAAAAATTAATAGTACAATTATTTATTCCATTTATCTAATAGTTGTCGAAAATGCATCAAGAAAACAAGCTTACTTTTAACTCTATCAGCGACCTTTCAAATTCTAGAATTAAACATTAAAATTTAATATTTACAATACATGACTTAATAATTAATAACTCAATTAAAACTAAATTATAAAAATAACAAGGTTCAGAAAACACCAATCCCTGTCATCTCTGGTCCAAAGGTGCCCATAACGCTCGCAGCATTTCCACGTTGGATAATATAATTATAATAATTTATTTATTTTTTTAGGTAGGTATGTAGCTATACCTAATATCTGCAATTTATAAGAGTTTTCATATGTGTACTCAAAATACTCAAAATATAGGTCTCAAGGTCTCAAGTATACTTAAGTCCTCCCATTCAAACTATATTTATAATAATTAAGCTTTATTTTATTTCGTTCACAATAAATATCATTAAACATAATCAATGAAATGAATCTATCAATTATTAATAAATTTGTACAAAAAAAAACTAAGTTGAAAATTATGACAAACATTACGTTGGGTAAATCAATTTTCTGCATAACATTAGTAAATTAAATTCTACATAAGTACATTCTTATATTATGTAGTTGAAAAATTACGGTAAAAGAATTCTATTTCTAACTATCTCTAATATTCTGTTAGCTCCATTAAATAAAGGAAAAGTTGCCGTGGGCATTGCATTGTCTGCAACAGACGTGGCTTAAAAGAAACATTATAACACAGCTTACGATAAATAGAATAAAAATAACTACGTTTAATAACAACCTTTCGTTAAATGTTTTTATCACCAGACTAAAAATAAGGGATGTGATAAGTTTAACGCGTGTGTGTGTGTTCATTTGTATTCTGAAACTAGAAAGTGCCTTCGTAAGCGTATTTTTTTAAGGGTTCCGTACCCAGAGGGTAAAAACGGGACCCTATTACTGAGACTTCGCTGTCCGTCCGTCCGTCCGTCTGTCACCAGGCTGTATCTCAAGAACGGTGTTAGACAGTTGAAATTTTCACAGATGATGTATTTCTATTGCCGCTATAACAAAAAATAAATATTTATTTTATTTTATTTTTAGTATTTGTTGTTATAGCGGCAATAGAAATACATCATCTGTGAAAATTTCAACTGTCTAACACCGTTCTTGAGATACAGCCTGGTGACAGACGGGTGAGACGCATGAAGGGTTCCGTACCATAATCTATATCAAGTTTGTTGTATGGGAGCCCCCTCTTAAATATTTAGCTTTTGTTTTTAGTAAGGGGGGGCTCCCATACAACAAACTTGTTATAGATTATGGTACGGAACCCTTCATGCGCGAGTCGGACTCGCACTTGCCCAATTTTATTTGTATACTGTAGGTAGTTTGTTGTATGGGAGCCCCCCCTTAAATATTTATTTTATTTTGTTTTTAGTAAGGGGGGGCTCCCATACAACAAACTTGTTATAGATTATGGTACGGAACCCTTCATGCGCGAGTCGGACTCGCACTTGCCCAATTTTATTTGTATACTGTAATCGGGTAAAAAGTATCCTATAACCATCTTTGGATGTCCAGCTATCCCTGTACAGAAATTGGTTAAAATTAGTTCAGCCGTTTCGGCGTGATGCGAGGACAAAGGAAATTATGACCAACAGAGGGCGCCAGGCTGGCGTGGCGCCGCGTGCCTAAACAAAAGAAATGACGATCCTGCATCACGCTTTAATTTTTCCTGAAATCATGACTCCATAGAAAAATGATTTTCAATACAAACTTTGAATTTTATAATAGTATAGAAGACAGGTTCGAATGATATACTGAAGAATATTTGAGGCATTAAGACGTATTTACCTCTGTAGACATAATAACCTCACTGGCACGATATTATATCGCGGATTAGCAAAGCAATATTATTATTTTAAGTAATAATCTCAGATGAAGGTTATTAGTTATTACGTCTAAAGCCTCCTAAGACCCAGCGCTATTTTTGTGTTCTTGAAATTGGAACATTCTGTTATTCAATAAAAGTTCAAATCTTTTGAATTTGTACATATTAGTCTAAGGAGGATAGAGGTAAGTGCGTCTGTTAATGATAGCATATAAATCCAATATTATAAGACCATCCGTACCCTTCATCATCATCATCATCATCATATCAGCCGATAGACGTCCACTGCTGGACAAGGGCCTCCTACAATAAAGATCTCCACAACGATCGATCTTGCGCCGCCCTCATCCAATTTCTACCCGCGATCTTAACCAGGTCGTCGGTCCACCTTGTTGGGGGCCTTCCAACGCTGCGTCTTCCGGTCCGCGGTCGCCACTCAAGAACCTTTCTGCCCCAACGGCCATCGAGTCTACGAGCAATGTGCCCCGCCCACTGCCATACCCTTACTGCCTTAATTTTGGCAGTATTAATAATAGTGGTTCTGTCTGTGAGCTTAACTGGCGCCAGTTTGATTCTAAATTGCATAAATTTATATTATTTTACATATCCAACCCCCTACGCCATTTTGAAAAATTTCGAAAATCTGTTTTGTTAAGTATCGAACCTACTTACAAAATTTCATGAGCATTGGTTGACAAATGCAACGTATAGGCGAGAACAGCTGGAAAGCATCTGGACATCCTAATATACGCACATACGAAAGAATTTTGGGCCAAGCTGAAACGGAGACGCCTCGCTCGTTGTGGTAGTTAAAAATGTTGCTTTTGTATGATATCATCAAAAGCCGCATTTGCCTCTACAGACGCAATTACTCGAGTGACTTTTTAAACTTTTTTCTTTTAATATCAATAGAAATTAGGGAACATACATACATACTCACCTCCAAAGAGACATACCGGTCAAAATCATTATCGTCATTTTTGCTTCGCCGTATTCGGGTAAAAATGCAGACGGAATAAGAAAAGGAAGTTGCACAAATTGAGTCCTTTGTTTTATGATCAAACTGTTTCTTTTGTAGATTGTAACTGTTCCATGGAATCAGTCATTTAATTAGTCGATAATTAATTGCAATTTCAGTGTTTGCCGTGAAATTGGTGATTTAAATATGTTTTTGATATTTGAATGACATCAGTTATTGTATTTCTGTACGCGTCAACATTCCATTGTCAAATTTATGTTGAAATTGTAAACGTATCGTAGATTAACTTGATAATTATTTACATAAATAATTGATTTGGTTTTAAGTTTTAATTACATATCGATATAAAACCTCTAAGTCAATTTTAAACGATTGGTTAATTACGTCGTTAATTCAGAGAAAAGATACGTAAAACAGTGATAAAATTTATCCCAACCAGAACATTTTACTCTCAATCGACACTACGCCAATATTTCTACCGGTCATGAATTCATTCAACATTCCGAACAAAAAAAACTCGTTACCCGGCCAGTACCAAGCGTTCTATTTAAAAAAATGGAATACCATTAGTACCTAGTTTAAATTAAACGTATCCATATTTTGAAATTCGAACAGGAGCAATCATGAGCTCGTTTGTTTTTTTATTGGCTGCCAGCCACCTGATTTTGTTATGGCGTGTTTTTTTATTTTGAATTTGGAACGTTCGAACGTAGCAACCGCCCGACTCCGGGAACAACCCTGCAAAGGCTCGACGCAGCCACCGGCCGGGCATCTCTGCGCAGCCTCCCCCCTCCCACCCCCGTACCCCCTTCCAAACCGCCGCCAGACCGCTTCTAGCGCCCGTGCGCTCCGGACGTACCGTGCGTCCCAAGACCACCTGTAGCTCAGAAAAGGACGCAAACAGTGCGTAATAAATATCTGTCCTTCTTCGATTCGTGCGTTCGATTATATTTTGTTTTTGCAAAGTGTGGATTACAGTGGAATAGTGTTGTGCTTTTATGAATGAAGTTCTTAACCGGTTTTTACGGATGATGGTAAGAATTGCCGATTTCCGTTCGTACAGGTTTCGTGAGTTTTTTTTTTTATTTTGACTTAATGATGGTTTTTAGTGTGGGAACGGATTAGTGTTTTTTTTTTTTCATTTCGACTGTCGTAAAGCGAAGTAGATTCTAATTGGGATTTTGCGGATTAAATGTTTGTTTTTTATAATTTAATTTATTTTATGGTGCTACGATCAGTGTTTCTCACGCCGGTTCAGCCATTTATTATGATTTATAATATTCATAGCGAAGACTATAATTATAATTTGTCAATTCAGGGTAGGTAGTTTCTTGTATATCGTTAAAGTTTAATGAACATGGGAGGTACCCACTTAATTCGATATTAATAAAGTGTAAATAAACTTTCAATACATATAATACAAAACAAAGTTTTAAATTTATGATCTACACTAGGTACTTATTTAGGGTATTATTTTGAAAATTTCAATTGACTAACTTAGCGGTTGAATTGTTTCCTTGCGGGAGGTGCTTGGTTCAATTCTATTTATAAATATTAATTCGCTCATTTTTAATAAATAGTAGTAACTGACTTTAAATACACATTAGGTTTTAATGAAATAATTTGAAGTCTGATATTATAAGATTTATAAGGCTTCATCCAGAATACAAATGTTTTTATTAGTTATCTTCAGCATTAAAAGCAATTTGTACCTAAAACATCACACATTGAACTAATATTTTATTATTGTTTGATAGGTAATAAACAATTAAATTACCTTTATTCTCGTATATTACCAAGTTAACAGTGAACTAGCATCTTCTGGGTACCAGTGATGTGGTCGGTTTATTAAGTCGATTTGTGTTGGATTGCAACTACATTGGGTCATTCAGTGCAATAATATACATTTGCTCATTTACTTACATTTATATTCTTCTTTTCCGTTGAATGTGGGCGCGTGGCGCTTTTTGGGGGAGGCCTACGTCTAGCAGTCATAACCATTACTAACAAAATTGGGCAAGTGCGAGTCCGACTCGCGCATGAAGGGTTCCGTACCTATATATATATATATTTATAATCTATAACAAGTTTGTTGTATGGGAGCCCCCCTTAAATATTTATTTTATTCTATTTTTAGTATTTGTTGTTATAGCGGCAATAGAAATACATCATCTGTGCAAATTTCAACTGTCTAGCTATCACCGTTCTTGAGATATAGCCTGGTGACAGACGGACGGACGGACAGACGGACGGACGGACGGACGGACAGCGAAGTCTCAGTAATAGGGTCCCGTTTTTACCCTTTGGGCACGGAACCCTAATAAAACATACTCGTATAAATAAGAAAAGAAACCTGTAGTGATACTATTTAATTGTTACATAAGAATAAGCAATTAATAAAAAATAATACATTAAGAGGCCTTATTCCTTTTAAAAAATATTTTTTTCATATTATGACAAATATATTGATAATTTCAACCAACTTTTTGAAGTGAATAATACTTTTCCCCGAGTTCTAGGTAGTAACATAGCTATTTCACGCTTTCATTGCGTACAGTCGAAAATAAGTTAAAAAAACTAATTTTCCGCGTGAATTTTGTCAATTTCGAGTAGTTTTTGAAACAAAAATTGTCAATGAAAAATTCAAAATGTAGGTTTCAAATATATACCAATAAATCCCAATAGCCCTGTTCTAGAAAGTAACATCAATAGTATGTTAAGAAACATGTTTGATCATAGAGAAAAATGTCCAAACAATCAGCATTTTAAAAGGAATAAGGCCTCTTAACATAAGTTTCAAAACTACTTAGTATTTCTTATAGCTACCCGACTCCGGCGATCCAAAAATGGGGAACATGATTGACTGGTGTATGTTTAGGTACCCTAGTGATTATGTTTTTAACCGACTTCCAAGGGAGGAGGTTCTATGTTTTACTGTATGTATTTTTTGGTAGGTATCGGTAGGTGTCGATAATATCATATAACGTAATTAATTAATTTTATTATACAACGTATTAAAAATAATAATCCTAACTTTTTTTGAAAAGGGCAGCTTTCTACACTATTTTCTTTACTAAACAGATACTAAAAATTAAATCTGAATCGAAATTAGAAATGCGAAATCTAGAACTTTGTTTAAACTCAAAAAACTATGAATCGGTCAAAATAACAACAAGATATTGAAATATCTAACATGAAACCGTCACAGACACATGACCGCCATTTTGAAAATTGCATGCTGCAATTAAAACTCATAAACCCTAGACGGAATGACAGTTTAGCGAAGATAAAAGTCTCCGTCCAGAGACGTGGTGCTGTATCACGATCCTAATTTACATCTTTCGACGTACTATGAGTGTTAATAACAAATACAGCTTACTTTATTACTAAAAATAAATCAACGCTGATTCATTGAGTAATTTAATCTGAACTACCCACAGGAAATGAAGCCGAAATGTTGCGTTTCTTGTCATTAAAATATGTCTCGAAGAATCTGAAGTTTTACCGACATTCTTTAAATAACATATCGATTCCCAAACGAATACTTATACGCAATTAGCAATTTTGTTAGTCATCTTATTATCATCATAGACGACGCGGTTGGCTCAGTATGTAAGCACCTGCCTACTGAGCCAGCGGTCCCGGGTTCGAATCCCGGCCAGGGTAATAATTTTGTGATGACTCGAATATACGTGCTTGGGTCATGGTTGTTGTATATATTTAAGTATATATTTATCTATATAAGTATGAATATCGTCGTCTAGTATCCATAACGGGTGCCTTCTTGAGCTTAATTTGGGACTAGATCGATTTGTGTGAGGTTGTCCGATATTTATTTATTTATTTATCACCATAATGTATTTTAGTATCCAAATAAGGTTTTTAGTAATTCTACGTATCGCCATGGTGACAATCACAGACAATAGTCACTAAAATTTCTGTCACCACTCTTCAAAAGATCGTATCTACTTTGTAGATTGATACTGAGATAAGAGTTTTTGTCAGTTAATCCGTTTTGGTTGTCAACAGTCGGTATGGTACCTAATACGGTATTTATTTGTAGTGGAAATAAATTAAATAATAAATAAATATTAAGGGACAATCGACAAATCGACCTAGTCCCAAACTAAGCAAAGCTTGCACTATGGGTACTAAGCGACGATATACATAATACATAAATACATATATAGATAACATTCATGACCCAGGAACAAATATTCGAGTTTATCACACTAACTGCCCCGGGCGGGATTCGAACCCAGAACCGCTAGCTCAGTAAGCAGGTATCTACAAACTGAGCCAAACGCGTCGTCAAATTAAATCATTGAAACCAGTATCTTTTTAGACATACATTCAAAAATACGCGGAACCAAATAATTTACTAGGTACTAACATTTGGACATTATACCTACTATTTTTAATCAGACAAAGACTAAAAAGAAGATGTGTTTTGACTACTGATTTTTATAAATATCTAGTTTCTACCTGTCGTTACTTTTTAATTAAGCCTGATATCATTAGTGAGTTTCGAAGTATTCATAAAACACTAATATGTCTGTTATCGTGCAATAGTGAATAACATGTAACCAGAGAGTATAACAGATGATTGTGAAACGCCCCTAAATGTTATTTAACAGACATTTGGATGGGTATAGTATTTGAATATGTAATGTTTGGGATTAAAACGGGCAATGCAATGCAACGTAAACGTAAAATGAACGAATAATAAACTATTCTGATACTACTAATGATGTACAGTCAACTGAATTGAATTGAATTTGATTCCTAGGCCATTTCGTACCTTGTCACAGTGAACGTCAATAATGAAAGCCGCTTGAAATCTCATATCATTGATATGACAAGGTTCTATAGTGGCCTAGGGCGGTGAATTCGTGAATGTCCCAGATAGCAGGTGTTTGTTGCCCGAGCCGAAGGTGAGTGCCATAAATATGCGATCTCGGGTTTTACGAATTACCGTTCGCGACTAATCGGCTGTCCTGATTATAAATCGCAAACCGATTCGAATATATTCGACTGCTACTGACTACTGAGTGAGTATTTCTCCAAATTCACGGTCAAACTCAACATATTTTTCACATTTTGTTTTCAGTTTCATAAACAAGGTTTTGTAAATCCAGCTTTGATTACTATTTGTGAAAAGGGTGGATTTTAATGAGCCCTAATCATATTACAAGGGTATCGTATCCTTAGTACATTAAAAAAACCGCAGGCTGTAGGATAATATGATACGTAAAATCGTAAAATCTGTACCCGTGAGGGATACCCTATTAATATGTTATCTATACTGGTAAGCCTCTCTGAGGAGAGACTTTCCCTCCTTGTGTATAGATAATAACTAATCTGACAAGCTTTATACATCAAAATAATTAAATTTCAATTAAAAAAAAAAAAATAATAATAAATATCAGACACAAATCGATCTAGTCCCAAATTAAGCTCAAGAAGGCTTGTGTTATGGGTACTAGACGACAATATACGTACTTATATAGATAAATATATACATAAATACGTAGAACAACCATGACCCAAGCACAAATCCTGTCTGAACCATTAAATTTTTCAACTCTTCGCTTCTTTGTAAACATTTGGTTTACGTTAGCAGACGTTACTGCTTTAATAAAAATAATTAATTTGGGTGTAGCTCATCGTTACTATCGATTCTCAACAAATTTGAGACGATGGTGCCGACTGTAAAAAGTCTAAATCTTTACGGTTAAGCGCCATCTCGCTACGATGCCACCCTAAGGTATGTTGAAGCAACTGGTTGAAAGATTCCATGGCTCTGACATCTGGTTCGGTGGTCCAATTGGTAGGACGCCCGTGTTGGCCCGGAAAGCCGTTGGAAACGCAGGTTCAAATCCTGTCTGAACCATTAAATTTTTCAACTTTTCGCTTCTTTGTAAATATTATTTCAATTAAAACAGAAATTACATACGTAGGTATCACACCGTGTACAAAGTGGCTAGCTCTGAATTGTGGTTCCCACCAGGCCGGTCGGGCCGGATGCGTCCAACCGGTTGGCTCTTGGCTCGATTTAGACAAGGCGTTGGCCATTGACCATGCGATGACATGTGATACTATGTTACTTTAATTTTAACTGCACTTTTGCTCATTATTACAACATAATACTCCTTTTAAAGCCAATTATACAAGTTTATTTGAGTTTAAATTGGGACTAGGTTGATTTGTGTGAGGTTGTCTGGTTTTTTAAGTCGGCTAGTTTTTTGAAAATACATGTTAATACATGTGTGATAAGATATAACACTTATAAAATATTATATAATCTTATTGAAATGTTTACTTGTTTTAATATTTATAGGCCTTATACATTTTGAAATGTATTTTTTTAAATATATTTACCTACAGGTAATTTCAACCAACTTTTTAAAGTGACTAAAAAAACATAGGAAACATAAAAAGAAAAAAACAGTTCTGCGTGAAATTCATCAATTTCGAGTAGTTTTTGAAACAAAATTGTATCAATTAAAAATTCAAACTCTCAAATATATATTATAAATTGCAATAGCCTTGTTCTAAGTAGTAACATTGATAATTATATTAAGAAATATTTTCGATCATACAGAAAAATGTCTAAAACAATCAGCATTATTGAACAGATAAGGACGCCGCCTTTTTAAATCACAAAATGTGTCCCAGTATCCCAATCAGTACATCATGTCAACCTGTCCCTTACGAGTACAAGGCTGTCAAATCCACAAACCGTATTTTTGAGACTGTCACTTGTCTATAAATACAGTCCACATTTGATCCTCCCCGTGGAGTGAGCACGTGCTTGGCCTATTTAGGAGTATCGCGTTGGTCTTCCCAAAATATGTTGCCAGTACGAGTGTGCCAGCGTAAAAGATTTGTATGGAGAATACCTCCGCACCCTTAACTCCCCCACTCCCGTCGTCATCCATATTTTGTATATTTTATTTTATTTCAATAAATTTATTACACAGAGTTTTGAAGTTTTGAAGAGTAGTGACAGAAATTTTAGTGAGTTTTTGTTGTCACCGGGCGGTATGATAGTCCAAGTTTTAGTAAATATATTATTTTCGTACTAATTCCACCAAATCAACCAAAACCGTTGAGTTCCTTCGGCTTTCCTCTCAACAGCAGTCTCTTGGGAAACGGCACATTCACAATCTGACTCAAAAAACCGCCCTTGCTAAAACTAAAAATTATTTCATTCCAATAATTTATTTATTCGTATGGCATATTATATACAGTCGTCCATATATAGTTAAAGGTAGATAGGTAATATTCCAATAATGAAACCATATTTCACGCAAATTCTATAATTCATACATAAAAGCTAATTAAAAGCAACGCAGCACAATTACGAGCCGACCGTGCTAACCGCGCTCCCCCGCGTGGACATGTGCTGCGCAGATGGCTGGTATGTG
Organism: Apotomis betuletana; assembly: GCA_932273695.1. Classification (NCBI taxonomy): domain Eukaryota; kingdom Metazoa; phylum Arthropoda; class Insecta; order Lepidoptera; family Tortricidae; genus Apotomis; species Apotomis betuletana. The sequence goes on along the minus strand of OW026321.1, from coordinate 2,778,491 downwards.
CACTTGTATATCTGTTGAAAAGCAAAACTCACTATGCAACAAATACCTACTTAAAAACTCGTATCTAAGTATCAACCTACAAACTAGATACGAGGTTCTGAAGAATAAATGACAGAAATTTTAGTGAGTTTCACTTTGTCACCTTGGCGGTGTCCAAGGAATGAGGGTCGAAATGGCATAGATAATGAAGTATTGCTGCTATGGACACAGAATAAATAAACTACTATGGAGTGATTTAAAAGCGGCAAGTTTCAGCATTTTTTGCCATAGGCGCTCATTTATATCAAACTAGCGACCCGCCCCGGCTTCGCATGGGTGCATGCATGTATTATACATAGAAAGATTCCTCTTGAATCACTCTATCTATTAAAAAACCGCACCTAAATCTGTTGCGGAGTTTTAAAGATCTTAGCATACATAGGGACAGACCGACAGACAGCAGGAAGGGACTATGTAGTGATGGTTTAGCATTTTTTTTGCCATTGGTGCTAGACTAACTAACTAACTAAAACTAACCTACTGGAAAATGGTCGGCTTTTCCGACTAGTCAGCCCATGGCTCTATTTTTTATAACATCCGAATCGAAGCTTCTAGTATCTCATATCATATGCAAATCAAGAAAACATTATGACATTTTCAGATCAATCAGCATTAAACAAATAGCTTCAGCTATACAAACATTTCGTTACTTCGTCATTAAAGACGGCTCTTTGATTTCATAATGTAAACACATTTGACTTTCTGATGTAGGTATTTCATTATAGCTTTATGATTTTTTTCCTTGTTTCTGAGATAAAAATGTGACCTATATTTTTCAGGATTTTTCTAATCGTATATCAAAGGGAATACTTTAATTATATAACTTATTCAATTACTGGCCCGGCAATCCAGAGGTACCGGGTTCGATTCCCGGTTTCTTCCATAACAAATATAACGCATTTAAAATTTCTTTGAGCTTTGATTTTTGTATCAATGGGTTAATATAAAAATTGTGGTGTGCACCCACAAAAAAAAGAAACACTATACATGTTTCATAAAACTTATATTATATCATATTAAATAGTTTAGCCATTATAGTGAAGCGTGAAGAAGCATCTCTGGGGCCAGCATGGCAGTGTCAACTGACATGGCACCGTTGGTTTCTTGTCAGTTGCCATTGCGACTTGGGCAGCCCAAGTCGCAAAGCCCATGTTGGGCTCCCTTTTTCGCTTACCATCAGGCGAAGTTTTCGAAGTTTTGGATGGCATTTCTCTATAAAACTTGTTTATTTGTATCGTTATTTATTGTATCAAATGTTATCTTATCTGTTTAGTGTGCCACAAATAAAAATAGGAAGTAATGTCCAAAGGCTAATAAACATATAAATAATATATATGTTTGTACATGTAAACAAAGCATACATATAACCCACTTCGTGCCAGCCACTTGACACATAAGTCCGTGCATAATGGCATCGCGTGAGAAACCGCACATGTGTTCAGCGAATGGCGTTTACGATGTATCTTTTTCTTTTTACCGCCCGGTCCAGTAAACAATATTTTATGACGGCTACTAGTCTTCGTATTCTACCGCCATACGAAAAACGAGGCATCTGATGATATTTTTCTTTTCAAAATGGAATTACACATGAGTCTAATAATTCTAATTACTAGACATTTTCCTGAAAAATTGTCAGATACGTTTTTGTCTGACGGCACAATTGCCCAATGAAGGCGTTTAAAAGATGGCGCAACTGTAGTGAAAGGTCTATGATAATTTTGGCGTTTCAAAATCCACTGATAATAACACTGGCTTTTGATCATTTTTGTTAGATTCGGCCCAGCTATTTTTTGATTTCAAAAACTTATTACGTTGAATAGATTTCATAAAAAAAAAGTTTTATAAACCAAGTAACTATTATAGTTCTTCTATGTTTTTAAACATATAGGCACTCACTAGGCAGTAACTATTGCAATAACATAGGCAATAAATATTGTAATAAAAAAAAACAACTATGAGCTACTTTTCTCGTATTTTATACACATAAGTCGATTTTACTATGCAAATATCTATACCTATCTTATTTGAACAATACAATACACAACAATAAAAATTTACAAAACAAAACAAATACAATTTTTAATGACAGTAGACAACAGGCGGTCTTATCGCTAAAAAGCAATCTCTTCCAGACAACCTTTAATATTTAACACAAACTTTAATGAAGCAAGAAAAAAATATTTTGCGTCTAACTACAGTCTAATCAGGTTTGCGTACAGTCCGCTTATTTCAAGTTAACATTATTATATTACTTCTTTATTTATTTAAACGCAAGCATTTATTATTTAACTAAAATCATTATTACGTTAGACGACGCAACTAATTCATCAACAATTAGGTACTTACCTATTGTAAAATGTCATTGTCATATTAACAACGTCCAAAATTACGTACTTTCTTTATTACATGTCAATTAAACAAACCAATAAACGTTTTTACCGAAAAGGCCGTAACTCGAATGCAAATTAAAATTGCATTTACATAATTTTCAAATTGGGCGTGAGCAATAAAATAAATTTCATTTACATTGTCCCGTTTAAAGCCGTGCGTAAGGTTTTTAAGCTCTTTGATAATTTATCTGTGCAGATATTATTATGCTCTAAGTGGCCAAAACTATAGATTGTAAAGCGAATTCTTTAATAACATTTTTGAAAGAGCATCATTAACTACACAGCATACTTAAAAAGAGACTAACATTGTATTATATATATGTATATGCAAAATAAAAAAATTAATTTAAAAAAACCTGCATTGTTTAGGTAGCTAAACTTAGAGCATTCCATCCTAAACATATTTAGATTCCATTAATTTTTAATATTTTTAAAAGATTATAATAAAAAAAGGTTTTTGCGTCCCAAAATTAATATCCAAAAATGTTTCAAATAATAAATTATATTAATTATATACTTTTAGCGTTTTAATCCAATTTTGCTATTCTTTGTGACCCATTAAATAAGGTATTTAATAAACGCGCGTTTTGGTGCGTCATGCTAATAAAAAATACTTATCTTAAAGTAATTTTTTTTTGTTGAAATTGATAATATGCATTTTATACAAAACAAATTCGTCAAGGTCAAAGAAGGTTGGGGTCACTTTCATGAACTAGCAAACGAATCAAATATGTGTCATTTCTTTTTTATGTCCATCATAAATTAAATAATACACAAAAGCCACTTTTATACCGCAGTATAATGTTTTATTAACGAATAAAACCATCATTATGTTACAGTTTTAGTAAAAAAATATTGCATTAGGGTTTTACTGCGACTTATATGTGTTAACGGTTAATTTTAAGCGTAGAAACGTTATTTAGTCAAGTCTATCAAATTACCTTTTAACTGAGACATTTTAGGCTATTATATCTGTTTACTCTGGGCCTTGTTCTTTATTGTTTTGCAAATGCTACATTTATAATATGCAGGCATAAACAGGACAATAGATGATTTCACTTTTAAAATTTAAGAATTGCAATATTCAAATTGATAGATAGATAGATATAATAAAACAGTATATCGAAAACAAAAATCAAAGTCAAGAATTTTTAAAATGAGTGTTGATCCATGTTGAACAAAACATCTTTGTATACGTGTATTTAATTACGATACAACTTATTTCCTTTGTTTCCATAAAAATCACATCGATCCGTTGTTTCATAAAAGATGAACAAACAATTAATTAACTACACTTTCGCATTTGCAAAATTGGTAGCATTGTCGCTGTATTAATGTGAGCATGAAGCAAACACGAAAACGAAGCACTTCCACATGAGTAAGCCTGTTTGCTTTATTGTACAAACAACGTAAGGGACTACCGACAAATAAATATGTCCCTATCTCGTAAATTTTCTCCGTAGGTATTACCTACTAGCTTAATTTTCATTATATATATGACAATCATACACAAATCGACCTAGTCCCAAACTAAGCAAAGCTTGTACTATGGGTACTAGACGACGATATACATAGTACATAAACATAAATACATATATAGATAACATCCATGACCCAAGAACAAATATTCGAGTTAATCACACAAATATTTGCCCCGGCCGGGATTCGAACCCGGGACCGCCGACTCAGTAGGCAGGTGTCTACAAACTGAGCCAAACTCGCCTTTAAATTATTATTTATACTTTATTAAATTATTATGTATACTTTTTGGAAAATCAATGATTTTTTGCAAACGAAGAGTTCCGATGAGTTTCCATAACACAACAAGAACAGAATTTTGTATTACTTTACGTCAAGTATCTAATACTGTATATCACCCTAAAACCAATGGCGTCGCATTTTACCCAAACAACCAATGAGATATCAGGCGACTTTTGCGAATTAAACAGAAATCTTTTTTGTATTTTTCTGTGCCTAGCCACGGAACCATGAAACATTTATCGTATACGACAATAAAAAACACTCGTTATTTTTCGACAAAACAAAAATTTTACCTTTGTTGTTCGCTAAACAAACTAAAAAGCTCGCGTGTTTTCGAATCCTAATACTAAAACATCAACTGTTGTTTGTCCACGCAAAAACAAAGCCTAAAAATGAGGGAACATATTCAAATAAAACTTTACAAATCAAATATCAGAATTAGCATTCCTCGTTATTCACGCATTTTTATCGGTTACGCAAAAAAAAATCGGTCACACCAAAAAAGTCGTGTACTCCCTTTTAAATTTAGGTTGAATTTTTAAGAAACAGTTACAGGTTCCGTGGCGGTAGGATTGGTAGGATCCATACTAAGTCTGTCGGGATGATTAATTTCATCTTACCTGTCCCTAATCACGAGCAGCGTGTTTGCTCTGTTGTAATGCCTATATTCGCGGTTGGCGTAGTAGTTAATCAGCTGCCTATTGAGCCAATGGTCCTGGGTTCGAATCTCGGCACGGGCAAATATTTTTGTGATGAACTCGAATATTTTCGCCTCGCTAAAGGAACTTATTTGTATTTCAGTATGTGTTTATGTATATAAGATACATTAGAAATTTGTTTAAGTGCCATATTTATTTATTTAATCTTTCTTGCAAAAGATAAACTAAAAGTACACAAGGCGCACTTAATGCCATGAGGAATTATATACCAGTCAACCTATATACATGGGCGGCCCTCAGAGTTCACTATCCGGATGCTCACCTGACAAGCTCATAATGAAGAAGCATTTTTTTGAGTACCTGATATTGATACGACATTTTTTTTCGTGGAGAAAGCTTCCGAAGTTTCTATCCAGCCTTGAAGGGAAAAGCTGCGTTCTGTGATATTGATATAAGTAGCTGCTGTAATGCCTTGATGATAATGATTCCTTAATGTAGACTTCAGCGTATAGAAATAACAAGACAAAGCCTGTGTAGAAACGTATATTTTGGACCTGTGACGTATTTGTTTCCGACTACAACAAAAAGGTTTGATTCGACGACGGAACAAAGGCTCGACAAACGCACGGACGGGCAGACAAAATAATTGCCTCTCACAAACATTTTGCCGCCTACATAGGGTTTGAAGTGATGGCACAAGATGTAAGAATACGCGGTTGGCTAGTTGTATGGGCGTATAAATACGGTCAAGAGTGTTTGTACACAAATAAACAATGTAAAATATAGTGGTGAAAAAAAGTTGAAGTTCGAGACAGGCATAAAACTGTCACCTACACGATATCCGTTAATTTGAAAAAGTAGTAGAACTTAAAACTGTGAACTTTGTTTTCGCAGAAGGAAAAGTCATAACGCTCTGTTTTGCATGTCCGTAGTCGGATAAAAAGTACCTTATAACCATATGTGGCATCTGTGGATGCCTAGCTACCTAGTATAATAACAATATCACTTTCAATCGGTCCAGCCATTTAGGCATGATGAACGCACAACTACACATAAATACGTATACGTAACACATACCTACCATTTTATTCGATTAATAAAATTATCGTCAAATAGCCTATTTTCCATATTGGAAGAAAATAAACGATCAGTTTTAAATTTTCAACTCTATAACAGTATAAAATAGCAGACGTTTCACTCGCAAATTACTATGAAAGTTAGCTCATGGCCATTTGATCTTCATACAAATTTTCAACCCCTTTTTCACCACCATCGGGGCTGATTTTTCAAAAACGCTGAAATGACTTTTCTTGTATTTTAATAATATGCTTTTATATACAGATTCAAATCCCGCACTCAAAAAAATTTTTGATCTTTACACAAACTTTCAACCCCTTTTTAACCCCCTTAGGGGTAAAATTTTCAAAAACGCTTAAATCCCTTTTCTTGTATTTTAATTAAATGCCTGTAAACAAAGTTTAAAAACCCGCAATAAAAAAAAAATTTGATCTTCATACTAATTTTCAACCCCTTTTTCACCACCTTCTGGGCTGAATTTTCAAAAACGCTGAAATTACTTTTCTTGTATTTTTATAATATGCTTTTATATAAAGTTTCAAGTACCGCACTCAAAAAAATGTTTGATCTTCATACAAACTTTCAACCCCTTTTTCACCACCTTCGGGGCTGAATTTTCAAAAACGCTGAAATGACTCTTGTATTTTTATAATATGCTTTTATATAAAGTTTCAAATCCCGCACTCAAAAAGAATTTTGATCTTCATATAAACTTTCAACCCCTTTTTAACCCCCCTAGGGGTAGAATTTTCGAAAACGCTTAAAATTCTTTTCTTGTATTTTAATTAAATGCCTGTATACAAAGTTTAAAAACCCGCAATCAAAAAAAATTTTGATCTTCATACAAATTTTCAACCCCTTTTTCACCACCTTCGGGGCTGAATTTTCAAAAACGCTGAAATTTTTTTTCTTGTCTTTTTATAATATGCTTTTATGTAAAGTTTCAAGTCCCGCACTCAAAATAAATTTTGATCGTCATACATACTTTCAACCCCTTTTTAACCCTTTTAGGGGATGAATTTTCAAAAACGCTGAAATGAGTTTTCTTTTATTTTATTTTAATACCTTTTTACGTAGTTTCAAGTTCCTAGCTTAAAATTAAATTAGAACCCCAAGACAAACTTTCATCCCCTTTTTAACCCCCTTAGAGGTTGAATTTTTAATAACGATCAATTAATGTAATTTTTTTATCAGGTCATTTACGACATTAAATTTTGACACTTACGCCACTCGCGATATGTCACTTAAGACATTACATTTTGTCGCTTACGCCACTCGCTATCGCCTACAAATCGCGCCACACAGTCCAGCTAGCCCGCGTGGGCAAAAGAGTGTTGCAACCAACCAGTCGGTGAGCTTTTCGAAAAACGACACATAATGAGGCTACGCCAAGTCACATTAATTAGATTTTGTGTAGGTTTGTGTGGTTTACTTTTAAAACAAGAAGTTTCCTGGTAAACTTTGAAACAATTTCGCATAATAAGCTTGTTTTCCTTCTTCTCTCAAACGTCCATTATTTCCCAGTACTTTTATATCAATTCGGGTGAAAAAGAAAGAGCACCCATTTTAAATCCAAAAACTGTTAGAATTGGACTGAAATCGGAAGCTAGGGACGTTTTATTGTGTTACGAACCATCCGCTTCATATTTTTTTGATTCATGTCGTAAGCTTAGTGATAAATTGAACTATTTTTATTGAAATGTTAACACAGAACACAAAGTCGATATTTTCCGTGCTCACTCAAATCAAACAAATATAGTTACTCATAGTCAGGCTTCATTATTATATCTTTTTTCATAACGAATAAAATTTCAAATTCGCATAGAATTGTTGAACAAATGTCAAGTTTGATATTGATAACACAAAATATCTCTTTTTTACGATAATTGGAGTTCACGTAAAACAAATAACGTTTCAAAATATATATTATCAAAGTAATATAATAGTTCCTATACAAAAAGAAACAAATGATCTCCAATAAATGCGTGTCACGTGTACCTAAGCAAATGAAAAAAGGTATTTTTCTACAAAAAGGTAAATAGCGGTCACTGATATAAATCATATGATATACTTAATACTGACCTGTATCGAATACTTAATACTGGACCGCAGCCAAGCTATACTCATGAATTAAAGATATAAATATGGACTTATTTTTTATGAATCATGCAACAGATATGACAGATAACCTAGTTTAGGGTGAGCTGTAGGTTTCGGTAAGTTATCGATAAAGTATGGTTAGAAAAATATCAGCGAAAAAAACTATATTGTATACTATTAGACCTTTGCCACATCGGCACTCCGCAGTGAAGTCGCTGGTTGCCGTCTCAAAAAAAAAAAACTGAAATATATTGAAGCTTAGCAACGCAGTACCACATTTTTGTAATCTGTGGATGATGTGTGGGGATTTATAATGGTTGCCATCATCTCTTGGTCACAGCATCAGGCGGCATCATCTTGAGAAAGCAGCTGTACTTTTTTTATATAAGCATTATTATATTTTTTACTAGATAACACTAACGTCTTCAGAACTTGTGGTAATTTTCTAGTAATAAAATAATATGAGGATTTGTCGTAAAGGACTGTGATTTGGAAAATGACGTATCTTGTATACCTATTAATTTCGTTATTGACAGCAGAAGTGGAAAAATCGACGCGAATAAAATTATGGGGCAACGTTTAAAGGCTCTAAAAATTAAAATAGCAGTGGCTCGTAGATATATCATAAAAGCAGGGTGTTTTTATTTTATGTTTAATCTACAGATACATACAGAAGTCTACAAAGATCAATTTCAATCCCAAATGAATCCGTGTGACACAAAAAATGATAACAGCGAAACCCAGTTTATTTATTTAGCTGAACGAATTTTACGACACCAGAGGGACCCTACATGTCGTGTTTTACAACTATAACCCAGAATATAATACTTTTTATCTACGAAATTAATATGTCGTTCCGTTTTTATGGGCCACAAAACAAAAATTGTAAACGCTTTTTTTGAAGAGCGTGTTTTTACTGGGTTCTGCTATAGGGACGTTTTTGACGGAGTTATTAAAAAAAAATGTTACTAAAACGTTTTCTATGCGAAAATTTACATTAATATTTAGCAGTGAAGTTTTTTCAATCATTATGCTACAAATGTTTACCTACAATGAAGCGAAAAATTGAAAAAATTAACGGTTCAGGCAGGGCTCGAACCTGTGTCTCCAACGGCTTTCCGGGCCAACACGGGCGTTCTTACCTATTGGACCACTGAACCTGATGCAAGAGCCATTTAATTACTCAACTAGTTGCTTCTACATGCCTTAGAGTAGCATCGTAAAAAAAAATTTTACAAATTTTTGGTCTAAGCAAGACTGGGTCCACTAAGAGCCGCGATGCATGCTTACAGCCTACGCACCAACGCACATTGGTAGTCCATCTTCCGCCTTTATTTCAGGGTAAAATCGACAGGCGTTAGTAGCCGCACGTAGCTGTGCACACACGTCCCTGTCGAGTTACTGCGTTTCTTCATCAATAAAGTATAGTTTTTAAGTGACTGCTACAGATACCAATACACACTCTTGTAGTTTAATCTGTGATTTACGTTCTACATCGAAATATCGATAAATTCACCAATAAAACTAAAAAACTCAGTCATCGCGAAAGCAAATTCCAAACTCTTACACGAACGTAATTTTTTTAATGTACATTTCACAAACAAGGAGTCTTTTTTTAGGGTGCGTCTCCACTGACGCGGAGTGGAGCGGAGACGTGCGGAATAGACCAATCACCTGATTTATTTTATTTTACGTGGACTTATTATATCTATAATTTTAAAACCTGACAAATGAAATATATTGTTATATGTTAGGAAGTTTTGTACCTAAATTCTTACAATCTAGTTTTAAGTATCCGACATCTGATTATTTTATCTTTATTTGAGTGTTTATTATTTTATTCTAATTTTATTTAATTCGCTTGACCTGTATACCATGACTAATCTTTTATTTTTTGTACTTTTAAAAGCTGTTTAAATATCATTTATTAGTACAAAATAAAGTCCAAGGAATACAGCTTAAAATACTTACAATAAAACTTTACCTAAAAATTAAACTAAACTCGAACATAATAAACTTAGACTAAATCTAAAAAAATTGGACAAGTGCGAGCCCGACTCGCGCATGAAGGGTTCCGTACCTATACATATATATAACCTATAACAAGTTTGTTGTATGGGAGCCCCCCTTAAATATTTATTTTATTTTATTTATAGTTTGTTATAGCGGCAATAGAAATACATCATCTGTGAAAATTTCAACTGTCTAGCTATCACCGTTGTTGAGATACAGCCTGGTGACAGACGGACGGACGGACGGACGGACGGACGGCGAAGTCTCAGTAATAGGGTCCCGTTTTTACCCTTTGGGTACGGAACCCTAAAAATGGCCCCTGCCCCTTTTTTGTACTTAATTATTTACCTAATTTAAAACTGTTATGTAAAATCTAATATAGTTTAGTTTCTAAGATAATTGCAATGCCCTGACAGGGCGTCATGTATTGACTGCCATATATGTAAACATCCTAATGTACCTACTCATGACTGCAATAAATGAATATGAATATGAAATCTGTATCTCAGCTCCGCTCCTTTCCGCTTCAGGTGAGCACCTTTACGGCCTGCGAAATTAATTTGATTACAGCCACAATTCAAGGTTGTTTTAAAATCCGCGACTCCCTGTTGTTTATGTTATGTTACCTAGATTTGTTTACTTAGGCTCCATCGATTTATAACGCTTCAGGTGGAATGGCTGTACGGCCCTATTTACAGAGGTTTACGGCGCTTGGCTTTTAAATAAAATTTAAGTACCTGTATATTTTAGCCGACCCCCGTGACGTGACTGCTCGCGTGAATTATAAAATTATGTTGAGACATTTTTCATTCTTCATTTAACTGACTGTGCATGTTCCTCCATTTCCACCGTTCCATTCTTTAACATTTTTAGCGCCAGGACGGCAAATCACGTCGACGGAATGCTGCGCCCCAGTCACCACGACGTCATTTGCCGCTTGGCGTCTCGTCTGGACACAGTTTTCCGTCAAGGAGCTCTAAATATAATGGTTTTAGACAGATTTAACATACACATATAAACCTGAATAACTAAAACAGCTTAAATGTAAGTATGTTATATCAGTATGTTATCAAGCTCAACAGTGACATTCACCAGTATAATACAAGCATGCATTCAAGCTCAACAGTGACATTCACCAGTATAATACAAGAAGGAAGAATAAGCTTCTTATGCCTGCTCATCGTCTCCGTAAAGTTAGCTCTTCGTTCGTGGGGAACTGTGTACGTTTCTATAACAAAATACCTACCGAAGTAGTGAGTTGACCTTCCAGCAAATTCAAGTCATACGTAAAACGTCATCTAATAAATAAGGCGTATTATACTGTGAATGACTTTTTAGATGATAGGGATGTCTTTAAGCCAGTGGTTTAGTCATGTGAATGTAAAGTAAGCATTATTTTAGTCGGTAATATTAATTTGTTTTGTAATGTAACATGAGAGCACATTATGTTGTTTCTCACCGGGCAAATAGAATTAGTGATGAATGCCCGGCAGTGTGAGCATGTCATGCTCGCTTAAAGGTCTTTGCTTACGGTGGCGTCGTTGATCGGGTCGCAACCTTCCCTATAATATGGTTGAGGGAGGCGATGGCTGAGATATGCGTCATGCTCGTGAACGGGTGCCGTTTGTGGGGTCCGGTCTGTTCATACTAGCAAGGGCCAAATTAGTTGTGTAGTAACTGCTTTCCAGTGTTTAATGAACTGACGTGAGAGACTTCATCCTGTACTCGATTGAAGTTATTTTTTTTACTTAGAGACTTAGAGACTGTATACATCTCTAATAAACTTAGTGTACTGTATACAATGACGCTCAGAGACCTTATACATCTCTGAGGAATTTAACTATCATCATATATTTATTATTTATATTTTTAATTTTGTAAACTGTGACGCCTAGAGACCATATACATCTCTAAGAAATTTAGTTTAATTATTTATTTATTTATTATTTTTTCTTTTGTATAGTTAGTTTCTTATTCAGTCCTTAACTTTTCTAAGGATTAAAATTAATTTATTTTGTTTTGCATGTTGTGACGCCTAGAGACCATGTACATCTCTAAGAAATTTAAATTAAGTACTTAATTATTTTGTTGCATCAGTTATTGATTTTGACCCCTTGAGACCTTATACATCTCAACGGAATTGAATTATTTCATTAATTAATTATCTATATTGCGTGTCGTGACGCCTAGAGACCTTCTACATCTCTGAAAAAATCACTTTATTTTATATAATTTTTAGTGTAAACATTGATTTGGAGAAACTTGTACATCTCCTCTAACATATATGTTTCAATTACCTAGTTATAATATGATTGTATTAGTTTTTAAGTATAATTTACGAAAAAATGACTTACTGTTGAGTTTCTTTCGGCTTTCTTCTCAACAGCGGTCTCCTCTTGCGAAATGCCGGTAGACTCACAATCTGACTTGTAAAAGTGCCCTTGTGGCCTACTTACTGAATAAATTATTTCATTTCATTTCATATCGTTATTCTCACAAAACTACACATAAACTATAGAAATGTTTTATTATTATTTTTACAACACTTAATAAACAACTTAATATACTCGTATTTATAGATAACTGACGTAGTATCTTTCCCGATTCCCACTGGCTCGCTTGTTTTAAAACATTTGAATAAATTTATTAATCGCTTTTGGAGAAAAAATATAGAAAAGCTCTCTACCTATAACCTATCGATGCTAACATTAAATACTAAACATTCATCATATTCAAAGTCAATATAAAACTGCATCAAAATAAATCCACCATTTTATTGCCGGCATAAAGAGAGAAGTAAAAGTTTATTTTTATTAAGTCCAAATATTAACAAAATCGTTCGTACTTTTGATTTGTGCTCAAGGGAAAACTGCCATAACTCAAATTGCGACGTTTATGGGCATAATTTATGGGCGTTATTTGATTTAAAAATAATAGTGTCGTAATTTCTGCCTCCATTTTATTATGATCCCGCTTTGAGATGATTTTAATATAATGGAAGAATCTTTGGAATTATTTTAGTTTCTTAGCGTTCTGTTTTCTATTTGCGCGTTGTTAATGGTACTTAGTAGTTATTAAATTGCTAACGGCAGTTTAAGTACACATATATTAAAAGCCGATTTTAGAAGCACTAAAAACGTTTTAGTTATTATTACGTTAACTATTTCGAAGAATAAAACATTACATGGCATTACAAGCAAGCACTCGCAATGATACGCTCCCTTAGAGTCAACTTATTGTGCTCAAAGCATTTGTTATAAACATAAGAATAATTTTCTTTCTATGGTCGATACTCCAGAGTAAAAAATGAATCCAAATTCTCGTTTTTTGTCAGGGCGACAAAACTTGCATGCATTGTATTTTTTTTATGTCACAGAGGGCAAACGAGCAAGCGGAGATTGCCTTAAGGAAAGCGATTACTGTCGCCCATAGACACCTGCAACATCAGAGGAGTCACAAGTGCATTGCCGACCTTAAATCTGGATTCTGTTAGTCCATAAATAAATTAATAACGGCTAAACTCACAGGATGATCCATACTCACATAGTTTGATAGACTTTCCTTTGATGGACAGTCCACCTAGTGACACGTTATTTTTTCCTTCTACGTTTCCGATTATGATCAATTTGAAATTGATTATGCAAGTGAACGAAAACGAAAATGTCTTCAGCAAAATCAAACATTACGTATATCCATCCAAAAGAAATAAACTGGTATATCACGAAACAAAGTAATCATTTTTGGCATAACTTTCTAGCCACAAATTGCCAAAATGAACGCTTACATCATCTGAATCACACGGCACTAAAACTACAAGTTCTCGGGTTAAGTGGTTTTGCCATGTGTTAAAGTTCGTAGAAAAAATATCGTGTGGGTGATAGGCGACATGCTTTTGGTGTTTTTGCCGTAACGGTAAAGCATGTTGTGACAGTGCTTAGAATAAACGGAGAGTAGGAAATGTTGTAAGCGACATATGCAATATTTAATCGTATAAAAATTTCACAACAGAAAGTAAAAGTAAACAAGTACCTAAGTAATATTGTCTAAGGTCAATCCCATAATTAAACAGAGACAAAATAGTCGGCGCAGGATTTTAGATCAATAATAAAATACTGCATTACATTAAATGGGTCAACCAACTTTTTTGTTGCTCGTTGCTGATGTCCCGTGGGCCACTCTTTATAACCACGATTTTCGGTGGTTACATTTACTAAAAGCTTTTAAATCTATTGTGTATGTTCCTAACATGGCAGGTTCCAGAAATCGTTGATTATGTCAGTCACGGAAGCCATTGCCATTTGAGAGATATATAATTACGTCGATTAGACTTAGACTATTCAAGCTGAATGAAGTGTAACTGACTAGTCGTTATTTTAAGTAAAGGACAGCATAGCACTGACATATTATGTTATCTCGTAAACGTGTATAGTGATTAATATATCGGACGGGTGACTTTAAAAAAAATTAATTTAGCCCCTTTTTGGTATATGTTGTTGTGTCAATGAATAAAAGCATATTTTATTATGCCGTCAAGGTTTTCTATTTCTAATTAGGTAATATTTTTGTTTTTACTGGCATATTTACTAACATATGTTTTCTTTCTTTACAGATATGCAGATAGCATAAGACGCTAGTCAAATAGTGACATAGTGTAGTGTTGTGTGACAATGTGTTAGAGGTTTGACAGTGTTTGACAGTGACAGTGCCTGACAGACTATGTGCAGTGTGGTTGTTGGGAGCCAAGATGTGTGCCACTTCGAATCTGGTAGCTGTTTTGTGTGGTAAGTGTTCAGTTTGTACCTATTTTTTCGTAAGCCTACACAATTTTATACCACCGAATGTCAACTCGGAAGCCTAGTGCCTGAATGGAAGTTGACTATTTTTATTCGTTCTTTATTTAAAAAAAAAAATATGTTGGTACAAAATACAATGCTAACTAAATACGTCATTATGAAGCTAATTTATTTAATTAATAAGTATTCCTCAACTATCGAGGTTGGTTGATGCCGCTCACATTCGGTCCAAATTTTAAACGTCTACGTATTTCAAAAATAAGAGCACTGTAATAGACAAACAACAGTACTGCAACGATGGGTATAAAATTAAAAAAAAAAAAAAACCCCGTCTACACCGAACGTAGCTAGAACCGTTTTTTTTTCTTTATATACAGAAATCATCGTGTTTATATTGTTATTATATTATGTATTTTTTTAATGCTGCGTTATTCTTATTGTTTTTTGTATTTATGTTTAATTGTGTTTCTGTGTTCTGTGTGTTTACGGTGCAAATATTTTGGTCGTATGAACTGTTAATTTGCATTTAATTATAAAATAAATAAAATAAAAATGACATCCCGCTTTCGGTTCTTAGTCGATTATAAAAAACGTGATAATTTTATACTCATAGTAGCGGTACAGAGGAGAAACAGGGTTACCCTTGGCAACGAAACCCTTAGTAATACCCCGTTAAAAGCAGCTATCAAGAGCCCGCAGGTCACCTAGCCGCATATAAAACAAAGCAATATATTCTTCGCGCGTATCTCTCGGTATTCTTTACTCCACAGCCCAAGGATTAGAGGGCTTTAATAAACGACGTGACGTTACATTTGTCTTGACCCTGCGAATGACAAGGCTGGGACTTTTAGTACGCACCCTTAGGGCGTATACGTCTGAGATGTTTAATGACGGTTACGACCTTTTTGGATTGAAGGTTGATGTGCCTGTTGTTATGTTATAAGAATTTGAAAATCTACATCAAATCGTCTGTTACTTCAAACCAAGCTCGTGTCTCAGTATAAATCTACAAACTAGATATAGACTGAACTAGAACCAAATATTGAAAATTAGTGAAAGAAAATTTAGTGAGTTTTGGTTGTCAGCATATGAAATTGTAGTTACGCTTACGTCGTTTACGTCCATCATGCCTACCGTTTCAACTATTGTTGGTACTCGGCCAACTAGGCATCCACAAATGGTTATAGGATACTTTTTACCCGGCTACGGAAAACGAGAAGCAAAAGTTAGCGTTATGACTTTTTCTTGCGCGCGGACGAAATTAGAAATATAATGAATATACCCTTCGTCGCAACCCTAACGTCCCTTAGTTCTACAAACTATTGAGCTTTAACAAAAGAAAATATGGCGACCACTCAGCTTGATTGCTTTTATGGGCAAATTAATGGGTTATAAATATTGTTACGTGGAGAAATTCTTTATTTAATCATAATTAATGGGGCTTTAAACGTTCAGAATAAATAAGAAAGCAATACATATGAGTAAAGTATTGTGTGAATATAAATAGTGTAACTGCAATAATCGTTACATTAGTTACATATTTTATTGAGTTCTGCTTATCTTGTATGATAATTAAATTAAACTACGAAATAAAACACAAAAAAGATCCTCTGTTGATCTTCGCAAAAGTCAACTTAAAACTATATTTGACTGGCTGTTTTTGTTAAATACGACGCAAGCGGTCGTAGCGAGTGGCGACACTATCGACCGATGTGTGTGAATAGCTATGAATGTGCGCCGAACAAAAACGGAAGGCGAAGCAGCGGTGCGTCGCAGTTACGTTAAACTATTATGTACTTTGAATGCTGTAAAAAAACTAAATTTGAATAAAACTGTTAATAACCCTCAAAGGCACTCTTACAAAAATCCCTCCAAAAGCCTAAACATTTATCTCAACGACTACTCTAGATACTAAGTACTAACAAATTGTACATTTCTACATTAAAACAAAGAACAATTAAAGCACAAGGGCGTTAAGTAATTCCGAGTGACACATCGCCCCAAATTTCAGTCAAGTTTATACCCAAAGCGTTAATCTTCGTAGAGTTTTCTGTAACTTCAGTTAGATAAAGTATCTCACACGTACTTATAGTTGCGACCTTCTGTTGGTTGAGGATACGCTTTATACCGCTTGGATATTTTACAAGTAAATACGACCTCACACAAATGACTTAGTCTCAAAGTAAGCTCTAGTAGGCTTATGTTGTGGGCACTAGATGACGATATAGATAGTTATAAATATAGCTATATACTTAAGTACATCGAAAACATCTATGACCCAGGAGCAAATGTTCTAAAGGAAGTAATAGCTGAATAGCTACTGTATGGAAGATTCTAAAAATATATGCTTATTTTATTTCAGACACCAATTAAAAAATATAGAATGTTCTCTCCCTGGATTTCTGCTAAAGTCGCCTAAGAACTGTATTTAATTAGTTGTTTGTGTAAAATTGGTCACCGGGCGTGATGGCAAGACTAATTAACGCGTGTGCCGCTCTATGAACGCGTGCTGATTTTGCCCGAACAAAGGCAGAAAATGGAGCCAAAAGATGTTAAGAGTTGTTCGCGGCGCATAGCGATAGTCTTGAAAACAATGCAAACGTAGAAGCAAGTTTGACTTGAAACCAACTTTATTTTCATCCTGAAACCTCGCAGCACAGCCCTAGTTATTTATTAGTTAAACGGAGGGAGTTTAATTAAAGTTAAACAAACGAGCCACCTTAAGTGTCAGTAAAAAGTTTATATTGTTTTATTTGAATTACAATGACTTTCTGACGTCGATTCAGCAGCTGCAAAGTTGGGGTTAGTTCCCCTTTTCCCAAAGGGCGTATAAGCATACATGGATGGAAATGCATATGTTTTGTTTGTGAGTTGTTTCGAGTGTGTTCAGAAGCAGATGTGGAACTGCCTGCGTCAGTACGCTCGATCATATTTGGACATTGGATCGGAGTCAATGGACATCTTTTTAGTACGCTCGTTATATTCTATACAAGATAAGTTACCTTTTATGTATGGGTGGCGTCGTGAGCAATCAATAAATGGGCATATTTTTATTTTGTTGTCGATTTCTTTTTTTTTCTCCGATTTCAATAACATTTGGTAAGTTGGTAAAGTTGCTTCCTCTGACCATTGGTAAGCCCAATTTCTCGATATGTCCCACAAATTTTTATCCACTGAGTTACACAAAATGTATTAGAAAAATTGGCCCATAAGCCAATTTTTATTTTGTTATCGAAATTATTTATTTTTAATTTCGAGCTCCTCATTTTGTACTAAATGTTAGAACAATACGAAATTTTGTTAAAAAAATTCCATACATTTTTTGTAACTCAATGGAAAATTTTGTAGGACATATCGTGAAATTGGGCTTACCTTGTTCAGAATAAGCAACTTTACCAACTCACCAAATTTTATTGAAATCTGAGAAAAAAACGAAATCGACAACAAAATAAAAATTTGCCCAAATAGAAACAACTAGAAGATACCTGCAACTTCTTTCGCGTATAACCTTCTTTAGCGTAGTCGGGCAAAAGTATTCTATAGCCAATTAACCAATTTTGGGTTTTCAGCTAGTCACTGTACTAAAATTGGTTAAATACCGTCCAGCCATTTTGGCTCACCTGAGTTTTGATAAGCGGACAAAGAAATTTCTACCAACAGATATCGCTGGATGCTGCCACGCGTCCATACAATCCATCGCCTTGTTGAAAAGTATATCCTTGAAAATTGCTATTGTTAATTAATAATTGAATATTGAATATATCTATACTTCTATACTATTATAAAATCCTAAATTTGTATTGAAAATAAATTTGCTATGGAGGGAGGTCATGATTTCAGGAAAAATCTCGATAGCGTGATGCAGCCGGATAGTTGTTTTGTATGGACACGCTTCGCCGTGACAACCTGGCGCCATCTGTTTTCAAAAAAACCTTTGTCCTCTAATAACGTCGAAACGGCTGGATAAAAAGTTACCAATTTTGGTACAGGAATAGCTGAACATCCAAAGATGGTTATAGGATACTTTTTATTATGATTAATATTTATCTCTGAAAACATAAATTCCATGAAATATTTTCCTTACAATGTGTAACCTTATAATGACAGCGTTTGTGATTTTGAATTTAGAACGACGCGACCCCCGCGTGGCTCTTACGTGTACAAAAACTAAAAAGTATGAATTCGACATAATACCTCCTCCGCGCGGCCCACCGGTATTACAATAAGGTTAAGGTTGTTTGAGGCGTTGAGGTACGGAAACCGTCTTAGTTAGATTAGAAAGATGGCGCCAATTATCGACCAACACAGACGAAAATATGAGTGCAATGTTCGTTGTAAGTTGGCTCATGCTCAAAAAAAAACATACATTTCTTTAAAAACACAATTTGCGACAATAGGAACTAATTAATGCTCTTTTATTGAATATGCAATTATATTCTTCTGTAGTAGTATTGACCATAAAAAAGCCCGGAGACGCAATAAAAAATGTTAATGAATAAAACAGATTTTTAATGCCATTTTATCGAGCGTAATTGAAATAAAAGTATTTCGAATCAATTTAAATATCATTTTTAAATATCTTTTGCCAACCAATATTTAGAACATTAGGCGCAATTTTTTTTATTGTTTGTGTTTGGCCTAACTTACTAATAAGGTAGCGAAATGTATAATAAACGATAAATATACGATATATTTAGCCACAATTTTGCATATATGTAGTTTTTTTTATATAAAAAATTTATTCAAAGTAATAAATATCAGTCATTCTTTATTTTTAACGGTGTGTTGAGATTTTGTTCTCAATGACTCAATTTTCCGCTAGATGGCGTTGTTACATTGACAGAATCTCCATACTAGCGGCTGCATCGCGCTGTTAAGATTTTTCCTGAGTTAATAACACCAGCTCCATACATGTAAGGTTTTGGAGCCATTGGTGGGTCCCCTCGACACCAAGGCCAAGGGTTCACGCACGTCGTTGCGTGCCCGTGACCACGATTCGGCACAAGCTAGGGTCTAGCTGTGATGGGTTAACCTGGACTTTCGAGAATTACTATACCGAAGTTGTTGAATATTGATCGCATACCTATACCTAATATAAGCAGCAGTGTATCAGTTATTGAGAGTTGCTGCTCGACAATGTATGCATTTTGTATGAAAAACAACCATGATTCGAGACAAGACAAAATTATTAAATTTACAATGTAGAAAGGATTTCACCTAGCCGGGATTCGAACCCAGAACCTACTGAAATAATAACCGTGTTATCTCATGCATTTTACTTTGCTTCCTTATTCATTATACACGGATAACAAATCAGTGAGGCCATCACGTATCCGTTCAGTGGTGCTGTCGCCATTATTGACGTACGCTCGATTGAGTTAAGTTGGCACCTGAATCTTATGGCGTTACTTAGGAAATTATTATGACAGGTCATATTATTATATTAGTACCATTGTAGACGAAAATGATTTATTGTAATCTTAATAGATGTCATTAATATATGTTCAGGTAGGACTATGAGCTAATTATTTTTCAAGGTGCTTTGAATAGTTATATATGTACAATAAACAATAAATATTCAATAAATTATTTCATTTCATTTCATTTAAATCTACAATAGACAATAAATATTAAAAACCATCTTTTAAACTTACCTAAGTCTTGACTCAATTTTAATTAAACCAAGATGATCTTCACAAGCGTAGCACCGAAGGTGCGGAGCGTTCTAGGGAAGTCGCCCACCCACTAATTTAAGTAGTAACTTAATGCGAGGCCGTAGGCCGAGCTCTACGTAGCACCGAAGGTGCAGAGCGTCCCAGGGATGCCGCTCACACATTGAAGCTCATATTAAGTGTGTGGGCGGCCGCCTCGCATTAAGTTTTTTAAATCTACAATAGACAATAAATATTAAAAACGATCTTTTAAACATACCTAAGTCTTGACGCAATCTTAATTAAACCAAGATGATGTTCACAAGCGAAGCACCGAAGGTGCGGAGCGTTCTAGGGAAGTCGCCCACCCACTAATATAAGTAGTAAGTTAATGCGAGGCCGTAGGCCAAGCTCCACGTAGCACCGTAGGTGCAGAGTGTCCCAGGGAAGCTGCTCACACACTTCAACTTATATTAAGTAGGTGGGCGGCCACGCATTAAGTTATTTAAATCGACAATAGACAATAAATATTCAAAACAATTTTTTAAACATAAGTCTTGCCTCAATTTTAATTAAACCAAGATCATGTTCACAAGCGTAGCACCGCAGGTGCGGAGCGTCCTAGTGAAGGCGCCCACCTACTAATACAAGTAGTAACTTAATGCGAGGCCCTAGGCCGAGCTTCACATAGCACTGAAGGTGCAGAGCGTCCCAGGAAAGCCGCTCATACATTTAAACTTATATTAAGTGGGTGGGCGGCCTCGCATTAAGTTATTTGAACATATTTTAAGTGGGTGGGCATCTTCCTTGGGACGCTCCGCACCTTCGGTGCTAAGTTACTTTATAAACCCTTAGTAATTTAATGCGAGGCCGTAGGCTGAGTTCCACGAGCGTCTCAGGGAAGCCGCCAACCCACTTAACATATGTTTAAGTAACTTAATAGGTGGCTTCCTTGGGACGCTCCGCACCTTCGGTGCTACGCGGAGCTCGGCTTTCGGCCTCGCATTAAGTTACTTCAACTTATATTAAGTGGGTGGGCGTCTTTCTTGGGACGCTCCGCACCTACGGTGCTACGCGGAGCTCGCCCTTTGGCCTCGCATTGAGTTACTTCAACTTATATTAAGTGGATGGGCGGCTTCCTTGGGACGCTCCGCACCTACGGTGCTACGCGGAGCTCGGTCTTCGGCCTCGCATTAAGTGTAGTGAACGTATGATATTGTGTTTACGCGTGCGAAGCCGCGGGCAAAAGCTAGTGGATCATATAGTTATGCTGAAATACAAACATGCAATATTAGCCGGGTTAGTGAAGATACAATACAAAACAATACAATACAAGTACTCTTTATTGCACACCTCATAAAACATACAGGAGAAATACAATGCAAGAAATATAGAAGATATTTCTGTATAACATACTATATATGGAAAGCATCAATACGCCTCAGAAAATACCAAAAAACTAATAAAAATGTAGAAAACCATTGATACAAAGACCATAGCTCAAGGAAAAATTGAAATGAGTGGGAGACCTTGTGGAAGAAACCAAAAAGTTTGCTTAGAGTTAGGGTGGCGGAAATGTTAACGCGCTGGACCGGTGTCTTCCATCAGGTAACTCATTTCAATTTTTCTTTGAGCTTTGATCTTTGTATCAATGCGTTAATATAAAAATTGAAGTGTACCTTTAAAAAAATTAGACATTACATGTTATAAATTTATAATTAAAATGTACCTGCGTTATACAAACAACCGGCGCGTAAAAAGTCTTTAAAAACATAATTACAATATTTAAGTCACGTCCGTTGGCTCATGTCAAACCTTTGATGTTTGAAATCAATTTCAAAAATCCAAGGGCAATTCATCAACAAACAAATTACTAAAATCGTGGGTTCAAACAAGAAATTAACTCAATATTTTGAGCACAAAGGACTTATCTGGCGTATAGGGGGATGTACTGATAATTTTAGAAGGGCGTGTTTGTCAGAAGGTCACAATCGACGGCAAAAAACATAAATGTTGTAAACGCCAGTGGCGGTTACTAGGTTTTCGCTATTTTTCGTCGCAGCTACCTACCTTTGTGGCAGCTACCTTAAACATAAAGACCGAGAATTCACTACCGCATACAAAATCTACGTTATAAAGTATTGACATACCGATAATGTTCTTAGAAGTATGAAAATAATAGCATCGCGTGCTTTTAATTCCGATTGAATGCGTCTCCGGCAATTCTTGCTAAAAACCAATAGGGAGATACTTATGTGTAGTGCTTTATTCTGTCATACAACTAAGCTCACCAACAATAGTCGCAAATAAATATTAAGGGACAATCTTACACAAATCGACCTAGTCCCAAACTAAGCAATGCTTGTACTATGGGTACTAGACGACGATATACATATAAACGGGTCATGGATGTTATCTATACGTATATCGCTCGAGTTTATTACACAAATACTTGCCCTTGCAGGGATTGAACCCAGGACCGCCGGCTCAATAGGCAGATGTACTACCACTGTGCCAACCGCGTCATCAAATAGAACAGAAACAATTCACCACTACCGCTGCAAGATATAAAAAATTGGGCAAGTGCGAGCCCGACTCGCGCATGAAGGGTTCCGTACCTATACATATATATAATCTATAACAAGTTTGTTGTATGGGAGCCCCCCTTAAATATTTATTTTATTTTATTTTTAGTATTTGTTGTTATAGCGGCAATAGAAATACATCATCTGTGAAAATTTCAACTGTCTAGCTGTCACCGTTGTTGAGATACAGCCTGGTGACAGACGGACGGACGGACGGACGGACGGACAGCGAAGTCTCAGTAATAGGGTCCCGTTTTTACCCTTTGGGTACGGAACCCTAAAAAGGTACTTTTAAGTTACTATCTTCTTTCTTCCAAATAGTCTGTATTTCCACATTTTATTTTATCTACCTACCGTTGTACAGGGCCAAGCCATCCAATTTTAATTACGGACCCTAATCGTTCGCCCTTTACTCTAATCAGACAGTTATCCCCATTTCGTTTATAAAACTGGTCAAGTGCGAGTCGGGCTCACGCACCAAGGATTCCATTCTACTAATATTATGTGACAATATAAACGAACCTGCATTTAATATTTTATTGTTTTTTGTTCTAATATCGTCAGTAAAAAGAAGTAGGCACACATTTTTAAAGGGCAGTAGGTACGCATTCTCCCCTGCACTTGCAAGCGTCCATAGACAACAGTAACAGCTTACCATCAGGCGGGCCGTACGCTTGTTCGCCACCTCCGTGGTCCATAAAAAAATCGCATTCTGAAAAAAAATATTCTATTAAGCATAAATAATACCTTTAAATAAAAATACAAAGAGCAGATTCTATCTTTTGATATTCACAAAAGTCTGTTCAGAATAGTCATCATCATCCTCCTAGCCTTTGTCCCATATCTTTGTAGAGAATGAATTCTCAATCGGGGTCGGCTACCTAAATCCCAAGATGTGGCGTAGGCACTAGTTTTTACGCAAGCGACTGCCATCTGACCTTCCAACCCTGAGGGGAAACTAGGCCTTATTGGGCTTAGGTGGTTTCCTCACGCTGTTTTCCTTCACCGAAAAGCGAGTGGTAAATATCAAATGACATTCCGTACATAAGTTCCGAAAATCTCATTGGTACGGGCCGGGCTCGAACCCGCGACCTCCGGATTGAAAGTCACATTCCCTAACCACTAGGCTACCACCGCTGTTCAGAATAGTATTTTTTTTTTATTATTGAGTAAAATGTGATGCAAATGTAGCTACTTACGCGCGTCTTATTACCCTAACAAATGCAAAAACTGGAGCAATGTACAAATACAATAGGTACAACAATACTTTATAGCACACCAATAAATGTTTACAAAAGGAAACAAGACAAATAAAATGTATAAATAACGGGAGAAATAGGCGATATTATCGATAAAAAGCGATCTCTTCCAGACAACCTTCGGGTAGTGAAAGGTACCATGGAGCTATAAACTCGTGGAAATACTTGGAATTCAAGAAACGACATAAAAACTGAAGCTTATGCCTATATTACCTGCAAGAGAACCAAGGTTGTAGATATAGCTCAGACAGTCGCCAAACTTAAGTGGCAGTGGGCGGGGCACATTGCTCGTAGAACCGGTGGCCGTTGCGGCAGAAAGGTTCTTAAGTGGCGAACGCGGACTGGAAGACGCAGCGTGGGAACGCTCCCAACAAGGTGGATCGACGACCTGGTTAGGATCTCGGGCAGGATTTGGATGAGGGCAGCGCAAGACCGATCGTTGTCGAGTGACCTTTGTCCAGTTAAGTCTGTCACTCGAAAAGATACCTCTAACCTCGTTTGACCTTACAAAAAGGCAATAATCCCAATCCTCCAACATCGATACTTCTACGTCACTACAAACCTAACACAAACGTCGTAAACGCCATATGACACCATGTCCTTTACGACATTTCAGTTTTGACTAACTTATGGATACGTCTAATGTCAAACGCAGGCACTCGATCATAGAGTACGCTACAGATTCCAGAGGCAACTATTTATCATGCCTTTACCCTAATTCCTGTATTAATGTTGCCCTCTCTGGCGAAAATACGATGACGGATCTGTGCGCCTACCATGAGAACTCGAAGGTGAGTAAAAACCATTCTTACCGCATCATAGTGCCACTTATCAGTGAAACGGGGAAATTAGGTCATTGTCAGTTCAAAAAACAAAATTTGTCCCTTCGGTGGTCAAAAGTTAAGAGCTTGTATGAATCTAGGTTATGTTGCTATTACATCGGATTATAGAAGAGGGAACGTTCTTTATTCTCACAGGCATTTAATCAGAAAATTAGGCCCTGGAATCCTTAATTTCGCAAATGTCCACCGGAAAGACGCGCACCTAAATCTGACAATGACCCAATTAGGAACCACAACTGTCTTGCGTTCGAGTTCTCTGTGTGAGAAGATTGTTGCGACACCCTTCAGTTCACAGATAAGTTAGTTGCACTATCAAGACGAATTGCATCGACAAAATATAACCAACGATAGAAAGCGCAAGACTGTCATAGTTTGACATTGAAAACACCTCATCAACGGGGTAAGGACTCTGTTGTTATAATACATTTAGCGAGCGAGCAAAACGAGCGAGGCATCTCCGTTTCAGCTTAGCGAAAAATCTTTCGTATGTCCGGATTTCCAGTTGCCTTTCCGCGGTTCTCGCCAAAAGGTCGCATTTTTCAACCGATTCTCATGAGATTTACTGAGGTTCGATAAGTATGTAGATTCTTCGATATTTCTTACGTCGCGTCGTCAAAGTGAGATTTTCTCACCAAACCAGCACTAGAGTGAGATTTTTTCGTCCCGATGACACCGGGGATTCCCGTGGTAACGCCGTGCCTGTCCCTAATTGATGGCGTCGCGTTATTTTTCCCGAATTAATTCCGTTTCCCGACGGTGGCGAGTTAACGTTCGCGGTTAATTTGTTCCCAAGACCTTATTAACTTTTTAAAATATTGCTCCATTTACAGGCTTCTTAATTTAAAGCTTACAAGCGAAGAAAAAACACATTGTTTCACATAATTATTAAAAAAAAAAACGGTTTAAGAGGCCTTATATACTTTAAAATCTATTTTTTTCATATCATGACATATATATTGATAATTTTAAACAACAGTCCTATGCCGACAGTAGGCGTCAATTCTTGCACCGAAAATCCCGGGATACGACCATCACTCAGGTTGACTGGTAGAGAATGCCTCATGGCATTAAGTCCGCCTTTTATACGATAAGTTTTCTTTTGTGGAATAAAGATTAAATAAAAAAATAAATCACTCCTACATATTTAGTCATTCCAACATAAATTCCAAAAACACTCCTTCCCTTTTCCGCACACGCGCGATTACGAAAATCATCCAAAGTGCCCCCAACAATGGGGCAATTTTCGCGAAATTAATTTAGCCCAAAATAACCACGATATTCGGTATTAAATGACTCCCGTCTGTCAGAGCCAGGGGCGCCAATAAAATTTCTCATTAACGTCAATTCCTTCCTTTGGAACAGTTTTGGGGGTCCGTGGAAATTAGTTTGGGGCTAATCGGGACGATGTTTAAATCTTGTTAATAAATTATGCGACACAAGAGGTTCGGGGTATATACTTTACTTGTTCGCCGGGTTTCACATCAATAGTTCATATTAATGTAAATGAATCAATGTATAACACTCTAATTTCTATAAATTCTATTAAAATTAACAATAACACTCGAATTTCAATGGATATTGCTTGTCATATTTTACAACTCAATAAGCGTAGTTTGCGGAATTATGAAAATGAAAGCAATGATACTTTCGGATATACAATATTTAGTACAGTCAAATGCAAAAATATGACTGTATCGAATGAATCCTCTAAATATGCGCCGAAAACCGTTGATTATAAGAGAGATAGGACACTTTTTGAGAGGGATGAATCCGCGCATATTTTTACACTTGACTTTATACTCCTTTCGTACGTGCACCGCACAAGTACATTTAGTTACAATGATAATTTTGCATTAAGGTAGGTATAGAAATTGGCAGAAAACTGGTTTAGATAAGGGTAGAACGGCGACCTCGTACTAAACGAAACGAACGAATGTCTGTCAGAAAAGTAGGTTAGGTTAGGTTAGAACTACGACACCCTAAAAACGAACGGCTAATTGTAAACTGAAGGATACTGTTACGAGCGTGGGGTTCGTATTTGATAGAAAAGCACAAATTAATCCACAAATGAAAACACACACTTTATTACCAAAATCACGCACTTACAATTCACACGAACTGTACTTAAAATCCACTAATTAACACAAACACACTATTACACAAATTACGCACTCACTATTCACACGAACTGTACTTAAAGCGCACTAGTCACTTGAGAGTCTTTCTTTCCGATTATCCTTGCACTAGCATTCGATCGCAGTTAAAATGTAACTAACTCATGCCGGCCGTCGGCGCCTTATATATCCCGCGGAACCGTTCTGGACGCATTGTCCACACATATCGCGAATATTCTAGTAAGGTCCAGTGTGAGGGCCGAGAACATTCGAGGCCATATATGTCTCTCTCTAATGGTGCACTCTCTGTCACTCCCTTCTCGAATGTTCCGAGTATAGCTATCTCTTTCTAGTAGTCCTATCTCTGTCACACACTTCTCGAATGTTCCGAGTATAGCTATCTCATTCTACTAGTGCTATCTCTGTCACTCCTACGGGATATTTCGCCATATAACGATTTGTGCTTCAGAGGCCCATAAGGGGTCCTGAAAACGCCTGAAAACGGGTTTTCAGGTTATGGCGTCATCTGATAGAGGGTGCCCTGAAACGGACTGAAAACATGTTTCAGGCGCCTGAAAACGACGGCAACTTGGGTGAAATTTCGATCTTTAGATATGTGATAGAGCAACTTCTGAAACGGCCTGAAATGACTTTTCAGCCTGCTGAAAACGCCTCTAAAGCACTGAAATTGACGTTCAAAGTTTTTGAACTAACCTACCGGCGTAACACTACCCCCTCCTAAGACATGCTCGTCCCGAGCATCATTATTTCCGTGGTATCTGGCCAGCCGGTCAACATGAACAATCTTGCTCGGACTACGAGGATTCCGCTGGATTCGATACGTGACGTCGTTTATTTTGGTGACTACCTTGTAAGGCCCTTCCCAATTCGGAGATAGTTTCGGGGACTTTCCTACTCGTCGCATAGGGTTATGTAGCCACACCAACGAACCTTCCTCAAAACCCACTTGATAAGACTTCCGGTCATATCGGGTTTTCATCTTTATGCTAGCGTGGAGCCCGTGTTCACGTACCAGGCTGTGAACATCATCAATCCGATCCCGCAAATCACTTGCATATTCCGTGATGGTCCTTGGTGTATCGGGCGGACGTCCAGTCAGGAGATCTGCAGGCAAACGGAGTTCTCTTCCAAAATTCGCATACGATGGAGTAACCGCCGTACTTTCGTGAGTTGCCGATCTATAAGACAACAGGAAGAGGGGGATATGCCGATCCCAATCTTTTTGATGGCTCTCAACGACCTTAGCTAGATGTCTCTCCAGTGTCTGGTTAAATCTCTCAACCATTCCATCTGACTGTGGATGATACGCCGTAGTCCTCGTCTTATGAATTCCCATTATGCGACAAGTCTCCTGAAAGACCGCAGATTCGAAGTTTCTTCCTTGATCACTGTGGATTTCGAGTGGCACTCCAAAGCGACAAAACACTTCGTTCACTAACTTTTCCGCTATGGTGACAGCTTCTTGGTTAGGAATCGCAAATACTTCAGGCCACTTCGTGAAGTAATCCATCACGACAAGAATGTACTTGTTTCCGGAGTCAGATGCTGGAAACGGTCCTGCGACGTCTAATGCAACCCGTTCCCAAGGGGCTCCAACGTTGTACAACTTGAGTGTTCCTCGGCTACGGGTGTGCGGTCCCTTGACTGATGCACAGTTAGTGCATCGTTTACACCAATTTTCAACATCTTCTCGGCAGTGAATCCAATAAAAGCGTTGCCGAATTTTCATTAGGGTCCTTTTTACTCCAAGGTGTCCACCGGATGCTCCATCGTGAAAGCTTCTCAAAACATCTTTCACCCTTTTCTTTGGGACAACGACTTGTAGGTGAGCATCCTTCCCATTTGTTGATTCCCATTTTCTACACAGAACGCCATTATGCATTACCAAGCTATCCCATTGTGCCCAGTAGCTTTTTGTTACTGCACTCATCGGAGCTACATCACACCATCTTGGTTTAGGCGCACCAGCATTAATCCAATCAAAAATGGGTCTCACGTCTGGGTCCTCCTGTTGCGCTTTCTGCATGATCTCATCACTCCACTCATCGCTGACGGTATCAGTTCTTATCATTCGAACACATTCCTTATCTTCTTGTTTTGAGCAATGCTTACAGTCGTCCGCACAAGGTCTTCGTGATAGGCCGTCAGCATTTCCATGTGATTTCCCACTACGGTGTTCGATGATGAAATCATATTCCTGCAGTTGTTCAATCCATCTTGCCACTTGTCCTTCGGGGTTTTTAAATTCTAGCAACCACTTCAAAGCAGCATGGTCAGTTCTGATACGAAACTTTCTTCCCAACAGATATTTACTGAAATGCTGTAACGTCTTGACAACTGCTAGCAATTCCCTCCGAGTGACACAGTAATTCCTCTCTGGTTTAGATAATGACTTGCTGAAGTACGCAATCACAACTTCATTATCTCCTTTCTTCTGTGACAAGACTCCTCCAATTCCAGTGTTGCTAGCGTCTGTGTCCACAATAAAATCCACCTCCGGGTCTGGATACCCCAATATTGGCGTTTCACAAAGTCTTCCTTTAAGCTCGTTGAAACTTGACTCACATCGTTCGTTCCAGTCAAATGATCGTTTTTCTTCCGTTAGTTGATGCAAAGGCTTTGCTATATCCGAGAAGTTCTTCACAAAACGTCTGTAGTATGAGCAAAGCCCCAAAAAGGCACGTACTGCAGTCTTGTCTTTTGGCGTCGGCCAATCCTTCACGGCGCTAATCTTCTCAGGATCTGTCTGGATGCCGTCCTTTGAAATCACGTGTCCCAAGTAATTCACTTTACGTTTGAAAAACGAGCATTTCTTCGGACTGAGTTTCAGATTTGCCCCTCGTAGTTTGGCTAGCACCTGCTCCAATTTATTCAAGTGGTCATCGAAGTCTCTACCAACGATAATGATGTCATCTAAATAGACCAAGCAAGTTTCTCCTAGAAGTCCAGCTAATAGTTGTTCCATTAATCTCTCAAATGTGGCTGGTGCATTACACAGTCCAAATGGCATAACATTGAACTGCCAGAGTCCCTTGCCAGTAGAGAAGGCCGTCTTCTCTTTATCCTTGTCCTTGATTTCGACTTGCCAATAGCCACTTTTCAGATCCAACGTTGAAAACCATTTCATTCCGTTCAACGTGTCTAAGGTGTCGTCGATTCGAGGAAGTGGGTAGCTGTCCTTCTTTGTCACATCATTAAGTCGACGGTAGTCAATACAGAATCTCATGGTGCCGTCCTTCTTTTTAACCAAAACTACGGGAGAACACCACGGGCTTGTTGAAGGTTCAATAACTCCGCTTCTTCGCATTTCCTCGATCATGCCCTCAACCTCCTTCTCCCGAGCTACTGGAACTCTACGCGGGCGCTGTCGGATAGGCGTGGTTTCCCCAGTGTCGATCTCATGCTGGACCACTCCAGTTCTTCCAATATCATCGTCATGCGTAGAAAAGACATTGCGATAACGCAGCAGTAAGCTACGCGCCTTAAGAAATTCCTCCTTGGTAAGGCCCTTCCTGGAGTCATTCAGTAACTTTTCAACATCCAGTGAAGGCTTAACATGCCCAGGATTGATGCTTACCTCAGATTCTCGACAGCTTCGTAACCAGGAAATTTCTTCGCATGATCCGACCAGCGTTCCTTTATTGAGGACGCATTCTGTGTCGCTTGGATTAAGGATCCTTACAAATGCTGTAGATGCCGTGGTTACCATTGTACGGGCTGTTATCCACAGTTTATCAGCATCCAACCTCTCCACCACCACACAGCGGTGAGATTGCGGCCCTGTGGAGTTCGGCAATTTCACTGGAACTAAAACCTGCGACCTTGGTTGAAGAATGGTTCTCCTGGTACAGTAGACATTTCCATGTACTCCACCTTGTATAGGAATCTCATCAACTCCAAACTTTAGAACTCCAACCTTCAAGTCGATTTTACAATCATATCTCCTCATAAAATCCAATCCAATAATGCAGTCGTCCACGATGTTAGCAACGATCACTCTATGCCAGTATTCTTTTTCACCTATTTTCACAGCCAACTCCCGCTCTCCTTGGACGGAAATGTACTGGCCGGTAGCGGTCTGCAGCTGGAGATGCCTAGGTCGGACTAGATGATCTCTGGTCAGGTGTCTCAGTAGCCGAGAGCTGATCACAGTCCGAGAAGCTCCGGTGTCTATGGTCAGGAGACATGCTATTCCACAAATTTCTCCTTTGACAACCAGACTATTCCCGTCGTTCGCCTGTGAGATCATAATTGGGACATTTCGACCACCAGCCAGCACTCGTCCCATAGTCCTGGCTTTTATTCGTTTCCCTGTTGGGGCTCTGACTCCACAGAGCCTATTGTCCTCACCATTGGAGCGGGGTCTCTGTCCCTCCTAGTCCTTTTCGGACAGCCTGACTGCAGGTGACCACGTTCTCCACAATGGTAGCAACGTGGCCCAAATTCGCGGCGGGAATCTACTGGCTTCGTTGTTGACACTTCTCGCACCCTGAAAGGCCTGGATGAATCCTGTCGTACGGCTTCCACCTCGAGAGCGTGGGCTACCGCATCCTTTAGGCTGCCATGATGTCCCAATCGCACGGCTGCCCTCACTTCCAGATCCCGGATCCCATCGATGAAGGCCTGCACCAGCATACTGTCCACAAAGGACGCGGACGTACGTTGATAGGCCTTTCTAACCAACTTCTCGATTTCCAGGGCCCACTGTTGTAAGGACTCATTACGTCCTTGCGTCCTGTCCTTCAACTGAGCTCGATATACGTGCTCAAGGTGACTGTCACCGTATCGTGCCTCCAAAGCTTCTAGAAGGCGGTCGTATGTCTGGTCGTTTCCCAGAGCTTCGAGTATGGTGAGGGCCTCGTCACGGAGCGCCAAGGTTAATGCTGTCCTCGCTTGCTCTTTATTCCAGCCATTAGCGCGGGAAACAGACTCAAACTGCAGCTTATAAGCGGCCCACGATGAGGTACCATCAAAAGGCGGTACCTTGAACCTGCCGCCTCCAGCCACCGATGCGTCGGGTACACAGGTGCTCGTACCATTAGTCACTTTAATTTCTAATTTTTGGAGGCGGTTTTTATAGGTCTCAACATCCTCCTTGACAGTTCGCACCTTTTCCTTGAAGCCCTCCATTTCTTTGTTGACCTCATGGATTCGAGTCTCCAATTTTATGTCCATGTCGGCCAGTTTTTCCTGCACCTCAAGCATTTCCTTCTTCCATTCAGTCGTGCACTCGTGCACCTCACGTAGCATACGAGACTGTTCCTCCTGTTTCTTCACCTGTTCGTCCTGTTTCCTCGCCTGTTCGTCCTGTTTCCTCGCCTGTTCGTCCTGTTTCCTCGCCTGTTCGTCCTGTTGTTCCTTTTGTTCTCGAAGGATTCGGGACTGTTCCTTTAGGAGGACGAATATGGCGTTGAGATCCACACCTTGTGCAGCTGGAGAAGGTGATTCTGACGTACCAGGCGTCGAGTCTCCCGATCCAGATGTTTGGCTTCGCGTCGTCACTCCTTTCGGCTCGGTTTCTCGTGGCATTAACGGCATTTTCTATCCGCACTTCTGACACCAAATGTTACGAGCGTGGGGTTCGTATTTGATAGAAAAGCACAAATTAATCCACAAATGAAAACACACACTTTATTACCAAAATCACGCACTTACAATTCACACGAACTGTACTTAAAATCCACTAATTAACACAAACACACTATTACACAAATTACGCACTCACTATTCACACGAACTGTACTTAAAGCGCACTAGTCACTTGAGAGTCTTTCTTTCCGATTATCCTTG
Organism: Apotomis betuletana; assembly: GCA_932273695.1. NCBI lineage: Eukaryota > Metazoa > Arthropoda > Insecta > Lepidoptera > Tortricidae > Apotomis > Apotomis betuletana. The sequence goes on along the minus strand of OW026321.1, from coordinate 2,745,397 downwards.
CACTAGCATTCGATCGCAGTTAAAATGTAACTAACTCATGCCGGCCGTCGGCGCCTTATATATCCCGCGGAACCGTTCTGGACGCATTGTCCACACATATCGCGAATATTCTAGTAAGGTCCAGTGTGAGGGCCGAGAACATTCGAGGCCATATATGTCTCTCTCTAATGGTGCACTCTCTGTCACTCCCTTCTCGAATGTTCCGAGTATAGCTATCTCTTTCTAGTAGTCCTATCTCTGTCACACACTTCTCGAATGTTCCGAGTATAGCTATCTCATTCTACTAGTGCTATCTCTGTCACTCCTACGGGATATTTCGCCATATAACGATTTGTGCTTCAGAGGCCCATAAGGGGTCCTGAAAACGCCTGAAAACGGGTTTTCAGGTTATGGCGTCATCTGATAGAGGGTGCCCTGAAACGGACTGAAAACATGTTTCAGGCGCCTGAAAACGACGGCAACTTGGGTGAAATTTCGATCTTTAGATATGTGATAGAGCAACTTCTGAAACGGCCTGAAATGACTTTTCAGCCTGCTGAAAACGCCTCTAAAGCACTGAAATTGACGTTCAAAGTTTTTGAACTAACCTACCGGCGTAACAATACTATGCGAAACGTTATTCTGGCAATCGATATTTCTTTCGAGTAACATTATGCAATACAAAATAGTACATATAGGCATCGGATAATCGGATGCTTTTATACCTAAACTTTGGAGGCGGCTTTGTTGTTCAGTTGTAGGTATATGGGCTTTGTTTGAGGTATGAGTGCGATAGAAATAGGATTTTGTCAACTTTAGGTAAATATCCACCTGAATTCCCGATTCCTATACATTACATACTTGAATGTCCCGGATTGCAGGTGTTTGTGGCTCAAACCGAAGGTAAGGGCTATAATTATGCAATCTGGGTCTTTTGGCTGGGTCTTTTGTCTAAGGTTTTACGTCTTTCCTTGGCTAGGAAGTGAGATTGTCTCCCATTTACGGTATTTATGAAATATGGATGGATGTTATTATTTTAATTCCATCTAGTCCACCGACCGACCGCGTTTTCTTATCCGTGGTCGCCACTAGGACTTTGCTGCCCCAACGGCCGTCGATTCTCCGGGCTACATGGCCTGCCCATTGCCACTTCAACCGTGCAATCCTGTGAGCTACATCGGTTACCTTAGTTCTTCTGCGCATATAATTTCTGATTCTATCGCGCAAAGAAACCGGAAAGTGGTTGAGATCGCCTATGATTTACCTCTATTTGTAATTATGTTACGAGTATCTGCCTTTTTATTTCGTTCTTTTTGAGGTGTGCAAAAAAGAGTATTCTATCTTCTATCTATCTTTGACGGTCGCAGGGAATATTGGATGCGGTCTGTACGGGATCGCACTTTGTGGCAAGCCATGGGGGAGGCCTATGTTCAGTAGTAGACGTCTGTGGCTGGTAGATAGATCATCATCATCATCATCATTTCAGCCATAGGACGTCGACTACTGGACACAGGCCTCCTCAATAGATTTCCATATGGGCCGCATCCAGCGAGTCCCCGCAAGACTAACCAGGTCGTCCAACCACCTTGCCGGTACGTGGTCTCCACTCAATATAGATAGATAGATAATTTTAATTGCACAAGAACCTTCCTGCTCCCATACCGACCCCAGCTTATCCCAAATCAATATTGGTAGAATGTCATCGTAATTGACTTACCAAAGTTGTCGACGGACTAAATACTCAAAAACTCCGTCCGTAAGTATATTCCCGACTTGGGAACTTTTCTTTTTTCCAACGTTGAGTCAAGAGAAAGTTAACGCGAAAAAGTCTAACTTAGAAAAAGGTCGCAAGTTATTTTTTTCAAGCTGTCAGTTAAGACTGTTTGGATGTTATTAAAAATTTTGTTTGTATTAGGTGTATTGCTAGATTTTTTTTATAATGGACGCGTCGAAGTGTATATAGGGCGTTGATATTTTGATGAAGTTTGTTTTTGTTTGTATTCGTTTATTTTCTTTGTTTTTACGATAATATATATATTTTTTTCTAAATATCGATGAGGTATTGCGATATATCTAATTGAGCATTTATTAAAGCTATTTTAAGCACAACAATCATCATCCTCCTAGCCTTTGTCCCATTTTTTTGAGAATGAATTCTCAATCGGGGTCAGCTACCTAGCTATTTTAAGCACAACAATAAATAAGTATAAAAAAATCAGACAACCTCACACAAATCGATCTTATCCGAAATTAAGCTCAAGAAGACTTAAGTATAAATACGAATAATAAGTAATTTACAAACAACCTTTGTACATGCTTATTCTTTTGTAAGTAATGTGTTTTTCTTGTTTTTATGTACAATAAAGTGTTTACATACATACATACATACATACAACCAAACAGTGAGTTAGTATTCTAACTAGCTTGTTTTTGTAAACATCAAAATAAAGGATCTTCTGTATCATTTAATTCTGAGCACTAGCTGAGCGCATTTCAATGATTTTCTAGATTTCCAAGCACACATTTAGCACTACACACATTTAACCAACTACAACGTAAAAAGACGATTGACTTTGCCCCCGACTGAACGATGCCAATTGTCACCCACTCCAAAATATGAGCACTAATCGAAAGTCTCTTCAGAATGTTAACGCAATGTTCTTCCAGATTAATATTGCAAGTCTGAATGCAAATTGAAATGCGTCGCTCATAAGTATAGCGGTGATCAAAATGGGTCAATAGGGAGAAGTCAGAAACAATAAGAGATAGGGAAATCTACTCTTAGGATGGCGTCGATTTTAGGTTTATTAGAAACTGCATTTTTTTTTATAAATCTTATACGTAATTTTGTACATAACCCGGTTAAAACCGCTGTATAATGTTACAATACGACAAGCGATTACTTACAGAATTTTAACAATATTAAAATATGAGATTTGTAAAAAAATTAATGCGGTTTTTCTATTTAATCAAAAATCTATGGCATAGTTCCTAAGAACAGAATTGCGGATCTCCTTTAGTTTTCTTTTGCACCCTACTATTGATCACCCTGTATACCTTTTTTTTATTTATTTATTTATCATAAAAAACTTATGTGGTATGTAAAACATTTATATTCCGCCAAACTGAGGACAGTTTGTTGGCGGATAAAGCGCTCACAAACATTTTCGTGTGCTACCACTTATAAATTACTTACTTAAATTATAACTTATTAACTCCACTAATTTTACTGCTACCCTATCAACAATCTGTTAGAATAATATGACAAGGGATAAAGTTTATTGGTATGTTCGATGAAACAAATATGAAGCATACAACTGCAAAATAGTCATATAGGATCAATTCTTCGGTATGGTTTAATCTTTTGGGGCAACTCTACAAATAAAATACTAGTTTTTACTGCCCAAAAAAAATGTATCCGTGCCATCTGCAACCTTAAGCAAACTGATAGTTGCAAATCGTACTTTCCGGAATTGAAGATCTTAACGCTAACTAGTCTGTACATTTACGAGGTAGCCACTTTTGTAAAATCAAATCCAAATTTATTTCCACAGAAAGTAAGATCAATCTCTGAGAGCTCGCGTTACAAGCACAAAATTAACATCGTTCCAGGCAAAACCGCATTGCTCCGAAATAGCATATTGGGTATGGCCTCTAAAATATATAATTTCTTACCAGAGGAGCTCAAAGACTTAGAGGTTTACACATTTAAAAGAAAACTTAAAGAAGAGCTCATCAAAAAAGCTTATTATACAATAGACGACTTTTTTAAAGAAAAGTTATGTACTTTAAATGTGAAGATTGTTCTGTAATTTAAATCGTTATTTAATTCATTTTAATTTTAATTCTCATTCTAAAAGAGCGTAGGCGACCAGTAATTGGGTACTTACTTTCCTGCAATCACTATAAATTATGACAATAAACAGACAATATATATGTACTTCTACTATATTTACTCCATAGGTATATGCCATTAGGCATTAAGTTCGCCATTTGTACTGACTTTTGTTATTTAAATCGTAGTAATGATAATGTATAAATATTGTATTAAACATAAAACTAATTTTAAGGTATATAGCATGCAATTACTGTCTATTTAACCGACTTCATTTTAGTTACCTAAGTAATCAAGTTTCACATGCCTAACGGTAGAATATATTATGGAACCAAGTTACTACTGGAAGACCTTATATGTACCGTATATTCTGGTGAATAAATATCATTCATTCATTCATTTAAGATAGACGGACAGCAAGACTTTGAAATCAAAATCAAAAAATCTCAGACCGCTGTTGAGAAGAAAGCCGCAAGAAACTCACAGATAGTTAATAAATATCGGACAACCTCACACAAATCGATCTGTGTCGACGTGTCGAGTAGTCCCAAAGTGAGCTCTAGTAGGCTTGTATTATGGACACTAGACGACGATAAGCGCTGTTTACTTAAGTTTATGTTTTATGTACAGCAACTATTTGTGAGTTCCTGTAATTGGCTCTGTATTTTTATATAAGTTTCTATATTTAGTGTATTAGCTGTTGGTTCTCCTAAAATAAATAAATAAATAAACATACTCATATAGATAAATACATACTTAAATACAAATAACATCCATGACCCAGGCACAAACATTCGAGTTCATCACACACATATTTGCCCTTGCCGGGATTCGAGCCCGGGACTGCCGGCTCAGCAGGCAGCTGTGTTACCACTGTGCCAACCGCGTCGTCAAAAATTGGCTTATTTCCTGCATGATACGCAAAGCATCATCAGAGCCTTACCCCAATCAATAAAGGTAATAAAACAAAGTCAATTTCCGTCGAAAATGTGTTTTAAATCAGTGCAGCTGGAATCACCCCGGCAGGGGTCGTAAACTGGGGCGGACAGGTTTATACCGGTTTATTCCGGTTTTTAGGGGTCCGCCGGTTCTTTATGAATTCCGGGTCAGTTTATGGAGTGACCGCTAATGAAATGAAACTAAGAGGTAGTAAATGCGGTAATTTTTGACATATCTACTCAAAGCAACTACCTGTACGTCTAGCATCACTAGACACGCAACAAATACTTCCCGTCAATTTCCTGTCAATACCGTGCGAGCAAGACAAGCGAAGCGGCAAGATATGCCACCTCTACTGCTGAGAGACACAATCGTCCTCCTTGAACATAACCCAGTCAATTTAAGTTTGCCCATGTTGTCTGTCGTCGCATACAAACTAGATGCAAACGAAATTTTATCGGGTAACATCTACGTGTTGTACAGACAGGGAGTCAGAGCCGAAATAGTGATAGGTACTGTCTAAAACTGTTTGTGGTAATGACATTAATCACGTTGGTACGTATTGTACGGAATCCTTAGCCGCCATTTTGTCGTAACAAGCTGCGGAATGAGACGATGCGAGTGATACGTCATCATACGGGGCTTTGGCGGCCTTAAAAATAATACTCGGTTTTCTTTTCCTGATTTATTTCCTTCGTTTGTCCGTATCTAACAAAAATATATGTCAGAAACAGAAATAACTTCAAACAATCTTATACAATAAATAGCAGTGTGTGGGTCATCAACGGTGATGTGGGAACCCGTAAGCCCACAAGTGCCGCAACAAACATCTACAACAGATGCTGTGGCCAATGATGATGAGTGTGTGGGTGACATGAATGGACAGAAGAAGAAAGAAGTATGCAAGAGGAAATTTGAAAGTAGTACCAATTAGGAAGAAGCTGTAAGCTAACCGACTATCATGGTTTAAGCACGTGATGCGAAGAGAGGAAAGCCACATAACCTGAAAAGCGTTACGCATGAATGTGAATGGATATAAAAGAAGAGGAAGACAAAAGGAAAAATTGATGGAATGTGTGAAAGATGATTTGAATGAGAAGGAAGTAAACGACAAGATGACGAGTAATAGGGAAGAATGGAGGAAGAAAACATGCCGCGCTGACCCCAAATAAATGTTATACGGGCAAGGGAATGATGATGATGATGATTCACGGGTTCAAAAACCAGGTATTTGTAAAAGTAAGAAGAATCTAATGAAACCTCTTAACTTTTTTAACGCCCCGTAAAATTCAAACTCTCCGGTCGTGACATTGGAATGTCCAACGCGTGTTGAAAGTGTTGAAGCCTATGCACGGAGGTTGATATACTTCTACACGCTGTGATGGATATACCTATACTTCGTCGGCGTCCAATAAGTTTAATAAAAAAAACCGGTCAAGTGCTAGTCGGACTCGCGCACCGAGGGTTCCGTACAAACACTTTCCATCCTTAAGTGGTTAAGTTAAGTTTGCACCTGGTATGTATAGCGCTCCATACAAAGGAGGTGCAAAGTTAACGCAACCAATCCCGTTTGTTGTATGGGAGCCCCCCTTAAATATTTATTTTATTTTATTTTTTGTATTTGTTGTTATAGCGGCAATAGAAATACATCATCTGTGAAAATTTCAACTGTCTAGCTATCACCGTTCTTGAGATACAGCCTGGTGACAGACGGACGGACGGACGGACAGCGAAGTCTCAGTAATAGGGTCCCGTTTTTACCCTTTGGGTACAGAACCCTAAAAACACATTACTGCAGACGCTGGGACAGATGGGCTTACTGGATGTGTAGGTATAGACGTACGGATAGTGATGCGAAGCCGGCAAGCCCTTTTCACGGCTAGGCATGTATAGTGCTTTTCTCAAACATATTCATTGAAATAAAACAATACACCACTCAAAATAAAGATATATATCGGCTGTTTCCGTTATATTCCCGGCTTAGGCCTTCTCTCGAGTTGTTCCGCCCGAAACGTGTTAGGTACTTCGAAGCCTGATACCTACGCACGTTATGACGACATTTTATTTCATGGTTGAGAAAAAATATAAGTCTGTGTCTCGCAGAAGCGGCAACGTTGAAAATTAATGTAAAACTCATTTACTTAAAAACTGAATGAAATCCATAAGCAAAACAGTAATACCAACGTAACAATTTAACGATCACCACAAAACCAACTGGCCGGAGATAAAATTCCAAATTCTCTAACCGTTCGAAATTTAAAAGTAATAATCCTGAATCCCGTTCTTGTATCGTCACTTTCTTACTGCCTTCGAGGTTTTTTGTAATGAACGTTATGTCTTTAGTTATAAGTTGATTTTGCGTTGGGTTGTTTAAGTTGTGTGCGTGAGATGTAATTTCTGGTCTGGTAATAATTATTGTCAAGTAGATAATAGTTGTACAGTTGCACTCGATAAAGATTTAAAGAAATATTGTCTGGCTCAACAAAAAACATGAAAACCCGTGCATCATTTTACATAATAAAAGAGTCAACGTTATAACTATGATATAAATATCGCAATAAATAATCGTGCATCAAGGGAAAGTAATTTTACCGTCAAAAACAAACAACTCTTAAACATACCTGAATACATTTACACCTGCTTCCTTCGGTCTTTTGGGACATAGAAACTTCCAGTCTTTCACTCCCGATCCAAAAGGTCGTATGTGTATAAGTAAGATATGCACATAAGTTGTTTTACCTTTTGAAGTCTAATCATGTATGTGTGCAATATTAATGAGTATTGCCGCTTCACTTCAAAACTTGTCACCTTCTATTTACTCTAAGGGCCACACGTCGAAACTTCCAATTGAAAGGAATTCTGTATGGAACTTAGAGTAAATACGCCTAGAAACCTAGTCAGCGCTTGAAAGTGAAGCCAGTTTTGGTTAGCAGCGGGCTAAGTATCGTCCGTGTGCGCATCTGTCACAACCACAACGTCAATGTCACAAGCAACACGTCTCTATGATTGGTTCGTAGACACGCACACATACAACCAAAAGTGGATTCATCTTTCGCGAATCTGTTGTAGTAAGACTCGTTCTAGGCGTACTTATTCTAAGGTATGGAAAATAATCACTCATGAGGTATAAGTATGTATGAGAAGTACATATTTCATTTTCCTTGAAAATTGTGCAATTTATATTGTAGTTTTAGCAATTCGACTAAAACTACTTACAAAAAGTTTAAAACAAAAGTTACAAAGTTTTAAACAAACTGGTCTATAAATTGGTGCATATGCACCCCTAACCTAACACAAGTTGTTGGGCATCACAAGACCCTCATTCAATTAGTGATATAGAACATGCTGCTAAAACTGAACACAACTACAAAATTTGAAATTCTTAGCTTCAATATTGGGTGAGATCTTGTCACTTGTTCCAATTAAAGCTAAATATCGTGTGAACTACCCGTCCCATTTCCACCAATCATAGCTAAGAACCATATCGAATGACAAGTCTTTCGATTGGAAAAATCGAACTCAAATTGGTCCATTCGTTTGGGAGCTACGATGATACAAACAGATAAACCATACATACACTTTGTTCTAAGTAGGTATTTGTTACTTAGTGAGTTTTGGTTGTCTACAGACGAAAGTAATTAATAATGATCTAAAAAATAGCTATGAATATATTTCTAAATATAAGCTGACTATCTTCAATATGGCAACATTTTAAATTCGCGTATTGTCGACGTCTTTTCTGTATCGTGTAATGTAAACAACGTTGCGAAGCGCGACAGCTTGTCGAATGTTCGCAGCTAGTTGAGAAAATGGCCGAATAACTTTCAACGTTTGTGTGATTCTTTATCGCAACAATATCGAGTATAGTTTATTCCATTGGAGCCCTTTGTTTCCTAGAAACTTATTCCGTCGAATGTATAATTTCGCCGAAAAATAGTTTCGCAGAATTTTTGTTCCCCTGTTGTCATATTTTTTTCATAAATCTTGCAGATATCATCCTATTGAGTAGGTTAGAGACTTTTCACGCTACAGCTGTAGTTTTATTCACTAAAACAATAATTGCATGGCAGGAAAATAGACCTCAAAGTAAAACAAATTTAAACTAAAATTAATAACGGTACTGTTATGACAAGTACCTAATTCATCTCAAGTAACTCGTACAAAATGTATTCAAAACTCTGTTAACTATCTGCAAAGTTAAAGTATACATCTTTTGGCCAGTTGTAAGTTATAACTTTCGGCTGAAAAAGGAAAGGCGCTTTGCTTAATCCAAACCACATCCTCTAAAACTTGTACAACCCTCTTTTTGCAAAAATATTCAAATTTAATGACACGACGATAGTTATAAATTAGCACGAAACTGTGTTTATAATATTATGAATTCATCCAAAGCTTTACTTACATTTTGTCGGTTTTAATATTCAAATGCAGCAAAATAATATTACATTTTCACGCGAAGATGCTTTACCTAAACAGCATATTAGAACAAACATTAAAGCATTTTAGCACTTTAAAATTCAGTCTGTCGTAAGATAGTAGTAATAGGTTGTTGCACTCAAAAATTAAGATGATTTTTATCAGAAACATCATAAAGAACTCGTAGAAAACTTTTGAGACTTATTAGTGTCATACAAATTTCATGCGGAAAATTGATACTTTTATTGAATAATTTCCAAACCGCTCACTAGAAAATAAAATTCACTTAAAGACGTATATTACTTGGAACAGCTACAAACTAAACATGTACACTATGTCTTTAAGTGCACTGGCTGGTTATTGCAATTTTGTACAGTCCATCCATATGCAATGTCAAGGAAATTTAAACACGTACTTTTTTCGCGCTTGTCACAATGAAAATAAGGTTTAGAAAGATATGCTTTTCAGTTTCCTTCACTCAACGTCAGACTTCAACCTCATTTCTAAAGTTCACTCAGTTGATTCAATGGACAATTCTCAAGATGATAAAATAAATGCATATTCCCTATTATCAAGCAAACACGATCTATATTTTCCACCGGACTGTACCCACTCAGGTGCAAGTGTGTTCATCCTAATTACCGGTTTCTAGTTACTACTCGTATCGGTTTTTTCTCGGCCATCTGTACCGGTTTTAGTGAAGGAAGTGCGTTCAGGTATTTTAAAGTGTCTTTTTATTTTAGTTGGGTTTGTAATTAATTGGTAGCAGAGTGAAGGGATGTCGAATATGGTTTGAGGCGTACAAGTCTTGACTTGCATGTAGTTATTTATTAACTATTTTACCACTTAGTTATGTTAACAAAATTATAAAAATGTGTGTATGGGTGAAAAACGTAACTCAAGGACTAGGTAAGTAGCAACTTGTCTTTATACAGAAATTGGCGCACTATACTTATTTGAATTTGGACGTAAGGACGTAACCTCCATACTGATTTTTACACCACTAGGTACATATACCTAGACTTTTAATTAAGTTTTTCACCTATATAGTACTTATACTGAAGATAATAGAAATACAGCTACTTGAAGGTTACCTACTGAACTAAATAAAGTTTATGTATATGTATAGAATAGAGATAAGTGGAAAAAGATTGCTTGGAGAGGACTTTGCCCACCAATGGGATACAATAGGTTCATAAAAATAATAATGATTTCTATGTAAGTATATAATATGTGTACTTCTGCGTTCGCCACGGCTAGTCTAGACTAATTTCAAACATTTCTAGTACGCGTTGCTTGAAATCCACAATTATAGGATACCTTATAACCAATTACAGAGAAGTCAAAAAGTCGGTTGTATTAATCTTTCTTCCGCGTTGAAGTTCACGGGCCTCTAAGTAGTACCTATAGCATAAAAAGAGTTAACTCCTCTGAGTTTGATACTGTCTTCGTCCTCAAAGCCAATATTGATTACATTAGTAGAATCAGTATTCAAGATTCATTTGTTTAGCCTCCCATTTTTGTCTCTGGCTTACCTTGTTGGCAGTTCGTTCACCTGCGCCGCCCACTCGACGCTAGTGCTCTCATATTAGCTTGTATGGAGCGCTAACCGAGTTGACTGGAAGAGGTTCTCAGACATGTCTGGTGTGTAAGTGTGAAACGGTGCACAAAAGCGCTTGCGTTTTTGCAAATGTTTTAGCTTTGAATTTCAGGTTGGTTTCGTTGTTATTTTCTTCCAAAGATATTTGAAGAAATAACAATCTTCATTAAGATGTAATAATAATAAGCTGAAATAAGATTGTGCGAGGTGTTGAACTATCATAAGCATTTGAATAGGTGGATTGCCATTAAGATGTCCATCTAGATAGCAAACGAAGTGCACCTGAAACATTAGGGCGAGTTATACATAAACTAGTAGAGGGCCGAACTCATATTTAGTTTTGGTTCCTTCTGGTGGACATTTATGCAAGGTTAAAGATTTCACGGCTCAAGTAAAGCTGCATGTTCACAGAAGCGAAGCGGAGATGTGTAAAATGGATAAATCACATTTAATGCACTTATTTTGTGCTTCACCAAGCCGCAGCCTAATATGCTTTATTGACACGGTTGGCGCAGTTTGCGGACACCTGCCTACTGAGCCGGCGGTCCCGGGTTCGAATCCCGGCCGGGTCAATATTTGTGTGATGAACTCGAATATTTGTTCTTGGGTCATAGATGTTATCTATATATGTATTTATATATTATGTATATCGTCGTCTAGTATCCACAGTACGAGCTTTGTTTTTGATTTGTGTATGATTGTCCCATAATATTTATTTATTTTATTTTCTCCTATCAGCTTCTGAGGGCATACCGCCTAATTTTCTGATGAGACTCATATTACGTATAAAACATCTTAACCATTAACATTTTTTGATACCAGAATCGTTCGATATCTTTTAGTTTACTCAAAGGCCTTATTTAAAGTATTTTTATGATCAAAATGCCAAACGCTATTTATAGCTACACACACGCACATCTTATCCGTACTTTACTTAACGAATGTCAAAATTCCTTTTTGAACGTTTATTAAGTATTCATTATCAATTGTTAAGTGTTCATTATCAAATATTTCATTAGTATAAAAATGGCGGTAAGACTGTCAATGACGATAAAATCTTACTGGTATAAGTAATCTAAGGTAATTTTAATAATGTTGCTGCTAAAAGGAAAAATAAAAGATTAGGATAAAAATAAAACATATCGCCAAACCAAACATTGGTACCTATTAATATCAATTTGCTACTCCAAGTAAACTTAACCACAATGACATGACAACAGACGTAGATCCTGTTGAAATCAACAAAACATTTTAGACGTTGAAACTAAAGTACTGTGGTCGCTAGGCAGGAGGGACAGGAATGTTGGTGGGTGGATAGCCTGCATTCGAGAGCGTCAAGAAAGTGTTCATCATCATCGTCATCATATTAGCCGATAGACGCCCACAGCTGGACAAAGGCCTTTCCTAAATTTCTCCATAGACCGTGCGCCGCTCTCATTAGCTCAGTGCCAATTTTCTAACCAAACTCTCTTCTTTCCAGCGTTGGCGTGTGTCGCGGGGTTCCAGCAGCAGTACTTCAGGATAGTCCCCCGAAGCCTCAAAGTCCATGAGGGTGCGGAGGCAGTTCTAGAATGTGCTGTCGCCAATCTAGCCGGGCAAGTGCAATGGGCTAAGGATGGATTTGCACTTGGTAAGTATCTTTAGTAGTAGTGCTTTAGAACAGTTTCCCGAAGCCACAAATTCCTTGAGGGTGCGGAGGCAGTTCTAGAATGTGCTGTCGCCAATCTAGCCGGCCAGGTGCAATGGGCTAAGGATGGATTTGCACTTGTTAAGTACTTATCTTTTTTTTTTTTTTTTTTTAATTTATTCATCAATATTAGCACATAATTTACACTATGTTTAAAGTGCGCCAAACTGTGAAACAGTTTGTTGGCGTCGCGTTCTGTCACTACAATTATTGTGCACAGTGATGCTTACTTACTAACTACTTAACTTAACAAACATGCAATATGCAAACGAAGAATTAGTCGCCATACCAATGCAGTAGTGCTTTAGAACAGTTTCCCGAAGCCACAAATTCCTTGAGGGTGCGGAGGCAGTTCTAGAATGTGCTGTCGCCAATGTAGCCGGCCAGGTGCAATGGGCTAAGGATGGATTTGCACTTGGTAAGTATCTTTAGTCGTAGTGCTCTAGAATAGCCCCCCGAAGCCTCAAAGTCCATGAGGGTGCGGAGGCAGTTCTAGAATGTGCTGTCGCCAATCTAGCCGGGCAAGTGCAATGGGCTAAGGATGGATTTGCACTTGGTAAGTACTTATCTTTTGTAGGAGTGCTTTAGAACAGTTTCCCGAAGTCACAAATTCCTTGAGGTGCGGAGGCAGTTCTAGAATGTGCTGTCGCCAATCTAGCCGGCCAGGTGCAATAAAGGTGATAAGTTTCTTTAGTATAGTAGTACTTTAGAACAGTCCCCTGAAGCATCAAGGTCCTTGCGGGTGCAACGGTTCTAGAATGCGCTGTCAACCCAGCCGGACATGGGTTAAGGATACATTTGCACTTGTAAGTTGCACTACAGAGGAATAAAAATTCTGTGAAATGATTTTTCGGCGAAATGTAACATTTGACGAAATAAAGTTCTACGAAAGGCTCCGTCTTAAGTAACTTATGTAACCAAAACTGAAATAAATACCGAATGGCAAACCATTTTATTTACAAGAATAAAAAATTCATGATGCAGTAAATTTCAATTAGATTTACCTTGAACACAATAGGGCATGCATTACAAAGCCGTTAATGAATACATTTATAGCCAAACAATTAAAATGATATCATAAATTATATTTCAATTGACACGGAACGCTCCAGAATTCACAATTAAATTATATTCTGGATATTAAATTTCGTTCACTTCTCACTATGCGTTTATGAAAAGGGGATACATAAGAATGGACATGAGCTACAAAAATGAAATAATTTACTACCTGTCTACTCTATTATTGGTACAAAGAAGTCAAATGCAAACAAAAAACTTAGAAACTTAGATTATTAGTCGTAAAGGGACAGTCTATCTTAGATCTCAAATGCGTCATTCGACCGTTACATTAACGACGTTTTCATTCTCATTGAAGGTGAATATTTTATACTCTATTTGGACAGGCGTATAACCAATCATATCGCAAAAGTACAAATGGCAGGAACCAGAAATGTACCCAATTTTACCGTATTTTTAAAATGTTAGTATGCCAAAGTTACGCAATGCAGTTTGAATGGCAAAAATCAATATATTCTAGATAAAATGTCATGAAAAGGCCGAGAAACAGTATCTCGGCTAACTAACTAAGCAGTATCTGCAAAGCAAAATCAGTTATCAGTTTATTTATTGCTTTCATAGGTTACATAAGATGGAAGATACATAATTTTATTCCGCTATTAAACCCTGCAGGAAACTGAAACAATTATTAAATATGTTTCAACAAAACATCTAAGTACATAATGTACATAAGATAATACAAATTACATCTTAGATCCGTTGAATTAGCGCCTTTCCATACACACAATAGATATGCATTACAACATGACAGATGCACGGCTTCCATCATACTCGTGACAGCTGATGACACGTCGAGACGCGTCACCTTTGACGGCTGTTCAGACCTGACTAGCTCACTGTCACGGTGTAAGTCAGGGGAGACAAGTGGTACAGTCTGATTAATCATCACAACAATATCAGCACTTATACTAGTTCTTAAAACTTAATAGAGAGATGCTTTCGTTACGCTTAAAGTAGAATTTGCTCTATTACATATTATTTACTAGTTAAGCTGCGTGGTTTTACCCGCTCATCTCAGGGAACACTACATTTTTCGGGATAAAAAGTAGCCTATGTGTTAATCCAGGGTGTCAGCTACCTTCATACCAAAATTTATCTATATTAGTCCAGAAGAAGAAGTAACAAACATACTCATAAGCACACTCACAAACTTTTGCCTTTATTAGTAGTTTATGCAACTGATACATAATGAGGGGCCTTAAAACACGAGTGTGGTTTTATGAAACGAGCGTCAGCGAGTTTCATAATAGGATCACACGAGTGTTTTAAGGCCTAATTATGTACAGTTGTATACACTACTTTATCTACACACATATCATAAGTACTCTAAGATGGGTTCAGAAGCCATAAGGAAATGACCGGCACCACTAGTGCTACCTGTAAAATATCTAAAAACGACATATACTAATGCAGTAGGAAATAAATCTGAACAAATACATAAACAGATTATTTATTGTAATAGTTGTAATTTACATTTACATTGAAACAATATTTTCAACTAAAATGTGAATTACAATAAACTATACTATCACAATTATACTTTCGTAACAGCAAAGAACCAACAAACAAATGACAACAATAATGGCGGCAATTCGAACCTCCGTCAAGACGAATGTTTTTTTTTTCTAAATCATATACAAACGAATGTATCCATATTCTCATGTCACTCGAGATCAAATGTCGTGCGGTTTTTATAAAAAAAACATACTGAATTGACGTTTCGTATCGATAACTATATTAATATCTATGGATACTAGAATAGAGACCTACTTTAGTTTTGACAGCTGTTCCAAATTTAAACTCATAACCTTACAAAAATTGATACTGTTATAACATTACAGTACAGATTTTACCTACTGCCACAGATAAGAAAGTTCTCATAGTAAAATTGGTTGTAGTAATGCTGGCCATTTCCTACGGTTTCTGAACGCATTTTAGAGCACTAATGATATGTGCGTAGATAAAATATATTTGCGACCCGCCAAGGCTTCCCACGGGTGCAATGCTGTTAAATTATGCATGTATTATACATATAAACCTTCCACTTGAATCACTATATCTATAAAAAACCGCATCAAAATCCGTTGCGTAGTTTTATAGATCTAAGCATACATAGGGCATAGACAGCAGAAAGCGACTTTGTTTTATATTATGTAGTGATTAGTGTGATAAGCTACAGTTAGAAAAAAAAAGTATTGCAAACTAAATCTCCTTTTCTTTCCAGGTTTCTCGTCCGTGATCCCCGGCTACCCTCGTTACACCATGATTGGTGACCGACGCCACGGCGTTTACAACCTTAGGATAGTGAACTCCACGCTGGAGGACGAGGCGGAATACCAGTGCCAAGTGGGGCCGGCGCAGATGCACAAGGTCATAAGGGCCAACGCTTCGCTCACTGTTATAGGTAAGTGATTTTTGGATTCAAATTATTTATTGCCAGGCCCCAGGCAACTATGGCCCATAGATGCGTTATGGGTATTTTTATTAAAACTCGACTTAGGTATTCAAAAACCGTCGCAAAGTATACAAGTTATATCCCATTGACAATAAAAAATTCGAAAATTCGCCCGCGCGGCTGTAAAAGTCGCATTTTTCCGTAGTCGGATGAAAATTCAGACATTTCACTCCTACAATTTTATAGTGACGCACAAAATTTAGATGTCAGTAAGTACCCCACGATAAGAATATAGTTATTTCAGTACCACTATTGAAGCCAACCACACGTAAAATGCAAATTTATTCTGTAAAAGACAATTTCGGCCCATAACCGTATTTTCCGCGAACTATATGTTATTAGAGAATTTACGGCCCTCCACTGACTTCCGGTAAGTGGTCTGTGCTTCCGGTATATTTGAGGAAATATAATAATATTTTTGTGAACGTCGTAAAATATACGGCAGATACGCGCATTGCCAGAAAGGAGAGACTGTTTAGTTTACGATAACTGTCGCGTTTTGCGTGAACCTTCCTGGGTAGTGTTTATGAGTCTATATAAAAAGGATTGATAGTGCAAAAGGTGCTCTTGTTAGGATTATGAACACTATTTTGTATCGAGATATTTGAGATGCCTATAATACTCGGGTGTCTTATGGTGTGTTTGCTAAAGTTAGTGATATATACTGTCTCAAAAAGATGTGTCTCGATGCAAACGTATTAATAGATGGCGTAATCTATTATTGATCGCTCTGACATTATCCTATAAACACTTAACTTTCTTAAACAGTCTCACTGTAATATTAGTATCCGATTTTAATTCTTGTAGAGTCAGTAAAGACTGTATATCATAGTTTCGAATACGTACTCTCGGAATATCATGCTATCGAATGCTTGCTGGCTCGACTGTTACTGAATCGAATATTCGCTGGGTCGAAAAGCGTTGAAACAATAAACCGTCAAATCGAAATTCAGGTTTCGATTGTCACCCTACAGAAGATCTCAGAGGCGAATGTTCGTTAGCTCGACTGATACTGAATCGGATATTCGCTGGGTCGAAAAGCGTTGAAACAAAAAATCGACAAATCGAAATTCAGGTTTCGATTGTCACCCTACAGAAGATCTCAGACACGAATGTTCGTTAGCTCGACTGATACTGAATTGGATATTCGCTGGGTCAAAAAGCGTTGAAACAATAAATCGTCAAATCGAAATCCAGGTTTCGAATGTCACCCTACAGAAGATCTCAGACACCAATGTTCGTTAGTTCGACTGATACTGAATCGAATATTCGCTGGGTCGAAAAGCGTTGAAACAATAAACGAAATGGAGATTCCATGTGACGTTGATACTAAAAATCATTAGAAGTAAAAAAGGACAATTAAATAAAACTTAATTACAAATTAATTTATATTTACTATATATGTCATACGAGGTGAAACTATTAAAGTCCAATGCACAACGTAAACGACGTCAATATTATACATTTTTTACCTAATTTTTATATAAGTTATATAAGCCAGTGCACTCAAAAAATTTAAAGTGCCTAAACCAGTTTTCTGTCTTAACAATTCATTTAATCGATCTGCTGGTTTTGGTCTCCTTCTTACGGTGTAATCACGCGTAATAATCTTTATCTACATCCATATTATAAGTTCTCTACAATATGTTTGGCAGCGATAAGCAAATAGACTATATTAGGAAATCTGTATCTGTGGGTGCATCGTAATTTTTACTTTACGATATCGGCAACCGATAGTATAATTACATTTAAATTTGGAACATTCTGTTAAAAAGTAAAAATCGTACTTTAGTTGCAAATATCGAATTCATCGATTTGTAATTTCATTCACAGTAAAATTCATATTTCATACATTCTTTTAAATCTCGAATATTAAAAATCGATTTTAGAATCGATATCGACTCAAGACTATATATTGTCTATGAATTAAAAGAAAAACAAACGTCAGTCACTTGTTTCATGTTTGTTTCGTTTCAAACATCGATTCTGTGCATTGAACTTTTTTAAACTAAGAGAAATAAAGTTAAATATATAGTTTGTCGTGAAATATATGATAAAAAAATGAGTAATGACGGCGACGATAGTGATGTTGAAATGTGTGAAACACCGCCAGAAATCCGGGACGCCGCAACGACCGTGACCAATAATTTGCTACCAGAAAAGTCACGAAAACAATATGAAAAAGCGTACAAGGATTTCATGGCTTGGATAGCAACGAAAAACACAAGATCAGTATCGGAAAACGTGTTATTAGTATACTTCGAACACTTATCTACCAAATTTAAGCCCGTGTCCTTGTGGACATACTATTCCATGCTGAAAAGCACAATAAATATAAGACATGAAGTGGATATATCCAAATACTACAAACTGATAGCGTTTTTAAAACGCAAAAGTGAAGGATATACGGGAAAAAAATCAAAGACATTTTTACCAGAAGAAATAGAAAAATTTCTTAATGAAGCACCAGACCAATTATATCTTATGCAAAAGGTGAGTTGCTTTGAAAAAAAAAACTGTTGTTCACTGTTTTTCTTCATATTTAATATATATATGACATATATGTGTCTGTTTGGACTTACTCCTTCTAATGGGACTACTTGTGTTATTGTTGCAGGTAGCCTTGATATTTGGAATAATGGGTGCGTGCCGAAGACAAGAATTTTACAATTTGCAGTATGATGATGTGAAATTGTTTGATTCCACTATATTAGTGACCGTTCGTAACACTAAAAACAAAACTGACCGCACCTTCACTATAACAGGAAGTTACTTAGAACTATGTAAGAAATACATAGAACTACGCCCAAATTCATGTAAAGTGCCTAATTTTTTTTTGCATTACATTGGAGGCAAATGTATTTCCCAAAAAGTTGGTATTAACAAGTTTGGATCACTCGGCAAAATTATAGCTACATATTTACATCTTCCCGATCCTGAACTGTACACGGGGCACTGCTTTAGGAGGACATCCGCAACATTGGTAATTGATGCAGGAGCAGATATTACAACTCTGAAACGCCACGGAGGGTGGAAATCCACATCTGTAGCTGAAGGCTATATCGACAACTCAATTCAAAGTAAAGTGGAAATTTCAAATAAAATAATTAACTCCATTCAAAAAAAAGAAGTAATTAATATAACAGTGCCTGACAGCTGTGCCAATGTAAATGAAAATTCTGCTACTGCAGAAAAAATGCAGTTTTCACATTGCACTATACAAAGTGTAATTAATAATTATTATTATAAATAAAGTTTTTTATTCTTATTATTTTTGTTTGATTTAAACTACTAAATAGTTTATTAAGACTATGAATAGTGGTACTATTATAGTACCATTAACCTGATAATTTATGCCATAATTATCTCTACATATTGTAGAAAACTTATTATATGCATGTAGATAAAGTTATGTATGCGACTGTACATAATTAGGCATTAAAACACTCGTGTTATACTATTATGAAACTCGCCTTTGGCTCGTTTCATAAAACAACACTCGTGTATTAATGCCTCTCATTATGAACCAGTCACATAAACTACTATTAGAATAGTCATCTCTGTGTTTTTTTGTTCCTTTAGAATTTCTTCCAAAGTCTTGAATATATTCCATTTTTTTCTTCCTAGCAGAGAGTTCCAGCGAGCGTGCCAGCTTTCTATTGCGTTTTGAGTTCGTGGAATACATGAATCCAAACAGTCGCTAACTGACCATAATGTTGGAGGATATTGAGGAGGGGCGTTTCGCCCATGCACGTAATTGCGAGAAAACCAATCTGTTACTTCATGGGCTTCTAGTGGCAGAGTTTCGAATCGGAGTAAATCAAACGCGGCTGGAATTTCATCCGGTTCGAGGTATGCTAACGCGGACAATTGTCTCATTTTGTGAGCAAATTCGCTGTCTTCCGCATATTTTTGTTTGAGGCCAGACTTTTTAATGTGTTTCCATATATTTTGCGTCAAATGAAAGAAACAACATTTTGAACGACAGTTAGGAAAGCTTATCTTTGAAGCCTTCAAGGCAGCATTCTCAAAATCAGTTAATATAATTTCTGGGGCTAAAAATATATTATATTTATACCTCGCATGAGACTTAAGAAGCTCAAGAAAAACAACATAGATGTTCGTAGACTTTTTGCTCAGTAAACCGTACACTAATGGGACAAACTTTTGTTCGCTGCTACTGATTTGGTTGTCCACAATGCCATGAATAGAATAAATCTGCATGAATGGCGATGGACAACATTTGAAGGTTCCATCCATCAACCAGACACGAGATCTGTTCAACATTTTTATATTTTCTTGTGTGCCTAATATAATTACACTGTCACTGTCCTGCTTATAATGGCCGATCAGGAAATCTTGACCATTAAATTTGGTGTACTTTTCGGGTATCTCCACATCAATCAAACTTTTGGGAATTTTGGGGAACCCCTTGTTGCGAGTTCGTTGTATGATCGACCGCATAGCGTTGTCAGAGGGCATGTAGGGTGCATTTGTGGTTGCTATGTCTTGCTTGCATCTTTGTATTATTTGCCCTGGTGCTTCTAAACTATCAATAGCTTTTCTTTTGAGCGAAGTTCGTAAATTAATTTCGTCTATACTTTCTTTTTCGGGTCCATGTAGGTGTTCACCGGAAATGTTATTAAATACATGATCATTATTCTCCAGAGTCGTTTTCAAGTATACACCGCACCTGCCACCTTTTTTCTTTGAACAACTCCAATAAAATGTACCACCATTTTTTTTATTAATGTTGTAGATATACCCGTCTATAAACAACACATCTTTTCCATACTTAGACTTGCCTACACTGCATATACGACGTTCATTAATTTTTTAATCATGAGATAATATCACTATTATTATTTTTACTAATCCGATGAATATTATTATATTAGGTAATACGAGTAGGACAGTCTATGACGAACGACTGACAGAAGTTTATTGATAGAATATGGACTCATTATTACAAAGTGCCAGTACTTGAAATAAAGAGTTATCATATTGCAGGAAGTACCTATAGTAAGACCTAAGATAAAATGCGTTATTCACCAACAATAAAACGGACGTTTTATTGATAATAGGCGTTATAGCTAATTTGTCTTTCTTTGATAGACATCAGGTAGATTAAAACAAAATATTGGACATGTATTTTAGCTTTTTTCACGTTATCAAAAAATAACGGAGATAATATTGACTTGAAATGTCGCGTGACGTCACTTCTATGTACAATTTTTACTTTAAATAATTTAATTTAATTTGTACAAAATAAAGTCTAAGGAATACAACTTAAAATACTTACAATAAAACTATACTAAAAATTAAACTAAACTCGAACATAATAAACTTAAACTAATTTTTACTTAGAAGTGACGTCACGAGCCTCACTCCCGAACTTTGATACGCTTTCTCTTTGTAATTTTTTTGTTTTATTATTATTAGCAAAGGAAAACATACGTGTCCAATAATTTTTTGATAATCTAACTGACGGACTCAAAGAATTTCGTATGAACTGCTGCAAACGTTACTTTATCTGCCTACAGCTCAAAAGCTCTTACAATAACTTTACTTTTGTATAGTATAAATTCTGAGGACATTTTAATAGCTTAGAGTAGGTACTTACCTACTCGATTGTACATACTATTTGGCTACAAGTATTTCCATCTAGCGAATATTCGATACAATGACAATCGAGCCAATGAACTTTCGATACACTACTGATCGAAACAGTATAATTCTAGATTACGTTTTGACGATTGTACATATTTCGGCCACAAGTATTTCGATCTAGCGAATATTCGATACAATAACAATCGAGCCAATGAACTTTCGATACACTTACTGATCGAAACCGTATAATTCTAGATTACGTTTTGTCGATTGTACATATTTCGGCCACAAGTATTTCGATCTAGCGAATATTCGATTCAGTAACAGTCGAGCCAACGAGCATTCGATAGCATGATATTCCGAGAGTACATATTCGAAACTATGATATACAGTCGTCAGTAAATCTTGTAGAGATACAAATACAAATACAAATACAAATACAAATACAAATACAAATACAAATACTCTTTATTGCACACCTCCAACATAAAAGAATATACAACACAACATGAGATACATTAAAATAACAGGCAGAGGTAAACAACAGGAGATACATTTTGGTTATTGGTGTAAATAATACTTGTTGTGCGTATTTTTAGGGCACAGGTTTTCAATTTTATAATTAAGTGCAAAGCTAATTTTTGAACTATGCTGCGACGTCATATCCTCATCGTTTTTTTATAAGAAATGTTTCTGAACGGGTCTGTCAATAATGGCGCCATTTCACAGTTGACACAATCCATATGAAACGCTTTATCTTCAACAAAAAAGTATTGTAAACCCACGTCTTTTAAATTACTTTAAACGTACATACATGCGTATCGTTTGATCAATTGACAAAAGCAATAAATACTATCGCGATTTACCATCAAATGAGCAGACTGTTCCCATTACAGTCTGTTGGCACAGTATAATTAAAGGACAGTGCAGGGTAAACACAGTGAGTTATGTGGGTTGATGCGATATAATAGCTTTGTAATAACGTCTGGAGGACACATACTAAATTTGTGTAAACTTTGTAGAAAATACACGATATTTTAGTCTAAACAAAGAACTCAAACAATCGGGGTAGAATAATTTGTTCTGGTTATGTAATGTTTTTATGAAACAGCGTTTTCAGATGGTAAAAAAATATTTTTTCTCAAACATGCAATGAAAAGTCGCCATAACGTGCGTTATAACAAGCTTAGAAATATCGCGTTTCGGGTGGAACATCTCGAGAGAACTGTAAAGGAATTTCATACAACATTGAAGGCCTAGGCCGAGAAGTATTGTTTTTAACAGGGGGTGTGTGTTCGTGAACAGTCTAAACAGCTGAATTATATTATAATTCAGTTTTTTTTGAGTGGTGTATTTTTTTATTTCATTACATATGTTTAAGAAAAGCACTATACATGCCTTAGCCGTTAAAAGGGCTGATCGGCTTCGTATCACTATCTATCTACTCACCCTATAAGCAGCTCTTTTTTTCCGGCGTCTGCAGTAATGTACTATTATTAGATAACGCGTTATTAGGTAACGAATTGGCAGCAAAAGAAGAGGTGGGCAGACATATTTACGGAAAGGTTGGGGCCACACTGGATGGTAAAAGGTAGAGACAGGGAGCTGTGGAAGGAATTGGGGGAGACCTACGCCAAAGAGGCGACTACGGCATAAATGAACCTATTGTCATGATTTAATGTAGTAGAATAAATGGCTTTTTTATTTTATTTCATTTACTAGATAATACTATCGTTATAAATCCGAATGATTAGGTATATTGATAAAGTTTGAGTCCTGAGAACGGTTAAAAGATTTATCCCGGAAAACATCCCTTAAAGGGCTAGACAGGAGGATGGAAGTTTGTATTGGGGATTAATAACTGCTGAATCGATTTACATGTAGTTTGCTATTGAAGTTTCATTCCCGTGAAAAGGATATAAGTGGAATAGTTTTTAACCCAGAAAAGTCTGATGTTAGGTTCGAGCAAGTTAAATAAAAAAATATAAATACAAATTCTCTTTCATTGCTATGGTTACTTTGTTTTCTAGTTTTACTTACACATACAATGTTATAATAAACCCTGTAAAGCTAAACATATACAGTGTGCTCTTGTGTTGCGGGCAATTAGTAAATATATGTGGCTAGCATGTCGCTATTTCGCAAATATGCTCGAACGAACTAACAGGTCTGTGTACCCTTACCAGTTTACTTTAACCGTACTACCAGAGAATTGTAGTTCTACAAAGTAACCGCTAGGTGCACTGTAGTCGCTGTACTATTCTCCATGCAAATCGGTTACGCTGTCACTAGCGAGTACGGTCCCATTAATTCATGGTAAGGGTACTAACTGTTAACTATTTCCTAGTTCCTGTTAGTCCTCAATTTCCTTACAACCGCCGTATCCAGGCCAATCGCGTCCTGACCTAAATTGCTAAAAACACTGCCTAAGCTAGACGCACTAACACAATCAGGCTGAAAGGGCTTGGTGAAATGCGGGAAGCTTATTGGGAACTAGGTTTTTACAGCGGCTTTGCCTGCGTAAAAGAATTTGCTCACAAGCCACGATGACATTTTTTTAAGGACTTCAGGCGATCCTATTTTTTTAGGGTTCCATACCCAAAGGGTAATAACGGGACCCTATTACTGAGACTTCGCAGTCCGTCCGTCCGTCCGTCTGTCACCAGGCTGTATCTCAAGAATGGTGATAGCTAGACAGTTGAAATTTTCACAGACGATGTATTTCTATTGCCGCTATAACAACAAATACAAAAATAAAATATAATAAATATTTAAGGGGGGCTCCCATACAACCAACTTACAGATAATGGTACGGAACCCTTCGAGCGCGGGTCACACTCGCACTTGGCCGATGTTTTAATTGGGATCAAAAAACTATATCGGACTAACTTACAATTATACTTAGATTGCTTTCAAAGTTGTCTGTGTGTGTCTATACTATAGATTCTACTATTCAAACTGAACAATATTTTGTTCAGCAAGCTCTGTTGCCATTTGTATGGAGCGTTTTTAATATCTCCGTAGAAATGTCGAAATATAACCGAAAATTCCAATTTTCAAAGCAAATATTATGATTTAATTTATTGGCCCTGTTACAAGGAACACCCGGTATAATCAAATCAACAACAAAAATATCGGAATAAATTTGATGTGTAATTTATTGCAAATATTAATATTTTTAATGTGTCTGACATTATTAACATCATGTCAAAATGACTGAACGGATTTTTATCTTATCATTTTTGTTAAAGCAAAGGCATTATAGTAAATAATAAAGTAGGTTATGATTTTTTTTTCTCCAGTTCTGTTTACGAAGTAGCAGGTTCCCTTCGTTAATAATAACAAATATTCTTCAATTCAAATAATACATTTAATTTTTCATGAAAAAATAATTTCATGTCGTTTTATGAGCTAATTCTTTCGCTTATAATTTGAAAGTCTAGAATTAAACGTTTTATATATAAAATAAAATTTGCCGAAAGCAAACACTTTCTTCGCTATTATGGAATTAAAATAATTAAAATTACGGAGCTAACGAAATAACGTCGTACCTACGTATTCCCATTAATTTGGGTGATATGTTTTATTAATGTAGTCGAATATCGCTTGAAAAGTACTGAATTTGACTAAGACTTTAAGTAAACCTGTTTCATATGTATTTAAATAATATATGTCTGAGCTGAGACTCAAAGGAGATTTCTATGAAAAATAATCAGTTTGTTTAATGTTATAAAAATATTGTACCTATGCAATACTTTTATTTTAAGAAAAAGTAATACTGCCACATTTCCGCGACATTTACAAGTAAACCTATGTCAAATATATTCCCTCCTTACATTTCCATATCTTCACAATTCAGAATAAAGTTAAAAACGCTACGCGCATTTTCTCGAATGTAACAAAGCTATGCGACATCCTATACCTTTCTTTTCTCTACCTTATCTCCTTTAGTATAAAGCTGAAAATTATCCGAAACCCACGTAAGGTTATTTCGAGGTCAGAGGTCCAAGATATATAGAAGGCCCAATTGCTTATTGGATCCGGGCTATATTTGAATAAAAGGCTATCGTAAAATAGTCTAGCTATTATTGCGAGTGAGGGGAAAAGTCGATAAAATTCATCGATAAGGAAAAATGAGATTTTTTATTGCGGTCCAGAAGTTAAGGTAATGGGGTTATGAATATATTTTATGGGCTTTTAAGATTCAGTTTGACATTGTAGAATAAATCGTCGTGAATGGACGTAGTTAAGTTTTGAAACTTCTAGAAATTTAGGGATTACGAAGTAAACATTTGTAATGTAATATCTCCATAAGGCAAGGGCAAATAAAAATCATAATTTTATTAAAACGTACCTAATTTACATTAACAATGCTGCAACATAACTTATGTTTGGTTGCAAGCATTCTACACAGCATTGTTAATGTAAATTAAGTACTCTTTAATAAACATAACACGACATTACAACAATGACCCGCCTAGGATGCAGTGGCCATTGATTATGCTAGGAATAGTAAGCATCATTTGTAGTATACATTTGTATCACTTGTTTTTTTTACTTTTATCAATATTTAACACGGATTGAATTGAAGATTTAGAAGTAAAGTCTAGTTATATTTAGGGGCATCTTTAGATGGATATAAAATTTCAAATTATTGATTTATTTTTTAATTAATAAATTAACTCAATCAAATATCAACCAGGTCAACTAAATTCGCGCAAACACTATGTTGCACGTATTAGTTCCAGTAAAAATTTGTCCCGAAATTAAGAATAAAACTAAAATGTGTGAATTTTAATTTGTTTGCACCGAATCAAATTGAGCAGTTAATTCGGTAACATGACAAAATTAAACGCAAAATGTAACATTGATGAGCTGTGTTTTATGAAAAATCAGAAAATGTTTGAATTTATGTTCCGCTCTGTTTTTATTACTAGTTACCGGTATATTAAAACAATGTATTATTTTCCCGTTTTATACAAAAGCATTTACCATGTGCCACCTTTACACAATAGCAACAAAAATATTAAAGGCTTTTAAAATATTAAACTATTTCACAAAAAATATACAATCATTTTACAAAAAACATTGTCCACGATAAATTACCCCAACCCTATAGTCATATCATAGAGCCTGTAAAATGCAAACACTCGAACCCTGGCCTAAAAAATCGATACACACCCTCGTTACTACCACATCACTAGGCTATCATCTTCAACCTTTGAACTGGGTCGTAAAGCGGAGACCGGAGGGTTAAACCCTTTATAAAAACTATCCCTTTCATTATAACGGGTTAAGTCAAATTGGGGACTTTTTATAGTTTATGTTTTTCAGGCAGTTTTGGAAGTTTAATCAAATTGGCGGTTGTCTTTTCCCAGACATTTTAAGAGGCCTTATTCCTTTTAAAAATTTTTTTTTTCATATTATGGCAAATGTATTGACAATTTCAACCAACTTTTTGAAGTGAATAATACTTTTCCCCGAGTTCTAGGTAGTAACGTAGCTATTTCATATATTTTAGTTTTTGAAACAAAAATTATCAATGAAAAAATCAAACTGTAGGTTTCTAATATACCAGTAAATTCCAATAGCCCTGTTCTAGGTAGTAACATAAAGAATATGTTAAGAAACATGTCTGATCATAGAGAAAAATGTCTAAAACAATCAGCATTTTAAAAGGAATAAGGCCTCTTAATTGTGTTGCTGTGTCAATAACGAAAATAGTAGTACATTACTGCAAACGCCGGTAAAGACGGGCTTACCGGGCGAGTAGGTATAGACAGCTGACCGTAGAGAGGCCGGGTAGTGATACGAAGCTGGCAAGCCCTTTTCACGGCCTATGTACTTATAGTGCTTCTCTCAAACATATGCAATTAAATAATAAAGAACACCACACAAAAAAAAATTCAGCTGTTTAGCCTGATCATGAACACCGACGCCATGTTTGTAAAAATTACTTCCCGGCCTAGGCCTTTAATTTTGTATGAAATTCCTTTACAGTTCTCTCGAATTGTTCCGCCCGTAACGTGACACTTCGAAGCCTGTTATAACGCAAGTTATGACGATATTTCGTTGCATGTTTGAGAAAATATAATAAGTCTAGTTCCCAAAGGAATATCGCATCTCGTTTGACCATCCCTAGATATATTATCCCCAAGTTACATTACTTCTAACGTCCATTGTTTAGTGTAACGGCGCACCTGAGCAGAAAGGATTGTTTTTTGTAAACCTTTATTTTTATGTCCGAACTAACTCTTCGTAAACGACCGGAGATAGGCTTTGTGCGAGTTGGAAATTGGACTATTTTTAACCCCTGAAAACAGAGGGGTGTTATAAGTTTAACATTATGTTAAAAATCGATTCGTGTAGAATAAATAAATGCTTAACTCATTATAATTATGATTAAAAAAAATATTATTTATAAAAACATAATGAGAACAATCATAATATTTTCCATGTAACTAAAGGTACCTATGTTTAACAAAATAAATTTATCTTTATCTTATCTTTATCTTCATGTGAATCTGTTTATTTTCGTTGGGGCAGAAAGGTTCTGTAATGGAGACCACGTACTGGAGTCGGGTCGCTTCTATCCGGCCCATGTGGATGTCATTTGAGGAGGCCTGTGTCCAGCAGTGGACGTTCTATGGCTGAAATGATGATGATGATGAATTTGGGGGCCTTCTACCCGTGTATAGGGTTACCAGATACAAATTTCAAAAGTCCTGACAAAATTCCTGATTTTCGGCCAAAATTCCTGACACGAGTCCTGAAGTTGTTTAATTTGTCAATGTTGATTGATTTTTGTTTATATTGTAAAAAGATTATTACGATTATTTATAAGTTACAACTTATGAAACTCCAAAGTACTTGTGGCTTTACCTTTTTTGTTATTGTAAATAAAAATTAAATTGATTTTAGTTATGTTAACTATTTATAAGTTGTCTTGTAAGTGAAATTTCTGTAATTTCTTTAGACAATAAAGTTTCTTTAAACCGAAATAAAAATAAAAGTTTACAGCGTTAATTTTTTTTTTGTTTCAAAGTATTTGCCGAGAATTTCTGACATTTCCCTTTTCCGGCCGCATTCCTGACATATGACTAAAATTCCTGACATGTCAGGAAAATTCCTGACATCTGGTCACCCTACCCGTGTACCAACCAAAGATTTCCGAATTTGATCCAGCCGCTTGAGCATGATAAAAACAAACAAGAAAACCCCATCCAGTAACCTCTAAACAGCATTTTACACTTATTTTTTGGAAAATCAGTAATAAATAAATAAATATAATATCAGTCCATCTCACACAAATCGATCTAGTCCCAAATTCATTCGAGTTCATTCCAACAATATTTGCTCTGGCCAGGATTCGAACCCGGGACCGCCGGCTCAGTAGGCAGGTGCACTACAAATTGCGCCAACCGCGTCGTCAATATACAGACATACAATTTTTTACTTTTATTATACTTACTATTGGTATTGAGACTGGAATTTTTATTTAAATTTGTGTAAAAGATTCCCAATAAACTAAATAATACGGTATTACTGTAAACAAGAAGTCACAGACTGTTCTAAGAACCACAAAGCCTGTACAAGTCGAAATATTCAAACTTGTGAAACTTAACAGAGATCGTAAATATTGCCAACAGTTCGTTATTGTTCTGTGGCGATATTTTCGATAAAACTTCGTAAATAGAAGGAAGTTTTTAGAATTGAAATCCTCGCGTGGTCAGAACAAGTGTTGTGAGTTTCAATTGAAAATGTTCCTATATTCAGAGTACAATAAATATATATTTTTTAGATTACACACTTATTTGCAGTTTGATAAACTAACTGTTTAATGAATAGGTCTTGAATTGGATAGGAAAGAAAAGGACACTACTAACACTAATAGAAAACAGAAGAGGAAATATGACAGGACATTTGCTAAGACTTTTTTCCCTCAAACATTTATGGTAGAAAGAAAATTCGAGGGGAAGCGAGGTAGAGTAAAGCCAAGACGAGATTACTTTGAGCAAATAAAAGAAAAGGTTAAAGGCATGTCTTACCAAGAAGTGAAGGAGAGAGCACTAGAAAGAAACGACTGGCTATTGCTACACCGAAAAGAGCGCAGCTCTTACATTGAAGAAAAAGAAGAAACTAACTGCGACATAATGGCTATAAAAGTTTTGCAACGACACATTAAACTTGTCTCTTAAAAACAGTTTATCTTTTTCTTAGAGCAATACTCAATGTTTTCAAGGTTCGTGTTGAACCCTTGCGAATCCGACTCGCACTTGGCCGATTTTTGAAGTCTGTAAATAATTCTCGTGTATGGACCACCACATGTTTTTTATTGTTGCTACCCGATTTTTTGCCACCGTTAACAATATCAACACATGATAATAAAACGATAAACGAAGTAATCCTTCTTGGAACCATAATTATCTATTTGTGGAACCGTTTTACAAAAAATATGAGCTAATGACATGTGCGTTAGATAAAACTTAGGGTAACGATGGAGACATATTTTGAGATGATTTATTGAGTGATTAGATAATATCCGCGACTCCGCAATTGAGATTTAAAGTTTTTACTTGGAATTATTGCAATCCATATATGTTAGTAACAACAAAAACTCATAAATCTATTATATTAAAGACAACAACAATAATTACTGCCCGCCTAGCACCACTACAACTATGGTTACTACAAGAGCTATTGTATAACAAAAAATAATTAATAGTGAATACAATTTTCACCTTACCGCCCATGTTTATGTAGAGAAATGCCCAAACCATATGTTTTGACTATAGTGCATAGTGCCGAGTTTGTGAACTTAGGCCTGGAGTCAGAAGTCATGAAAATGTTTTTGGTCGGATATATTTTTCATTAATTTAAAATTTAAATCAAATCTAGACACCCCACCTAATAATTCAAAATAGATGAAACAAAACGTTTTCCCATAAAACACAACAAGAAAAACTTCGCTAATAATTTTATATTCGCTAATAATCCTCCAATAAAATGTTGCCGACCCCACTCAAAAATATTTACTATCAGGCATCGTAAACCGCTGGTCGCCGTGTCGCGCGACCCCTGTTTTTATTGGCCCCGTTTGACCCCGCTATCAATAACTTTTTAGAAATATTTCCGATACTCGCTTTGTATGCTGGGGTACGTTACCATCATTACTTATTTACCGGGTTTATATGCGACCTTTTTTTCAGGGCTGGTTAGCCCTCACTGCCAGTGAGTCTGACTTTGTGTGGGAGTATAACCCGCTAATGGGATTATCTCCGCGGTACAGGAGTGATCATAGCGACCTTTGTGTGTATGGACACGTAGGTAGAAATATTTCTTTAAATGAGGGTCATTTTTTTACTAAGTACTATTACTTTCTACCATCGCACTGCTCGCCATCGACAGGGTGTACGTGCTCACACACTGGAGCCTAACTTGTCGAGAACTGTGCGGTTCCAGAGGAATTCCCTACCGCGAACGCTCTGCATGTGGAATAAGCTCCCTGCCGAGGTACCCAGGGGCTACAGTATGCGGTTCTTCAAGAGGGGAGTAAATAGGTTCTTAAAGGGTTGGCAACGCGCGTGTGATGCTCCTGGCGTCGCAAGCGTAAGCGTCTATAGGCTAACTGCTTAAAATCAGGCGGGTAGCATGCTTGTCTGTTTAAAAAGAGATCTTAACCGTCGTAGTATAAAAAAATTGGGCAAGTGCCCTATTATTGGGCAAGTAATCTATAACAAGTTGGTTGTGTGGGTACCCTTAAATATTTATTTTATTTTATTTTTAGTATTTTTTGTTGTTATAGCGGCAATAGAAATACATCGTCTGTGAAAATTTCAACTCTCGAGCTATCATCTTTCTTGAGATACAGCCTGGTGACAGACGGACGAACGGACAGCGAAGTCTCAGTAATAGGGTCCCGTTTTTACCCTTTGGGTAGGTACGTACCCGCTTAAACCCTAAAATAGGACAAATTAGAAAGTATTCGCTTTCAGACCAAACAATAATTTGCTGACTTGGTCCAGCCAATCGTCGTACTAAAAATCTGACAAATTTTCTTCCTTTTTTGAAGTCAGTTAAAAAGGGTCTGATTCTAAATTCATCCCCACGGAACCTTGTAGTATTGTGCGTTTTTATCGCTAAGAGCCTGCATGGGTATCGTATTATCAATATTTAAGAAGGGTTAAGGCGCAAGCATAACTTTTCTCATACTATCTTGCAAATTTTATACCGAGCGAGATTGCGTCCGAGGATCGTATAACTCAAGCGGAGTTTGAATAAAAATTCGCTGAAAAAGTGGATTCGTTTCGGCAAATGGTGGATTCAACAAGATCGGAAAGCTAGAAAAAGGAGTTTAGATCTCAAACAAGCAAGCGGTAAAAAGTGTGATTTTCTTGTTAAAAGAGACTTGCTCAACGTTTTTTAATAGAATCCATTTGTCGATTCCGTCTTAATTCCTACTAATATTATAAACGCGTAAGTTTGTTAGTATGGATGGATTGTTACTCTTTCACGTTAAAACTACTACCTAAATGGATTTTAATGAAACTTTACAATGATATAGCTTATAGCTTATACATCAAAATAACACATAGGCTACAATTTATATTATAAAGATATTATGTGTTCCCGTGGGATAAGCGGGTAAAACCGTACGGATCAGCTAGTGTGTTAATATATGCATATGCATTTTAAACAAATATGACGCAGAGGGCACTCCAGTAGCAGCAAGTCACATGCATATTTTAGTTAAATATTAGTACATTACTGCAGATGCCAGGAAATAAGGGCTTGCCAGGTGAGTAGAGGCCGGATAGTGATACGAAGCCGGCAAGCCCTTTTCACGGCTAAGGCATGTATATGCTTTTCTCAAACATATGCAATGAAATAAAAAATACACCACTCAAAAAAATATAAATCAGCTGTTTAGCCTGTGCATGAACACAGACGCCATGTTTAAAAAAATACTTCCCGGCCTTCAATTTTGCATGAATTCTTTTACAGTTCTCTCGAGTTGCTCCGCCCGAAACGTGATACTTCGAAGCCTGTTATAACGCACGTTACGACGCGCCATTCCATTGCATTGCAAGTTTGAGAAAATATAATATTTTAACAGTGTAACGTTAGGAAACTTTATCTCGACCGTTGTCAAAGTAACGACTCGGCTAAAATATGTATGAAAGTTGCTTTGCATTGTGCACAGGAATGGCCGAAACTGCAAAAATATTCAACAAATTTACAACCGGGGTGAATAGGCCGCGTCGCACACACGGGGTGAGTTTGTTCAAGCGTGGAATTAAAATCACAACCCGTTTTTTTTTCTACGTTTCCTTTGACTATATAGTTTTGGGGCGATGTCCTGATCATAAACGTAGATACGTATAGAAAAAGTACGTGAAGAAGTATGTTTAAGTACATGGTTGGTTAATGTTTATTGTTTTGAAAAACCACGAAGATTTTGAAAGCAATGTCTAATTTGCTTTTGGATTTAAAAAATAATCATAATATTTGAGTAGGTACCATATTTCAGTCCGTCTCCTTTTTTTTCATCATTTCATAACATTATTAAAATATTATCACACTTATATAAGAAAGGCGAGTTTGTCAGTGTGTTTATGTGTATCATTTTATTGATTTTAAAAACACACACACACACACACACACACACACACACACACACACACACACACAAACGTACGCATGCAAAAGCGCAACTGCGCGTGCCTTATTCATTGCTTTGTTCCAAATTTTTATTGTAAGTTTTCTACTAAAGCTTTTTAAAGTACTTCATTTATCTACCTCATAAGTTTCCATAAGTGCAAAACGGGTATTTACTAGATTTGCTAAATTGTGTCGCTTTCCAGGGTGAGGGCCTGGAGATCTGTATTACAGGTTTTTCAATACTTAGTTCAGACTCCAGTGCCTCACAAAGGATACTTTGTACCACTTTCATGATTACCAACTAGTTGTCAAACTGTTTTGTATGTCCTTTGTGAGGTGAAAATAAATGATAATTTTATTTTTTTATTTATTATTATTATTTAGTTTGTCTATGGACTAATGTGTCAAATTTATTTTTCGTTTTCTCACTACACTAAGGTTGTCTGGAAGAGATCGCTTTTTAGCGATAAGACCGCCTGTTGTTACCTAACGTATTGTTTTTTTTGCAATTTCTTGTTGTAATCTTTATTGATATTTAATGGTCCACAATAAAGAGTATTATTATTATCGGACACCCTGGATTAACACATAAGCTACTTTTTACTCCGAAAAAAAATAGTTTTCCCGCAGGATGAGCGGGTAACACTGCGCGGCGTAGCTAGTTCATTCAAATTCATAAAGATATCTAAGATAACTATAGCATGTTGTAAAACCATGTAAGATAACTATAAATGCATAATACCACCTCGTGTGTAACCTCAGTGCGACAGAACGCCTGTGCGAAAGAGACGGTTGTTGCGCAGTAGTAAAAGTTCATTGTTATTGGCCACCACGTGTTTTAGGGGCTCAGGATTAAGGGCAGAACTGAGTTGATAGCAAGAAAACACCATAGCGCCTATAGGACAGAAAGTTAGCCATAGGAACACTTATAGACATCAGAAATGAGGATATCCGCAGAAGAGTCAAGGTAACCGATATAGCTCACAGGATTGCACGGCAGAAGTGGCAATGGGCAGGAGGATGGAAGGCCGTTGGGGCGGCAAAGTCCTAGTGGCGACCACGTATAGGAAAGCGCAACGTGGGTTGCCTTGGACTAGATGGACGGATGACCTCGTGAGGGTAGCGGGGAATCAATGGATGCGGTCTGCACGGGATCGCACTTTGTGGCGAGTCATGGAGAGGCCTATGTTCAGCAGTGGACGTCTGTGACTGATAGATAGATAGGAACACTTAGGGTGCTGGCCTCACCGCGACTACACGCCTGTAATCACACTAATATTTTGACGTCACGTTTGGCGCAGTTTTTAAGCACTAGCCTACTGCGCCGGCGGTCCCGGGTTCGAATCCCGGCCAGGACAAATATTTGTGTGATTTACTCGAATATTTGTGTTTGGGTCATGGTAGTCCTATGTATTTAAGTATATTTATCTATATAAGTATGTATATCGTCGTCTAGTACCCATAACACAAGCCTTCTTGAGCTTAATTATAATTGTTCTAAGCCTATAATGTAACTATAAAACAACGTACAATAAAGGTTAAAAGGTACCTTTATCGCATTTACTGCCAGCAACGCATATATGCATTCACCGTTGTACATGTTCAAAAATTTACAGTAGGCAAAAAAAGTTTGTCTTTAAAACATAATTATTGATATTATACTTTTACTTATTATTATTTTAACTTATTGTTTTATATAGTTACGGACTTTCAAATGGGTACCTTTTATGGTGTCGATTATACACAAAATACAAAGATTAAAAAATATATATATACCTCTGAATAACCTGCTACATTTTCCACAAAAGAAAACTGATATTTTTAACGAGGCTTGTTTTTCGTGTAACAATTTCCCTCAAAATAACATAATATTTGAGGATTTTTTGGCCTGACATGATTGGCCCTTTGACATGGATCCTCCTCTTTTAAAACGACAAAAAAGGGATGTTTTAAGTTTAGTTTAGTGTCTGTCTTTGGTATCGTAGCCAAACTAAGAATCAGATTTTAATGCGGTTTCTTTAATCGAAAGCTTTGTCAGTCGAGATAGTTCTTGTTTGGTTGGGTCGAATGTGTTTTAAATTTAGGTCATCTTAACCGTAGTTGGGTAAAAGGTATCCTACAACCATCTTTAGATGGTGTGATAAATAAATAAATATCGGACAACCCCACACAAATCGATCTAGTCCCAAATTAAGCTCAAGAAGGCTTGTGTTATGGGTACTAGACGACGATTTACGTACTTATATAGATAAATATATACTTAAATACATAGAATAACCATGACCCAAGCACAAATATTCGAGTTCATCACACAAATATTTGCCCTGGCCGGGATTCGAACCCGGGACCGCCGGCTCAGTAGGCAGGTGTCTACAAACCGAGCCAAACGCGTCGTCGTGTGATGAAGATGCAAAGTTATTGTTGTTGAAATGCCCTTGTAATTAACGCCTATATTAAACAAAAGAAGACGTCTATCGCACTTTTAAAATTTATCTCGCTATCACGACGTATAAAAATTGGTTATCAATATAATTTTGGACATTTGTTTATTGCAAATGAAGACAGATTTTTAACGAGCGTTTATTTCATGTAACATAAACTGTACTCAGCATCAAAAACCCCGATTTTTTGGTCCGACTTGATTGGTCCTTTCACGCGGATCCTTTGTGCTCAAATGATCAGAGGTCTAACGACTCTGTCACGGGCAGGCGTTTCCGGAACATGAGTCATGTTCAAAAAGCATTATTTTATTGACAGCTTTAATGGAATTTGAGACGTTTTAGGGTAGGTTTGTTGTATTTTCTACCCTTCGTTTTTAGGGTTCCGTACCCAAAGGGTAAAAACGGGACCCTATTACTGAGACTTCGCTGTCCGTCCGTCCGTCTATCACCAGGCTGTATCTCAAGAACGGTGATAGCTAGGCAGTTGAAATTTTCACAGATGATGTATTTCTATTGCCGCTATAACAAAAAATACAAAAAATAAAATTAAATAAATATTTAAGGGGGGCTCCCATACAACAAACGGGATTGGTTGCGTTTACTTTTCACCTCATTTGTATGGAGCGCTATACAAACCAGGTGCAAACTTAACTTAACCACTTAAGGATGGAAAGTGTTTGTACGGAACCCTCGGTGCGTGAGTCCGACTCGCACTTGACCGGTTTTTACCCTTTAGGTACGGAACTCTAAAAAGCGGGGTGTTTAACATTTGTATCTGTGTGTCTGTCTTTCGCATCATAGCCAAACCAAGAGTCAGATTTTAAAGCGGTTTATTGAATCGAAAGCCTTGTATGTCGAGGTGGTTCTCAACTATGTTTGGTTGGGTCAAAGGTTTTGAATTTTGACTTTAGGTTATCTTTACCGTAGTCATAATGGTGTGATGAAGATGCAAAGTTATTGTGGAAATGCCCTTGTAATTGACGCCTATATTAAACAAAAGAAGACGTCTATCGCACTTTTAAAATTTATCTCGCTGTCACGATGTATAAAAATTGGTTTTCAATATAATGTTGGACATTTGTTTATTGCAAATGAAGACACATTTTTAATGAACGTTTATTTCATGTACCTAACAATGTCCCCCCAATAACATAAACTGTACTCAGCATCAAAAACCCGATTTTTTTGTCAGACTTGATTGGTCCTTTCACCCGGATCCTTTGTGCTCTAATGATCAGAGGTCTAACGACTCTGTTGTAACGCATCTATCTCTCTTCCACTTCAATGGCTGGCATACTAAAACTATCGTCCGTAAACCGACTTGACAGACAACCAATTTTTTTATCAACTCTTCCGCAGTCAGTATCCCTGCAACCGGACTATTTTGCCAAAGTTCCATCGTTAAAGAGCGCGCCTTACGAGAGACCAAGTTTATTTAAGAGGGTAGTTTGAAATTGACCGTTGTTTAGTTCGCAACTCAGCGAATTTTGTTTTTATAGCGAGTTCGCGATAGTTTTTTTAGGAAGCTTTGAGGGAAGACTGGCTTTCGGTTAGATAACATTATAGTGATGTCGATGTAAATTTTATTTTTAGCTACAATATAGTCGCGATAGATTTTTGGAGTTCCGTACACAAAGGGTACTTCACGAGTAATGTGACCTGTAGACGATAACAAATAATTTAAAGAATCTTCGTCCAAGCTTAATCGGAAACGCTTCGCTCGCTCGGTCTATATAGTATAATTCAAAATACCCAATGCTCAAACGTAATCAAGTAATCAACAGAATTGAATTTCTCAAATTTCATCTTCACGAAAACAAGCATCTTTTACTTCACCTTAATGTATGTGACAAGCAAAGTAACCATGGCAGCGCAATAAAGACACAGTTACACAAAACAATGCGTAACGGACTATGGGAACCTAGTATCAATGCTCCTAGAAAATGTCGTAATTGCATACAAGTGTTATGTGACTTACGTCGTTCTTTAGAAAAAATCACAATAGTACATTTTAGCGTGGGAGACATATGCTAGGTTGCGTTGACCTATAAAGTACTTAAAACGGGGGAAAGGAGAGGCATATATTTTTTGCCACCCACTGCCTCTTAAGCTTGGTATAAAAGTACGCCTAGAACAAGCCTTCATCATAAATAAATATTAAAGGACAATCGTACACAAATCGATCTAGTCCCAAACTATTTAAGCAATGCTTGTACTATGGGTTGAACTACTTGAATTTCACGGACTTTCAATTTTATGAACTCCCTATATGGAGTTCATAAAATTGAGAGTCCTTTCTACAACCTTCTAAATAACAGTGGAATAACACAATAGTCGGTTAAAACTTTACTAGGTACTTAATTTCAAATTCCAGATTAATATTTTTCCTTTTTTAAGGTCGTGCTATATTAAGAACTAGCTTTTGCCCGCGACTACGTACGCGTGTAACTTGATAAAAGGGATTATTAAAAGCGCCTAAACAAATGTAAGAGCAATTGTGCTTTTGGTCTAATAATTACATTTCCTACAGGGTCACTGCACCCCAACAGAAATGTTCACTCCCTTTTCAATCTTTTTAGGTATAATTTCCAGGATGAAAACTATCCTATGTCCTTCCCCGGATCTTAAACTATCTCTATGCCAAATTTCATCAAAATCGATTCAGCGGTGTAAGCGTGAAGAGGTAACAGACAGACAGACACACTTTCGCATTTATAATACTAGCTGTGCCCCGCGGTGTTACCCGCTCATCCCACGGGAACACTAAATTTATTCGGGATGAAAAGTAGGTACCTATCCTATGTCCTTCCCCGGGACTGAAACTATCTATATACCAAATTTCATCTAAATCGGTTCAGCGGTTTAAGCGTGAAGAGGTAACAGACAGACAGACAGACAGACAGACAGACACACACACTTTCGCATTTATAATATTAGTATGGATTAGTATGGATTATTGAACACTTGAACAAATGAAATACACTGTTTTTTCTTGGAAACGAAAAAATACTGACAAAAAGGTCAATTAAAGGAAAAAGTAAAGAATAACTCATTAAAATCTGCATTAAAAATTACATCAAAGTTGCTTGGGAGTTACGTTAACACGCTTGACCAGCAATCCAGAGGTACCGGGTTCGATTCCAGATGTCTCCCGCCAGGTAACGCGTGTCAATTTTCTTTGACCGTCGATCTTTATATCAATGGTTTAGTATAAATAATATGTGTTTAAGAGCATCGTTTGAAATCTGTTAACATTTCCAAACGTATATTCGCCAGGCTACGCAAACTATCAATTGCTGCTCCGTCAGACATGACGCGAAATGATAAAAGGAATGAAAAACATCAACTTTTGCGAGCCGAATTTGGTTGAACGATTTCATGGTGCAGTAAGGGGTATATAAGTGTATTTAACACTTTTCCGTATTCGAATAAGTGTGTGTGTGTTTAGAATCTCGATACCAAAAACTGTGCTTTTCCGATCCACGACTTTGTATGGTCACTGTATACTTAATTGTGAACACCGTCAGTTTATAATTTATGTAGTGAAATTAAAATCTAACCTAACCTAGGTTAGGTTAAGTTAGTTTACAATTCCATCCGTCAGTTTACAATATCACTAGTGTACACGGTACTAAATAAACTACCACTAACTTTTGGACATAATATTTTTAATTGGAGAAAAGCTAAAGAAAAGACGTGTTCATCATATAAACTTCATACTAACAAATCGTTTTTCACATTTTATAAAGAGTAGCTGATTCGAGCTGTCATCAAATATAGCATTAGGACTATATTATATTCTTAGCAACTCTAATAAAGATTACTACATATAAATATAGCATTAACTATTTTCTGGTCCCTGACTTGGAAAAGACTACGTTCTCCAATAATATATATGAACAATAAAGAAAATACGATATGCAAAAACTGATCTTCAGAGTACTACTAACTGTTTCCCATAGCGTTTTGACATTTCAGTCAAGCATAAATCTTTGAATAAAACCTGTCCCAAAGCTTTGGAAAGACATGAGCTGCGAATCTACTGCCGTGTTCTTGATAAAACACACGTGTTATTTAAATCTACATATACTTACTTCGTTATAGCCGAGGATACAGTATATGGCGCTATAAAGTCGGACATTAACATGTCCACGGCAAATTTCCCTGAAGATCTCCTAGAATAACGAATAAAGTTACTGCGACTTTCAGTGCTGACATTTAGTGGGAAAATGGGTCAAATGTAAATCTTGAAGATATAATGGACGACGGTTTTAGATTTAAAAACATTGATAATCATACAACTGAATATACACACCATTTATCCAATATTAACATTATTTATTGCATAGGAATCACGTCCTTACATAATTAATTGCCATTATGCAGTGTCGAAATCGCAAACAATAAATTACAGCACAAGTACACAAGTCACCCTTTCCACACTCGTACAGTAAAGCTACACAGTCAAAATGAAAACAGAACCCGAATTCCCTAAAGAGCCAATACGTCAATTAGTCAATTTATTAAGAGAAAATTCGAAGCGAACCCATCGGGTATTGAATATCTGAGAGCTGTCAACATGTCAACCCTTTACAAATAGGTTTCGATTCAATAAAATTAATTTTCTATTTTCAGTCATATCCATTGCTACTTAATAAACAGCTGGTATCTTTTTTGGTCATTCATCAAGTGACCAAATTACTTAAGTCTCGCGCAAAAAATAAACACATTTGAAACAATGATAACGAGACGGTGAATACTATGTGTTTAGAAAATCCGTTTTTTACGCTTTCTCCATCATTTGTAATCTTCTTGCACATTCTCTGCTAGAATCAATAGTCTATATCTCCAATAATTAAAGCAATAAAAAATTTGTTCATAATATTCGATATTCCAACAAATTTCTTTGGAGTTCGTTAAAAATCACATTGGTTCGTCACAGGGTTCGAAATTATCAAGATAATAACGAGCCGTGATAATTATCGGATAATTATCACCAGTATTAAAAGATCATTTGTTAAATTGTTTCATAAGAAATATCGATGGTTTATTGTTTCAAAACAAAAAAAAAATATGTTTAATTTTATTACAATACAAATCAACATTAATGTCATTAATTAAAGGTAGATTCAGTGAAAATCGGTGTTCGTCAGATTTGACAGATTTGCAAATAAATTACTTGACCAAAGAAGCCAAAGGAATATCTTCATCCGATGATGATTCTATTTCCATTGGCATTGTTGCTGCTATAGCTTCAGTCGGATAGACGCAACAAGTGCGGAAATACACTTTGGATACTTAGAATATAGTTCTATTTCACGGGCGCTATTTTTTGTTATTATCAATTGATAATTATCCACCTGTTATTATCACGATAATTATCGTGATAATTATCGCGATAATTATAGTTGATAATTATCCTTTCGAACCCTGGTTCGTCACTCATTTTGTGTGAAAGTCTCAAAGACATTCGCATTTGTCATGGGTAAAAATCCCTGTAAAGTCTTCCCTGCAACAATAGCCTTATAATATACATGTACGTCACTACTATTAACATGTCCCGGGCAGATTTCCCCAAAGATCTCAGCGAATAAGAAACAGAACTGCTTAGTTTATACATTCTTTACTAGCGACATCTGTGAGGGACACGACGTAACTGCAGAATTCACTGGAAATTTAATATTTGTCCGACGTTCTAGGATTACTTGCGACAGTTTTTGTTAGGAAGCATTTTATTATAAGTTGTATAGAATAATATAATGCAATTATCTTTACAGTTTTGCACGATTATTTTGTTAACGAATTTATGGTTTAAATAAATTAAAAATAAAAACTACTTACACGGTACACGCTTTAATGACTAATCTAAAGATGAGTAAACTGTATCGTTATTACTAAGATGTTTTTACCTAAGGTATTGTTTACTTTATCTTATATACCTATTTATGTTTGTTACAGGTAAGTCCACACCACTACATAGAAAAAAAAAACATTGATAAGTACATAAACATATCATTTGAATCCAATTTTTGTCATAAGAACTATGGTAATGTGAAACTTAGTAACTGAATTAATTTAAAATTTTTGTAATTACTTATTTAATGCTACTACTATTCTCTAATTTCAAACTCAATCTGTTCTCATTTTCGATTTAACCTAACACAGCAAAAACATCTTTATCCCCCTAGTGCCCCAAAACGTCATTAACCTCTTGCAGTCCCAAAACAACAAAAGAGAAACTTCAAAACAGATCCACAGCGGGTATCCATCACACGCTATTTATTCTGCAATCTCGATTTGTCTCTGTTACGCTTTTCCATTTGAGACTCGGTATAGATATATCTGATGTTGCCGATTTTCGAACCCAGGAAAACAGTCAAATACTAAATCAAAACTCAAACCTTATCAAACTAGAATGAAGTTTATTTTTAATTGTTTATAGTATTTAAGCATACCTACACTAATTCTTAATAATCATTCTAAGTTATTGTTGATCATGTTCATGAAAGCCCACGAAAATTAAAATAGAAGTAGGCCTGTCGACTAAATGTAATTTGAAGAGATCCAAGTTAAAATTTTCGGGGAAAAGGTTTTCCGGTTAAACACAAAACTCAACGACTCTTGAAACACAACTGAGTAGGTAACTATAGGGACGAAAAGGTTCTCCCTGAGGCACTACGCTAACGTATGCAATGAGTCTAAAGACATTAGTCTCTGTCAACTATTGGTTTTGTTGTATGAGTTTGCTTGTTTTTGATACTTAAAATATATGGACCACATTAGTAAACGGCGCTTACTTCGCGATCGTGAAAATCTGTGATGGCTAGTATTACCCTATTAGCCTTATTGTAGACAATAGTTATAAACAATACAATATAGAGGCTTGGGTTTCCAATTATGTACATCTGATAATTTGCCCCATGTTAACTATATTATGTCTGTCATTGATTCCTTTTATTCGAGCAGGGTTTTGAGTAAACTAGTTTCCATATACACAGGAAAATATGTCGCATTAAAACTATAAAATCATGACTGTACATAAGTACCTACTACCACTTTAAAAATTTCCGTACAAACGTAAGCTTGTTGGCTTCTGTTTCTAGAATCGCGTGCATAAACTGACCGTTAAGATGCTTTAGAGTCGTAAATATGAAATTTGAAATATTTTACAGCAGGCATTGAATTTTATCTGACGTTAAAAGTTTAGAGCGTGCGCACAACTTTAAAGAAGTCTAACATTGTTTAAAATTATGTGGAAGTCATAAATTATGCACCATCGTATTCTTTGTCGGTTTAAATAAATTTGAAATTGAATTCACACAATTTAAAAAAATAGTATTTTGTGCCTTCTTTCCCTATTTTGTAAGTTCATAAGTTAAATAAGGTTCTTATAATAATAATAATAATAATAAATTCTTTATTTCAGATATAGTATCCATAGAGTGTTAGTAACAACGAAAACTTAAAATACTTATAAATACATTAGTAATACAAACACTTACACAACACAAAACATAAACACTATAATACAAAAACTACTACTATGTAAAACTACTACGTATAAAATCGAACAAAATCCATCGGAAAAATGGTCTCGCAAGATTAAAATCTAAAAGTTAAATTTAACATCTGAATAATCTAACTTTATTTGCGTAACTATCCCACTTTTCTCCTCCAGAATCCATTTTGTGATTGAAAGGACTTATGCACCTTAGCAAGCTACGATACTTAATACTTATTTTTTTTTTTAAGAAACTAGTCTTAATTTTTCCGCAAAGTCTTTTGAGTGAGAAAAGTCCTGTAGTTTTTTTATCGTGTTCCAACGTTCCTTCTAATTAGCTGTTTAAGATTTCTGATGTAGTTTTTTTAAATTTTGTCTCCTGAAATTGAAATGTTTAGCGCATTTCCGTTCGTGAATTATTTTATCTTATTTTAACCCTTTTCACCTCTTTCCTTTCTCAGAGGATCTCTTGCAGCACATTTAATACATGTTAGACTTGTTTGTACAGGTTTGAATAATGCAGTTTCTCTTTGGCTTTGATTTTGGCTTCGATTCAGTAATCGTACCTTTTCGTTTACGT
The DNA here is from genome assembly GCA_932273695.1 of Apotomis betuletana. Taxonomy (NCBI): domain Eukaryota; kingdom Metazoa; phylum Arthropoda; class Insecta; order Lepidoptera; family Tortricidae; genus Apotomis; species Apotomis betuletana. Next base: position 2,701,616 of record OW026321.1, on the reverse strand, counting down.
TATCGTGACGCGGAACGTGACGACGACGCGTAAGATCACGGGGCGTCGTTATTTTGACATGCTTTGGTTGGACTAGTTCAGGACTGGCTAGCCCGCACTACTTAGGAGTTTGTGTGGGTGTACAAACCCATTAACGGGAATGTCTCGGCGCCGCAAGAGTTTTTATGTTGTATGACGTAGTTTTCACCACAATACGACGACGAAATGAGAAATTGAGTTTTGGTCCTTCGAGCACTCTTTGCACCGGGCGTAGAAGGCATAGACATGCAAGGATGGTCACAGGTAAACCTGACTAGACTAGAAGCAAAAAAGATGCCCACTTTTAAAAAGATTACGGAACCGAGTCCACGGGATGGATAAACTTAATGTTCTTGAGTGCAGTCCCCGGGGGCCGGTGGAGTTGAACAATCGGGGAGATTTAGTTAAGTTTGCGTTTCGTCGAGTAAGGTATTCAACAAGGAACCGCTCTTGGAGTAAAAAATTACAAAAAATCGATCTTGGCAAACACCGCTTGCGAAACGGTGACGGTGCGTTTACGCAGTGACGTGTCGTATGCGTATTGTTTTTACCACAAGCTCCACTGTTAAAAACGTTGACGCACCGTTAACGCAATAAAAGGTATGAAAAACAATAGACGTGTGACGTTCGCGTCACGTCATTTTAACCCCCTACTAAAAAAGAGATATTTTTGTTTAATTCTGTAAAAAATTGCGGAATATTTAGTGCTGTTTTCCTCTTTGTTTACATCAGTGACATTCACTGACTTTCAACGACTAGTTACCAACATTTTGTTGCTAATATTATAATAAATTAGTACCACTTAATATCCGCAACATGACGTGGGCTTAAAAACAACTATAAATAAATGCACAGCAGCAAAACACGGAAGTTTCATTACATACTTATAATATGTCGGCGGTTAAGTAGATACAATGAAAAATCTGCGAAGAGGACATCTTAAGGATAAATTATGTCTTTGAGGGCTTAAATCCCGATGGACGGACGGAATGGAACAATCAAGGAACAACTTAGCTATTGCATCAAGTTACGGAAGATTTCTGTAATAAGAACTGTTGAATTCGATATTCAAGCTCGTATAAGTTTTGGAATTGTTAATCTTTAGGAAAAGAAAAAAACATTACAACAGCACTAAGTCTTTCCAAATGAAGGCAAATAGAGTTTGTACACATAATGCAAAGTATACTCTTTTTATGTCATAGTGGACAAATGAGAAAACGGATCGCCTGATGGAAAGCGATTACCGTCGTCCACAGACACCTGCAACACCAGAGGAGTGACAAGTGCGTTGCCGGCCTTTCAGATGAGAGTACACTCTTTTCTTGAAGGTCTTATCGGTCCGGAAATGTGGCAAGCGACAATTCATTCCACAATACAGTCGTAGGAGGCAGGACTACCAACTAAGAGGTGAGCATGAAAGTGTCACGTAAAGTGATGGCGGAAAGATGCGGCAGTCAATCCCTCGGAGTAGTCCCTGTTATTTAAGCGATAAAAGATGCAGAGAGAGGCTACATCTCTACGCAGCGCCTAGGAGTCAAGCAACGTAGGCGTGAGAATCACATTTTTTTGATGTAGATAAGTCTTTGAAAAATCTAACAGACGCTTTAACTAGCCTAGTTACTTATAGCTAGCCAAAACAACTGTCGAGTATTGAACACTCCGTAAAAGGAAAATATGCGGCTCAACGAATAAACCCCTTTTTCAATTCTTTGAAAAATGAAACTATTTCTGAAACACCGACAAATTAGCCTCAAAGCGTTCTTAGAAATGTACAAAGCCTTAAACACTTCAGAGTAAAAACGGCTTAAGCGCATATGGATTACAAATAGACTTCTGACGTTTGCGATCGCACAGTGGTTCATTAATACCAAAAGGGCGCAAAGGCATTAGTATCGGATGAGCATTATGCTCTTTTGGATTGTCTGAGTGTTTCCTGGTGTAATATTTCATCGTAGAGTGACGCGGCCATTTCCGAGTTGTCTTTTTTACTGCAATTGAATTAAAATATCCCTGTTAAGGCGTTTTGGGTTCCGTAATAGAATCATTGGATGTAGTTCAAAGCATTGACGCTTGTTGACCTACATTTTTTTGTGATTAATCATGTCACACTGAAAACTGGCAATGTAACAAAAAAATGTGCTATCGTATTTTTTTCTATTCTATTCTAAAATGTTTTGACCAGTGTCAATTGTGAATAAAATCCTGAAGTTTTTTTTTAGTAGGTAGGTATTTTAATGCAGTCACATAAGCAAAATATAATTCCTTTGTTACAATTTATTAAAATAACCAAATCTTTTTAAGCTTCGTTATATAATTACGTTTAGAAATAAAAACATTACAACATATGACAAGCGAACAAGGAAAAACTTCATAGCATTTTTAATTCTCTCAACGTATGAATTGTATCGCACATCCTACAATATAATGTTCCAAAAGAATAATAGAGAAAACCCCAAACTTTTAATCGAAAAATAAGCCGTTCTCAAACTTACAAGACTTCTAAATGATTATATTACCATCCCAACTGCGTATTGATGTCAAGGTGCCCCACATCACCTTCCATTTACATGGGTGGCCAATAAAGTGGGGGAAATTCGATTAAAGTTTATTTACGACTTCCGAACGTGTTTAGGTGTTGGGGTGGGTCGACAATGTAGGCGGTGAAAAAATATTTTTTGTCCTGAATTTTGTTGCGCGAGAACCATTGGGGGTTTTATACAGAGTGAGAGATTCATAAAAAAATGAATGCAGTTTCTATTAAATCTAAAATTGACGCCATGGTTCCTATGAATAGATTTCCCTATCTCTTATATGTAGTTTGTGACTTCTCCCTACTGACCCATTTGATTGATCACCTGGTATAATTATATATGTATATTTAAAGCATCTCATTCGAGTGTCTGTCTCGATCGTGAGATAAATATTCGAGAGATTTCAGGGCGGCGCATTAATTATAATTACGATAATGGTCCTCGAAAAATCGCTATTTTCCTCGTAATAAGGAAAGTCATGGTGCCTTTATTTAAGCAGGTATAAGGAAAAAATTCAAATATCTACATTTTTTCAAATAAGGTGAAGGAACAAGAAATTAAAATCGAAAACATTTTTTTTACACTACCACAAGAAAGAGATGTTTAAATATGGCTATTTTAAAAATATAATTTGCTTGCATTCAGTAGCAATTTTTACGCGTTTTACTTCAATAATTGTTTGAAATGGGAATTGAGTTAAGCTTTCACGATTTTTCATATTAAAATTACAACTTTAGTATCGAAATTGGAAAGTGATCATCGATATCTAACGTTTAAATCATATTTTATACGTGACTATTTAACCACTTGAGATAAATTATGTCTTTGTTTCTTCTACATTTAATAGCATGTCCAAAGAATTTTTTTTTTCTTGTGACTGTCTTTGTTTCATAAAATCTTGCTCATTTATTAATGCCTGTCATTTTGTAACAGTTGCATAAACTTCAATAATAAAGGCTATTTTGATTAAAGATGCGGCGACGTCACTGTTGCATAATGCATTCAGCATCTTATCATTGGACTAGAAATAACTTCTGGCGCCATCAATATTCATACCACTGTAAAATAAAACTACAACAAAGTCAATAGATGGCTCTATAAATTTAATATTCGCTTTGTAGGAGGCTCCAACCTTGGCTATATGTAAAACTTTTACAAAACCATAATAAACACTATTCGTTTTAATTATTTCATTAAAAAAACTTCAATTAATTAGCCCAGGACCTAATTCCATTAAAATTGACATATAAATCCGTGCAAAAGAGACACCGTACGATCTGCCCCTTCCTCAAGGTAAACAACAGTGTATTATGTTAAACTGTAACTTTGTATAACATAACCTTTACATTCGAGTGATACATTTAAAAAACAACAACATCCATACAGAAATGATCCGTCAAAACGAGCATCCATCACAAGTACTTTTAATTTTAATAAAGCCCGTCAAACTGCGAATTGAAGTCATAATCGTCTAAAAACATTTTCGCCGACATCCGTTATTCTGACACATCCCAATTTTTCCCAACAAAAAGATAAATGCCTGAGCGATGACTGTGGAAAAAATATAAACAGACAGCGCAGGTACTATGTAAATTTATTTTTACCCCTAAACAGTTTGAATAACGTCCCCATCCATCACGCACACTGGGCCGGATCCACGACGAACCAGACAAAAATGTCACACGAAATTATCTTGGGGAAATTCTCAGTCGTCACTGGCACAGATGGGCTTATATTTTACATCGCGAAATAAAAAGAAAACGGTTACACGAGTAATATTTTACCTCTTTATTGTCTCCGGAACTCATATATGAAATTACACGGCGTATAAAAAAGAAATTTGCCCGATATTAAAAAAAGGTAGGTTAAAACGTTTTGCGGGGTACGAGAGATTTAGGTATTTCGTAAGAAGCCGTAGTTCTGTATTCACGTCAGAACCACCTGCGCCGTGTTTCTTTTAGAAATTCCGCGCGTTAAAATATTTTCCCCTCAGATTTTATTTTTGAGTTGAGGATTTTTAGCTTTTAAAATTGATTCGCTAAACGTATCGCGCGAGTGTGCGAGTTTTATTGAACTAAAAGTTATCAAAGCGCATACGTGACCACATTCAGTTGCTTTGCTCTGCTTTTAAAACATTAGCAATTTATTGTTAAAGTTAATCGCGTTCAACTCAATAATTGCGTTCATGCTATTAGTTTTCGTTTGAAATATTCTCGCAGATTTACCTCTAATATTGTATTAATGAATGATATAATAAATTAACGTTTCCATTTACACTGAATTTTCACCTGGCTTGGTTCTCTCTCTCAATCAAAGTGGTTTTGATGGCTAATTATAACCAAGTCTAGACGGGTCCTTTAGTATAACTTATTGATTGGTCTGTCAATAGACCTAAGTCATAGTGAGACGGGCATTTGTCCCTCATTGGGCAGTTCAATATCAAATTAATTTGGGTTGTCAAGACCCTATTTATTTCTGTAAATTGGGTCTGTAAATCCTAGTGGAGCAATTCGCAATTATTACTGTAACATTCAAAGGCAAATATTGTTTCGCCTGTGAACGTATTGTCAATCTCTATATTCTGTGTATCTTTTGTATTAGACTGTTGCTTTTTTTTCGTGTTATTATTCTATGTTTACATAAAAATTACTGTTACTTTTTTTATATATATTATGTACGCTTTCAACTGAGTGAATAGTTTGAAAAAAAAAGAACGCCTTAATGTTTATGCAAAATGTTATCGTCGCCTTTTTTCAACTGTTTTGTTTTTAGCTTATCATCAGATTAATCTTTGGATATTCATAAATCTAACCAAGATACGGGTTTCTGCTTAGCCGTACGTACCTAATATTTTCTCAGCGTCTCGTTTTGTATATGTTTTATTAAATATTCCAAACAACAAGCGCAAGTCATGCTAAATTCAACAACACCAGCCAAAATCTTGAAGATAAACTTGTAGTTTTCTTACTGATATATGATAATTTTCATACCCATTGTTCTACACCCTCTTTTGTCTCTAGGGTGTAATTAAAAATAGTTCCAAGCAGTTTCAGCGTATGGCCCAAAAGTTCTCTTTATTACTGGAAACCTGGCTGCTGCCCAAATGGTCAAAATACAATCTGCGGAGTTCTGGGCCAAAGACATCTTAGTACACATACGACTCCTAAAACACACTAACTTTGGAAATATGATATCCAATTTTCAACTGAGAGTGGCGTAGCGTTTGGTCCAAAATCTGATATTCGCAATTTGGTGAAAGGTAATAGAAGTCCGTCTTTATTGCCGCATTTTGTTCTTTATCGTAATACCGGCCAAGTGTGTTTGTATGCAAAGTTGTGTCTAACAATGTCGTTGGGTTTAAGTCTCTTTGTATACAATATTCGCTGTGAAGGCTTTTGGCACTTGCTTAACGCTTTGAGCGTTCGGCGAACTTATAGCAATGTAAGAAACGTGTAACACTAGGTAAATTACTTCATGATCTGTGGAATAGTTTCCTGTCGACGCAGTATTTTCTTTAGGCGCTTATATGACGAAAAACCATTTTTTTTTTGTTGAGTGTAAGGCCTCTTGAGTCTTGTCAGATGAAGCAGAATTTGTATGATTGAGAAGAAATATACACATTTAAATACACGTACGTAATTCGACTTCTACGACGTGAGTAAACCCGTTTATGTATTTTAATATGTCTGAGACTCACGGTATTTTTCTATGTAAGAAATATACACGCCTACAATTCTGGCACGCCACTTGTCAATTTTAGTGAAATTATAACTATCTATCACCTTGAAGAATGTTGTGTCGATTTTATACTGTTGGTATATTTTATATACATTTTAATTACACTACAAAAGTGTTCGTTTCCGTTTGTATATTAAAAGAGCAATATTCCAACAGTCTGTTGTACAACATTAAGCTAATGATCATAATAAAAAGTTATTATGATTGCACAACAATATTACTACACAAAATGAAATTATTTCGGTAATAACTTTTAATAAACGAATGCTATAACTTATCGTCTTTTCATTTTCAATTCTTAATATTTTCCGACATAACAGCTTTTATCAACGTCTTCTTATATAATATTGTTTCAATCATCAATTATGTCCTGAGCTCACCCCGTCAGCACCACTGTGCAGCGTAATGCGAAGCATTTGTCAGACGTAGGTTCGGATAAATGCGTTATCGCCGGGGTTACCAAGGGGCATAGGTGTTCCGTATAAATTGTGCACAGTGGGTCGTGTTGCGGAGATATCGGACAAAACATAGGTTAAGATAGGGTTAGTGACGCAAGTTGTGTACGATGTGTGAATTCTTTATAGTGTTGTATTTTGCGTGGTAAAATGTTTCGTATATTTGCGTTTTTACTTTATTAAGTATTTTGCTTGCGTTAAATGTATACAAGAATTTAGAATATTTACTTGGAAAAATTACGGGTTTCACTTACGACAGTTATGTGTCGAATGATTTGACACCTACTGTTGGCTTAATTTTTAATCATTCGTGCACCGAAAACCACGGGGCATGTCAAGATAGCAGTCTCTGAAACATACCTCCATAAAATTTGAAAACTGATTTTTTTGTTAGGAATGAAACTTTCCTGATTTCGTGATATAGGTATATATAAAAAAAAAACATATTTTTTAAATCATTACACGTCTCACTAAAGCTTTTACTATATGCTTTTCAAAATAATATATTGTCATTTTAATGAAATTTGGTACCTATTATTTTTTTTTAGTAAGTAGTTCGTAAACTAATGTCTGTACAGTAGAACGGGTTATTTTCAAATGCAGGGGCTACTTTGGAAAAGTGTTTTTACGCCATATCCTTATTTTTTTTTTACTATCTGTGGCAATGAAAAACCTACCTTCAACAATGACCTAACCTTTTACTTCATTTGCTCAATCGCACTATGAATATTTGCGTTTTTATAACCATTTTAAATCTATCAAAGTAGCCTAAAATTTTGCTAAAGTAACCCCGGTTTTACGGTAATGTCTTGTCGGGATGCGCACCAAGGACCATCGGCTCAGTAGGCAGTTACACCTGCCACTGCACCAACCGTGTCATCAGCGATTAACTTCAAGCAATTATTAGCCTTCATTGGTTAGAAAGTATAAAGTACGTTAGGTAATATGCTTTCTTTGTTGCCTGTCGCTCGCTGCCAAAAACACCCTGTATAAGCAAGTGATGAAAACCTTGACTCTAATCCTGCAACTTCAGTGTTTGCTTGCCGTATCACGTTCGGCAAACAGGGTGTTTTTATTTCGGTGCTCAAACACGCCGCCTAACCAAATAGCTATTGTGTTATAATGTAACACGTTGCGCAGTGGGCCCGTTGGGGAGATTTAGTAGTCACAATTGTCGTTGTTTTTGTTGATTTTGTAATTGCCGTTTTGCGAGTGTTGTCTGATCAAATAGGTGTTGTGGTATTATTTAAGTAATGAAAAATCCGCACTGTGGTTCCGATGGCGTGATTTAGTAGTCACAATTGTCGTGATTTGGTGTATTTTTGACGAATGCTGCCTAGCCAAATAGCTATTGTGTTATCAAACAAAGTCGCTTTCTTCTGTCTGTCTGTCTGTCCCTATGTATGCTTAAATCTTTAAAACTACGCAACGGATTTTGATGCGTTTTTTTTATAGATAGAGTGATTCAAGAGGTATTCATAATTTATCAGCATTGCACCCGTGCGAAGCCGGAGTGAACTGTATAATGCGTTCGATGGCGTGAATCAATTCTTTATTGGCGTATTTTTTTTTAATAAAAATATTTCCAAACCAAATGTAAGAAAATATGAAATTGATTTAAGGGACAAAGATTCCGAATAAGTACCAAAATAATCGCCCTTTTCATATTATTTTCATTTTATATTTTAATCATGTTTGCAACGAAATTCTAACAGTTAAATATTAATTAAAAAAAAAAAAACTAAACTAAATAAAACCAAGGCCTTTTGTAGTTACAGTCTAAGTAAGAATTATAGTATAATCTGGATTGTTCTCGGTTTCATTGCAATTATCTCTGTCTGCCGCCAGACTCGACCATTAGTCACGCGGAGTGGGCCGTCTACTTAATGTGCCAGACACCTTTATTCGCGGGTTAGGTTTTGTTCTTAGATTTTAAGACTAAAATCTCGATGAAAATGTGTTCATACAGCTTTTAAAGAAAGTAATTCTCAAGAAAGTAATTCTGTGAAAAATAATTGATTGACTCCTTTTTCGTCGTCTGCTGATTGGACATATTCTTGTTTCGGCACATTCCTGTTTAGAAAACGGAATACAGCTAAACAGCAATGTGTCTAGACAAGCGTAAATCAATCAAATAATTTTAAGACATTGTTTTTTTTTTCAGCCATCTTGTTAAGTCAAAAAACATACGTAAGCACAGTGAGTCTAGTGGCGTGACTACGTAGTCACAATTGTCGATTTTGGTTGCTGTATCTTTTGTTATTCAATGGAACAAACTCTTAGGTTTATTGTTCATAGGTTTTATATTTTATGATTTTGCTAGTGAAACGAAATGCTTAGAAACTTTCAGATAATGTGTGAATGCTTTCCTGGAATCCTATGTGGATCATTAAGATCAGTTTCAGTGAAAAACTTAGAGGGTAAAATGAAAAAGTTATTTTTTTTTTTTTGGGATCATGGAAATAAAACGTTAGTTAAACTTTATGACATTCAATGGTTAAGGAAATCACACTAATCATCATCAAAACTTGTTAATTCCAGATTTACTACGAACCCCATTAGCGCAGGCGCGAGCATATCCAAAAACAATGAAACGGGCGAAACAAAACGTTAATTTGGGAGCGAAATTAATTAGACTCGAGTGAAATATGCTCAACAACATTTTGCGTGCCATCAAGTGTAATAAGGGCGGGGGCAGAATGGTGATCTTTTGTTGCATAAAATTGTTCACTTTTTTGCAATAAAAATTTGTTTATTTTTTATTGATCGAGCGGCGTTGCCAGGCTGGATAAAATCTGCAATGAAATTAATTAAGCGGTGTACACTCACTTGAAATTGACAGGAACTGTCCTATGTACATTAATGAAATCATCATCCTCCTAGCCTTTGTCCCATTTTTTGAGAATGAATTCTCAATAGGGGTCGGCTACCTAAATCCCAAGATGTGGCGTAGTTTTTACGAGAGCGACTGCCATCTGACCTTCCAACCCAGAGGGGAAACTAGGCCTTATTGGGCTTAGGTGGTTTCCTCACGATGTTTTCCTTCACCGAAAAGCGAGTGGTAAATATCAAATGACATTCCGTACATAAGTTCCGAAAAACTCATTGGTACGGGCCGGGTTCGAACCCTAAGGAAATCACACTAATATTAGGTATAAAGGCGAAAGTTTGTGAGTATGTTTATGTGTATGTTTGATACTTCTTCACGCTCAAATGGCTGGATCAATTTTGATAAGTTTTGGTATGAAGGTAGCTGACACCTTTAATAAACACATGGACTACTCTTTATCCCGAAAAATGTAGTCTTCCACTGGGATGAGCGGGGACAGAGCGAAGAAACTCCCAACGAGGCACATGAAATTATCCCCCACCCCTCCATTAGCCATTATCTAATGAAACTGTATGAGAGTGGTTTTAAATCAATTAAGTTAATTAAAAAAGGTTCCTCTATATATAGAGTTACTACCGTCTGCCTTGTTACGGTTTAGGTTGTGGGGCGAAAAGAAACTAGGGCAAAAAGTGACGGGGTCAATGCAACTTAAAGTAAATTGGATTTGAGTATTTCAAATCATGCTCTAGTTGAGAAATTTCATCTCGTTTTCATGGGAGCAATATTATTATTTTCGTGAATCAGTTTTGTAAAAAAAAGTTTTTTTGAAATGAACATATTGTGTGAATTTTTTTGAAATGAACATAAGTGTCAATTTTTTTGAAATATGCAAAACCGTCAAGTGTTCTCATGATATCTCCGAATTAATGAAAATAAAAGTAAATATATTATTTATTATCTCTGCCGTTCCTCCCTAGATTTTCATGCTACGCTTAAGTCTACGGCGGCGTAGCACTTAGCTTTTTCGTAGCATCATTGTAGCGATGTAGAATGAGATCGCGTATCGAACAATTTGTTAGAACTGCTATAACTATGTCAAGTAAGCGGCAAGGGAAATTGTGTGATGAACTCGATTATTTGTTCTTGGATCATGACCATCTATGGATGTGTAGCTATCCCCGTACCGAAAGTGGTTATTAGTCCAGCCATTTCGGCGTGATGAAAGCACAAAGGAAATTATGAAAACAGATAGCGCCGCGCGCCCATACAAAACAAATGACGATCCTGCATCACGCTGGTAAGATTTTTCCTGAAATCATGACCCCCTCTGCATAGATAGCTGATAATCAATACGAATCTAGACTTTTATAATAGTATAGATTCATCATCATAATCAGCCTGTATCAGTCCACTGCTGGACATAGGCCTCTCCCATGGCACGCCACTGAGCTCGATAGTATAGATTACTCTACATTTGTACGTCCGTACTATTTATTATGTATGTGGGTAGAAAATGAGGGCGAAGCAAGATCGATCGTTGTGGAGTACTTTGGGGGATGCCTTTGTCCAGCAGTGGACGTCTATCGGCTGATATGATGATGATGATGATGATGACTATTATGTAATTTGGTGCACCTTCTTTCGATTTGTGTAAAAATGTAATACAACGTTAGTATCTTATTCATTTCTTTACGATTTTTATTGTTTCTTTTAAACTAGATGGATTTCAAGTACATTAATTTTGACTGACACGATTTTCACACATTATTATAAAAACACTACAACAGTCCCTTCGAGACTGTAGACGTAGCGTCGCGTTCAAAACGTGAAATAAACACTTTTTGAACACGTTTAAGCCTCGTTGTGTTATAATAATGGATTGCAACCAGATAATATTAGAATGTTACCCAAATAGCAAATATTTTTTTAAAATAAAACAATTTAATTGGATTATATATCGTGTATATTAATCATTTGAGCCTGCCTGGCGTTTCGGTAGCTTTACAGTTACCGTTGTCAAAGGTTGACTGAGAAAAACAATTTCTCTGTCAAAGTTACATTTGTGCAAACTACCAATTTTATATGAATTAAGAATAAAGGCGAACTGTATACATCGTGCCAGATGGGCCTAATGTAAAATCACAACATAGTATAAAACAAAGTCGCTCCCTGCTATCTGTCTGTCCCTATGTATGCTTAGTTCTTTAAAACTACGCAACGGATTTTGATGCGGTTTTTTTTAATAGATAAATTGATTCAAGAGGGAGGTTTAATATATAATTATAATACTTGCATAATACAGCATTGCACCCGTGTGAAGCCGGGGCGGGTCGCTAGTATTAAAGAAAAAAATACCCACAGTTCGCGGATAAAGTTGCGTTTATCTCTTCAAAGTTCCATATTTCCCGCTCTCGTATTTGCACGTCAGCCGCATCACCTGCCAGAAAAAAGGAGGGTTATTTCTTTAAATCATATCCAAATATGAGCCGTTAAAATATTCACGGATTCCCACCCCCTTCCCCTAAACGCGAATATAAATCTTAGGGAATTTTCCCTTAAATATTAGCATTGGGAGGAAGGGGGATTTCCACCTTTTTTGTTCCAATCTGTTGTTTATGTTTCTGAATACGTGTTGAGGAAATTGTGGGTGATAATTGTGTTACGTTGAGTACTTGCGTTACTTTAGTGATTTGTTTTAATAAACTCCAATCATAGTATTTGACACTTACAGTTTCAAAGATTTCACTGCTATATTTATTCCACGCTGGACCGACAATCCAGAGGTACCGGGTTCGATTCCCGGTTTCTTCCACCAGGTAACTCATTTAAATTTTTCTTTAAGCTTTGATCTTTGTATCAAAGGGCATTTTGCTCATTTTCTTTTGTAAGCTTTTTGTAAGCAATGACAAAAGAAAATGTGCAAAATGCCCTTAATAGGGATGGTGACTGATGTTATATAAGTACTACAGCATACTGTAGTTATATGAGTAAACTTAGCTCAATATGTCATGAAACAAAGAAAAATAATCCAATTTTTAGGGTTCCGTACCCAAAGGGTAAAAACGGGACCCTATTACTGAGACTTCGCTGTCCGTCCGTCCGTCCGTCTGTCACCAGGCTGTATCTCAACAACGGTGATAGCTAGACAGTTGAAAATTCACAGATGATGTATTTCTATTGCCGCTATAACAACAAACACTAAAAATAAAATAAAATAAATATTTAAGGGGGGCTCCCATACAACAAACTTGTTATAGATTATATATATGTATAGGTACGGAAGCCTTCATGCGCGAGTCGGGCTCGCACTTTTTTTATATATATGTGACGTCAAAGGTAAGCAAATTTTATATTTTAAGTGACTTCAAAACGCCAACTTTATGCTTTTATTTAATCTAAAAGAAGTTTCAAAATTGATTTCAGAATCTTCATAATTTAACAAAACAATAATTGTGTAATTGTATAACATCAACTAAAAATATGGAATATATAAATACCTAAAGGCAAATTCTGAATGTATCCGTGATATTGCTGATATATTCCGATTGTAGGCTTAAATTATTTTTAAATCTATATCCCACTGATCCTGTTATATTTAGTAATCAAAGACCTCATCCAAGAACCTCCACCGCATAAGGTTTAGAAATGAGTACTTACTAAGTACTTATCCCTTCTGAAGAAATGACTGACTTTTGAGTTTCTTTCGGCGTTTTTTCTCTACAGTGGAACTTGTGAAATCCCGGTAGACTCAGGCATGAAAAAATGCCCTTGTGGCCTACTTGCAGAATAAAGTTAATTATTTCATTATTATTTCATTTCAGTTTATTGTAATTTTTGAGAAGCATTCCCAATTTGGTCGCTTGTTCAATCAGCAGCTTCTAATTACACAAAATGAAAATAGTAAACACCAATATATATGTAAACCGTTGCTTCGGGCCTAAACATTTCCTTATTATCAAATTTAATCTCAAAACACTAAGGAACTGCGGCCCAATCAAAACCCAATCCTTTTACGCAGGCTTAAGATCCCGAATACATTGTTTTCAAAATACGCTAGTATTCGTAATGTCACACTGATAAGAGAGAGTGAGACAGACATGGGTGGGTGATGCGGGAGTGACAGGGAGAGATAGGGTACGTTTCAAATTGTCGCCATCGCAATATTCGAGATTAAAAGTAACGGCTCGGTTGGCAAGGTATCCGCAGGGATGGCACCGACGGCAGATAACAGAAATACTGATATTTTCCTTGTATTTTACCAATAGTGTTTTTCAAGTATTTTTACCAAAAAACCACGTAATATTTTCTTCGGTTTCCGCGATCGTCACGTTTTTAAATAAAATCACGTCTGCGCCGTCTGAGGCGTGTTCACGAACGCAACTCATACGAACACGAACGCAAATCGGTGACAAAGTTACCGCCGCGCTGTATACGGTTAGCAGTCCCTGATGAAGGGCTTCATACGAGTTCGAAACATGTCGGGCCGTTCCCGACTTTCATGTGTGTAAACCGCTTAATACAATAGGTAATAATTAAGAACCGCGAATCGATACCAATAATTTTGACTTTAATGGCGTGAGTAAACCCGTTTCATATGTGTTTTAATATGTCTGCGATTTACGGGAGTTCTCTATACAAAAAACTACGGGCTTACATTATAAAACAATGCACTGCGCTTTACTATTGATATGTTTTTGCGACACGCGTCACTAGGGGAAACGAGAAAAACGATTTATATCAGTGAAAGTTGTTTGAGTAAACTACCAACTTGGAAAATCAAAATCTTAAATAATAATGTACCTACCTATATATGCGTACCTACGTGGAGCGATGCAACTGACATCGAAATTCTATTATTTATTTAAACTTTATTGCATAAAGAAAATGGGCAAATGGCGGACTTAATGCCATAAGGCATTCTCTACCAGTCAACCAGTTATACAAAATGAATTCTTACGAATAAGTTCGCCTTCATACATAAATACATATTTCGCTCCTAAAACGCGCTTTATTGTTATGTAATCTAAATTATTTAGTACTAGCTGTGCCCCGCGGTGTTACCCGCTCATCCCACGGGAACACTAAATATTTTCGGGATGAAAAGTATCCTATGTCCTTTCCCGGGTCTCAAACTATCTCCATACCAAATTTCATCTAAGTCGGTTCAGCGGTTTAAGCGTGAAGAGGTAACAGACAGACAGACAGACAGACAGACAGACAGACAGACAGACACTTTCGCATTTATAATATTAGTATGGATTAGTATGGATATGGATATGGATTTCTTTTCTCGATAAGAAGTGTTCAAAAATAAATGTCGAAATACTCTCATCCGTTCCATTAAACAGGAAATTGAGTACATGTACAATAAAAACCATATTTTCTCCAATTTTTTGCCAACCCTAACAGCAATACGACACTCCGTCCCCTACAATTCGCGCACTATTTTTTACAAGAACCACCTGAATTTCAGTGACTGCACTACCCAGAAATTTCCTATTTCGCACACCCCTATTTCTGATACTACAGTCTAGTTTTTAGAAATCTGAATGTATGGAGCGGACGTTAGGGTTGGCGCTTGCGGAAAGGAAATAAGTTTCGTGAAAATAGAGGCGAGTTAAATGTTATTCGGTTTTTTCGTTTATTCTCGAGTTTATTTTCGATATATTGAAAGTACAAAAATGTTCGGGAATAATATATACCCCACGTATCTGCGTTATACTTGTTATGGTGCTTCCATATTCGGTAGGTATAATAATATATTTGTAGACTATAAGTAAAATAAAGGGTTTCAAGGAGGTTTCGAGATAACATTTACGGAAGAGTGCGTGTCTGAAAGCATCTCAGACATTCAAACTCAGGTACTTTTTTGGGCTAATACTATCAAACCATATTCGCAGTTTAATGTTTTTTGTTTTAAATGTAGACGACGACGCGGCCATGACAAATTAGTGTGCTTGGGGTCAGTTATATGTATTTTTATATTATTATTTATCTATTATTTTTTATTTATTATAGGTTATTTAGAGTAAGGTTTTATATATACGTTTTTCTTCTATTTTTCTTTAAATTTATGTGAAATTGAAAAAATACTTATCTGAAAATAAATACTTATGTATTTATCTATATAAGTATGTATATCGTGGTCTAGTACCCATAACACAAGCCTTCTTGAGCTTAATATGGGACTAAATCAATTTGTGTGTTACTAACTGCGCTGCGCGATGTTACCCGCTCATCCCACGGGAACATTTCACTGTTCGGGATAAAAAGTAGCCCATGTGTTAATCCAGGGTGTCAGCTACCTTCATACCAAAATTTACCAAATTTGTCCAGCCGTTTGAGTGTGAAGAAGTAACAAACATACACATAAACACATTCAAAACTTGCGGCTTTATAATATTAATGTGATTTTTATTTATTTGAAGCCAGAAGTTTTTAAACGCTTTTAAACCCAAAATTCCAGCTTCCCAACATTGTTCCGATTTCGCTTCACCTTTTGCATTGCTTTCTGCGTCGCCGTTTTTCAAAACCTTTATCAATACTTTTTAAACTGTTTTTGCGTTCGGATCGCTTGGCTTTAAAAAAAAAACAACCTTTCTAAACCTGATTGAGGAAAACTATTTAAGTGAAACGAAACAAAACAAGCCTGCTATGTTTCCAAGCCATGTTTCTTTCTATATATCCTCTAGGGGATTAACGTTCCCTAGTGATATATTCTTGGTTTCTTTTCGAATATGTCTTCGACCATGATCGCAGTTTTAGCAGGTTGTGTATCTGTATTGATAGTCAAGTAAAATAAATTATCGTCGTCATATAATTTAATTTGTCGATAATTTTTAGACTAGCCCTCGACACGGGTGCAATGCTGATAAATTACGCATGTATTATAGAATACAGAAAACCTTCCTCTTGAATCATTCATTCTATTAAAAAAAATCGCATCATGATCCGTTGCTTAGTTTTAAAGCTCCAAGCATACACAGGGACAGGCATACAGCAGGAAGCGACTTTGTTTTATACTATGTAGTGAAGAGTCACATTCAGTAGCTACGTCATTAACATTAATTTTGTATACTTTCTTAATATTTCTAACGTTACGACGCATCATTCAAATGAACCACACGAAATGAAATACATAACATGAACGAAATGAGTATGATGGAGCAGATTGAGTCTATAGATCGACTGAACGAAATGGAGGAAATGAACGAATATAGCGATATACAGGGTGATTAATCCAAACGGGTCAGTAGGGAGAAAACGAAAACTATAAGAGATAGGGAAATATGTTCTTAGCAACCATGCTGTCGCTTCTAAAATTTTATAGAAACTGCATTAATTCTCTTTTGATTCTTACATCCCCTTCGGCATCACCTACTCATTGTGTGGCTTATAATTGATCGACTCCACTACCCAAAGGTTGTCTGGAAGAGATCGCCCCCTTCTGCATCACCAACTCATTGTGTGGCTTATAATGATCGACTCCACTACCCAAAGGTTGTCTGGAAGAGATCGCTCATTAGCGATAAGACCGCCTGCTGTCTACCGTTATTAAAATGATTGTTTCTGTGTTTAATTTGTAAACTTCTTTTGGTGTGCAATAAAGCATTTTTGTATTGTATTGTAACCGGAAATTTAACCTGGTTAAAATTGTGTAAGTAATCGCATGTCGTATTGTATAATTTTTTTGTGGTTCCGACCGGGTTGTGTATGGAATTGTGTATGAGATTTATAAAAAAATAATAAAGCAGTTTTTATTAAATCTCAAATCGACGCCTTGGTTCCTAAGAACAGATTTCCCTATCTCTTATAGCTTCTGACTTCTCTCTACTGACCCATCTGGATTGATTAGGTACCTGGTGTATGTGCGTCTCTCTGTGGCGCCACCTATGGTCCCACCGGAAGATCAGCGCTGGCTCTTGGGCTAGCATCATGCTTAGGTGGGACCTTTTCGTGGCACAGCCATAGTAAATATATATGTATAGGTAAATATCATAGTTGCCTACTGTTTTATTTTATTTATCATTTTTAGGGTTCCGTACCCAAAGGGTAAAAACGGGACCCTATTACTTCGCTGTCCGTCCGTCCGTCTGTCACCAGGCTGTATCTCAAGAACGGTGATAGTTAGATAGTTGAAATTTTCACAGATGATGTATTTCTATTGCCGCTATAACAACAAACACTAAAAATAATATAAAATAAATATTTAAGGGGGGCTCCCATACAACAAACTTTTTATAGATTATGGTACGGAACCCTTCATGCGCGAGTCGGACTCGCACTTGCCCAAGTTTTGTCACTTTATGTAATTATGTTCTATAGTCACGTATTTCTTTCTTTCTTTCTTTATATCGCGAGAGTTACAAGAAAACATGACTCCTTCATTTGAGCGACATGATTTGAGCATCTCTAAAACAATATTCACAAATATATTAAACCGGCACGTGCCAGCAATAAAATAACAGTTAACACAATGAAACTGCTCACAATTGCACCGATTCGCTGTGGATTCGGAAAGAAACGCGAGCGTAGCGAACCGATGCCGCGCTCACTTTACAATTACACGGGTTTACGTAATAGAAATATCGATTTGTGAAATTCGACGGTTCACGAGTCGTTGACCCTTTTGTTTCTAGCTTGTGGTTTTTGCATAATAATAGCAGTTTGATGTTTTGGCCAAAAATAAACGTACATACCTACTTTATACAGCGCAGACTAAATTCGTTTATGCGGCGCCATATGTACCAGGTGCAAATTTAATTTAACCCGGCCAGTTAAGATGGAAAGTGTTTGTACGGGAACCTAGGTGATCGAGTCCGGCTCGCGCTTGCCTAGGTTTTTTTTACTCTTTGGGTACGGTACCCTAACAAATTCTCGAGATCTACAGATCACAGAGCTTAGCTCCTAATCTCCTTTTTGAATTCAAAACGGAATAAATTACACAGTCCTCAGCCCTCACTCGTCAGTAGCATTGAATAGGGCTAGCCTGTAATTTTCGCTTCAACTTAAAAGGCGGTATAAATAATTGCACTCAACTATGTTAATAGACTTTAATTTTTATACGGTTGCATCGTTTTATTGGATTTGATAGTACGTAAATGTAAAAGGGTAAGAATTGCTCACCACTGGCGTGGCGTCAAACAAATCTCTAGGCAAGCTGGAGTACATTAGGGTTAGGGCTTACTTTTTAAAACCGAGTTTTTGGGCAAGCCGGTGGGAGTCAGGTGATATATAAGATTTCGGCTACATGTAAATATACCCACAAATTTTTAGGGGTCCGTACCCAAAGGGTAAAAACGGGACCCTATTACTGAGACCTCGCTGTCCGTCCGTCTGTCACCAGGCTGTATCTCAAGAACGGTGATGGCTAGAGAGTTGAAATTTTCACAGATGATGTATTTCTATTGCCGCTATAACAACAAATACGAAAAATAAAATAAAATAAATATTTGAAGGGGGCTCCCATACAACAAACGGGATTGGTTGCGTTAACTTTGCACCTCATTTGTATGGAGCGCTGTACATACCAGGTGCAAACTTAACTTAACCACTTAAGGATGGAAAGTGTTTGTACGGAACCCTCGGTGCGTGAGTCCGACTCACACTTGACCGGTTTTATTTTTTATTTTTACTTTTACGCTATCACTGAGTACGGACACTGTAAACTCATGGTATGGGCACTGAGCGCAGCATTAACTCAAAACAAGGGCTCATTCATTTGATCGCACTCATTAAATGTTAACAATGTAACTCAATTGAATTGCATTGTACAACGCGCACATTTGCATGAGATATGTGATTGTCACGGATATAATGTTAAGTATTGTCGTGCGAGGCTAACCTATTTTGGTTATACTGGGTGTGACCGGTAATATGAGCAATAAATTAAAACATAGATTCTACCCTCAAACTGAGCAGGCTTGTTTAGCATTGTTGAAAAATAACAACTTGTAAATTTATGAAACATGTAATGTCTAATTTTTTTTTTAATGTGAGTACACACCACAATTTTTATATTAAACCATTGATACAAAGACTGAGCTTTGTGTATTTTTTTATTTCGTTGCATATGTTTGAGAAAAACACTATAATATGCCTCCCTACGATCAGTCGTCTATACCTACTCACCCAACAAGCCCTTCTTATCCTATGTCTGCAGTAATGAAATTGAAATTTAAATAATTTATTGTAATATTGTGGGTTACTTATAAAGGTCCTAATATACTATTAAAACGTCCAGCCTTCAAATACGTCAAGCTCCCTTCCTTCCACTTCGGACGTTACAAGTGATTATATTGTAAACATTGTAAAGCACACTATCAGACCATATATCACACTAACCACCAGTTAACACGATAATGACGAACGATAACAACCGTTGTCTCGCCTCGTTGCGTACCTAAATGCTCGTGCGCACACTTACCATACCACTTGAAAAAAGACGTAACCGCCTTTGACAGCCCTATTGACTTACATCATTTTGAGTCCAAGTGCGTACACTTACCATATCACTTGAAAAAAGACGTAACCGCCTTTGACAGCCCTATTGACTTACATCATTTTGAGTTCAAGTGCGTACAATTACCATACCACTTGGGAATAGTACATTACATAACTAGGGCGAAGAATTCGTGATGCCGGTAGCACACCTCCGCCGCGAAACCGCGAAACGCCATACAGAGCGCGCGAAACTAAAGCGGAACTTCCTTGGGTTTGACGTTTCGCGGCGGAGGTGTGCTACCGGCATGAATGTCCCAGATGTCAGGTGTTTTGTAACATGCAATGTCAAAAGTTTTACGTCTTGCCTTGGCCAGGAAATGGCCTTAGAAACCCCCTATTCAGTTATTCAGTTATGTTTTACTTTCGTGAAGTAGATAAATTACAATATTGTATTGCGCATACCTAACTTAATGTTTTTCATTAAAAAAAAAAATTATATACTTAGGTACTAGAAAGTTCCTGCAACTTCGTACACCTATTGGGGTAAAGTATCCCATTACCTGTAGATGTTCCTGTACCGAAATTGGGTAATATTTGTCCGGCCGTTTCGGCGTGATGAGAGGAGAGGACATAGCAATTATGGTCAACAGATGGCGCCGGACTGGCATGGCGCATCCTACATCGCGCTGTTCAGATATTCCCGATTTCATGACCCTCCGTAGAAAACTGGTTTTCAATACAAAACTAGAGATACTGATTTATAAACTTTCGTATAGAAGTGATATATTGAAGTAAACGTGTCGTTCCAACAGCAATGGAACCGCGTGGCATAAATTGCCGTGAACGAATTAGACGCGGGGGAGCTGGCTGGAAAACTAGCGCATTGTATACGTCACTTATGGAAAACTAGCTTTTCAGCACCGTTTTCCTTACGTGGTTTGCCAGTTACATAAGTTGACACTGTTTTGTACATCTCCTACTCTATACATCTCCTTTACGTGTAGCAGTGTAATTTGTTATAAAATAAATGTGATTGACCTATGATTTCCGAAATAAATATAGCTCATAATTTTTATATTAAACAAAGATCAAAGCTTAAAGAAAAATTTAAATGAGTTACCTGATGGAAGAGACCGGGAATTGAACCCGGTACCTAACTGGACCGGCAATCCAGAGGTACTGAGTTTGAAATTATTCTTTAGTTTCTTTCGGATTTCTTCTCAACAGCGGTCACTTGGGAAATGCCATATAGATTCACTATCTGACTTGTATAAGTTCATTTGAGCGAGGGATCGGCTATTTCACGGGAAAATGGTGAGATAGAAATGTTTTATTGTACAGGTTGGATTACCTATAATATATATATTGTTCCCATTTAATATAATAAATATAGACCTTAAAAACTAACGTATATTTGAAATACAAGTAGATCGAAACAACTATAGTTCTCATTTTTTCTGCAATGTGTCAAAAAATCTCACACAGCTCAAGAAAGTAGACATTATTTCAGACTATATTAGAATTTAGCTTCAAATCATATAGTACTATCAATTAAAGAAGAGAGAGAGTTCTAAGCATTCAGAAAAATATTTCATACATAATTTACCTATAACATGACACAAGAGCTTTAGTTAGGCACAACTTTTTGGACAATTCCTTAATTACTGCTAATCAAAAGTTTTGCTTAAATAGAGGCCGCGCTTTAACTTTTTGAGTTCTTTTGATGAGTTCGGTTAATTATAGGTGCGCAATTAGGGTACGGTTTGTTTAACCTGCTAACTAAAGTTAAATTAACTCATGTGTAATTTGCGAGTTTTAGCGAGTTCGCTTGCGATTTTTTGGCCTTTTTTGTGTTTCTCTTTTCACAAAAAGGGTAGGTTCTATGTTTGAGTGTATGTATGTTTTCTAGGTTACGTACCTGAAAAGGAAAAAAACGGCACACTTATAAGATTACTTTGTTGTCTGTCAGTCAAGACCCTTTTTCTCAGGAACGCGTTTAGGTATCAAGCAGAAATTCCTATCAAATACTCAAGTCTACTGTCCCTTGGAGCTGTGAAAAAAACAAACTTGTAAGCCAACGCAATCAAAAGATACAGCCGTTTATGCTGCAAATTTTCGACACTCAAGGGAATCAAAACCTACAGGGTACTTCCCTTGAACTCAGAATCTTGAAATTTGGTACGAAGCAACGTCTTATAGCACATATTAAGGAACAATTTCGAAGAGCATACATTGTAACTTTTACTTATATACCTACAGGTTTGTACGGTACCTTCGGTGTGCGAGTCCGACTCGCACTTGGCTGTTTTTTTTTAACAAGATGGGTTCACTACGAGCCATGTTTCGCGCTAATAATCTACGCGCCAGCGCACACCAGGGCGCTCGGCTCCGGCCCCATGTGTTCGGGCAAAATCGGCACGCGTTTGTATCCACTCGTAGTCGTTGTGTCGCTATGTCCCATGAACCATTTGATTGTTTTTCTTAGTAAATAAGCTGTGGGCATTTTTATAATGTTGCTAATGTTATTTTATTGTTACAGGTAAGTTTGGCAGTAAACCATAAAAAAAAACAGGGACGTAAGTGATACTATAGTTATATAATATGGATACACTTTGTTAAAAAAAAGGAAAACGACCTTATATCTTTTTTCTAAAATGATCCATAGTGAGTTGGATATTTAATTAATGTGTATTTTATAATTATAACTTGAGTCTTGTGTACCGTAAATTGATTATCAACGCAGAAATAATTATATTGTCATTGCAGGCAAATAATAATAAAAAATAAAAATAAATAAATATTAAGGGACAATCATACACAAATCGACCTGGTCCCAAACTACCGGGATTCGAACCCGGGACCGCCGACTCAGTAGGCAGGTGACAAACCGAGCCAAACGCGTCGTCGGAATAATATCAAATACCGCTTAAATTCCCAGCTTATCCTTAATGACAGGCACGAAAACTCAATTTTCCTCACCCCTTTTGCCTTCGGTCCAATTAAACGTAGTTTATAAGCCTCAACCATAGTCCGTTTAAAAGGACTTAACTAAACACGCAACTTGGAACGGTTACGTCACTATGTCCCTTAAAAGGAACATATAGTTTAAGCTACCCGATGATTATAGCCCCACTTTGGGAACTTTGTACAAAATTATACCCGATAGTGTTGTTATACGTTGTTTAGCAATATTACAAGGCGAAATAATTATATTATGCATGTTAATGTTGCGTCGGAAGTTACTTATTTGTCTATACCCTGAAGTTTAACACTTTCACGACCAACAACCCGCCTGGTGGGCGCTTGTAACTTTTACTCGGATTGTACTATAAAAGCGCCCACCTGACGGGCTCAGTCGGTGTCTGGGGTGGGGATGCGCCCACCTAGCGGGCTCTGTCGATTTGTGGAATAGTTTTTTTTTTACCTGGTCGTAAAGGTATTAAGTGAGTCAGTAAGTAAAGTATACACATTTATGATGAATTTACTTTAAACTATACTCAATAGTTATTGAGTAATTTTACCGCAATAAATACACATTTTTTTATGCCGATCAATTGTATCCATACGAAATATTTGTACCAAACCCACATTATAATTATACTCATAAACCCATTATATAATGTATATTGTAGGTATTTGATGACATGACTTGTAAAATGTATATTTTACTAATAAAGATCTGAATCTGAATCTGAAAAACCACAAATGACATCACATGTAGGTGGCAATTTGTATGGAGCGTTTTTAGCGCTCCGTAGGAATGTTGAACTTTGACGGTCATTTCTGACTTTTAGAGCAGTCTAAGTGTAGGTAGACTAGGTAGTCCCATATAGACATTTGATCCCAATAAAAAATATAATCGATTCAAAAATGCTGATTGTTTTAGACATTTTTCTCTATGATCGAACATGTTTCTTAACATATTATCAATGTTACTACTTAGAACACGGCTATTGTGATTTATTGGTATATATTTGAAACGTATACTTTGAATTTTTTATTGATAATTTTTGTTTTAAAAACTACTCGAAATTGAAAAAAAAACATGCAGAAAACTGATTTTTTTTTT
Organism: Apotomis betuletana; assembly: GCA_932273695.1. Classification (NCBI taxonomy): domain Eukaryota; kingdom Metazoa; phylum Arthropoda; class Insecta; order Lepidoptera; family Tortricidae; genus Apotomis; species Apotomis betuletana. Next base: position 2,677,532 of record OW026321.1, on the reverse strand, counting down.
CAAATTATTTTCGGTTACACGCAATGAAAGCCTGAAATAGCTGCTACTTTCTAAAGCTCAGAGAAAAGTATTATTCCCTAAAAAAGTTGGTTGAAATTATCTATATATTTGTCATAATATGTAAAAAATAAATATAAGTAATATGGCCTCTTAAGTACACGGATCTCACAAGCAGATAACAATTACGCATCTCAAATGGGATTTTGCGAATAAATAATTACCTAATTATATTTTATTTACTTTTAACGGCAATTTACTTGGTTTACTCGAGGAAATCAAATAACGTTGTCCTAATTGGTATTCATTAATGTATGAAGCAATCTGTCTGTTTGTAGACGAAATGGAACCGAATAGGGAATGAAATATGATTTGGTATTTCGAGGGTATTTTCCGAATTGATAAAATCTAATTGTCTCTATTAGAATTCGTACTTACTGAATACATTATTTCATTTCCAATATGTAGTAAAAAACGTTGTCCCTTGGTTTTACTGACTGAATTTTTGTTTCGTAGAAAATATTTCTTGTAATATCGCTTCACAGAATAATCACTGTGTAATTATTTAATATTTATTGGATGACTAGCTTCGCCGCGCGGTGTTACTCGCTCATCCCACGGGAACACTACATTTTTCGGGATAAAAGGTAGCCTATGTGTTAATCCAGCCGCTTGAGCGTGAAGAAGTAACAAACATACACATGAGAAGTGTTTGTATGGAACCCTCGGTGCGCGAGTCCGACTCGCACTTGGCCGGTTTATTAAACATTAAATGTGCAATAAAGAGTATCCTATCTATCTCTTCATGTCTTCATATGATTTAAGAACATCGTCCTACCAAATATTCAATGTCCATTAAAATTAACATCGTTTGATAGAGCAAAGGACGCCTCGAAGGCAAATCCTTGAATCCAAACATCTCACAAAAATGATCATCATCATCATCCTCCTAGCCTTTGTCCCATATCTTTGTAGAGAATGAATTCTCAATCGGGGTCGGCTACCTAAGTCCCAAGATGTGGCGTAGGCACTAGTTTTTACGCAAGCGACTGCCATCTGACCTTCCAACCCAGAGGGGAAACTAGGCATTATTGGGCTTAGGTGGTTTCCTCACGATGTTTTCCTTCACCGAAAAGCGAGTGGTAAATATCAAATGACATTCCGTACATAAGTTCCGAAAAACTCATTGGTACGGGCCGGGTTCGAACCCGCGACCTCCGGATTGAAAGTCACATGCCCTAACCACTAGGCTACCACCGCTCATCTCACAAAAATGATATTTTTTGATAAAGGACTTCCCCCTAATTTGTCGTAACACAATACAATCTTTTATTGTACCAAAAGAAAAACAATCAAGGAATAAGAGGAACTCAACGGTGCTTCAGAAATGTAATATTTTCTTTATAGTACTTTTTTGGTGACTGTATCAGTTCATTCTCTTCCGTTTATCGAATCGTGCTTAGCCGAAGTAAATAATTATAGGATGATATTACAAAATATATTGCATGTATATTTGATATAACCGCATCGGCAGACGTTGATTTTAGTGCTATAATCTGATATTTATAACAATTATCAATTTAGCGTTAACTGCCATAGCGTATTTAATTATAAAATTTTCTGAGCAGTAATGTATGGCCTATTAAAAGTTATTACTAGTGACAATTGTAATAATAACGAACGTCTGGCAACACAATTTCAAGACGCCCTCGAGCTTGGTTCCCTGCCAACTTTCATGACTACTGGTGTTACCTTCCTGCTTCATAAGTCCGGTAGTACCACGGAAGCGAAAAACTATAGACCCATCACGTGCTTGCCCACTTTATACAAGCTCCTTACGTCCATTCTGAGAACAAAAATTAACACGCACATTGTTGCGAACAACGTTTTGGCCTTCTCTCAGAATGGGTGTAGGGTTGGGTCCCGTGGTATTAAAGAGCTCCTCCTCATTGACACGACCATTTGCCAACAAGTCCGGCGGAACAGGGGGTCTCTCTCGGCCGCCTGGATTGACTATAAGAAGGCCTATGATTCGGTGCCTCATTCATGGCTGGAGAGGATCTTAGAGCTGTATACCTATAAAATTGATACAGCTCTAAGATCCCTCTTAGGCGCGTGTATGAGGCAGTGGACCACAGTCCTTCGTCAACCAGGTGCCGGGGATGGCCCCCCTGGCCCGCAGGACTTGATAAGGATTGAGAGAGGTTTTCCAGGGTGACAGTTTGAGTCCTCTGTGGTTCTGCCTAGCCCTGAATCCGCTCAGCACTCTGCTGAAGGATTCAGGACTAGGTTGCCAGCTTCGAAGAGGAGGTGAGGTCTTTTCTCATCTGCTGTACATGGATGATCTTAAGCTGTATGCACCAAAACGCCAGGATCTGGTGGAACTACTGGAAGTAACTGAAACCTTCAGTAGCGCCATCAAAATGGAGTTTGGTGTGTAGACAAGTGTGCGGTCATGCATGTACAGCGGGGGAAAGTCGTAAATTCCGCGAACTTACTACTTTCTGAGACAATGTCCCTCAGGTCTATCTCCGAAGCTGAAACCTACAAGTACCTTGGTATGTCACAGTCATTGGGTATTGCAGACGGAGACATTAAGCAGGCGTTGAAGGAGCGTTTCTTTTGTCGCCTGACAAAAGTACTTAACAGTCTTTTGTCCGGTGGCAATAAGGCGCGTGCCTTCAACGCTTGGGTGATGCCTCTGCTCACTTACTCCTTTGGCATACTAAGGTGGACTCAGACTGCGCTGGACGCCCTGGATACGAGGGTCCGTCAGCTGCTCACTACACACCGCATGAGGCACCCACGCTCGTCAGTTATGAGACTGTACATCCCGCGTAAGTGTGGAGGCCGTGGCTTTTTAAACGCCAAGGACCTCCATAACCGTGAGGTGTGCAGTCTTAGGGAGTATTTCCTAATCAACGAGTGTGGGATTCATCGCGATGTAGTAGCAGTTGACAAAGGCCTCACCTCTCTCTCCTTAGCAAACGAGAATTGGCGCAGACCAAAGGTGCTTAGCACCGATGACCGCAGGGCCGTATGGAAGAGCAAGGAGCTACACGGGCGGTTATACAAGGCTCTTACGGGGCCCGATGTAGATCTGCTCGCGTCGGTGAACTGGCTACGGTTTGGGGATCTCTTCGGGGAAACCGAAGGTTTTGTCTGTGCAATTGCGGACGAAGTAATGATGACGAACAATTACCGGAGATATATCCTGAAGGACGGTACGGTCGACATTTGTCGGGCATGCCGCCGTCCCGGTGAGTCACTCAGGCATATAATCTCCGGTTGTTCTCATCTTGCTAACGGCGAGTACTTGCACAGACATAACCAAGTAGCCAGGATTATTCACCAGCAACTTGCTCTTCGATACGGTCTTGTGGGGTCTGAGGTGCCGTACTATAAGTACGCACCGTTGCCAGTTCTTGAGAATGGTCGTGCCACGCTCTATTGGGATCGATCTATCATCACGGACAGGACTATTGTAGCCAATAAGCCTGATATCGTGTTGGTAGATCGATCCAAGCGCCAGGCAGTGCTCGTCGACATCACCATCCCCCATGACGAGAACCTCGTGAAGGCTGAGAAGGACAAACTCAGCAAGTACCTTGACTTGGCTCACGAGGTGACCGCCATGTGGGATGTTGACTCGACGATCATTGTCCCGATAGTCGTTTCGGCGAACGGTCTTATAGCGAAGAGTCTCGACAAACATCTTAAGAGACTCTCGCTAGATGGCTGGATCAAGGGCCAGATACAGAAGGCGGTACTCCTGGACACGGCGCGCATCGTCAGGAGGTTCCTCTCTCTGCAGCCCTCCACCGGTAGCCTGGGCCCTGCCCCGCTGCCGGCGGCACCCTAGGTTAGGTTTTTTTATAATATGTTTATATATTTTGTAATTTCTTTATTGTATTTTACTTTTTATATACAGATATTGTAAAAACCTAGCCTAAGAATTAAAATAAATAAAGGAGATAATAATAATATATTTATTGTATCCAAGTACTTATAACTAGGTACAAGGACCCTGTCAGGGTGTAGCAAGAATTTTACATTTTATGTAGTCTGGTTTACCAAACTTAATACTGCTTAGTGCTTTCTAAAAACTTAATACTAGTAATAACAATTGTGACAGCACGATGTTAGGTGTCAACAAACAACAACAAATACAAATACATTGCGTGCTGATTTATTTTATACTAGCTGTGCCCCACGGTGATACCCGCTCATCCCACGGGAACACTAATTTTTTTCGGGATGAAAAGTATCCTATGTCCTTTCCCGGGTCTCAAACTATCTCCATACCAAATTTCATCTAAATCGGTTGAGCGGTTTAAGCGTGAAGAGGTAACAGACAGACAGACAGACAGACAGACACACTTTCGCATTTATGATATTAAGTATGGATTAGTATGGATGTATAATATATTACTAAGTGCCTATACTAAGACCCCGTAAAGTTTGCGGTTATCCATACTTAATATTATAAATGCGAAAGTGTGTCTGTCTGTCTGTCTGTCTGTCTGTTACCTCTTCACGCTTAAACCGCTGAACCGACCTAGATGAAATTTGGTATGGAGATAATTTGACACCCGGGAAAGGACATAGGATACTTTTCATCCCGAATAAATTTAGTGTTCCCGTGGGATGAGCGGGTAACACCGCGGGGTACAGCTAGTATCAAATATACACGCCGTATTATATTGTAACGAAATCTAATATCGTATTTGTCCGTATTTTTCCTTGTTCTATTTTTATGTGCGATTATTAATTTCATTAATCGGGTAATTTATATTTGTCTCCATGTTCAATTCGGAGGCTCGCAAATTGCGATTCGGGTTTGAGAGGTTCTTATGTGAATCTCGTAAGAGCGAGCGAGACAGATATACCACACGCACTGTATGTTATATGTTATATAGTCAGGACAATAACTTATTGATTTTTGTTTTGTATTTTGTCATTTATTATTAATGTGTCTAAGTAGTAATTCATAATAAATGTTCAGAAACTTGTTTGATCATAGAGAACAATTTCTAAAGCAACCAACATTTTTGAACGGATAAACGAGAACGGAAAATGGAGCCTTAGTGACCATAGAAACTAATTTTCAATGCAAAGCGACTCAATTATGCCATCTTCTTCTTAGTCGGCATCTTCATTGCTGAAGGTCGTGTCTATAGTGAAATATTAATTCGTCACTTGATGCACCATGCTTTTCCACTCGTTTCTATTCTCGGCGATCTTGATAGCCTTAGGTATTGACAGGCCAGTGAGCGTCTTTACAAGATCTGACCAACGGGTAGGCGATCGACCGCGCGGTCTTTTTCCGTCAACCTGACCAACTACCATCAGCTGTTCCAGATTATCCGGGATCCTGCGAGCGACGTGTCCGAAATAGTTTAATATCTGCTAGAAGCAGATAGCGGACAGCCTCTTGGTTATTCCGAGCTCGTTGAGAATTATGCCATACGATTAAATTAAATTAAATGCAAAATCAGAATTTAGCTACAAGAAGATCTGATTTTTAGTGATGTTGTAATTACGCCATACATATATCAACCCCTTATCCCATTTATTTGGGGTCGGCGCAGCATGTTTTCTTCCCCCATTCATCTCTATGCGGCATCTCGTCATTTACTTCCTTCTTATCCAAATCATCTTTCACACAATCCACCCATCTTTTCTTTGGTCTTCCTCTTCTTCTAAATCCGTCCACATAATATACATACCTACCTAGATAATGCCCCTTTACTCTTCATTTAATGAAATCCTCAAAAAAGGTATAAAATGAACGATATTCACAAAGAAGACCTAAACGTGAAATGCCAAAATTACGTTTAATTTCAACAATACGTTTTCCCTCTGATTGGGATTTTAAGCCAACGGATGAAAACGGGAAAATGGGTCGTTATCAGACACGATAAGGGACAGAAGCGCCACTGAGCGCTTATTAAGAGGTCTTATTCCTTTTACATTTTTTTTATACTAAATATGACAAATCATATATTGATAATTTCAACCAACTTTTTGAAGTGAAACCTTTCCCCGAGTTCTAGGTAGTAACATAGCTATTTCATGCTTATTTTTATTAGCAGTAACATCTGCTAACGTAAACTAAATGTTTACAAATGAAGCGAAAATGCCACCATGATGCCACCCTAAGGCATGTCTAAGCAACTGGTTGAAAAATTCAATGGCTCTGACATCTGATTCGGTGGTCCAATTGGGAGGACGCCCGTGTTGGCCCGGAAAGCCGTGGGAAAAGCAGGTTCGAATCCTGTCCGAATCCTGTCCGAATCATAAAATTTTTCAATTTTCTATTTCATGCTTTTATTGCGTGCAGTCGGAAATCAGTTGTAAAACTCACTATCCACGTTAATTTTGTAAATTTCGAGTAGTTTTTGAAACCAAAATTTACAACGAAAAATTCAAACAGTAGGTTTCAAATATATACTAATTAATCGCAATAGCCCTGTTCTAAGTAGTAACATACAAGTTAAGAAACATGTTTGATCATAGAGAATAATGTCTAAAACAATCAGCATTTTAAATGAAAATGAAAATGAAAATGATTTATTTTAATAACAATTGTTACAGGTCGATTTTTACATTATTTTTATAAATTGCATGTGCTTACCTACATGTCTTATTTCATTTCATTAAAAATTGTTAAAAATCTTTACGGTAGATGGCGCTACGATGCCACCCTAAGGCATGTCGAAGCAACTGGTTGAAAAATTCAATGACTCTGACATCTGATTCGGTGGTCCAATTGGGAGGACGCCAGTGTTGGCCCGGAAAGCCGTTGGAAACGCAGGTTCGAATCCTGTCCGAATCATTAAAATTTTTCAATTTTCGCTTCATTTGTAAACATTTAGTTTACGTTAGCAGACGTTACTGCTTTAATAAAAAATAAGTAAGTTGGGTGTAGCACATCGTTACTATCGATTCTCAACAAATTTGAGACGATGGTGCCGACGATAAAGTCTAAATCTTTACGGTAGATGGCGCTACGATGCCACCCTAAGGCATGTCGAAGCAACTGGTTGAAAAATTCAATGACTCTGACATCTGATTCGGTGGTCCAATTGGGAGGACGCCAGTGTTGGCCCGGAAAGCCGTTGGAAACGCAGGTTCGAATCCTGTCCGAATCATTAAATTTTTCAATTTTCGCTTCATTTGTAAACATTTAGTTTACGTTAGCAGACGTTACTGCTTTAATAAAAAATAAGTAAGTTGGGTGTAGCACATCGTTACTATCGATTCTCAACAAATTTGAGACGATGGTGCCGACGATAAAGTCTAAATCTTTACGGTAGATGGCGCTACGATGCCACCCTAAGGCATGTCGAAGCAACTGGTTGAAAAATTCAATGACTCTGACATCTGATTTGGTGGTCCAATTGGGAGGACGCCAGTGTTGGCCCGGAAAGCCGTTGGAAACGCAGGTTCGAATCCTGTCCGAATCATTAAAATTTTTCAATTTTCGCTTCATTTGTAAACATTTAGTTTACGTTAGCAGACGTTACTGCTTTAATAAAAAATAAGTAAGTTGGGTGTAGCACATCGTTACTATCGATTCTCAACAAATTTGAGACGATGGTGCCGACGATAAAGTCTAAATCTTTACGGTAGATGGCGCTACGATGCCACCCTAAGGCATGTCGAAGCAACTGGTTGAAAAATTCAATGACTCTGACATCTGATTCGGTGGTCCAATTGGGAGGACGCCAGTGTTGGCCCGGAAAGCCGTTGGAAACGCAGGTTCGAATCCTGTCCGAATCATTAAATTTTTCAATTTTCGCTTCATTTGTAAACATATAATACTAGTGGTAAATTAAAAAACTCCTTGTGGTCATAAAAATAATTTTCTAGGAGCCATTTTTTTAGTTGTAATTTGAAACTTGTGGTGGTAGTTGCATTTGTTACATTTTCAGGTAGCCGGTTGTACACTATTGGTCCCAGGCTATAAATGCATTTTTTTGTTTTCGCTAATTGGTGTGGCGCTGCTACAAGCCTATTGAGGTTTTTGTTGCTGCGTAAGGGGTATCTGGAGTTGATACCTTTGCGTTTAAACATGTCCGGATTGTCATGCGTAAACGTTGCCACCTGATATACGAGTAGGCACGGTAAGGGTAAGATATGGAACTCCTGGAATAGTTCCCGGGCCGGAGCGTCCTTCGGCTTGCCTGCCATAGCTCGAACTGCTCTTTTTTGCATCGAGAAGACGCGGTACCAATCCGCTGCCAGAGCCCACAATTCCACACCGTAGGTCAGCACTGAGTGGATTGTAGCGAAGTAGCACTCTCGCACCGCTGCCTTGCCGGCAGTGCGCGCCAGACGGCGCAGCGCGAAGCACGCGCGGCCCAGGCGGCTGCTCATATCGTTTATGTGAATCTCCCACGACAACGTTTGGTCTAGGTGGAAGCCGAGCAGGCGAGTGCAGGGCACATGCTGTATAGGGGCATCGCCATTGGCGTATCTAAGGTAATTTTTCAGGCGGGGCCTGGGTGGGGCCTGGCCATGGCCTATGAGATGAAGTCATGAATTTCAATGGGTTACCCAAAATCCTGGGGTGGGCACTAGACCATATTGGGGTGAGCACGGCCCACCCGGCCACCCCCCTAAATACGCCAATGGGCATCGCCCGCGCACACTCGCAGGGTCTCACTGGCGTGTCCATTTAATTTAAAAGTCGTCAATAAGGCCTCTTAATCATGCGCCTTTGGAATTTAGAGCTTTTTCTGAGCTTTCATAAATAAGCTTTTGATAACAGTGGACATGAAGTATGGATTTTGTAAACTCAGTGCTTGATGAGGATAAATACTTCTATACTCGTTTTTAGGGTTCCGTACCCAAAGGGTAAAACGGGTCCCTATTACTAAGACTCCGCTGTCCGTCTGTCTGTCTGTCTGTCTGTCTGTCTATCTGTCCGTCTGTCACCAGGCTGTATCTCATGAACCATGATAGACCCATGAAATTTTCACATATGATGTATTTTTGTTGCCGCTATAACTCGGGTTAAAGAATTTTATTACTCTCAAAAGAAATTTACATTTCACTTATTTGAGATTAAACGATTACATTAAATTACAAATTACGCCCGTGAGCGTCTACGATTTTACTTACATGCTAAAAGAACACACAAATAAAAAACGATAACAAACATTAAAGAGGGTAATTGTTTCACGAATAACAAATAAATATCGGGTAAGATGCAGCTAAGCAATCCTCTATACTCGCACCACGCATCCAGCGATAATCTGCCAGGGCCGGATTACGATTCATACGGCGGGGACATTATTGATGACATGGACCTTAAGTTTATTTTTAAAAAATTTAATTGAATCGGACATTTTAATGTGTTTAGGTAGGTTATTATATAACTTTGCTCCCTCAAAAGTAATGTTTTTATGACCGTAAGTTTTCGTTCGGGAGAAAGGTATGTATAAGTTGTCCGCACTACGAAGAACCCGGCGCCCCTTTTGCCTATTAGTAACGAATGTTGTTTCACTATGAATTTGTTTTTTTGTGATTTTTCTTATTAATATACATGTGTTATAGTTATATAGTTGTTGAAGACTCATGAGTTTAGTTTCCGCATATATTTTTTTAGTTGAAGTAAGAAAGTCATAGTGAAACAAAACCTTGATTAATTTATTTTGAGTTACTTGAATGTCCTCCAAATTCGTTTTCGATGCACTACCCCATATCTCAATGAGATAGTCTAGGTGAGATTTAACTAGGGAATTGTAGATGTTTAGGCGAACTTTGCGCGGAAGACATTTTACCACTCCTCGTAGTGATCCCAGCAGGGATGATAATTTTGTTTTAATTTTATTAATATGTGGTTTCCACGTCAGGCCGCTATCCAATAGTAAACCTAAGTACTTTTCCTCGCTGGACTGTTTTAATTGTACATTATCGATACATAATGCGGTGTGGTGATCGATGTTTTTATTTTTTGCTTTAAAAATTATATATGAAGTTTTGCCAGTATTTATGGTGAGTAAATTGCTCTGAAACCATCTGTGCAAGTTATCAAGATCTTTCTGTGCCGTTTCAATTATGTTTTGAATTGATTGCCCGAAGTAAAAAATACAGGTGTCATCTGCATATAAGGAAATGTCACCGTACAATTTTAGTTCACTAATTGAATTTACGTAAATCAGAAATAGAAGTGGTCCAAGTATAGAACCCTGGGGGACTCCGTAGCTTAAAGGTTGGGGTGAGCTTTGGTATTTATCAATTTTAACTATTTGACATCGATTGGTTAGGTAAGATTCAAAGATTCTGAGTGCATTACTAGCTATTCCAATATCGGCGAGTTTATTAAGAAGTATAGGGTGACTGACAGTGTCGAAGGCTTTTTTTAAATCAATAAATACTCCAAGTGCAATATTTTTTTTATCAATATTTGTTTTTATTTTAGTTATAAGATCGATAGTAGCTGAAAGCGTATTGGAATGTTTGCGGAAGCCATATTGACGTACGAAAAGGAATTTAATTTTATTTAAATAATCATTAAGTCGGTCATAGATAATCTTTTCAAAAATCTTGGATATCACGGGTAAGACTGAAATAGGGCGGTAATTACTAGGGTCTGACTTACTTCCTGATTTAAAGATTGGACAGACTTTGGCTATTTTTAAATCGTCTGGAAAAGTGCCGTCACTCAAATGCTCATTGATACATTTAGTAAGATTTTTAAGAATATATTTTTTTATACATTTAAGCGCTTTGGTACTTAAACTGTCTATACCAACACTTGTATTTGAGTCTAAATTATCAATAATGTTCGAGACTTCAACCTCACTGCACGGCGCAAAATTTGATAGCAAGTGAGTTGTTGTGGGTGCTGGGTTAATAGTATTTACTTTGCTATTATGGAAATGAATAGGTATTTGATTTGCTAACTGTGCTCCAATATTAGAAAAATAATTGTTAAAAATCTCGCACACTTCGTTGCCGTTAGTGATTAATCCCGATTCTGTTACAAGTTGCGGAGCAGTACGGTTTGCTTGAATTTTATTTTGAGATAAATGGTTTATTAAGGTCCATGTCTTTTTGTTATCATTTTTACATTTTTCAAATTCCTCGTAATAGTATTTACTTTTTGCTTTATCTATAAGTTGACGTACTTCATTTCTTTTCCGTTTAAAACATTCTTCTATCTCTTTATTTCCTGGATTCTTCTTCAACGATTTCCAAATATCATTTCTCTTATTAATGTTAATAATGATGTCCCGATTGATCCAATCACTGCGAGGCTTATTTAGAATTTTAGTCTTAATTATGGTGTTGCTGTTAATTAGTCTTTTGGTTAACGTAATCAGTTCTACATAGTCTTGCGTTTCCAAGTTGCAATTTTCAAAGGATTTTTGTAAATTTTCATAATCAAGAGCTTCATACTGGACACTATGTCGGGTTTCTGTTTCATGCTTTTGTAGAGCAAGAAACATTTGCACATGATCAGAAAGTGAGGAGTCTAATATATTTAGGGAAAATTCAATATCCTGAATGTTGGCATGGATGTGATCTAGGATACTTTTTGTTGTGGACGTCGTGCGCGTTGAATAGTCTTCATGTATATTATTAAGAGTAGTATATCCATATTCCCGAAGCAAAGTAGTATATTTCTCAGTGGATTTGTCTGGTGTTAGCAGGTTTAGGTTAAAATCACCAAAGATTATGGCCCGACGTTTTTGTAGAAGTTGATGTTCAAAGTCCTCCAAGAAATTTTCGATGTTTGTGTCACCTGGTTTGTATGTGATGCCTATATCTAAGGCTAGTTTACTGACATGAACCCAGAGATAGTTGTTACCATTAGTGTATTGTTGTTGGATAAGGTGATGATTTAATTCGTTATGGATAAAAATGGATACTCCGCCACCTCTGGAATCACTTCGGTAGTTGAAGTAATGAGTATAATCTGGAATTTGTATAGTTAATGCTTCCTCTTCAGTTTTTATCCAAGTTTCTGTCAAAAGAATTACATGGACTTTATTCCCTGTTGCTTTTAGGATACTTTTAAGCTCGTCAAGCTTGCCAAGTTTGACAATGCTTCGGATATTAGTGTAAAAGAAATTGAGTAACTTTGTATCCAATTTAAGATCATCGTAGGATTTTAGAATATTATAGTTTCCGATAATATTAGTATTATTGTCTTTATTAATAGAGATAGTGTTTATGCTGTGTCGTTTTTTGCCGAAGAATTGGTTTTGACTATGGTTGGTACTCCTTTAATATACTTAATAGTGAGATCACTTTCACCTTCTTTTTGACGGACTTCAAGTTCTCGTCGCAGCTCCTTAAGATGGGACTGTTGAGCTGGTGTCTGGTCCGAGTATACTTTAATGTTGTCATTAGTTATCTTTTCTCTGTTTTGTAGTATCAATTTGGGGAATCGTGGTGAGTCAAAGCATATTTTAATCGGTCTTGCTTTTCCCGCTGCGTACTTTCCAAGTCGAAATATGGTTGCTGGATCTGGTAGATTGCTTACTGCCGTTTGGAGGATAACTACAAATACTAAAAACAGAAAAAATAAATGATTAAGTGGGACTCCCATACAACAAAAGTAATCGGTTGCGTTATCTTTGCACCTTATTTGTATGCGGTATCATACACACTAGGTGCAAACTTAACTTTAGCGAGTCCGCCTCGCAATTGGGCGGTTTTTTTCTAGCCTGGTGTCCCACTGCTAGGCAAAGACCTATCCCGTGTAGTTGTGTTTAAAATTGACTTAAATAACAACCAAAGAAAGCTCAACTTATTTGATGTCTTCGAATACAGGGTGACTTTAAATTGGTTTTGATTATGATGATATTATTAAAAAAACGATCGTGAGACATAATAATAATAATTAAACATAATAATTATAAAAACGCTTTAAACTCACGTAAAAATTTACAGAAACGGCCCGACATATTTCGAACTCATATGGAGCTCTACATCAGGGGTACTATCGTTGTTGCTATGCGCCTCGCGGCCCACTGCACTAGTTATTTTGGCTCAGCTAATCATAAATAAAATATTACATTAAGTCTTTAATTTTCTAACAAAACAAATAATTAGTGTGATTTCCGAATGGTTACCTTTGGGTGGTTAACTGTCATATCTGTCACTTGTTGTTATAGTGTAGGGGTAACACGAGGCATTTATTTTTAAATCAAAATCTCAACTAAAAGCTTTTTTTTCACAAGTGACAATTAGTAATCAAAACACGTTTACTTCATATATTTTATATCAGATGATATCCATAAAAAAAGTTTGATTTGAATAATTTAAACCTCTTTGTTTTTAATCGTAGTGCTAGAGTAATCGCAGCAAGCCTAAAAAAGGGATAATTTAAAACTTAAAAGTAAGAACTTTTCATTATTTTAGAAGCATGAGACTTTCAGTTATACAGGGCTTTTTAGGGATGAAATGTGCAAAACATTAATTTTCTATCACCAGATTGAAGTTACCCTGTATAATACGGTAAACCCGCACACACTCTCACCCTATTTCGTGCCGAATTTTCATAATTACAGGCGATGGGGTGTATTTATTGGCCCCGGCGGGAGCTGCCTTTATTCTGCAAACGTGCGGGTAAATTGTTACCTTTGCGGATGCTGTCTGGTTATACGTAGAATAGGAAAAACAATGATATTGTAGTTGAATTATATATACAGCGTGTATATTTGATACAACCGCATATTGTAGCCAGACGGAGATATTAGTGCTATAATCTGATATTTATAACAATTATTAACTTAGTGTTAACTACCATAGCGTAATTAATTTTTGAAAATTTTCTGAGCAGCAATGTATGGCGTAGTTATTACTAGTGACAGTTGTGACATCACGATGTTATGTGTCAACAAACAACAACAAACAAGTACATTGTATGCTGATTAATTTTATATGAAAAAAAAATGTTCGATTTTTTTAATAATTTATGGATAAATATATTAATAAGTGCCTATACTAAGCCCCCGTAAAGTATGCGGTTATATCAAATATACACACTGTATTTATACATAACTAAAACGCCCCGGCCGCCTTTTCGGTCTTAGGGGCGAGCAAACAGTGGTGCGCGGTACGTGCGTCTAGCTCATTGCCTCTCCACCAAAATTCATGACAATCGGTTGAGAAATACGACCTCCAGGCAAACTCCAAACATCATACCTACACATTATCATCATCGTCAGACCATACGAAAGAATTTTGGACAAAGCTGAAACTGAAACGCATCGCTCACTCGGCAAAAAAATGGCTTCAACTAGAAGATCGTATTCCGGGTGAGAACTAAAAAAATGCTTTAACACTGAAATCGCCATACATAGATGTCCTTTCACATATCTGTACAAACAGATTTGCGACTGTTTTCGCCTAAAATCGCTGGTTTGATAATTAAATAGTTGATTTTTAATAGGTAAATTTATTTATTTATTTATTTATTTATTTATTTATTTTATAATAATTACATATCTGCAACTTACAGCTAATTGCTAAGGCGTTACAGATCTTAACTTAAAATTAAACAACAAGCATTATATATATATCCTTAAAAGTTAATAGTTAAAAATTAAAAACAAAAAAAAGATAAAAAAATAACCTAAACTTTACACACACAGCAAACAATTTATAAAAGAAAAAATACGAATACAAATACAAACATAGAATTTACCGCCGTTCGTGACATTTCCTGCACTCCACCAGTAGATTCGCAAAGCTCGCAGCAAATATATCGCAGTGCGGGGCCACGTCGAGTACAGAGTTGATGATGGAGAGCGCGCTCGAGATCGGCGCATGCTTCAGTAGCGCAGTGCGTGCGCTCGGCACCGCCAGCAGGGGAGTGCGCCGCAATCGTGATCGCGCGCTGGGCGCATATAGGCGAACTACCTTCTCAACCAACCCCGTGCAATCAACCTTACCATTAATGATGCCCAACGCAAATTTGGCCACTGCCAGGTATCGCCTCACTTCTAAAGATTCATATCCTAGTACCCCCAAAAGAAACAATGTTGGATAGAGATATGGGTAATACGAGTAGGTATATTCCTTTTTATAAAGACACCTTAGGAACTTCTTTTGGACCTTTTCTATCATTAAGGTATATTTAGCTTCGTGGGGATTCCAGACCGATGCATTTGCTTCGAGCACGCTCCTCACTAAGGCCGCGTAGAGAATTCGAAAAGCATTAGTCGTGAGGTTTTGCGAATTCCTTATCACGAACCCTAACTTTTGCGCTGATTTCTTGGCCATTTTAATAATATGGTCTCTGAAGGTGAGTTGGGGGTCGAAGTACACGCCAAGGTCACGAACTTGTGTCACTTTATCTATTGCCGTACTGTCCAGACTATATTGGTGATTGTACGGATGCCTCGATCGGGTGAAGCTCATCGTTTCGCACTTTTTAATATTAAAATATAGCCTGTTCAGCATACTCCAATCATAAAGTGTGTTGATGTCGTCCTGTAAAGCCATGCAATCGTCAATATTATTAATTACTTTGACTAGTTTTACGTCATCAGCAAACATCAATACTTTTGAATGTTGAACCAGCTCCGGCAGGTCATTTATTAAGATATTAAAAAGTAGAGGCCCTAAATTTGATCCCTGACTTATTCCCGAGAGAGTGCAATATGGTTCCGAATAATATGGACCATATTTTACAAATTGTTTTCTCTCAGCTAAGTAGCTCGAGAATACAGTGAAGTAAATGTTTGTAGCAGTCGTGAGCGTCATACGATTGTAAATTATCGTGATTCATTTTTATATAATAATCATAAAAAAACGGTTTAAACTCACGTAAAAATAGTCAGGAACGGCCCAACAATTTTTACGAGAGTTTAACCGTTTTTATGATTTTTATAGATTTGAAAAGAACCAAACAAAACATGCTTATTTGAAAAACACACACGGCTAATTAACTAACTCTATTTAATAATAAAGGCTGTATATTAGGCTCATAAATCAGCGCGTTGACAGCCTGACGTCACGACGACGGGACCTGACATGTCTTGTCGTTGATAACGATACGCGATGGATGATAAATGTTTGAGGTATGTTTAATTAGCTTGGATTTAATATGCTAGGAGTTCGGGTGACGATCCAGGAAACCCTTCAGTAATCTTATTTCGTTATAAACGGTGCAGGTAATAATAGGCAATTTAGAAGAATCGTTTTTTACATGTGTCTTTTAAACTCGAGTAGGTACGGTAACAAAGACAGGAGGAATGTATCAACACAATTACAAGCATTAACATTTTAATATTTAATTTTCATATCTTCATTGAAATGAAATTCGATTTTTATGAAATAATATCCTGGTCACGGCACCAAACTGCCGTATTTAGTTTTTTGTACAACTTGATGAAAAAATACGATTATATTTTCACTATTCATGGATTATCTAAAAAATATTGACATTGGTGAATAAACAAAGCTAAACAAAACAATGTTATTTAAAACACCTCTGCCTGTTCAGTATCCTTCACTGTATCCTCGACATGGAAGAAAAGGATGCTGTAATCGAATAGTACCCATTGAATCGTTAAAGCTAATACATACTTAAAATACTATATCTATGTACGTTTGTGTATTTGACCTAATAATCCCACCAAAACGTCCACATCAAGTTACCGAAGCCAAACAAATGAATTTGAATTCATCCAATTCGCCGCCTCGGGAATCGAATCCGATTTATTTACCTGATTTTTGTTAATTAAATTAGACGTTTTAAATAGGGTATGAATTGTATTCACAGTATTCAACGATGAATTAGGATTGTTTTGTAATTTAAAACAATCATTATATCCCTTTAATTAGGTAGATGTAAACACAAAAGAGCGTGCAATTAATTGTTCGATGTATTTCGTTGTGAGTATGTTTGATGGAGACATTCATACTTTCATTTGGAATCTATCTTAAAGACTTAAATCCTCTTTGGTTCACTGAGCCAGACTCGTAATATATTCTAAAAAAAGTTACTTAGCTTGTGTGTCAAAGAGCTAAACTTACTAACATTCTAGCAATGATATACAGAAAACTAAAATGATATGAGGCTATGTGTATGAAACCACGAAAATATTTACAAAAAACGCTGATGGAAAAAGTCCTGTTTAACTTTACAAGACCCCGCTAAGCCGGAAAACTCAAAGAATAACAGATTTTTGCGAACAAACGGAAAGTTGTATTAATACTTGTGTTTGTATTGATTGATAGATCGGAATTTTCAGTTGTAACAAAGTATTTGGCGAAGATTTCCCATTGTTAGCTTTTACTTAGGGGCTTCAATGTTGGGATGTTTTTCCAACATTGTTTCGTTTTAGGAGTTTAAAGTTTTCTTGCTTTGTTGTTTAACTTTTGAATTCTATGACTGTTTTTTATTAGGTCGAGTTTTTATGTGTTATTTTATATTTGTGAGATCATTGGTTAGTGTATCCGTGGCTCTAATTTACCTACAAAAGCAATCCAATATTATTGCTAGTTTATTTATGATTAAGATTGAACTATAAATGAACTATACATGAGGAGATTAAGTACCTTCCACGCGATGAAAAATGTATTTACTAGGTAATATAACAAGACATCATAATGCTCTTAGGCTGTATGTACTATGGCCATGCAATTCTGCATAATCATAGTAAACAAAAACGGAACAGAATAAAAGTAAAGTAATTTTTTTAAACATGGCGTCTGTGTTCACGCGCAATATAAGCTGAATTCTATTTTTTAGAGTGCTGTGTTTTTTTAGTTCATTGCGTATGTTTGAGAAAAGCACTATATATGCCTAGCCGTGAAGGGCCGGCTTTGTATCAACTTTCAGTATACCGTCTATACCGACTCACCTAGCAAGCCCTTTTCTTCCGGCGTCTATAGTAATGTACTTTGGGAGTAGTAACTCATTATGCATCTTTCAGCAGATAATGATCGAAAGATCCTCAAAGCTTTCATGGGAGTTTTTAGCTATTCGTCCAATTTGAGTTTCTAATTCGACATCACATTCTATTCCAAGTTTATTACTTTCATTTCCTTTAGGTTTTAATGACTGCACTAACGGTGAGTACATGTTTCTGATTAGCTTTATCCTTGTTAAGAATGCTTTCATTTCCTCTGGCAATAAATAATGAATAAATGCTTCTAAGAACTATAATTTTAGTGGAATTGATAGTATTCTAATAGGTTTAACAAGATGGACTAAATTTGTTTATTTTAGAATAAAAAATATAATCACAGAATGAGGCTGCTCGTCGACTGGAAAGGAGCGGAGCAGAAATGTTGTTAAAAATAGTTTAAAAAGGATATTTTTGGAAAAACTGCCCTAGGACAGATTTTCCAAATGTACTTGCTTCCGTGGCTGTAGTTTAAGGTTAACCTGTTAATAAGGTAAATAGTGTTAGGTGCATATAACTAAAAATAATGTAGATGAGCGCGATCTCGCCAACAAACTGTCTTAGCAGTTTGGCGGGTTAATTATGCATGCAGTTATGTACACCTATTTTTTGGAAAATAAATAAAAAAAAAAAAAAAAAAAGCGAATAATAAAATGGGTTTCATTTCGCCGAATTTTCACCGAATGTTTTATTTCGCCAGTGTCCTTTTAGGGAAAGCATTTATCTCTAAAATCATAAAGCTATAACCATACCATAAAACCACAAAACGAACTAACCTAACCAAATCAATAGGATGATATTTTCAAATGTGTGACTTCAGTGGAAATGAAGTCGGCAAATTGGAAATTTGATGAACTGAAGCATTCAAGGAAAAATAATTCGGCGAAAAAGTAGAACACCAATAAAAAGATCCTGAAGAAATATCTAAAAGTAAACATTTCGCTGCCAAATCTTCCTGTCCGTGTGTATTCCTCAAACTTTTCTGCATGTAGGAGGTTAAAGCTATCAATCTTGCCGGGTTTTTGTTGAGAAAAAAAGTTTCAAACTCCTAATCCTAGGGGATGCAGCCGGAATAATGAATATTGGTATATTTTCAACCCTGCCACGTTTTTGTTTAGTTTTGGGTTATCTAAAGTTGGGGTAGCAACCGGGTTGTTATAAAAGATGGTGTCTCAACATCGTCGACTTTCAATATACCTAACTTAGTAAATTGTGGAAGGCAGAATGTGGCAGCCATTCCGTCATATGACGATGTATGGGAGCCCGCTCACTAGGCGGCTACAAACTCCCATATCTTTGTCAGGCTACCCCCTTAATCCATTTGGAATGAAAAATGTATACGCATCATCAATAAATTGTACCAAAAGATTATGAAATGAAATTCCTTAAAATGTTTAATGCGCGTAACGACCACGTACACTTAGAGTTGTGTTATTTTAGACAGAGCTTTCCAAAACAGCATAACCCAAAATCTGTACACAAAAAAAAAAAAACTAAAGTACATTTGGTGCCGTGACCAGGATATTGTATTAAATAAAGTTATTACTTAAACATAACGCATTATGATGCTACAAAAACGCACCTAAATAAGTGACATAGAAAAAGTTAAGGTTAATAATACTTTTGCTGTCAAGGCTACGGGTAACCCTTGTAATCTATCTAAACTATTATAAAATTGTACTGAAAATCAGTTTTCTATGCCGCGAGGTAATTATTCCAGGAAAAATCTTAACAGCGCAATGCAGGATACGTATGAAGTGCGACACCAGCCTTAGTTGGTAAAAATTAAAACGGCAGCATGGATTTTAACTATATTTTGTACAGGGAATCTATCCAAAGATATTTTTTCCCGACTTCTATGAAGAAAAACGTTTGACCCGAATGAAATTGTAACCGTCTAGTTAAGATCTCATTTATTATACAGAACATATTGAATATACGTAACGCCTAATAACTATCACGTCTAATGGCTGTCAGATCCGAATATAATCGTTGAGACTTAGCGTTAATCCTTGACAGATATTCGCTTAATAGGGTTATAATATATCAAACGCTTACTAGATAATATGTAATATACTCGTATAATCAGCAAGACATTATTGTAATATGGACAATATTGTACAAGTATAACAAAATATTCTTCGTAGGTACGTATTTTTGCTTATTTGCTACGTTGAAACGAAGGACCTTTATTTTGTATAAAATAACATCGTCGTAGTATTGGCACAAAAGTACTAACTAAACCTTTATCAGTCTCTTCAATATAATTAAATAATTGGGCTACAAAATATCTGTTTATTATTGCTTGTTTCAAATTTTAATTAACTGTTTTTGTCGACTCTACTGTATCTCTGCGTAGAGAGCTCAGCCAACTCAATCGGAAAATAAGCTGCGCGCTCAACAAGTTCAAAGATATTAGTAGAAGTAGTAATAATTTAATAATATTCTGTTAAGCTGTTAATTATTCTGTTAATGAAATAAGATGAAGTAAGGTATCATTTATATACGTTTACGTTTAATATTTGAGATCTGACATAGTTTTGAGCTAGATTGGATACATATTAAAATACATAAGAAACGAAATTACTTTTAATATTTCTGAGACTCACAGTAGTTTCCTATATTGGATATATTAAATTTTATTATCATATATAGATTAGCGCAACTCTTTCAAATAACCTTCGCCTGTGGTAAAAAAAATGGGTTGTCTGCATAGTACGTGATAATAACTATACCGGCCGATGGACCGGAAGAGAGATAGATGCGTTACAAGCCGAACGCTTAGGCCGATCGTGCATCTCTATCGCTTGTTCCGCGCTCTCGCTTGCACGCTCGGCTCAGGCAGAACGTGACAATGAGTCATGCTTTTTCGTGCGTGCAGGAGGCGTTCATCGATTTATAAGACGTTATCACATCAAAAAATTGAACAAGAATATGCCGATAAAGGGAACTAGACGACAGTAGATGCCAGGAGTGTCATAAACAAAGCAACTCTTATTACGCGGAAAAAGACTCAAAGATAAGTCACTACGCTGCAAAGGTTTAAACCAATAATTGCTTGTGATATTGAATTATAAGTTTCTGTCTTCGCTAGACTCGTAGCGTAGTCTCAGTAACTCCGTTCAGCGGTTTACTTACAACTGCATAGTGTGTTCCCCTTCCTCCATGTTTCCTCCATCCAGCGAAGTTTCCACGCCGTAAAATTTATCGTCCGCCATAAATCTGGAATATAAAATGTAAACCGACCTACTGCCCGGGGTTTATCACTGGCTCATTCCAGTTTTTCTTGGCTGTAGTTGGAATAGTCAGTTAATGTGTCACTTGCAACAATGGACAGTGGAAATCAGAGTTATATTGTATCTTAACAACGGTAGCGATGCAAAACTTGCTGATTGGTTTTGCATACGAAATGTTTGTTAAATTCAAGCATCAGCTGCAGAATAGGCTTTATTTTTGTTGAACACAACACAACACAACACAACACAACACAACTTAACACAACACAATTCCACACAACACAACACAACTCAACACAACACAACACAGCACAGCACAGCACAACACAACACAGCACAGCACAACACAACACAACACAACACAATACGAAGATTAAAAGATAATACTTTCTACCTATAATGATTTTGTAATATGATAAGATCTTTAACAGAAGATACATTGTACTAAATTTGCAACGTAGGCCGTAGACTCAGGCAAAAGGTGGAAGACCCCCGCTCCGAGTCATTTCTGGTACAAAGGTTGTCCATTGCGATCCAACGTGAAAATGCTGCGAGCGTTATGGGCACCTTTGGACCAGAAATGACAGGGCAGGGAGCGGTGTTTTTTGAACCTTGTTATTTTTATAATTTAGTTTTAATTGAGTTATTAATTATTTGCAATATTATATTTTTCTTTTAAGTTACTATCATTTATTCAATAGAGACTTAACTAGCTGAGCCGCGCGGTGTTACCCGGCATCACACAGGAACAGTGACACGTGACAGTTTCCTTCATACTAAAATTAATTAAAATCGGTCCAGCCGTTTGAGCCTGAAGAAGTAACGAACATACACATAAATACATTCACAAACTATCGCCGTTATATTATTAGTGTGATGTACAACTTAATATAAAACTAAGTTATAACTCAAATATTTACATACCTAAAGAGTACCTTTTAAGTTAGATAACATGAGAAGCTACGTTAATGTATATACGAAACCGAAATAAGCAATAAAAAATATATAATTACATATATATCGAACAACCTCACACGAATCCATCTAGTCCCACAGTAAGCTCTAGTAGGCTTGTGTTATGGAGACTAGACGACGATAAGCATAATCATATATGTTCGAGTTCATCACACAAATATTTGCCCTTGCCAGGATTCGAACCCAGGACCGCCGGCTCAGTGGCGGCTTAACCACTGCGCCAACCGCGTCGTCAAAAAATACGAGTACGCAACTCACCTTACAGTCAATAACAAAATCTTTAAATAGAATGATCCGAACCAATTAGCAGACCTTTTTAAACCCAATGTTGCCATAGTGATAAAACACTTTTCCCTCGTGACGCTTAATTTCCGGAAAATCTAAAAATACAGGTTCAGTAATACCCATTAAAGGAGACGAAAGAAATTATCTTTAAAGTCAAGTGTTTGATATAATTTGAACTTTGTCAAACTATAGTAGGCGTAGTTACCAGAAATGGCTTCGTTAAGTTTAATCACCTCACCCCTGTTATGAACCTTTAAATATGCCCAATAGTATATTTTTCACAGTCGGTCGACGAACTCGCTTTGCCCAATTCGTTTTTCACGAAATAAAAAACCGGCCAAATGCGAGTCGGTCTCGCGCATCGAAGGTTCCGTATAACTTAATTTTTTTTTTTTGTTTTCTGCATTTGTTATTATAGCGGCTAAAAATACATTATCTATGAAAATTTCAACTGTCTAGCTATCACGGTTCGTGAGATACAGCCTGATGATAGACAGGCGGACAGACTATACTTTTAACCCTTTGGGTACGGAACTCTAAAACACTAATTTATTTCCTTTTCTGTCGTTTCTATGAAATTTCTTAACATCTTTGTTGCGTAGGCAAAACATTCTGGGGGTCTTTGCGTAATCAACTCGCTAGGACCCACTATATTATTAATGGGCAACATAATAATAAATTATTTACCATTATTAATGTCTGCTTTATTCCCCTATCAATTGTATGAGTTTTATGATAATAAGGATAGTTGGTAGTGCATCACAGTTATTGAGGAAATCAGGGGAGCATTTTTCGCTCTTGAGGTATGTTTTTTCCTCAATCTCAATCAGGGCAGGTTAAGTGATGTCGATTTATTATAACTTACACTTTATCAAGCTAATATTATAAAGGCGAAAGTTTGTGAGTGTGTTTATGTGTATGTTTGTTAGTCTTCACGCTCAAACAATAAATACAACAAAATAAAAATATACCTATTTATATCTTTATCGCTTCAAAAGAGGGTTTTAAATATTTTTTTTATATCATGATACGAGAAATATATCGATAATTTCTACTTTAAAAGTGAATAATACTTTTCCCTGAGTTCTAGAAAGTAATACAGCTGGCATGATTTCATTGCGAGCAGACGAAAATAAGTTGAAAAGAACAGTTTTCTGCGTGAATTTTGCCAAATTCTTGTAGTTCTTGAAACAAAAATTATCAATGAAAAATACAAACTGTAGGTTTCAAATAAATCGCAACGGCCCTGTTCTAAGTAGTAACATTGATAATATGTTAAGAAACATTTGATCATAGAGAAAAATGTCTAAAACAATCAGTTTTTGAACGGATAAGGAATCTTAAGTGCGTATTCGTACGCTACCCTAATCAAAGGAGCCTCAAACTTAGACATACGTTGTGTGGTTGTACGTTGGCTGCCAACTGCTCATATTAATTGCCTAGCCGTAGCCAAATCGGGACCTTATGTTCCGAAGTATGTCTCTGTCTTAGGATGTTGGTTAGCTACAAATAGCCGCATGAGATTTGCATGGAAATGGTACAGTGTGTTTATGATGTGTGACGTTCATTCGTTTGGAACGCATACATTCAGATACATACATACATGTAAGCTAGCCTACGCCGCAGAGGCGAATTTAACCAGTAAATTAAGGAAACGTAGTTTATATGAAGTCCTATAATTTATCAAGCGCTTCAAATTGACCTCTGAAAAGATAACTATGCCTAAGAAATGTATTCTTACACTAGTGGATCTTTTAGCTTTTAACATAGAGCCAAATAGATTTTATACCTCAGTTAGTGGGCTCAAGCATGTCTGCAGTGGCAATACACCTTTGTCACATTTAAACTAGATTGTAAGACAGCGGAAACATCTCTGAATATTAACATTGTTCACCAGAATATTCAGGGTTTTTCCAGCAAGGAATTAGAAATAGGCTTATTTTTAGATAATAAGAATATTCAAGTTATGTGTATTACTGAGCATTGGCTGAGACAAGAACAGTTGATTTTTGATTTTGTTAATTTTAAATTAGTGAGCTGTTTTACTAGAAAATTTTCCATTCATGGTGGTTCTCTTATTATTGTTAAAAATTCCTTAAAATCCAAAGAACGAGAAGATATTGTTAATTTTTCAATAGAACGAGTCATAGAAATTGCTTGTGTAGAATTAGAGAATTATGTAATTATGTGTGTTTACCGACCACCGGCAACTGATTTTCATTCATTTGAATCATCTATGGAAAATGTTTTAAAAATAGCATGTAAAGGTAAAAAACATGTTATAGTTTGTGGAGACTTTAATGTTAATTTACTTGAAATGACCAGTGATACTGTTAAGCTGTTAAGTTTGTTCAAATCTTTTCATTTGGTCAATATGTTCCTGGAGCCTACCCGGGTAGGTGTAACTAGTAAAACCTGTTTAGATAATATTTTTTGTGATTGTGATTACTTAGAAAAGGAAATATTTAAGTGTTTTAATTCAGATCATAGAGGGCAGAAAGCTTCTTTTCCTAACACTTTACAGGAAACACTACAACCACAAACTATAACATGCAGACCCATAACTAGTTATCGTTTGGAATCATTCAAAAATGAAATTCATAATGATCTTTGTATGTTACCTCTTTCATGTAATGACTTAAATAGTACTTACAAAGATTTATTTGGCATAATAATGGATCAATTTAATACACATTTCAAAAAGAAAACTATTTCTGGGTCGACTACAAAAACAAAGTTTAGTGAATGGGCTACTGTAGGTATTCATAGAAGCAGAACCAGGCTTTATGAACTGTATGCAGAGAAGGAAGTGAACAAGGACGCAGATTTTTTAAACTATGTTAAGAACTATTCAAAATTGTTTAAGCAAGTGTGCATAGCCGCAAAAGCAAATTATATTAGTTCTAAAGTCAAAATGTCGGACAACAAAGTAAAAACTATTTGGAATGTTATTAACAGAGAAACTGGTAAATCTAAAACTCGCAATTGCCAAGTCAACATTGTCAGAGAAAACGGGCAGACTATGTCAAATCATGATGTTGCCTCGGCATTCGAGGATTATTTTTCCAACATTGCAGTTAATACCACAAAATGTTTAAAATCATCTGCATCCGAAGCCCATACCTTACTTTGTGCTAATTGTAAGAAATGTGATGTTGAGTTTCAATTTAGTCCAGTAAATACAGTAGATGTTATTAAAACATTTAAATCACTCAATTTAAAGAAAACAGAGGATTTATGGGGAGCATCAGTAAAAATAATTAATCATATCATAGATTCAATTGCGCCTTACCTAGCTTTGATTTACAATAGTTGCATAGCAGAGGGAGTTTTCCCAAATCTTATGAAAATTAGTAAAGTCATACCTCTTTTTAAATCGGGTGATTTGAGTGATCTGACTAATTTCCGTCCGATATCTATACTACCTGTTTTAAGTAAAGTTTTCGAAAAATTAATGTTGAAAGATCTACTAGGACACTTCAATAGAAATAAATTACTCTCTAGTAAACAGTTCGGTTTCACAAGGGGACGTTCCACGACTGATGCAGCATCTGTACTTATTAAACACATTTATGACAGCTGGGAGGAATCTTGTGATGCAATTGGGATCTTCTGCGACCTTTCTAAGGCATTCGACTGCGTTCATCCTGGAACACTCATTTTGAAATTAGAACATTATGGTCTGTCTTCAAATGCTTTAAGCCTTATGTCTTCATATCTCAGTGATAGAATGCAAACAGTGGATGTAAATGGAACCCAGTCCAATGGAGCTATAGTTAAGCTAGGAGTGCCACAGGGCTCTATTTTAGGTCCATTTCTATTTTTGGTTTATATAAATGACTTACCATCTATAGTAGATAATCTTTGTAATATAGTACTATTTGCTGACGATACATCATTAATTTTCAAGGTTCACCGGAAATCAACCGACTATGCGGAAATTAATGGCACACTAGAGAAAGTACTTAACTGGTTTACTACTAATAATCTTCTATTAAATGCCAAGAAGACTAAATGTGTTAGATTTGCTTTACCGAATGTTACGGCGGTAGATTCTACTATATTACTAAATGGTGAATGTTTAGAAATAGTGAATAAGGCATTATTCTTAGGTATAACATTGGACAGTAATTTGCAATGGAGTCCACATATAGCAGTGCTTGCAGGTAAATTAAGTTCAGCGGCGTACGCCGTTAGGAAAATCAGACAATTGAGTAATGTTGATACAGCTCGCTTAGTTTATCATAGTTATTTTCATAGTGTCATGTCATATGGTATTCTGGTTTGGGGCAAAGCAGCTGACATTCAGACTATATTTGTGCTACAAAAAAGAGCCATTCGTTCGATATATAACCTAAATTCTCGTGACTCCTTAAGAGACATTTTCAAAGATATAAACATCTTAACTGTAGCGTCCCAATATATTTATGAGAGTATTATGTATGTTATTAGAAACCTAGATTCATTTACAAAAAATTCCGATGTCCACAGTTTTAACACTAGAAATAAAAATAAAATTGCTATTAGAAAGTTTCGTGTTCGTAAAGTAAGTAAATCATTTTTAGGCCAATGTATTCATTTTTATAACAAGTTACCTGATCATGTTTTAAAATTAGCCTTTCCATCTCTCAAAAATTATTTAAAAAAATCTCTAATGTCAAAAGCATATTATACAGTAGAGGACTATCTGACAGACAAAAATGCATGGCCTGAACCAGAAACCGCGTAGCTGACTCCTTCTTAGATTGTACCTAACTAGTTTAAGGGACACAGTTCTAATAAGAAAGCATATCAAACGTACATAAATTGTGATAAACCGTCTGGCTTTCTTGTAGTTTCTATTTTATTCTTACACTTTTCCTTACTTATGTCTTAAAATACACTTTTAATATGTTTTCTTGTAGAACTACGTATAGTTAAGTTCATATCATTGTAATAGTTAAGTACTTATGCTTTTTGAAAAAATGACTGACTGTTGAGTTTCTTTCGGCGTTTCTTCTCAACAGTGGTCTCCTCTTGTGAAATGCCGGTAGACTCAGACATGTAAAAGTGCCCTTGTGGCCTACTTGCAGAATAAAGTTCATTATTTCATTATTTCATTATAGTGGCGACCACGTATAGGAAAGCGCAGCGTGGGTTAGCCCCCGACTAGATGGACGGATGACCTCGTGAGGGTAGCGGGGAATCAGTGGATGCGGTCTGCACGGGATCGCACTTTGTGGCGAGTCATGGGAGGCCTATGTTCAGCTGTGGACGTTGTGGCTGATAGACAGATTTATATGCAATGTAATGTTAGAGTAAAATCTTTTTATTATTTTTTATTTACATACAAGTAAGGGCTTTATTACATTAATATTATTAAGGCATAAATTTGTGAGTTTTTTGTATGTTACTTCTTCGCGCTCAAACTAATTGACCAAATTTAGTAAAATTCGGTATGGAGATAGCTGACACTCCGGATTCACACATAGGCTGCTTTCTATCTCGAATGCGGGTAACAATGTGGGGCACACCTAATTATATGAGTGTGTACTTTTTTTTCAACCGTCTATTACATCCGTCATTCATTCTTTCATTCATTCAATCATTCATTCATTCATTATTAATATTCTTGGACAAATAGCTTAGTCTGGAGTCCCTAGGTTTGTGGCATAATGCTCTGCGAGCAAAATGACACCTTTAACATTTTTTTTTTTTTCACAAAGATGAACTTAGCGCCCTATGCCTCTCACTAAACTTTAAGGAATAACAGAGAAAGTACGCATTTCATTATACCTTTAATTGATTTAGCAAAGGAATTTTCATTTAAATATCATACTCTGTATCTAATAATAACTTTGGCCACAACACTGAGATTTCTGCACAAGGCCGCAAACAACGTGAAGTAATAAAGATACTATTTCTTAACAATAACCATATTTCGCGCAATTGTAACATAACTTAGGAACAAAGGAATCTAATCTGGACGCCAGCCCTATGCCAGCGTAGGGTTGTCGCGAATATATTTTATTCGTTTATTTAGGGTTTCGTATCTAAAGTATGTAAACAAATATATCCATCACAATTAAGGGAACCAGATTGTCAACCATGTGCTACTAAAGGATACTTGAGTACTTAGGTCATGTTGCTCGCCGGGATACTGACAGGCTTGACAGGTTAGTGATAGTGGGTAAAGTGGAAGGGAGAAGACACCGCGGTAGATCCCCGCGACGGTGGTGTGACCAAGTGACCGAAATCACTGGTCTTCTAGTTTCCTCTGCCCTGAAGGAAGCTAAAAACCGAACAGAGTGGAAACAGCTCGTTAACAACACCACGAAAAGCTTTCAGGGACACGACCTTCAGCTATGACATGAAGTATACGACCAAGAAGAGATCTAAGGTTTAACCTAGCAACGGCGCCATTTAGCAAATGAACCATCAACCAGCATCATACTTGGTAAATACGTATAATGTTTTAGAAGTCTTGTATACAAAAATTGGTTCGTAATTGTCGTAGTCAGTTGAAAAATAAAGCAAGTTTTTTAACAGGAAATTGACTGAAGCATAAAGCAACAAATACACTCGACAACGCAATACAAAGGCTTTTAACCGTGTGACGGGAAACGTGTAGTTTTTTTTCTGTAAATAAGCCCCGTGTAAAAGTAAATAAAGGAGTGTCAAAGGCTTATTTATTCCAAACAAAGCCTCGCAATCGCCGCCCTAACAATCTGCAGTGACAACCCTACCCAATTGTACCATTAATAAGGGTTTCGTTTTCCGTTGTTTTCATTCCTTCACTGAGATATATTGCTAGCCTATCTCTGCAGTTTATCATTAGCCCCTCCCCCTCCGTGGTGGGGGGTGTAGGGCCCAGTCCGTCTTAGTCAATGTACATGTGTATAGTTTAAAGGGTCTGTGTTGTTAATGGTGTAGGTCTAATGATGCCGTTTTGGGTAACCGACGTCTTAAAAGATTTTTAGGGCTCGGTTACGCAATGGCGAAGCTACCCGCAATAGTTGACAGGATTTCAGAACTGGAAGTCTATTAGACTAACGCTCAGGAGCGTTTTAACCGTTTATTTTACGAATTTTAGACCGTATAACCTTATTTTTTAAGCCCATCACAACTCGCAAAAAATACTTTTTTTTTACTTTAATAAGTATGTTTATTATCCATGAAAAACATAATCAAGGAGCTGTTAAAACTCTCCTTAGCTTTACCCATTAATTGTCCATGATATTCTCTATTACGCAATATATCTGAAATATAATGGGTATATTATCGGTTTTGGCTACCTTAACTTACATGGCTCAATATAATTTCGAATTCAGCGGCATGATTCGCCATCTTGAAATATATATCACTCAGAATAGAGTTTTTTTTTTTATCTCAATAAACAAAATTTCATATCTTTTCTAAATAGATAGCATTACTAAAATAGACTTCATAAACAAAAACGTCAAATTGAGCCCCCCCCGTGCCTAATTATAACGCCTCTAAAATGAAAACAACACACAAACATGTTTTGCGGAATATAACAGATAAGGACTTAAAATTCCAAAGGCTCACATTTTATTAACGCAAAATACCTGGGCAAATAACTCGGGGGACGCGACGGGAATAGCAAACACGGGCGCTGCCGCAGGCAATATTGAAGTACAGAGGCTTAACATTTTCTGGTACCCTCTGCTTCGCGACTCTTGTCGCGCAACATAGCATCGCCCGTTACTCTCTCACAGTACTGGGAAGATAGAGACAGGTATTTCTCGCTCGAGAAAGGGTAGCGTGTGACAGATGTGCTATAGAGGTGCTGGGTATGGCCGCGGAGCCAACCGCCCTTTCCTGTACATTACCAAATACTCATGTTTATAGTAACTCTTGAGGAATATCGATAAACTATGGTGGATCTTCACATTCTTAGTGTGCATTTAAACTACTTTTATCATATAGATGAATATTTGGTAAGGGGAAAGGGCTCCCTCGGGACACGGTCCGTCGTTCTACAAACCTACAGAACGTTTTTGATAATCTTTCTTCGTCTTCGTAGTAGGATAAAAAGTATCCTATAAGCATTAATGGATAATAATTGAAATCGGTTTAGTCGTTTAGGTTTTTCAGTAGCTATCCAGTCCTTGAACGTCATGTTTTTTATCTTCACCCTGAAGTAGCTACGCAATAAGCTGTCAAAGAAAAGGTCACTTTCTTAGAGGTATCATTTTACAGTTTATAAACAATTATGAAAACGGCGCGTTCTCATTAAAAAGTGTCAGACGCACCGTTGAGTGAACTTTTACCTGTCAGCCATAGTCTATCAGATATCACTGTAGGCAGTCTGGCCTCTGCACAATATATATTCTGTGTTAAGTTCGCGAAGTATTGACGTCTGACTTATTTGCTTCTAAATTTGATAAATATAAAGTTGTCCGAGACCCTAAATTCTGAGGAAAAAGGTCGTGATATGGAATTTTACGAAAATCTGTATCAAATGGGGGTTTTGAAGCAAAACTTACGGTTTCCGTACCTATACGTAACAGTTAGCTTCGGGTGAATTTTCTAAGTACTTTAATTAAATAATTTTTCATTGAAAATGTATCCTTTTTGTTGTATACTGACATTATTTGTTTCTAATCTAAGCTGTTGAAGATTTACTTGCCATGCATAAATTGCCATCATTTTTAGGGTTCCGTAGTCAACTAGGAACCCTTATAGTTTCGCCATGTCCGTCTGTCCGTCTGTCCGTCTGTCCGTCTGTCCGTCCGTCCGCGGCTTAGCTCCGTGACCATTAGTACTAGAAAGCTGAAATTTGGTATGAGTATGTGTATTTATGACGCCGACAAAAGGGTAGAATAAAAACAAAGAAATGTTTTTTATTTCGGGTACCTCTCGAACACCTAAAGTGGGGGTGTTTTTTTTTTTCGTTTCAACACTAGTGTGTGGGGTGTCGTTGAATAGGTCTTTTAAAAATAATAGGAGTCTTCTAACATCATTTTTTGATAAAGTCAGTAGTTTTGTAAATATTTGCTCCGAAAATAAAAAAAATAGTGTCCCCCCCCCCCTCTAACTTTTAAACCACGGGTCAAAAAATTATGAAAAAATTCATGGAAATGAGGCCTTATAAGTACTTTTAATGAAAACTATATTGAATAAAATCGGTCAAGCCGTTTTTGAGTTATTGAAATATTTCATAATTTTCTTTAAAATGACGTAAGTGCCGCGCGGTGTCCTTATACTTCGGACGTTACACATATTAGTTAACTGCCATATTGCATTAAAAGATTCCGCTCAATCTGGCGCGTATAATCGATGACTTCCAGAAGGTAATAAGTAATTAGAGTTACTTTGACGTTTACGACCTTTTTTATAGAGCTTGAAATCTTACTCGTACCTAATTTAAGCCCATCTATTGTGAAGGATGGGCAACTACGGAACCCTACACTGAGCGTGGCCCGACATGCTCTTGGCCGGTTTTTTTTTATTATGTATTATTAAACTATTAGTTTTGTAATAGTTTAAGATTTGGGCGAGGCCTATACATGAGGATGATTAAAAGTAATTGTAAATACAATTATTATAAAAAAAAATGTTAAAAAGTTTTACAGCTTCAAGTCTATCATCAACATATCATCATCATCGTCATCATATCAGCCTATAGATGTCCACTGCTGGACAAAGACTTCACCCAAAGTTTTCCACAACGATCGGTCGTGAAGCCTCATCCTATAAATAATAAATAAATAAATACTAAGGGACAATCATACACAAATCGACCTAGTCCCAAACTAAGCAAAGCTTGTACTATGGGTACTAGACGACGATATACATAATATATAAATACATATATAGATAACATCCATGACCCAAGAACAAATATTTGCACAAATATTTGCCCCGGCCGGGATTCGAACCCGGGACCGCCGACTCAGTAGGCAGGTTTCATACTCATACTCATACTCATTTATTTATAAAATGTTTTTCAATTTTCTACCAACCGAGCCAAGCGTTCCTATTGCATCCTGCAATCCTAGCCAGATCGTTGCTCCACCTCACTGAGGGTCTTCCCACGCTGCGTTTTCCAGTACGCGGCCGCCACTCAAGAAACTTTCTTCAAGTCCATATCTCTACCTAATTGGATAAATCGAAGATGCAATTTAAATTGAATGAAGTAATTCGTTTCTCATTTCTATAATGAAGGTAATTATCCACGGCACTCTGAATCAATTAAAATATCGTCGGAACGAATATCACGGCGTAAAGCTGCCGTCCACTGAATCGGAGCAGAAAAAACTAACCAATAAAACTGCGTCTTTGTGGAGCCCAAATGCAGTGCATTCTTTTTTTTCTTCTGTGGCTTTGCTGGTTTAGCAAGAGGGTCTCACAAATGTTGACAATCACAATTATTGTTGTTTCAGTGTACTTTTGTATTTTGTAAGTTAAAATGCGATACTACTCAATAGTAAATATGTACAATGGTGGAGGGCACTATGTTTTCTGCCAACAAACTGCTGTGCATAAAAAAAAAAAAAAAAAAAAAAAACGTGTAGTCACACACGATAGGATGGTCGGTATTCAACTTAGATTTTTGTGAGAGGATAGGCTTGGAACCTAAAACAAACAACATTAAGAGGCCTTATTATTCCTTTTAAAATGCTGATTGTTTTAGATATTTTCTCTATGATCAAACATGTTTCTTAACATATTATTAATGTTACTACCTAGAACAGGGCTATTGGGCTTTATTGGTATATATTTGACCTACTGTTTGAATTTTTCATTGATAATTTTTGTTTCAAAAACTACTCGAAATTGATAAAATTCACGCGGTTTTGTTTTTACTTACTTTCGCCTGCACGCAATGAAAGCAAAAAATAGCTATGTTAGATCTCGGGGAAAAGTATTATCACTTCAAATAGTTGGTTGAAATTATCAATGTATTTGTCATAATATAAAAAATAAATCTTAAAAGGATCAAGGCCTCTTAATGTATGCTATGGACAACACAGACGTTTGTACAGTTACATATTAATAAAAAGAGCGAGAAGATGACAGTAAGTAAGGCATGCCAATAAGGCTTCACAAAGACAAGCCTGATTAGTTAATTTTATCTTCACCGCTTCAGTGGACAGCGACCCTAATTCTGACATATCCTTCAAGGGTTGGTTGCCATTTTTAAATCGCTTTTGGAATCAATCGGTTAGTTGAACCGTATGATTAGAGGATTGGCTTTTGGAAACCCCATATGTTTTTGTTAATAATGAATGAAGATACACAGTTAACTTCTTTTTTCTACATCGGCGGTTAAAGGCACAACGGTCAACGGGCGAACCCACACAAATCTTTCCAAAACTTGAACACTTCGTTG
Source organism: Apotomis betuletana (assembly GCA_932273695.1). Lineage (NCBI taxonomy): Eukaryota > Metazoa > Arthropoda > Insecta > Lepidoptera > Tortricidae > Apotomis > Apotomis betuletana. The sequence goes on along the minus strand of OW026321.1, from coordinate 2,643,819 downwards.
TGATTCTTTTTAAGTGATGGCTTCTCTGTTTGAATTTAAGGTTTACGTTGAAATGTTCAACCTCCAAACCGTTAATATCATAATAGATGTAAAATATCTACTTGATGGCCGATTTATGAACCGACGTTAAAAAATGGAGCTGGTTCTCAAGTCGTCAGGGTTTATTTTTATATTCCCCGATTTCTCGAGAACGGCTGGACCGATTTGGAAAATTCTTTTTTTGTTTCAAAGAGCATGCTTTCTAGTTGGTCTCATTGTCATAATTATAACATAACTTTGTTACGTTGACGTCGGTTATTTTTTGGTAAAAAGTGATCATTGGTAACCCCAAAGACATTTTGAGTAACGCCAACTAAAAGTCAAAAGTGGTCATAAAGTTCATTCGCCCAAATGCCATGTCTTGGCATGGCAACGCCATCATTTAGTAGTTAATAACATAACATATTATAACATCACAACTTCTGAATTGAATTTTTATACCCATGGCCGATAAGTCTCTCAAATTGACAATATTAATGTCATTCGAATTTAGCCCAATATATAATACTAGCTTTTGCCCGCGACTACGTCCGCGTGGAACTTGGAAGTATGGAAGCAACCTCGTACAACACGATAGATATCTACCTAATCACCTTAATTAATAAAAGAGCGCCTAAGCAAATGTAAGAGCAATTGTGCTTTTGGTTTAATCATTACATTTTCTACAGGGTCATCAATGTCATCATGAATTACTTACTCACTTTTCAATCTTTCCAGGATATAATTTCCAGGATGAAAACTATCCTATGTCCTTCCTCGGATCTTAAACTATCTCCATGCCAAATTTCATCAAAATCGATTCAGCGGTTTAAGCGTGAAGAGGTAACAGACAGACAGACACACTTTCGCATTTATAATATTCGTATGGATTCTAATGATTCAGCTTGCCAATCTTCAGTGTTCCCCGCGCTATTCACCAAACATGTGTTTTTATCTCCCTTAGTTAGGTTGGGCCGTATATATTCCTTTACCGGTATATAGGCCACCCTAGACCTATGAAGCCTCCGATTTTCTTAACAAATCACATATCCTAAGAACCTGCTTATTCCTAACATTCGTCCTAACCTCTAACAAATTTTTCCTCCCACTTGTGCGCGCTTACAACCATAATTTGTGTATACGGAAGGGCGTAAGAAAATATCTCTTTATCAATGAAATTACGTAATTTTGTGCGAGAATAGTACATTACATACCTAGGGCGGTGAAATTCGTGTCCCAGATGTAGGTAAGTAAGTAAGTAAGTAAGTAAGTAATTTATTCATAACATAACAACATACAGTCGTGTTGAAATACAATAATTTAAAATAATACAAAATAATTATCAACTATAGAGCTATGCTAAATTATTATTTATAATATACTATACAATTTTAATAATTAATGTAAAATGTCAATATCAGAAGAAACCATTATATGTCAACCAATAAATAGAGTAAAATTATAAGTTCATTCACCAAAAATTATAAGTAAAATTATCAAATTGACAAAACAAATAAGCATTAAGTATGAGCGTAAAAATCATCAACCGAATAATAACACCTCTGTAACAAGAAAGCTTTCAATTTATTTCCAAAAATAGAACTGTTGTTTATTGATTTTAATTCCACTGGCAACTCATTGAATAACCTTATTGCTTGATAACCCGAAGCGAGCTTTACTACTTTGAGTCGGGTATTGATCGGCTGTAGCAGATCTTTTGTTCTTGTAGCTAACCGTTTATCTCTCTGTTCTGGTGTTTCTATGTCGTTCATATGCTTTATCAGATCCGTTAGAACTACCAGAATGTATAGGCTAGGAACAATTTGAAACGAGATGGTAAGTGTTCTGGCCCGAATAGAAGGTGAGGGCCATAAAAATGCGATCTAGGGTTTCACGAATTACTGCCCGTGATTAGTCTAAAGTTTTACGCCTTGCCTTGGCCATTGGCCAGGAAGTGTGATTTGGCTGCGTAGCGGGCAGAAAAACCCTTTTTAGAGTCTAGGGTGATGTAAATTAAATAACATATTTAAAAGTGCTTTAAAGTGATCGTTATCCATTCCGACCTCAAACACATGTTAAACCAAAACACAATATTGCATACAATCCCAGGAATCAGTTCAAAAACCCATTACAGCACACCTTGGCTGATTTATCCACGCTCGCCGGGATATATTAGGGTTCCGTAGGTACCGTGCGGGGTCCGTACGACTTATAGCGCGGTTGGAACCGTCCGCTTAATGATTTGAAGCAATGTATTGGCAAGTTTCTCGTAGTGTGCGGTTGTGTTAATGTGGTGTTGTGCTATAGGTACAAATGCTAGGTTAAATTTAGTGCTACCAGTAACTAGATTAAATTTGAATTCCTCGTTTCAGTTAAAGTGATCCTATATTCTAATGTTATCGCCTCAATTTGACGTTTTCCAGTGACCACTATAATATGTCAGGGACAAATGGGACATTCATGTTTCAAGTTGAAAAGTAAAATATAAACATACATTTTCGGCGCAATTATTGGCCGATCGAATTAAATTAATGAACCAATAGTACATTACTGCAGACGCTGGTAAATAAAGGCTTACCAGGTGAGTAGTTATAGACGGATACGTGATAGGAAGTCGGCAAGCCCTTTTCACGGCTAAGGCATAAGTGCTTTTCTCAAACATGCAATGAAAATAAAAATACATTACTCAAAAAAGTTATAATTCAGCTGTTTATCTAGTTCATGAAGACAGACGCCATGATTAAAAAAATATATACGTGCTGTGCCTTCAATTTTGTATGAAATTCCTTTAGATTTCTCTCGAGTTGTTCCGCCCGAAACGTGATACTTCGAAGCCTGTTATAACGCACGTTATATTGACATTTCATTGCATGTTTGAGAAAAAGACATTCACGTGAGTGTAAGAAGCTTAATACAATAATTAAATATGTTTCACGAAAGTTTTATTAACATTATAAGTGTTTTCTTTTTTTGTGTATCTGGTTGATAATAACCTATTTGTAATATCCAGTTAACCTTTACGTTACAGGCCCACGCATCCTAGATGTTTAAAAAGGTATCCTTTTAGAATTTTCCAGACCATTACCGCCTAATTGGGCCTCCACGATCTTTGCCTTTTAACGAATTACTCACGGTACACGAAACTTTATTTAAAAATAATATAATTAGTTGTCTACTTGATTTCATCAATTAGGTAACAATTCCATTATGTTTTAAAAGTATTTAATGCGAAAAGGTCTTGTTGAAAAGCCAGTTATTTGTATTTCAATACCATTATTCTGATTATTTTTTAACTCCATGTTTTTATGCTATACTTAGAGTATAGACCAATGTAACATTTTCTGCTTGGCTAATCATGAATAAAAAAATTGTGTACTAAGTAAGACCTTTCTTAACTTAGAATTCAGTCATAATCTACTATGATTATAACAATCTTAAATTATATAACGAAAATGTGTATTCATTTCAGGAAACAAAAACATTAACGATCGCGTGTTTTCTTTTGTTTCACATGAACATTGATTTCAACGCCATCTCTTATCAATAGTGTTAACAGAGTTATCATGCTAGAAAGATCGTTCTAAAACTGGTTAAAATATTAAGTAGAAAGCAAATCAGTGTCCCTACTAAAGAATAAGATGAAAGATTTAGATATTTCACAAGCAACGAAAATGGCGATCTTAACAAAGGTTTCAAAACCACCGATAGAGAAGTACCTCGGGTGATTTATCAGAACCGGGGGGCAGATGGGAGCAGATAGATGGGAAGTACTTGTCGTGGATGAGGCACATTTCTTTAATATCATAAGTCTGCTTATTACTTATTTGCCGGGAGTTAAGGTGGATTTTTTTTATTATTAGCTTCATGGTCCTTCGAAACACGGATATTTGTGTAAGCTCGAGTATTTGATCCTAGATCATGGAACGACAGTCTTTATACAACAGATTTGCGAAAGATGAAACTCGTTTTGGTTTTATGTGTGCGTGTCTAGGAACCAATCATAGAGACGTGTTGTTTGTGAGCTTGACGTTGTGACAGATACGCACACGGATGAAACAGCCCGTGGCTAATCAGAACTGGCTTCACTTTCAACTGAAAGTTTTGGTTAACAACTCACTTCGCTGACTAGGATTCTAGGCGTATTTATTCTAAGATGTATTTATGATATGTTTATTATAGTGATTTATTATCTATAGTACGATATATTTAGAGACAATAGCCAGGTGACAAGCGTTATGGATGAATGTGGATAGAAATAGAAGAAGAGGAAGATCAAAGAATAAACGGATGTATTGTGTGAGATGATAATGAAGAAAAAGGAATTAATCGATGAGATGACGAATAATAAGGATAAATGGAAGAAAAAATCATGATGCGCCGACCCCAATTTAATGGGATAAGAGGATGAGAATGATGATATATCTATAGTGATGTAACGACAAACAATAAATCATGAAATCTACACTCATCAATGACGACGGTAAAACTATTTATTCATAGCTTAGTTCATTAGTATAATTATAAATTTGTAACTAGCAAAATAGAAATTCACCTTTTTAACGAAAAGCGTACCGTGCCTCTGAAGCCGCAGCAAGAAATAAAAAACTGCTCCAAAATCAACAGGGATTAAGGAACGCCTGTAGTGGTTTGAATTATAAAGGTTTTTGATCATTCAAACTTTGTCGTCAATAGAGGACGGCGTCGTCAGCGTCATAATTTTTCAATGTCGGGTTGTGACGACTGGTACCTACGTTTAAAAGTTTGAAATATTTACATGCCAATAAGAAAAACCTCAAAAAAACCTATTCCATTAAATGGAAAAGAGGACTGCCATATCCGTTTAAGATCTTAGTTCCTGGACATCTAATCACAAAATTCAAAGTCGAGGCGATATGGATCCATAATGGGCAAAGTTGTCTTCCCCACTTCTACTTGGCCCATTTTACTACCCGGCTAATAACTTTAGCAGGAAAAATTTTAATATTTTAGATACTCGGCTTGTATCGAAAGCGGTCACGGTGTGAAATTGGATTTTCGTACTTATGCACTTTTATTATGGCCTTTAGGGGGGGCTCAATGGATAAAGTATGGTAATTTAGGCAGTACATTTCAAACTTATGTGAGATTTTTCATATTAAGCTCTTGAAGAAATTAGTTTCCTGAAATTCAACGTTAGAATACATAATTATACTGTCAAACACTCTTAGTTAAAGAATGTTTTCTTTTTGTACATTGCATTCATAATGAAACTGCCTAAAATATTAGTGTGTAAATTACCTCCATACTTACTATAGAGACTTTTACAGCCTCAAAAAGACTTCCCTATATTCAGTTATCAGACGTATGAGTATAAGATGTGGAGTAAATAGAGGTTTCACCTTTTTATCTTTACTCGACTAAGTTGAATGCGCAACAAATTGGGGGGATGTTGACAAAAAAAAACAAAAAACTAACTGTGTGATTAACGTTATTAAAATGTAATTGGAAAGTTGCTGGTGCATGAAAAGTCCGAATAACATACCCTTAAATTGACATGACACCAAATGCCCAAAACAGCAAACACTGTCTGATACAGAAAAATACAGGCAAAAATACCCTTTCTGAGGCAGATGTAATAATAAATTCGCCGCAAAACAACACTGACCTTGTATATTATCTCCCATATGATACTATATCTTTCTCTGTGATAGTAATTTTAGTAATAATATTTGTGTGTTATTGTCGTGTTGGTGAGATGGCGTCTTAGGGATAACGAAGTCTGGTGGTTTTTGTTAGCATACTTAAACTAAAGGATTGAGAAGTGATCATTCATGGACCATGGTAGAAGGATTTCTACGATATACTTTGGTAAATGTATATTGCCTCCGGGTTCATTAAGGTTACAGAGCTTTTAACGTCAACGTTGAAATAACATACAATATTAATAACTTCTAACTCAGTTTTCGTGGAGTCTCCATGGGCAAAAGTTCTTTGTTTATTATAGATAGGGACATTTATACTACTGTACATACTGGTCCTATCAAAGGGCTAAACTTTTAATTTAGAGGTGTAAAAGGTCTCCACAATAGTAGAGAAACAATAAATACTAACAGAGGTCCAGCTGGTGTCTATTTTCCTTAATTATTTCTCTTACCTTCACCTTTAGGGACTCCAAGAAAGTGTACTACAGGGCCTATAAATCCTTCTATCATGACAGAAACTCCCGAAGGAGTGCGAAATTAATATGTCTTATATTTGCCTCGTTACAGAGACATAATATATGTTCCTCTTAATACGTACGTTGGCAACATTTTCTTTGCATATTGAGGTTGTTCCCAGGAGTAAGGAATCAATTTTTCTCTTTTAAGTATTTTGTGGGGACGTATTTTTGTTTTTCGATTGCGTTACTTGTTTCGAATATATTTTCGACATGAGGTGATATGAGTTATTTTATTCGTAAAGGTAATAAATACGGTTATTTTCCCTGTTATTACATTAAGTTTCTATTTATAATACTATCTTTCGTCGAATGTAATAAGCCAACGTGCTTGTACTATAATAATTTATGTAGTTTTACTGGGTTTAATTTTTTCCCATACGCGACAGAAGAAAAATGTTTTTTTCTTGTCTGTAGGAGTGACAAAAGCTTTAATTTGTCATTTTAGAGCGGACTGTAATTGTACTAATCACACTGTTTCAACTGACAATGATACTCAGTACAGACTAGCTAACAAAAATCTATAAGAAGCATTTCGGGAACACTGAGAATTATGCCCAATTGTTTGGTATCTTTACAGATCATCAACCTTGGGGTAGAAGACCGCCTTCGAGATGTTTAGCACTTCTTGCACTTCTGGACAATCTATGTATTGCTGATTTTGGGAGATATTCCCAAAGAATCTTAGAACTTGCAAAAGGGATGACGACTGATGTTAAATTCTACAGGATATTGTAGTTTTAAAATTAGCTCAATATGTCATGAAGCAAAAAAAAAAAAAACAGAAAAGTATTTTTTGATATATGTGACTTCAAAGGTGCCTTATGCAAATGTTGTTATTTTATTTTTCTTTTTTTTTATTCGAAAGAAATGTTTATATTGTTTTTAGAATCCCCAAAATTTAATAAAACAATATGTTTTTAATTTAAATTTTTCATAATTGTATGACAACCATGAAATTGAACGCACTTTTTCATGGAGAAAATGGCAAATTACTTATTATCTCCATACAATGTATATTGGTTCTCATAACATATTATAATGACGTCATGTTTAGGTGGCTATTTGTATGGAGCGTTTTTAGCACTTGGTAGGAATTTTGAAGTTTAACGGTCATTTTTGACTTTTAGAGCAGTCTAAGTGTAGTGAGTCCCATAAGAGTCCCAGAGAGAGAGAGAAGAGTCCCATTTGATTCCAATAGAAATCGATTCGAATCGATTGACTACCTATCTAAAAAAAAAGCGACATGCCTATTCATGCAGTCATATCGACAAAAGCCTCTCCTCATTGATTTTTAATTCTTTTAAGATGGATTTTGGTGTGTTAAGCCTCAAGGAACTTTCAGCATACGCTATACACACACATACTCCTCAATTTAGGTTTATTCAATAGTAGAGAAGGTCAATCTCTAACTCTTCCCAGAATTTGGCCTAAAATGTCAAAGACACGCGGCAAAAACAAACCAATGACGGTAACAAGGAATGTCACTTTTCTCGGAAATATTCCCCGCTACGTACTTTGAATATACAAAATTCTTTCATGTTGGGTTGCGAAGTTGGTGAGAGGCGGAGCGGAAAGCGAGTTTGAGAATCCAAGCTGATAGGCTATCCAAATTTAATATAACCTAGCGAATACGGCTTTCAATGCTGGCTTAGCGATCTGAACTGCAGTAATAATGATCACAAAGTTAAATCCCATTGTTCTTGTGCCTGATAAATTGCTCCCTTTTTATTTTAATAAATAAACATGTTATAAGGCGCATTGATGGCTTGCTGTAAAAAAAAGATACTTTATTTTGGAATGAAGCTTACCTACTTAAGAATACTCACACATTATTACATCGGTCTTGATTGCAAGAAAATATAATTTATTACACGCAACTAAGTAAAGTTAATTAGTTGTGCTTGTGATTCAAACGAAAAGAGTCAAACTTTTGTTTTTTTTTTATAAAAGAGAGGAGAAAACGTGTGGTAACACTTCTAAAGCGTAGTTACTAAATGAAAGAAGATACTTACTCCACAAATCGTCACTTGACCATCTGTTGCTGAAGTCACGTTTGGTGAAGTAGGTACGTTCTGTTGTGAACGTTACATTCATCCGCTTAAGCGTAAAAATCCGCTCATTCCCTCACTCTAACCCCTCCCGGTCACCCCGTTCCAAACATAATAATTCGTCATATTTATCTTCGTGACCAAGCTCCCTACGCTTATCTAACTGTATCAAAACGACGTATCTCCTATACTTTACTAAGCCACATACGTCCTTTTCAACTAATAACCCAGTTAGCCCTCTTTATATATTTTTATTCCCTCTATCATTGTATTCCTCGATATTACCATGTGGCGAAATGGGCTTGAAATATATTATGGGGATATAAAAAGGAATTAGTGGGAGATGCGCATGGCGATGGTTTTAACTGTCCGGAAATGTAATCTATGTTGTAGTGGGGAAAATGAAAACAAGTGATAAAAGTGTCAACAACATGTTCTAGTAGATATATGGGTAGGGAACTTGCAAATTCGCAGTAAGCCGAAAAATTGCGTTATTTTTGTTGAGCTGTTGACGAACTTTCTGGATAATGTAAGGAATCATTGATTGAAATGTAAATTGTAATCCTTTTAGTAGTAAGTTTTTAATGTGTTTTTTAAGATTATGTTATTTAATATTATTAATTATCATTTTTTTTAGATTTTATTGACATGGAAGAGAATGCTCTATTTATTGTTTATTGTATGCCAAATTTGGCTGATTGTGTTGGCATTATGTTATTTAATCTTTTTTCCACCTATGTTATGTTGTACCCACAGTCTATAATAAATTGATTTGAATTTGAAATTTGAAAAACTGTAATGGTGAAATTTTAATTTTGATCATAATTATAACATTTATTTTATTTATTTAATCTTTATTGCACGAAAGAAAGAACTTATCGTACAAAAGGCGGACTTAATGCCATAGGGCATTTAAGTAATAAACTTAAGGTCTTCGCACATTATAACAACTCAACGGCGACTCGATTCTATGCCAAACATTGAAATTTAAGCCCTATGTCATATATACTAGGTTTAATTTCAAAAAATGTACGACGCGTCGTCCACTCGTCGTCCACTACTAATATCATTTTATGAAATTAAACCTAGTATATATGACATAGGGCTCAAATTTCAATATGTGGCATAGAATCGAGTCGCCGTTGAGTTGTTATATAATGTGCGAAGACCTTTATACTTACATTGTAAGCTTTACTGTATATGAGTGTATGTTGCTCGAAATAAATGAATTTTATGTGATTTATTTATTTATTTATTTTTTATTGGATGTAGTGGGAAATTCATCATTGCGCGGTGCATTTATTTTTTTATTTAACGAATTTCTTCAAATGAATTGTGTTTTCCACTTGCTTAGTTTTAAATACTTATGGGTTCCGTTCCGTTCAGAATTTGTGAAAAAATACTGCGAACTGCGGCAAAGATCCAACAATAATATTTGGAATCAAGCGTGAATAGGGTTCGTTACGATTTAAACAAAACCTTTCCGGGTGAAATTGATTTACATGACTATAGCGCCGTGCTTCATGGGCTTGGTACCAATCAATCAAAGGCCTTTAAATACAATTGTTTCTCAAACATGCAATGAAATATCGTTATAACAGGCTTCGAAGTATCACGTTTCGGGCGGAACAACTCGAGAGAACTGTAAAGGAATTTCATACAAAATTTAAGGCCTAAGCCGGGAAGGGCCGCGTCTGTGTTCATGAACAGGCTAAACAGCTGTTTTTTTTTGAGTGTTGTATTTTTTACGGAAATGGCATGTCGCCTAAAATGGCGATGGGCTGGACACACGGCACGCACTACTGACGAACGATGGAGTGAAAAGATACTGCACTGTCGCCACCGCCGGCATCGCCTCGACGCGAGTCGCCGCCGACCGAGACGAGTGGCACAGGATGGAGGAGGCCTATGTCCAGAAATGGACAGCCCAATAGAATGGATAATTTATTAATGAACAAAAATATTCAATAAAATTTAATGCTATTTATACAGAACTCCATAATAATTAATTTATTTCAATATTATTATAATTGTGCAATATATTGCTTTCTGCTTATAAAAATTTATAAAAATTTAATGTTCACAAATGAAACCCTTAAAACGAACAAGTTTCTTAAATCGATGTGTGCGGCCCACACAAAGTGCAAACCGAAAAGCTAAACGTCCAACTGTTTGTCCGGCCGTCTAGACCCGGCATTATAAAAATTAAGGCCTCGGAAAATTTTAGTATACGCATAGCACAGGAGGTAGAATCGGAGCGTGTAAACCACAAGAAGGAGCTCCGCATGCGCCCGGACCGCCAGCCCCGCTACGTTGTGACAGGCTGTCACAATGTAAAAGTCAACAGAAATTCTGAAAACATTGTTGTTTTTTAATGTTATTATTACGTGGAAATCAGCGAACTTATCAGTGTGGTGTGTGTTATGTGTTTTTATTATTATTATTATTATTCTGTATAGTATATTTTAAGTCTTTAGTGTTTAATGTCAACACAGCCCCTGCCAACATCGGTGGACCTGTTGACTTGCTATGTAGAGACAACAAACAATATAAGGGGCAGCGGGGGCTCGCTATCCATACCACCCGCCGTCATGGCACCCGGATGGTTTTCGATCCCCCGCTGCTCAGCGCCTCACAGCCTGCGCCATCGTCATCTCACGCAGACTCTACAGGGGTACTAGTTCATAGCTCCACCGAGTTCGCTGAGAAGTTGGGACTATGGAAGACTAACCTGCCGGTCATAAAAAGAATACCCCGCGGCGCGCGGATTTCAGTGGCTCGCTGCCTCACCACTGTCGTCTCCAAAGTCGTCGCTGAGAATTCACCCCAAGCATGGGAGCGTCTACTCACATTTCCCTACACAGTCCTCCATGCAGACAGAGCCAATAAGAACTCTCTCACTACTCAAATAAAGAATAACACCATAGGCTTTACCGAACCACATATAAACCCCCAAAACGTTAATAGAAATCGTCCTAACTCTCAACAATATTATAAAATTAAATCTATAGAAAGTAAAATATCGGAAGGAAATGTGAGTGGAGCTGCCCGGCTACTTTTCTCCAGCGACGGATTGGCGACGAACTCCGCCGAAACCTTTGCCGCTCTTAGGGACAAGCACCCAACCCCCCCCGCTTCTGTACAGCTGCCAGATCCCCCTTCTCCAGATGATGACACCATCACGATAACCGAGGAGGCAGTACAACAGGCCATTTTCTCGTTCCCGAATGGGTCGGCCGGTGGTCTAGACGCGTTGTCACCCCAGCACTTAAAGGACCTGATAGCTGTGACTTCTGGGGATGCTGGAACGGCTCTCCTAAAGGAGATAACAGCCCTGGTGAACCTCATGCTCTCCGGCCGCGTCAACTCGGAGATAGTCCCCGTCCTTTATGGTGCAAATCTAGTAGCTCTCGCCAAAAAGGACGGCGGTATTCGCCCGATTGCCGTCGGCAGTACTCTCAGGCGCTTAACATCTAAGCTGTGTTGCCGAAAGTTTCACCAGAGGCTGACTAAAGTTTTCAAGCCGCGACAACTGGGTGTCGGAGTAAAAGGCGGCTGCGAGGCAGCGGTACACGCTGCACGTTCCTTTTTGAGTCGTCCGGACTACGAGGTATTTTTAAAAATTGATGTCAAAAATGCATTTAATTCGGTCGATCGCGGTGCCCTTTTAGTAGAAGCTAGAAAAGAATTGCCAGAGCTTTATAAGTATCTCTGGCAATGTTATGGGGCACCCACTAAATTACTTTTTGGAGACAACACTATCCTCTCAAGTGTGGGATGCCAACAGGGAGACCCGCTTGGACCTGCTTTATTTAGTTTGGCTATTCATCCGGTGATCTCAAATCTAAATTCCAAATTTAATATGTGGTACCTGGACGACGGTTCCCTAGGTGGAGATGCCACCACCGTTTTACAGGACTTACAATTAATAGTGGAAAAATTTTCACACATTGGTCTTTGCCTAAATTCAACAAAATGTGAAATTTACCTTCCTCATCATCTGTCATTGGAAAAAAGAATTGAAATTATTACAAATTTTAACGCAGTCCTACCAAACATTTCGGTCCTATCAAATTCATCCCTCACACTTTTAGGCTCTCCTATTTTTGATGAAGCAGTAAAACCTATCATAAATTGCAAACTAAACCTCTTCAACAGCACATCAGACCATTTATTTGAAATTAACCCACACATGGCACTTTTTATCATCCGATTCTGTTTATTTACACCAAAATTTATGTACTTAATCCGCAGTTGCCCGGTATGGAAATTTCCTTCTATTTTATCAGCCATAGATGATTCACTTCGTTCGACAATTTCAAAAATTTTAAATGTTAATTTCGATGACAGGACCTGGACTCAAGCGGTTCTCCCAATAAGATTTGGAGGCCTGGGCGTTCGCTCGTCGACTGGTGTGGCACTTCCGGCGTTCTTGTCCTCCGCCTACAGCTCAATGTCTCTTGTCGGTATTATTTTAAATCTTGAACAGATATCCGACACAGAGCTAGCGAGCCTGGCGGAGGCAAGAAATGCTTGGTGTGACACTTGTCCGGGAGCCGAGATTCCATCCTCCATAACTTGTCAGAGGGCCTGGGACGCTCCTCGCCTCAAGGCATCCCACACAAATCTCATCGAAAATAGTTCTGACGACTCAGATCGCGCCCGTATCTTGGCGGTGTCTGCGCCTGAATCAGGTCACTGGCTCCGCGCTCTGCCCTCCCACAACGTGGGAACAGTTCTTGACCCAGGCTGCCTGCGAATAGCAGTTTGCCTGAGGCTTGGGTCGAGAATATGCATCCCACACACGTGCTCCTGCGGCAAGGGCGTGGATCAGCTGGGCCGACACGGCCTCTCATGTCCCAGAAGCGCTGGCCGCCTATACCGCCACGGCGCCATAAACGATTTGGTCCGCCGTTCGCTTGCTACCGCCTCTGTTCCTGCAATTTTGGAACCCGTGGGTATGGCAAGGGACGATGGCAAGCGTCCGGATGGCGCCACTTTGGTACCGTGGAGGCTGGGGCGAGTCCTGGTGTGGGACGCAACATGTGTCGACACGTTCGCCGCGTCCCACATCCAGGCGACTCGTTCACAAGCCGGCGCAGCTGCCGACCAGGCTCAAATCCTCAAGCGCCGCAAATACTCATCTTTGTCTAAAGATTACGAATTTGCGGCGCTTGCGGTAGAGACATTAGGACCCTGGTCGGCCGATATGAAGGCATTTATGAGGGCCCTGTCGCCTCGGTTGGTTCGCGTCTCAGGAGACCCCAGAGCTGGCGCATACCTCTCACAGAGGATCGCTCTTGCGATCCAAAGAGGTAACGCCGCCAGCGTAATGGGAACCATGCCGCAGGCAGACTTGCTGGACGGGGTATTCTTTTTATAGAAAATGTATATTTTTTATTTTATTTTCTAATTAGCTTTAAGCCATTGTACATACAATTATCCTTTCTTTTATATTTATCTATAGTTTTTATTATTGTAAATATTGTGCAATAGTTAATTTAATTTTAATCACTCATGAAATTGTTAATGCTAAATATTATGTAAGATTACTAAATATCGATTATTTAAATGAAGTTAGGAAATAGTAATATATTTCTTCTACTATGTTAGATAATATGTTAGATATAAGGAATAGTACCATTTTCTGCAGGAAAATGTAGTTAAGCTCCTAATCTTCATTGTCAAATATATTAAATTAAATTACTACTATTTTTCAAAATGCATGTTGAATGTTAAAAACTAAATTTAAGAATCTATTGGAAATAAAAACCGGCCAAGAGCATGTCGGGCCACGCTCAGTGTAGGGTTCCGTAGTTGCTCATCCTTCACAATAAACTGCTGTTTTAAGCCCGAGGTTTACGTTAAGAAAGATTTTAAGCTCTATAAAAAGGTCGTAAACGCCCTAGAAACTGTAATCACTTATTACCTTCTGGAAGTCAACTTACGACCTTTTAAAGAAATATGAAATTTGGCGATAACTCAAAAACAGCTCAACCGATTTTGTTCAATATAATTTTCATTGAAAGTACTTATAAGGCCTCATTAACATGAATTTTTCCGATTTTTTTTGACCCGTGGTTGAAAAGTTAGAGGGGGGGGGGGACACTATTTTTTTTGTTTTTGGAGCGAATATTTACAAAACTGCTGACTTTATCAAAAAATAATGTTAGAAGACCCCTATTATTTTTACAAGACCTATTCAACGACACCCCACACACTAGTGTTGAAAAGAAAAGAAAAATTCACCCCCACTTTAGGTGTTCGACGGGACCCGAAAAAAAATTTTTTTTTTAAATTTTATTTTACCGTTCTGTCGGCGTTATACATACACATACTCATACCAAATTTCAGCTTTCTAGTACTAACGATCACGGAGCTAAGCCGCGGACGGACGGACGGACGGACATGGCGAAACTATAAGGGTTCCTAGTTGACTACGGAACCCTAATAAAAAAGGCTTTATTATTATTATTATATTATTTTTAACCGACTTCAAAAAAAGGAGGGGGTTCTCAGTTCGGTTGTATGTTTTTTTTTTTTTTTTTTTTTTTAATGTTTGTTACCTCATAACTCCGTCATTTATGAGTCGATTTGAAAAATTCTTTTTAGGTTCATGAATAGACATCTCAAGGTTGGTCCCATTAAATTTTGGTGAAGATCGGATGACGAGATCCATGAGGAATCGAAGGAATTCCTGAAATTTTATAGGCACTCATAATATTTTTAATGTATTTTCTAAAACTATTTAAGTATTTGCATATGGTAGTCATCATCTTCTCGTGCTGAACTGATGATGGAAGGTACAACTCCTTAACTGTTAGGAGTTAGGAGATAATTCAAACGAGATGCATGCCTTCAAGACCTCCCTGATCACCCCGCCATAAGTATTTTATATGAATCACTAAAAAGCGAAAAAAAAAAATTTTTAACAAAAAAAAGAACCGACTTCAGTAAAACTAAAAAGCCGAAAATAACCCGTTCAAGTACAGATTACATTTGACTCACCCTTTGAAGTCGGTGCCAAACCTCACGTAAACTTTAATATATAAATATAATAACTGAGTGGTTTGGGATCGATTTCAAAGGGTGAGTCAAATGTAATCTGTACTTGAACGGGTTATTTTCGGCTTTTTAGTTTTACTGAAGTCGGTTCTTTTTTTTGTTAAAAATTTTTTTTATTTCATTGCATATGTTTGAGAAAAGCACTACATGCCTAGCCGTGAAAAGGGCTTGCCGGCTTCGTATCACCATCCGTTCTTCGTATCACTTCGTATCGTATATACCTACACTCACCCGGCGAGGCCTTCTTTCCAGGCGCCTGCTGTAATGTACCATATCACTCAAGTAGACATATAGGTCGATATTTCGGACAGCTACTCATAATTATCATTACCATACCGCGTGCCGAAAACCCAGGGGTAAACCCAAAACCCAAAAACGTTTTCGGTTTTAATACTTATATTATTCAATAAAATAAAATAATTTGAAACATTATTATATATGTAATAACTAAAAACAAGTAAGAAATTAACAGAAATCAACTTAACCTAAATAATTTTGTAGTAAAGTCTATTTACACCCTTTAATAAATACTATCATTAATCTCCATTCCCAAATGTACTTTGTGCTGTATCTTCAGAAGCAAATAGTCGTAAGTATCAACTGAACAAATTCAACGCCAGCTTAATCGGTTCTGAACTAGGCTTAATCTACCAACTATTCGTTAATATTACGGCCTAAATATTCACAAAAGACTTCAAATTGAATTTCTAGAAAATTATACATTTACGAAATACAAATTTGCTTTGAATCGAGAGAAATTAAATGGTACGTACGAGGGCCATAATTGCTTTTGCTTTGTTGGGCGAAAATGGGCCTTCAGTCTAGAGACATGAGTGTGGGTCTGAGGAGGGTTTAGGATACTGTTCTTTTCATGGTGTGGCTTGAGTGACAAGCGAATGAAATTCAGACAGGAATTAGATATTTCTTAAGTGATTGACGTAAAAATAGCACGGAAATATGATCTTTTTACGATTAAATCACAACAGCGAGACGCGAACGTGAAAGTCCTCAACCTCAGGTATGACAAGTCTACGGAGCCGAGACGAGGTCTCTAACTACAAAGACTCATCGACTTCTAAATTCTACTCGGTTGTAAACGCGCTGGACAGAAACCGGTGGAGGCAGATCATCCGCGCCAGATGCAACCCTGAAGTTGACCACGATCCTCAGACATGAGGAACCGACTCCAGAGAGAGAGATCACCCAAAACCTTAGGGCTCATCGACTGTGAAATCTTTTTTCTCGTTCTTTGTAAGCTAAACAATACGCGCCCTCCCACCCCCTGCACCCCACACACGGCGTGACATTTGGCACGGCCCCGCTAATTGCGCAGTGTGTGGCTGCCTTTATTCTCTTTTATTTTTAATTGCTTCATTTCATCCGATGACTTTTAATTCGTCGTGAATGGCCTAGCTTATTGTTTTATGTCCATAATGGGGAGCAAATGTCAGGAGACCGAGATATTTTACAGGCATTAAATTGTGATTTGGACGTTTTTCACCTTATTTTCTGATTTACCGAAAAAGAGTCAGTTTGACGTGAGCATCTGTTTGTCTGTCGGTGGCATCGTCACTCTTAAATTGATCAAATCACACGAGTAAGATTTAGCTTTGTTTGTGAAATACGTCGTACGTTTTTATCAATTTCGGTACAGGGATAGCTAGGAAGAGATCCAGAGAAGGTTAAATGTATAATACTTTTTACCCGACTACGGTAAAAAAAAATTGAATAACAATAAGTACAGGCATCTTCTAAAGGAACCTAATAAATCTAAATTATCTACATGCGTTTACGATACATCTTATTATCTATTCTACAATGTCTACCATAAGCGAAAGTATCTTGAGCTATATTTATTGAATTGATTCAAATATTACAGAAAGCTACAATAATTATTAGACGACGTTTTTTTTATAGGCATATCTCATATAAATTGTATTTGCGTTCGCGATATAATAATATCAAAGTAGGACGTTAAATCTCGAGAAATGATAAAAATGCCTAGAATACTTATTTTGTTTAGCGATCACACTCAAACATAAATCCAATATTTCTTTCTACAATTTGATACGATGAAATTGCTGACGCGAATATATCTACTATTGTATACTTCCAAAATTGTAATATTATTAAAACTATAAACATGATAATGATGATGAATATGGATGTATTTGGTGTAGATAAAGTAGTGTATGCAACTGTACATAATTAGGTCTTAAACGTCTTAAATCACTCGAGTGATCCAATTATGAAACTCGCCTTCGGCTCGTTTCATAAAACCGGGCTCGTATTTTAAGACCTCTTGTTACGTAACAGTTGCATAAACAACTAATAGTATAGATGCCTCACGAAAATGTTTATAAGCTTCTTGATTTCTTTGCAATAATTTGAAGATATTTTTAAAGAAGATAAAACTCAAGACTTAGTAGGCAAGGGTTTTTGAACTTGCATCTGAAAACGCGTACGAAAGAGAAGAATCAATAGTCCAATGGTTCCGTAGCCAAATGCTTGTGATTCCGCGAATGCCGGCGACTCGCGTCAAAGCGAAAAAAAAAGGCAAAATGGCGCAACATTGAAACGTCAGAGAGCGCTTTGATTTAAAACGAGAGGCGAAAACCTCTAAAAACAAAATTGAGAGTGATTTTTTTAAAGTACAGGCAACACTCGCGCGTATTTTGGGGTTCCGCAGAAATAAATCTTGGTCCCAAAGTGTAAATTTTGTTATTTTTTATTATTTTGATTAACATTCAAAATTTCCAGTCCCGGGATATTTCAGTATAGTGCCAAAAATCACGGAATTCAGTGTCGGTGTTTTCGGGACTATCTACCTATATACTAAAATTTCCTGATACATTGAAGATGACCATTTTAATGGAGCGTTTTTAGCACTCCGTAGGAATGTTGAACTTTGACCGTCATTTCTGACTTTCAGAGCTGTCTATGTGACAGACAGATAGACAGACCTAAATTCCTGTAGAACTTTATAAAGGATCACCGATTTGATTTTTCCACTCGTTTCATTAGTCTAAAACGCTTTTTAACGTATTCAGGTGTTTTTGTTGTTTTTTGGGGCTTACTGCAGAGTTACTGTTTTTTTAGCTTTGTTTATCTTTTATAAATCATATTTTTTTTTGTGAATGCATGATTCATGGAATATAGTGTGTTGCAATAGGTTAAGCTAGCACGTTTATTCGTAAAATATGGTTTAAATGACAATTGGACGTTACCAATTTTCTCGAATACTGCCGATTTCAATGCGGCTCTTTAAATTAATCAGATATTGTTTCAAAGTATGATTTTTTTTACATGATTTACGGCTGTAGATTACTCGGCACTGCAGCAGCCAGAAAGGCCGATTCAATTACTCAAATAACCGAATTTTTCATATTGATCATTTAATTTCACCCCAAAAATCAATCAAACCCGTTTGACATCGCATAAATATAAAGACAAAACTAACGCCCTTCCGGGGTCAAAAGCAATCTTAAATATGTTACGTCTTCCACTAAAAAGCGTCTTAAGTGCCGTTCCGAAACCATGAAAGTTTGTCTCTTCGTAAACGGGATTGTAGATTCCATTGTACGCAACAAAACATTTCGTATCGCTTTCGTTGCCAACAGCACCAGATATGCATCAACCGACGCAACGATTCTTGGCATACGATAGTACGTAATGTTTAATTTTTAGTTGTACTGGGGGATGGCGGATTTGGCTTCGCTTTAACTGGTTTTTGCCTTTTTAGACTTATCCGGTTTTGTGAGATTTTCTTTACGGTTGGGATGGTTTAAGAGCATTATAGAAATACAAAAAGACTAATATAAAGACGAAAGATAAATAACATGAATGTAATGCTTAAGTGAAAACATAAAACTGGCAATATGGGTCTAGGAAACATTTATAGGGTGCTTCTTTCTGATCGTTATGTAGATATTTGCACCTATTAAAGATACTAAAATAAAGATACCATAAAATGTAGGTATATTTTCAAAATGTAGGTATATTTTCAAACAGTTACAACTTAATAAGTTGTTGCAGAGCGAGACGAAAGGTGTTCTATTTACTTTTAGCCTACAGCACTCGCGAAGTTGTTCTAAGTATGGGTTTCCGCAGGAAAGTGCCTCTTCACATATTTGCCCAAATTCGGTGAACTCAGTAGTGTGGCGCAATTAGATTTTCTTACAATCCGTGGGAGAACCTGTATTTTATTGGTCGTTTCACATGTTGTTTGTGTTGACAAAATTGTCCGAAACGTGCACCAACTTTCCCCGTACAATGGCGGAAGGCACAGCCAAGTTGGTGGATTCGCGGAGTTCGCTGTGCATAGTCCACCGCCTTGCGTCAAGCAGGCACCATGCTTGTATGTCACTGCAAAAAAAAAAACATGGTGGAATCCCATTAGCTTTACCGGTAAACGGTAATCTCTTAATTAATGACTATACTTGTTGTGATTTAAACCCCACTCTACGTAAATTATGGTGTTCACTTATATGACTGGTTTTATATTTAACACTTCTGTTAAATTTAAACGATTGGTTTTATTTGAGCGTGCGTTTTTAACGAGCGACGCAAGATATATTGAATTCGGTGGTATTATTTTTATTGGCTTTTTAAACTGCGCTTGGAATTGGATTTTCCTTTCAGTGACCGAATTGTCTCTGCTTTAAACAAGTCTATAATATGTATACTATAAAAAATGTAAAGTTGTTTTGAATACCACCTTTCTATAGGTTTAGGAAAAAACTTAACAGCGGTATGATTGTTTTGTATGGACAATGAATATCGGTCGGTTGAAATATCAAGGGATGACATACGGCAGTGGAACATGGTCGCTCACAATGGGCCTCATAAGAAAGCTCAAAGTTACTCAAAGGGCAATGGGACGAGCTATGCTCGGAGTTTACTTGCGGGATTGAGTCAAAAATTATGTCAGATGCTCAGACAGTCGCCAAACTTAAGTGTCAGTGGGCGGGGCACATTACTCGTGGAACCGATGACCGTTGGGGCAGAAGGTTCTGTAAGATATTTAAATAAAAGATGCTTGAAGTCTTCGAGGTTTTATTTTATAAGTTTTAATATTAATCTTAATTTAATGTTCACAAATCGATGCTTCCAGTCTTAGGTTCTAGGTCAGAGAGAGCTGTCAAAAAGTGACATCCAATAGCTGTCAGTTTGGGGTGCGTTTACGCTACATGCTATATTACATCATCCCCTTTTGAACACATTCAATTTGACTTACACTTTTCCCCTTATAATTATGCTACACAGATTTACTACTTTAAAAGTTATATTATTTAAACAGGCTCTTCTTTCCCCTTTTAAAACAAGTTAAATTAACTTGTACATACTGCACTTATAGTACAAATAAAATATCTGAACAATTTTTACACATTCATACTGAACACATATTTATAACTACTCATTCGACCCACTGTGGAGAACCAGCCAGCGAATCCAGCGAAGCACGAAGTCATGCAGGCCTTATATGAAATGAGGTTCTTGTGTATCTAACATTATTATTATCATCTACTAAGTCATATGACCTCATACCATTATCTCTGATAATTTTTCCCTGTAACCAAATATTCTTATTTACATCTTTTTTGTACCAGATGGTTTGACCAACTACAAATTGTTTCTTACTTCTAGATGTCTTATTATAATTTCTAATATTATTATTTCTAATTTTATCAAATTGCTGTTCTACACATACATTAAGCTTTGGTTGTAAATACTGTGAACTTACTAACAATTTTGTTTTTAGATGTCTATTCATTAAAAGTTCACTAGGACTTAAGTTTGTACCAGCTATGGGTGAAGCCCTATAATTTAATAATGCTAGTCTGTAGTCACTTTTATCTTCCAAACATTTATATAACATTTTTTTCGCAATCTGGACGCCTCTTTCAGCCATTCCATTTGATTGGGGGTATCTAGGGCTTGTATACGTGAATTTAAATCCCCACTCATGAGCAAAGTCCCTACATTCTTTTGAATCAAATGGAACATGGTCGGACACTATTTCGGCCGGGATGCCAAAGTGCGAAAAAATGTCCGTTAAAGCATCAATTATGGACTTAGAGCTTTTATTTGTTATTCGCTTTATATCTAACCATTTAGAGTAATAATCATAAATTATGAGGTAATTCTTTGTTTTGAAATCCATAATATCAACTGCTAACTTAGAAAATGGTAATTGTGGTATATTATGTGGCAGCAATGGTTCTTTAATATTATTATTTTGATATGTTTGACATGGGTAGCATCGCTTAACATATTCTTCTATATGTGAATCTATATGTGGCCAGTAATAAAGGTTTCTTGCTAACTGTTTCATTTTTGACATGCCAAGGTGTCCTTCATGTAAAGTTTTAATAAAAGACTGTCTTAAATTTTTAGGTACAATTAATCTGTCATTAAAAAAGACTAAGCTGTTGTCTACGGCTAGTTCACCTCTTAATTTATGATAACTATGTAAACAATCAGGAATATTTTTATTATTTGTAGGCCACCCATTTTTAATAAAGTTTCTTAATAATTCTAATTCGTCATCTTTGGAACTTTCAGTAATTAGCACTGTTTTTTGTTCATCAGTACATTCTAGGTTTTGAGCTAGACCTATACAATGAATTACTTCATACATGTATGAATCATCAAAATCCGGCGACACTTGAAAAGAGCGCGATAGTAAGTCAGCAATGTACATAAACTTGCCTTGCAAGTATTTAAATTCTATATCATATCTTAGTAACTTGAGCTTCAACCTCTGTAATCTGGGTGACGGGACTTCATGAAGATGCTTTTTTAAGAGACTTTCAAGGGGTTTATGATCATTCAATACTGTAACTTTACGCCCATATATGTAATAGTGGAATTTACGTGTTGACCAGGTGACACTTAACAATTCTTTTTCAATTTGTGAAAAGTTACGTTCTGCTGATGTTAAACTACGAGATGCAAAGCAAACTGGTTTCCCATTTTGAAGAAGGCAACATCCAAGGCCATCTTTAGAGGCATCGCATTGAATGGTTATGGGCAATTTGTCATCAAAATTTTGAAGGATGGGAGCTGTACTGATTTTATTTTTAATATTAGTGTACACTTTCTCATGAACTTCCGTCCAGATCCATTCTACATTTTTCTTTAGCAAAAGTTGTAAAGGTGATGCAATGTCAGCCAAGTGCGGGATGAACTTTCTTAAATAATTTATCATACCTAGGAAAATTTGAAGCTCTTTTTTATTATTAGGACTTTTCATATTAATAATAGCACTGACCCTCTCAGGGTCTATCTGCATACCCTGGTCAGAAAAAATGTGGCCAAAATACTTCACTTGCTTTAATTTATATTGGAATTTGTTTTTGTTAAAACGTACATTATGCTCTTTGGCTCTACTAAACACCTTGTCTAATATTGCATCATGTTCCTGTTCGGTTTCTGCACATATCAATAAGTCATCGCAATAAACAATAACACCAGGAATATCTCCAAATGCTCTCTCACTGTATTTTTGAAAAATTTCTGGTGCGATTGAGATCCCGAACGGAAGCCTTAAAAATTTAAAGCACCCAAATGGGCTATTAAAAGTGCATAAGTTACTAGATTTCTCATCAAGCTTAATGTTATAGAAACCATCCGATAAATCCAATACAGAAAAATATTTTCTGTTACATATTCTTGGTAATATCTCATCTAAAGTTGGTATCAAATGATGTTCTCGAATTAGTACCTGATTCAGATCCTTCGGATCGAGACAAATTCTTAAGGAACCATCTTTTTTCTCAATTATTACAAGGTTACTGACAAAATTATCAGGGTGATCTACCTTCGCGATAACTTCATGCTTCACTAGGGCCGCCAACTTGTCCGCAAGGCGCGTCATGAGTGCACTGGGCACCCGCCGCGGAGGTCTCACCACAGGCTCCACACCAGGTCGAATGCGCAGCTCAAGTGGCTTTTTAAATTCGCCCACACCCTGAAACAGTTCGATATTTCTATTAATTACACAGTCTTTATTACTTTTATTAGTAGGAAGATCAGTCTTTAACATGTTTTTATTGTTGGTAATTAGAGTATCAGTTTTTATTGTGTCCACATTATTACTATTATTATTTAACAGTCTTAGTTTTATTAGTGAAGCTAACCCCAAAATTGGTCGAACCTTTTCTTTCAAAATTAAGAACTCAGTTTTTATAACTTCATTGTCCATGATTGTACCTTTAGGAAACAATTTTAGAGTGACTTTACCCAATGGGATTAATTTCCCTCCCCCGAAGACTTCAATTAATGTATTTGTCTCAGACATTATAATATTATTATCATCATTGACAATTTTCTTGAGATCGCTTAAGCTAATAACATTAATTTGTGCCCCTGTATCACATTTAAAAGTTACTTTCTTGTTGTCTACTCTCAGCATCTCAGTCCACTCATTGTTACCCAGATTGATGGAGTAAACTAGTCATAAGTCTTGTACATTATTACAGGCCTCATCGCTATCACTGTTATTGTTAATATTATCAACCCGTCTTTTGCTAAAAGTACAGCCCACACTGAAGTGATTCAATCTTTTACAATTTGAGCATGTTTTTCCGTAAGCAGGACATTGCCTTGGCCCATGCTCCGTGTTGCATTTTTTACAATGGTAAAAAAATTTACTATACCGATTATCCTTATTAGCATTGTGATTCTGAGACCAATTTTTATTATTATTAGTGAAATACTTAGCTTTACTGGAGAGGTGTTGTGCCCTGTCTGCCTGCACTGCATGCACCTCCGGGTTGTTGAGAGTCTTGACAAATCCCTTGGACAGCTCCGCCGATCTGCAGATGTCAACAGCCTTCTCCAGAGTGAGCTCCCTAATCTCCAGTAATTTTTGTTGAATTCTTGGGTCCCGAACTCCAATCACAATTTTGTCCCGCACCATCCTGTCCTTCTGTTCTCCGAAGTTGCAGTTCTCCGCCAGTCTTCGTATTGCCGAGTAGAATGCGTCAAAGCTTTCTCCGTCTTCTTGTTGACGCTTGTTAAGATTGTAGCTGTTTATAACTTCATTCTGCTTTGGTTTGAAGAACTCGTCGAAAATTTGGATCACATCTTCCAATTTGTCCTTCCCCTCGATTTTGAGGACATTAAAATACAATTCCTGTGCAGGTTGCCCAATACAGTTAATTAATATAGCCGCTTTTCTGGCTTCTGTTATTCGCTCCAAGCCCGCCGCCAGCACGAAATTCCGAAAAGACAGTTTGAATTTTTGCCATTGAGGCCAACTGTTTTCTAAATCCTCTAAATCTAGGCCTTGCGGCATTTTATATTCGACAGCACACATGTTGTTAGACTTCTCGTCACAATTTTCTTCTGTTCGGGTGTCGATGTCGTCCATGTGCAATGTTCTGTAGGGTTTGTAGGTTACCTTATCAAATCCGTCGTAATCTTGCAGAACTTGATAATTTTCTCGGCTGCGCCATGTAAGATATTTAAATAAAAGATGCTTGAAGTCTTCGAGGTTTTATTTTATAAGTTTTAATATTAATCTTAATTTAATGTTCACAAATCGATGCTTCCAGTCTTAGGTTCTAGGTCAGAGAGAGCTGTCAAAAAGTGACATCCAATAGCTGTCAGTTTGGGGTGCGTTTACGCTACATGCTATATTACAGGTTCTTGAGTGGCGATCGCGGACCGGAAGACGTATCGTGGGAAGGCCCTCATGGATTGATCGTTGTGGCGATCTGTGGGGGAGGCCTTTGTCCAGCAGTGGACGTCTATCGGCTGATATGATGATGATGATGATGATGATGATGATGATGATGATTAAATATCAATAGTTTCAAAATATATCGCTTTGGGATTAAATCCTGTGATGATGAGTGTTAAGTGATATTGTATATGTATAAATAAAAATAAAATAAAAGATCCAAAAATGGTTATCGATTACTTTTTACCGGTCCATAGGTCTATGCTATGATATGATCGATTTAGTGATAAATGATAGGTAGTAATGATAGGTACTTTTCTAAATTCACCGATGAATCGATAAAAGTGAATTTGAATAGTAAAAATGTTCCCCTACATAACAGCAAAAATATTACTTCAATATCCATATTTGCTTAATCTTACGTCAGTAATCGACTCCCAAAGTATTCCAGATTTAGTGAATAACATTTTTTATCTGTAATTTCGTGGAAATATCTAGAAATACCTTCCTACGCAATCACACAAACGCAGATTGTCGTAACTACGTTATATTTTTTACTGCGCTTACGACATTTTCAATCTAAGCGATTATGCTGTCGGATCATGACAAAATGACTTGAGTATATTAGAAGTTTTGTTGCACTTAAGACTTTTTGGAGTCTAGTAAATAAGTTGTTAGCAGATTTTTTCCGTATTGAGGCAAATGGAGTGTAACGTTGTTAAATATTTAGTGACTTGCTGATACGTTTTTTCATAAATATTGTCCTTTGGATTTTATTTTCCCTTTTACATGAGCGAAAAAATATTTTGAAATGTGCGCCGGACGACGATGAATACATATAATTTGAGATTATCACACAAATATGCCCTAGCCGGAATTCGAACCCAGGACCGTCGGCTCAGTAGAAAGTAGCACTACCACGTCACTGCCACTCTAGGACTTAGCTGCCCCAACGGCCGTTCATTCTCTGGGCTACATGGCCTGCCCATTGCCACTTCAACCGTGCAATCCTGTGAGCTATGTCGGTTACCTTGGTTCTTCTGCGGATATCCTCATTTCTGATTCTATGGCGCAAAGAAACTCCGAGCATAGCCCTTTCCATTGCACGTTACGTGACTCTTAACCGCCTTATGAGTCCCTTAATGCTTATCCACTCAATTGCTTCGAATTTTGAGTTGGACTCTATTTATATAATAAAATAAGAGCGGTGACAGGTAGCCGTAGCTACCAAAAGCAATTGAGTGGTTATGAGAACTGCATATTAATTCTAGCCCTAGAAAATCCACTTGTACTTTTTTTAGCCTTTGCATACTAGTATCCCTGCAATCTGGATCCGATCCAAATTGGATAATACGGTAGATAGTATTTGGGTGCCTTACCTTGCGACAGACAAACCATAGTAAAGTATTATCTAGTGGTATGGTAAAATAAATCTAAAGCCAAGCAATAGCTTTGCGAACATTTTCTGTAAGAAGACCTATACAGGTTGCCCAAATTGGGTTAAAGAAAATAGGTTCCATGGACGTCTAGTAAACGTTTTATCAAAGCTTTGCTAGCTTGCATTTGTTTTCGACATTTTATCCAGGGACTATGGATTTCCAGGCAAAATTAATCAGTTCAGTTAGTTTTTATTTGTCCCTGAAAGATAAAACAACATAATTTAACATTTTTAGCCTAGGGAAAAATGTATAGTAAGTAATAGTTGTGGATAGACCTATAGGGAAGTTAAGTTTTCATCGACCCTCACAGCTACCATTTACAGAGCATAAATCGTTCCTAAATCTATGATTTACCGGCCGTCATTAAACGCGAAATCAATACCTTCCGTCCAACTGCAAAAATTTCGCAGAAATACTGTAGATTATCTCAGCTAGCTCCTATATTTCGTTGGCAGACATCCAAAATACGTAACGAACGCATTGTGACTGCAGTTCCAGTCATCCAACACAAACGCCGTAAGCGACAGGCTTTTGCGAAGAAATTACGACCTTTTGATCAAAAGCTACGTCGTCTTAGTTACATATAGATGTAAGTTCTGTTGAATCACGTATGACGAGAAGTTCTTTTGGATTGGAGGGTGTATGTTGTAAATTATCTACAGGACTGTCCTGTGGGATAGGTCTTTTGTCTATATTTCTATCTGGGATTTATTTAGCTGAAGGCTTGCTAGACGTTAGATCAGTTGGGGGACGAGTTTTGCTTTAAATCGCTTTGAGCTGCCATGAGTCATATTATTTTCAAAGCCGTTGTGTCATCATTTAGCTCTTGTTCTGTCTTATTCCTCGTTGCTGAGGGTTAACCTCCATCTATCACTCTTCTGACAATCGCTCTCTACTTGTTTCGATCTACTGTAGACGCATGGTGCCAGGAAACATGGTATCCTTTGTCTCAAAAATCTGATCAGCCCAGCGCGCGTAGCAAGCAAGCAGCGACTTCTTCCTCTTGGTGTTATTTCTTGAATTTCTCCTGCCACTGAGAGTCACTTAAGTCTTTAACCGTAAATAATATGTTTTAATTTCTTGTAGTAATTTTTGGACACTAAATGATGAAAAAGATGTTCATGACGTTTTACAGTACAAATACTCGGCGTTAGCAAGATGAGACTAACCGGAGATAGTTAAGTTGTGTTAATAATAAGTTAACTGCATACAGCAATATTTCAAACACAGTTTATATTGTTTATTGAATAAATGAGTATGGATTAATCTTCCCCTCTACCTTAAGGATAAGTCGTAAAGTAATCGAACGTTCTTTCGAGGTTGAAATTTAAACAAAACTACTCCCACTCTAAGCCCTGTAAATCATAAACAAAACAACCCTAATAACCGTCACATACATACATTTAAACTCGCAATCAACTCATACAATAGGGGTCCTTGGTAAACAAGCCCACGGCAAACTGGTCCGGTGCCGTAGAGCAAGACAGAGTGGTCACTTGCAAAGAAACGCCTTGACATATTATACAGACATGATATCCTCGCTAATGAGAAAGCCAGATGAAAACCCTTGTATCAAAGTACTTAAAGATCATCATCATCATCATCTCAGCCATAGGACGTCCACTGCTGAACATAGGCCTCCCCTTTGGACTTCCATATATACCGGTTGGAAGCGACCTGCATCCAGCGCCTTCCGGCGACCTTTATAAGGTCATCTGTCCACCTTGTAGGTGGACGTCCTACGCTGCGCTTGCTGGTCCGAGGTCTCCACTCGAGCACTTTTCGGCCCCATCGGCCATCTGCTCTGCGTGCTATGTGGCCTGCCCATTGCCACTTCAACTTGCTAATCCGGTGAGCTATATCGGTCACTTTAGTTCGTCTACGGATTTCCTCATTTCTGATTCGATCACGTAGAGACACCCCGAGCATAGCCCTCTCCATTGCACGTTGAGCGACTTTGAGCTTTGAGATGAGGCCGATAGTGAAAGACCACGTTTCGGTGCCGTAAGTCATCACTGGTAACACACATTGGTTGAAGACTTTCGTCTTGAGGCACTGAGGTATGTCGGACGAAAAGACATTGCGTAGTTTCCCGAACGCTGCCCAGCCGAGTTGGATTCGGCGGTTGACCTCTTTCTCGAAGTTGGACCTACCTAATTGGACCACTAGGTAGATGTATGAGTCAACAACTTCGAGTACCGAGTTTTCAACAGAGACTGGGATGGGCACAACCTTGGCATTTGACATGAGTTTCGTCTTGTCCATGTTCATTTTTAAGCCCACCCGTTGAGAAACTCGATTGAGGTCATCGAGCATCATGCTGAGTTCCTCCATCGACTTTGCCATGACTACGATGTCGTCGGCAAACCGAAGGTGAGTGATGTATTCGCCATTGATGTTGATGCCAAGTCCTTGCCATTCCAGGAGCTTGAAGGCGTCTTCCATAACGGCCGTAAACAGTTTCGGGGACACAACGTCCCCCTGTCTTACGCCTCTTCTCAATGGAATGGCCTTTGTGCTCTGCTCCTGAACTCGGACCGACATGGTGGCGTTACTATACAAACACTTCAACACTTCAATGTACCGATAGTCAATATGGCATCGCTGAAGTGACTCGAGCACCGCCCATGTTTCCACCGAATCGAAGGCTTTCTCATAGTCCACAAACGCTAAGCATAATGGCAAGTTATACTCTTCAGTCTTCTGTATAACTTGTCGCAGCGTATGTACTATGTATGTGGTCTATGGTACTATAGCTTCTTCGGAAACCGGCTTGTTCGGGAGGCTGGAAGTCATCAAGTCTATGTTCGAGACGGTTCGTGATGACCCTTGAAAACAACTTATAAACATGGCTTAGAAGCGTGATGGGCCTGTAGTTCTTCAATAGGGTTTTATCACCTTTCTTGAAGAACAGTACCACCTCGTCTCTATTCCATGCTTCAGGCGTTTTGCCCTCGGACAAGACGGAATTAAAGAGCTTCTGGAGGACCTTAAGTACCGGTGTTCCACCCGCTCTCAGAAGCTCTGAGGTGATTCCGTCTTCGCCCGGCGCCTTGTTGTTCTTAAGGTGCTTCAGGGCCATCCTAATCTCGTACAGACTGATGTCCGGGATATCTTCGGTATAATGTCGGGACAGCTTGGCTCTTGGATCGCCTACCAAGCTGTCAACGGGCTTTGCGACTGAAGTGTATAACTGACCATAGAACCTCTCGATCTCGCCTAGAACCTCTGCTTTGGTCGATGCTATGCTGCCATCTTCCCGTTTCAGCTTGGTCAGCTGGCTTTGTCCAATAGACTTGTCCTTTGCGAACACTTTGGAGCCTTTGTTCTGGTCAATGGTCTCTTTAACAAGGTTCGTATTAAAGAGCCGCAGATCATGTCGCAAGGACTTCGATATACGTCTATTAAGCTGCCTATATGACCTCGCGTCATCGGGAGACTGCAACTGTAGCGAGCGTCGTTCAGCCATGAGGTTTAAGGTTCGATCAGACAATTTCTGAGGTCTATCTTTACGGCGGGGTCTGACTTAAAGATACTTTATAGGAAAATCGTATGGAAAGCTATGTTGGAATAGCGTTGCGAGTTTGTAATAGATATCAGAAAAAAACGGCTTCAACATGATTGATGATTTTTTAGACCGAAAGACGTTAGCTGCTGCGTAAAATCCTCCACCAAGAATATTCAAAATTGACAATCCACGTTTGAAGCGGCTTCATGTCGTGGTTAATACTTGAGGTTATTTCTATCCTAGCATCTGTCGATTATATTACTGTAATAGTAAGTATATTTTCTTAAAAAATTACTGATTGTTGAGTTCCTTTCGGCGTTTCTTCCCAACAGAGTGGTCTCCTCTTGTGAAATGCCGACAGACTCAGACATGTAAAAGTGGCCTACTTGCAGAATAAAGTTCATTATTTCATTATAAACGTTAAATGTTCGCGCGTTTTATTTTTCACATCACCTTAGACATATCCTCTATGCCGGGGATAAGTCAAACAGCTCTTTTGTCATACAGGCCACTGGCCAGTGCAGGGTAATGAATCAAACCCCAAGGGCCATCCTCGTACACGCTTTATTTGATATTGTAGTGCGATTTTGAGGGCATATTGGTTCCGGCTTTTTGTGGGCTGTTGTTTTGAGCCTTAGGATATTTACGTATAATAAACAGACCGTAGTACTATAGAACTGTAAATCTACTGAGTTTGTTTTGAAATGGTTGATTTTGATTAATTCTTGAATAGGATAGGAGAGAAGAGGACACTACTAACACTAATAGACAATAGAAGAGACAGGATCGTGGGTAAGCTAGGTAGAGGACGGCCAAGACGAAATAACTTTGAGCAAATATAAGAAAAGGTTAAAGGGATGCCTTAACACGAAGTAAAGAAGGAAGCCCTAGAAAGAAACGGCGATTGCTACACCGACAAAAGGGCTTAAATTTTTAGAAGATTTTGTTTTTACGTTTTCTACCGTCATGTCTCCGCCGTTTTGAACAATTTTAAAAAGCTTAATGAAACAAAAAAGCAATAGGTACCTATAATACCTATATACCTATACAATAGTACCATCTTTGGATGTCCAGTTATCCCTGTACCAATATTTGTTAATATCGATCCAACCGTTTTGGTACAATTAGGGGATTTTTATCAAAAGATGCGCTGTACTCGCGTGTGCTCGCGTTAAGATTTTCCCTAAATTAATGCCCTTTCTCATTAGAAAACTGATACTCAATATTCATTTAGAATTTTATAATTGTATAGTCTGTGAGATTGCGTTTCAGGTTCGGGTGAAAACTGAAAGGCTCTTATCTGGATCACGCAAGAGTGAGCGAGACATGTATAAAACTCTAATCACATTATGCCAGCTCATGCACTGTAAATATCTATATCTATTGTTAATAATAAAATTTCCCTAGAACCCAATCTTTAAATGTAAGATTAGCTAAGCAGAAAATGTTATACAGAATCGCTTTCCTGAAATAAACAACTTATTTTTTAGGGTTCCGTACCCAAAGGATAAAAACGGGACCCTATTGCTGAGACTTCGCTGTCCGTCCGTCCGTCCGTCCGTCTGTCACCAGGCTGTATCTCAAGAACGGTGATAGCTAGACAGTTGAAATTTTCACAGATGATGTATTTCTATTGCTGCTATAACAACAAATACTGAAAATAAAATTAAATAAATATTTAAGGGGGGCTCCCATACAACAAACTTGCTATAGATTATGGTACGGAACCCTTAATGCGCGAGTCGGACTCGCACTTGCCCAATTTTTTTATATTATAAATTTATAATTATATAAGCAACTTGATAATATTATATTATAGTATCGTTATCTAGCACTCACAGTTGGCAACAAAATACAACATATTTTATATCTACGGGTAAATTGGCACGCGCAAGTCCCGTCCCCTCTCGCCCCGTAATTGCATTTACCACACTTTTTGAAAACCCCTTTGTTCCCCCATTTATCCAGTTTCGAAGTTTGCCCGTTCATTTATTAGCTTTTTCCGGGTTGTTGTTACATTTACTTCCATCAACTTTGGGGTTCAAACTTGTATTTTAACGGTCTTTGACAAAGTTGACAGGTTTATCACATTTATATTATAAGGCGAAAGTTTGTGAGCGTGTTTATATGTATGTTTGTTACTTCTTCACGCTCAAACGGCTGGACCGATTTTGATAAATTTTGGTATGAAGGTAGCTGACACCTTGGATTAACACGTAGGCTACTTTTTATCCCGAAAAATCTAGTGTTCCCATGGGTTCCCCTCCTTTCGGGCTAACCCGAAAAACTTTCATCCTAATTTCATTGGCCCTAATTTTGGTAACCCTAAAATCACAAACCCGAATTTTCATTCATCCTAATTAATGAATAGCCCTAATTTCAGGATTCCGAATTTTCATAATGCCTAATTTCTTCGTACCGAATTTTCACTAGCTCTAATTTGCACTTAGCCAATTTGTTTTGACTACTAATATTATAATACCTAATTATGCTAAAGCCTACATTTTATTAAACCTATATATCCATAAACCTAAGGCGAGGGCTGCTCTCCCTCCTCGCCTCCGGTTTTAGAATAACACTAGTTAGGAAAGACAAGACCACGTGGAGTCGGGATTACCATAGACTCTGGATGTATATGGGAATCTTTATACGTGGTCACAATACAAACTAACCTACAGTTTTCGTGGTTCAGCCAATTCGATATATGTCCAAATCCTTTTTTTTCTGTTTTAACCTAAAAAATAGGTTAAATAATCTTTAGTACTCTTGAAATTTTGTGTCAGTAATGATTAGGTCTAATAATCATTAGGTGTGGTAATTTTTAGTTTATTTCATATTAGTATTGTTGACAATTAGTACGTAAATCATTATTAGAGTATTGGATTATTAGGTCTAACAACTAATTAGGGTACAAAAATTAGGTGAAATGACATTAGGGCTAATGAAAATTAGAGCTAACGTTGATAGGTGTAATAATTTAAGCACTTGCGTTATTAGGTCAAGTAGGGGAGTGCCGTTCCCGTGGGATGAGCAGGTAACGCGCGGCACAGCTTTTTACCCCGTTTTTTCCATGAGGGTTGATAAAAAAAAAATCCTTAAGAGATAAACAAATTTAAAAATAAACACACCTTCAATGTCTTATCCTAAATAAAATGACAAATATTTTATTTGGAAACATAATTGTAGGTTTTTTTCGTAGAATGTGGTTTTTACGTTAAATACCTTTCAAAAATAAAATAGGTATAGAGATGAAAACGGATGGAGAAATTTAAGAGGGCGCCAACGCGTTGGCTAGCTCTCTCTCTCACTGAGCGTAAGCGTGAGGGAGACGGAAGTGCGTGCTCGGAAGCGCGGAAATCATGTTTTTTGAGTTGTGCCATAAACGTGTGCATTTTATATTGAAAATAGTTTGACAGTTTTTGAGAACTTACTATAATTGTGCATCTATTAAGCTAAATAACATTGTTAAAAACGGAAGGGTTTTGAAGATCTAACCGAAAATATCTAAAAAAGGGTTATGTTTGAGAGATAAAAGTATCGAGAAAATTATTACCAATCGTGTTTTCACGTTGACAAGATTGAAGAAAAAGTGTTTAAGTTTCTTACTTCCAAGGGACAGATTTTTAATCACTATGGATGTTGAGATCTAGGATCATTCACCTGACGAATTTTGCATGGGTGGGCTCTTAAGCGTACGTACAGTTCGTGTCCAGTTAAAGGTTAAGACGTTGGACCGGTAATCCAAAGATACCGGGTTCGAGTCCTGGTGTGGAGTTGTGGACCACGTATGAGCGCAATTTAATTTATCTTTACGTGTAGGTAATCTATACTTAAGGCAATTTAAAATGACGAAGTTATATTAAATGTTTTATCTCCAGACAAAAGAACTTCCCAAGAACTGCACTATTCTACAAATCCTTACTTTAATTTCCTCCAAAAGTTGAAACCTGCTATCTAAAAACCCGTTCGAACCGATTCAGACCAGAAAAGGTAATTATTGACTTATTCGCCCCGGCTGGCAGGGGGGAGATAAGACGCTAATTAAAAGGGGTCCGTAGGGGTTCCGTAAAGTTTTTTAGACTTCGGAACCCTTACTTGTGATGGAAGTTCGGGGGTGATCTGAATTAGGAATTACTTGAGTAATGCAATTGTGGATTGTACAGTCGCCATCGGATATATCGCAGCATATAAGGCGTTCATAAATATCTGAACACGACTCTTATTGACTGGGCGTTACAGTACTATATATATATATCTGATGGCGACTGTACCTATACTTGTTAAGCAATTTCGAAGCGATTAAGTCCCGTTTTAACCCCCGATGAAAAAGAGGTGTTATAAGTTTAACATGTGTATCTGTGTATCTGTCTGTGGCATTGTAGCTCCCAAACAGATGGACCAATTTCGTGTTTTTTTTTATCGAAAACTTTTCCGCCAAGATGTTTCTTAGTCATGTTTGGTGGAAGTAGGAATAGTTGTTTCCAAAATAGACAGATTTCATTGGAACAAGTGTCAAAATCTCAGCCAATATTGAAGCTAAGGATTCCCAATGTAGTTATGTTCAGTTTTAGTATCATCTATGTCACTCATTGAAGGAGGCTCTCATGATGGAGCAACTTGTATCGGGCGTGTTTTAAATTTACAATTTAGTGATAATATTAGTTTTCATAAATTATAACTCAAAATAGGTGCAATGCAAGACGTCCAAACCAGCCCGCGATAACCTATAAATACCCCTTTTTTAGGGTTCCGTACCCAAAGGGTAAAAACGGGACCCTATTACTGAGACTTCGCTGTCCGTCCGTCCATTCGTCTGTCACCAGGCTGTTTCTCAAGAACGGTGATAGCTAGACAGTTGACATTTTCACAGATGTTGTATTTCTGTTGCCGCTATAGCAACAAATACTATTCATGATAAAACAATAATAATTAAGGGGGGCTCCCATACAAAAATATGGCTTTTTGCATGATATTTCGTTCAACGGGTATTTTCTCATGAACCGTTATAGGTAGATTAGGTAGACAGTTCAAATTTTCACAGAATGTACCTATATTTTTGTTACCGCTATAACAACAAATATTAAAAATAAAAAATAAGTAAAAATTAAAGGACCCCATACAAAGAATGTGTTTTTTGTTCAATATTGGTACGGAGCCCTTCGTGCGCGAGTCCGACTCGCACTTGGCCGGTTTTTTTTACTTATCTTTTTTACACTCCAGATACAACGCCCAAATGGCTGTACGTCATGTTAATCGAAATAGGCCCTAACACACATAAATTCCTCATACCTAACCTAAGATTAACGCATACTACCATAACAAATGATATTATATGTTAACCCTCGCCCGGGCACATTGTTTACATTGTCCCGGTATGCGGGCCTCTTGTGAGCATTTCAGGGTTGAATTTCATACGTTTGAATTGATATTGTTTCCATAGAAC
The DNA here is from genome assembly GCA_932273695.1 of Apotomis betuletana. Lineage (NCBI taxonomy): Eukaryota > Metazoa > Arthropoda > Insecta > Lepidoptera > Tortricidae > Apotomis > Apotomis betuletana. The sequence goes on along the minus strand of OW026321.1, from coordinate 2,608,411 downwards.
GCTTGTTTTTGAATTAGTTCATGTATGAGCTACTATATTTTATGGCCCAACTATTTCAGCCCACGTCTTATTGCGGATTTTAGTGTTACTTATTTAATTTACTGGCAACGACACATTTTTGGTAACTGACGTTGAAAGTCGGTGAATGTCACTGATGTAAACAAAGAGGAAACAGGTCTAAATATTCCGAAAATTTCAAGTTTTGGTGATAATGCCAAAATTATCCACAGTGATGAAAGTCAAGTTTTTTTTCCATAAGATTGAGTATTTATTCCGCAAGAAGAACGAAGGATTGAGCAGCATTCCGGTGAAAAATGATTTGAATTTGGTTAATGACAAATCCTTGACAAGTCGCTACTGACGTTTAATAATGCAAATATAATGACGTATGCTCATTATTGCCATATGATAGTTGTTTGTAGCACTATCCTTGGGCCGGACCGATACTTGTTAGGCAGAGTGACAATTATAGTGAATTTATGGCGAAACTTATTTTTAATCTAATTTTGGAGAGTGAAACATGACTTTTCTCCGTCTTCAACCCTCGCATTTCCGCCATTTTGCAATAAAATATATCTCTAATTGAGGCGAGAAAAAAAATCATAATTATCAAAAATAAATAAAGTCGTAAAACACCGTTTCATTTAAATGAACGGCGATAGACAAAATAAATTGCGCAACAATGTGTTTGAAAAGTCTTTCAAAAGCGAAAATGTCTGAGAGCCTTTGAAAACACGAAGCAAATACATTTTCATCCATCAATTCGTATCAATACATTTTTCACCTTCTTCCAACTAAAAGACAAAGTATAAAAATCTCAACAAATTGCTTGTCCGAACCGTCCATTGTCATTTTACTCTAAAAGAAACTGTACAACAATTTCAGTATCATAAATCATTATTGAACAAAACTGTTTTGTAAGCAGTTTTTGGCCGGGCCTGAAAAGTTGTTTTTTCGGGATAGGCAACTTTACCGGGGGATAGAATTACGGGGGATGTGCTGGCTAATTTATGATTTAATATACGGTTATTGGTTTTTATTGGTAAACGGAGTGGAAGAGTGAAATTGGATGTTTTGGGAATAGCTGATTTTGTATTAGCCATCACTTAACTGATTTGACAAATTGAGACTATTAATAGAAGACAACACAAGGAAAAAAAGCGCTTTGATTATGTCAATTTATCCGGGTCTCTGTTGATGATGCGGTTAGCGCAGTTTGTGGTGTACCTGCCTACTGAGCCGGTGGTCCTGGGTTCGAATCCCAGCGGGGGTAAATATTTGTATGAACTTGGATATTTGTTCCTGGCTCCACTGGCTACATTCAGAAAGAAAGAAAGAAAGAAAATACATTTATTCAACAAAAAAAACAAAGTTACATGAAAAAAAACGAACATAAACAATCATCGTTGAATAGGACCCCACTCAGCATGATGCCACGGCTTCAGGAGGATGTTATCTACATAATTATTTATATACATATATATTATATATATCGTCGTCTAGTACCCATAATACAAGCTTTGCTTAGTTTGGGACTAGGTTGAATTGTGTAAGATTGTGCCTTAATAATTTTTTTTTTGATTATTAAAAACTAATAGATGCCCCGCAACTACGTCCGCGTATATATTTTTTTACCAAAGTCAGGTAAATAGTGTCTTATAACCATCCTTGGATGTCCAGCTATCCATGTAATTAAATTGCTTAAAATTCCTCCAGAACAGTCAGAAATCTGGAAAACTCGGCATCCAAAGATCCAGCCAAACTAAAGAACTCTTAGCGAAGTTAAAATGCAGTCGCTTCGCTCACTCGCCCAAAAAATCTCAGCTTTCCGCCATTCTTTGCCTAAAATTTAGTACATAGATGTTAAGTTATGAATTAAGACTGGGCATTTCAGTCACGTCGATGGCCTTAAAAGCGTCATTATATCCCACTAAGGAGTTTAACTAAGCAAAGAACATTTTGAAGGCAAAAGCCGTTTTACTAAAATAATCGTAATGTCTGCCACTAAACTAAACGGAGTACTTGAAATTCAAAGTGTCCACTATGTTCTGGTTATTTTGTGCGAGGTTCGTTTAGTCTGTGTAAGTTAACATGCGAGTTGACTTGAACCGCTTCACTATCACTACATAGTATAAAACAAAGTCGCTTCCTGCAGTCTGTCCCTATGTATGCTTAGATCTTTAAAACTACGCAACGAATTTTGATGCGGTATTTTTTTACATAAAGTGATTCAAGAGAAAGCTTTATATGTATAATACATGCATAATATAGCATGGCACCCGTGCGAAGCCGGGGCGGGTCACTAGTTTCTAATATAGAACGAGCACGACTCAGGGGATTTTGAACTTCTGTTAATGGTTGTGATTATTTGGGTCTGAGGTTGATTTTTCTGTTTCTGACGTAGTTTTTATAACAATTTCAAGCATTTGCCTTGACAAGGTGAAAGAGTCAGATAGGTGGTACGAACAAAAAGGATCTTGGCTTAAAACATAAAAGAACATGGAGTTGTGAGTTAGTTGGCATATCTAGGGGCTACATTCCATATTTCGAATGACATCCCAAATAAATATCGCCACTATATTATCCACCTTACTGAATACCGATGTGCTTGTATTTTTGTCCTGATCAGTAAGGCCGAATCTGTAATCTGTGCAATAATAGTTCAATAATGGTGACTGGTTGTCACAAATGAAAAGAAAATGAAAGATCATACTAAAAAGAACCTTAAAAAAAAACTTCGGGTTAGTAGCTGTACAACCACACTTGGAAACTACCTAGTCCAAACGCAGCACAAGTAACAGGATATTGCCGCCAACAGTTCCGCACCCCTGCCGCCTCACAAAGGTGCCAGCCTTTGACGCGGCCAGGGGCCGTCAACCGTCGGTCCGGTTGTCAATTTAGATGTTTTTGCTTTTGGCAGTTTGTGCCCGATCGTACGGGGTTTTAGTTCTGGATTTGAATCTCAGAGGATTTCGGGCGGATGTTCGGGGTTTTCTGTTAGTGGTTGTGACTTTTTGGGTCTGAGATCGATTTCTCTGTATTTGACTGTAGTTCTCATAACAATTGCATGAACGTATTTTTTTGTAGATTTATACAAAGTATTCTGAAATATAAGGCACTATTCACACTCACGCGATGTCACGTGTGGTCAGTGTGAAAATTGCCTATCATACTCATCATTAAGGATTGGAGTTGTGATTGAACGGTAGGATTTTAGAGAGCTATGGATTCGATTAACAATTCATACTCGCCAGCTCTGGGGTCTCCCGAAGCGCCAATCAGCTGTTTCGACAAGGCCTTCATGAACATTGTCATGTCAGCTGACCATGGACCCAATGTCTCGACTGCAAGCGCCGCAAATTCGTAGTTGTTGAGTAACGACGAGTATTTGCGGCGGAGTGAGCATTTCTTCATTTATGACTTTTTCCGTCCGACTGATCCTCTCACTACTTGTATTGTTCCGTGTTTTTTCACATTTCTTCATTCGTACAGTTATCAATCAATGAGACAAACGCATCATTTTTAATGAAATTTATTCATAAAATTATACAACTACAAAGATCATCATCATCATCAGCCTATTCTTGTCCACTGCTGGACATAGGCCTCTCCAACTGCACGCCATTGTGAGCGATCCTTGGCTACTCTCATCCAGCTTTTGCCAGCCACCCTGCACAGATCATCGCTCCACCTAGTCTGAGGGCGTCCCACACTACGCCACAAACACACAAAGATGGCTTAATTTAAATTAAACCGTATCAATTTATAATCGACCGAGCTAGCGAAGCGTCTCTGTTTCATCGCCGTCAAAATTTGTAACGTATGTCCGGATATTTGGATGTTTGGATATCCGGCTGTTCTTACCTACAGGCTACATTTCTTAACTGATTCTCATGAAATTTTGTAAGTAGGTTTGATAATTAAGAAAAATATTTATAGTTTTATTTTTCAATAAAGTTTTTCGAAAAATTTCTAACTGGGGGAAATATGGAGGTTAAAACTAAAAAAATACGAAATTTCGGTATTTTCGATACAAACTCGCGATTCTTAAGCGATATGTGGTTAAGATATAATTTCAATAGTAAACGCTAGTGAACCAATTCTCACGATATCAATGTCGCTTAACTTGGAATGAAACGTTCTAAGCAACGATTGGAATGAGATTTAATATGAATCTCAAGTGAGATTTATTAGAGTTTATATTTCTTTTAATTATTTATTGGATATAGAACATTTTTAAGTGATATCGGTATATAGGTTGCGGTGGAGATGTGAGACGGTGGCGCATACGCAAGTATCAGTTGTAGAAACGATACAATAAGGTCATCTGAAGTATTGCGGGCAAAAGCGGCTTTTGGTAATAAGCGGAATATTTTAAAACTACCTGCATATACATTGTGAGGCCTAGTTCAATTATAGATTCAACTTTTTTTATAAATATCTACTTATACTAAGTTAATCAGCGTGCTTGGTTATATACTGTAAGTATTGATTGTGAACTTATAAAAAAACAAATAATTAAGTAATACACACTAACGTTTGGGACTATTAAAAATGAAAAAGAGATAGTACTTTATAAGTAAGTATTTTGTTTCTATGATATCATTATAAAACGCATTTGTCCCATATTAAAATGTCATGTGTTGAATTAACTTGTGACAACTGGCGGCAAAAATCTTATAAAGGAAAATATTCATAATTCTAACAAAACTTACAAAAAAACCGTGTCCGTTAATATTTCGTGTTAATTATATGTTTGACATTTCTAGAATCGTGACTACATGTTTCTCATACACATGCCAAATGTCATCTAATTGAAACTACTCATGACACATAATTACTAATAAGTGAGCTAAGAAGCGTTTGGGTTTCATATACAATATATACTGGGTGTTTTTTTTTTTGTGACAACAAAGGTTTGAATATTTTCATTTATAAAATTCATTTTAAAAGTACCTAAGTTATTAAAGTCCAGAAATTTTATGAAATAATGAAATTTATTCTGTAAGGCGACAAGGGAACTTTTACATCTCTGAGTCTGGAGTTAATTTTACTGTTCATACAATATTCCTAATTTATAAATACTCAAGAATATAATATAATATAATCTAGGTTTCTAGGAGCACGGCAGCACTCCTGCCAACTCAAATAGTAGCTTTGTAATCGAAATTGATAGGTATATTAAGACTCTAATAGCACCGCAAGGTGTCGCAAAATATTTACTTCTAAATTTTTTTTATATCTACATAAGATATATAATAGACCTAATCCTAATCCAAATTTGTCAGCATCACTATTCCAACTTCCGTTCAAACGCCATCTCGTAGTCACGGAACGCAAACATTGACAAGCAAACAGCCTAACATTTAGTGCTTTAATAATACATGTTTGTGTTACCTTACCCGGCCCGGTGTTTAGGGAATACAGGGTGAAGTCGGGAATTGAAACCATCATCATATCAACCTACTGCTAGACAAAGGCCTCCTCCAAAGTTCTCCACAACGATTGATCGTTCTTGCCTTTCGGTTAAACCCCATGACAAAAAAGAGGGGTTTTACAAGTTACACACGTTATATTGTGTGTCTGTTGTTTATCGTAACTCCTAACGGATGGTCCAATTTGAATGCGTTTTATCGAAAGCCTTATAGGGATGGTTCCTAGCTGTGTTTGATTTTGTCAGGCGTTTTTTTTTTATTTAGTTCGTTGCATTGGACTAAAACAAGGATGCTGTTATACCGGGTAATCAATCCAAATGGGTCAGTAGAAAGAAGTCACAAACTGTAAAGGGATAGGTGTGAAATATAGCTCAGACAGTCGCCAAACTTAAGTGGGCATTGCTCGTAGAACCGACTCGTTGGGGCAGACAGGTTGTTGAATGGCGACCGCGGACCGGAAGACGCGAGGAGAAGCCCCCAACAAGGGGGAACGACGACCTAGTTAAGATCGTGGGTAGAAATTGGATGAGGACGGCGCAAGACCGATCGTTGTGGAGAACATTGGGAGAGGCCTTTGTCCTGCAGTGGACGTCTATCAGCTGATATGATGAAATAGACAGAAATATAACCATTTATTGAAAGTGTATGGTACTATAAGTAGAAGATTGGAACTTAGAGGTTATATAAATATAATTGATTCAAGTTGTATAATTGTAGTGAAATATTTTCTTATCTTTATCCTTTCTAAAACTCGGTGCCATTTTGTAATATTCTTTTTTACGTAAACTCAATGCGCCAATCAAATAAGGCTATACAAGGCAGGTGATTTTTCACCACTTCAATTAATATTAATTGGGGCTAATCCGACATTTTTCCGTTAATATTTAATTTATGACTCTTTATCTATTAAAATGATGATTTATATTCGTTAGGTTAATTGAATTTGCGGTTGAAAATTAATTCTTTTAAAACTGGCGGCAGCGGAATTTCGAGCGGTAATATCCATATAAAATTTCACTGTTGAAAATTTTATAGGGAATTTAGCATTATAGTTACTTTACTAATTAATTTACGTATATTGTGCTAATTATAAGTTAAATTCTATGCGCTAAATAATTCAGGACTGTATTTTCATAAAGTATTGGGGCAAGTTAGTTTCAGATTCGGTTAATTTTCAACGATAGTACTCTTTTGACGACGCGGTTGGCGCAGTTTGCAGTGGAGCTGCCTACTGAGCCGGCGGTCCCGGGTTCGAATCCCAGCAAAGGCAAATATTTGTGTGATGACGAATATGTGAAATTAACAGCATAGCTATCGTATCTAATTATCAACCTAATAAACTAACGTCTTTTTCTTTGTCCACAGCGCCCCCCACTTCAGTAGAAATCACCAACCACCCGAACTCAAAGCTGGAAGTGAAAGAAGGTGAAGACGTAGTTCTGGAGTGCCAAGCGAAGAACGCCAAGCCCGCAGCCAGGATCATCTGGTACCGGGGCAACGTGGAACTGAAGGGCGATAAAGGTAGGTTTTGTCTTTAATAAAATATCAAAACTATAGTGAGACATCTTTAACAATTATAAAAACGGTTCAAACTCACGTACTACAATACAAAGCATAAGGAAAAAATCGAACAGTTATCTGGCATTAGGGTGGTAGAGAGGTTAACGCGCTAGACCGGTAATCCACAGGTACCGGGTTCGGTTCTCGGTCTCTTTTGCCACTTTACGTATTTTGATATGTATATTTTTTTTGTATCAATAAAAATTGACAGGAACGGCCCAAAATGTTTCGAACTCATATGGAGCTCTTCATTAGGGACAGCTATCCGTGTTGCTAGGTAGGTTCTGTCTCTTTTCGACAGCCTATAAGGGCTGTAGATATAATTAGAGATCAATGTAGAAAGAGGGGGACGCCTTTGCCCAGCAAAGCTTGCAATAAAAAATAAGACTGCAACCCGTCTAGAAAACTACGCTTCTCGACTCTTATCGCGCATAGGATCTACCGTCACTCACAGTACAGCGAAGATAGAGATAGGTTATATTTCTCGCACGAGAAAGAGTCGCGTGTCACAGTTGTGCTAGAGGTGCTATCTAGCCGCGATTTCTCTTGGACGACTCAGCATCACCTGTCTTTCTCGCACAGTATTGAAAGAAAAGTGACAGGTATTTCAACATGGTAGCCGCGCTTGCCCCGAATTACGTTAGTAAAATTATTCCAATTAAAAAACGGTTAAAAATCGAATATCGGAACAATGGATCGAAAATGAACGCTCTTAACGGATTTTTCGTAATAGTTCAGATTAATTGAAATCGAAAAACTAGGAAGCTATTAATCCTACGGCGCAGTTATTGGATAAAAAAAGCAATTTTATTCTCAATTTGTTTTTTTTTCAACCGTGTTAAAGGCTTTCTGGATTTAAGAGTACAGGAATGTGTCTGGTTTTTAAACTACTCATAAAAATACATGATATGTTTATTTTTGAGCTTTTACTCCTTTGGTTCAATATTATGAGTAACAGCACACTTGCTTTTTAGTATTTTCGTTCGATTTACAATGTTAACAGTTATTTCACTTGTAAAATGCTTATTTATCATAATAATGATATTTTGTAAGATAACGACAATTTTATGCTCTTAACAAATTTTCATAAATTAAATCGATTTTATTTTCAAGATTAACGTCAATAAATTAATAAATATCGGACAACCTCACACAAATCGCTTTAGTCCCAAAGTAAGCTCTACTAGTAAAACTTATGTTATGGACACTAGACTACGATATACATACTTACATAGATAAAATACATGGATAATATACATGGTAAACATCCATGAGTTGTCGCTGTCATCTGACATATGTCAAGATTATGAAATAGGCGCCTGGTACGGATAAGATATTAGAGTCGTTTTCAAAAGACATGTACATAGTTAAAGGCTTAATAAAAACAAAATTATGATCGCGTCTATTGTGTAACGAAAGTTAGTCATACAAAAGATATGGGTCACTGTCGTTACACAAAGGAATCAATTAAGTTTTGTTTTCATTATGGCCCTTAACTACGTACATGTTTTTTGAAAACGTATCATCTCACAATAAGACGAAATAATCTCACGAAACAGCTTCACTTGAGCGGATACAATTTACCCGATTACGGTAAAACATAAAAGAGGGTTACTATTGTGACTTTTCTTCCATCCGAATAGTTCCTTCGTTCACGTTAAATTAAAAAATAAAATCAATGCCAACCCTAACGCGTGAAATTCGTATTGCGAAACTCGAATAGGGCCATGTCACTGTCAGTCAATGTTATTGGCGTCAGGGGAGACGTGGCGGTAGAGTAACTGGATGTGACAACCCTAGGTAGCGTCACTCCGATATATTTGAAATTGGAACGTTTTTTAGGGTTCCGTAGTCAACTAGGAACCCTTATAGTTTCGCCATGTCCGTCTGTCCGTCCGTCCGTCCGTCCGTCCGCGGCTTAGCTCCGTGATCATTAGTACCTACTAGAAAGCTGAAATTTGGTATGAGTATGTGTATGTATAATATACCGCCGACAGAACGGTAAAATAAAATAAAAAATTTTTTTTTTTTCGGTTACCTCTAGAACCACTTCGGTTACCACTTAAAGTGGGGGTGATTTTTTTTTTCTTTTCAACACTGGTGTGTGGGGTATCGTTGAATAGGTCTTGTAAAAATAATAGGGGTCTTCTACCATTATTTTTTGATAAAGTCAGCAGTTTTGTAAATATTCGCTCCAAAAACAAAAAAAAATCTGTCCCCCCCCTCTAACTTTTCAACCACGAGTCAAAAAAAATCGGGAAAATTCATGTTAATGAGGCCGTATAAGTACTTTCAATGAAAACTATATTGAACAAAATCGGCCTAGCCGTTTTTGAGTTATCGCCAAATTTCATATTTTTTCTTTAAAAGGTCGTAAGTTGACTTCCAGAAGGTAATAAGTGATTACAGTTTCTAGGGCGTTTACGACCTTTTTATAGAGCTTAAAATCTTTCTTCACGTAAACCTCGGGCTTAAAACAGCAGTTTATTGTGAAGGATGAGCAACTACGGAACCCTACACTGAGCGTGGCCCGACATGCTCTTAGCATTGGCTCGCGGCGCCGTGCCAACCAACTTTTACCAAAGGGATAGTGGACAAATTTATCTGCTTTGCCCGAAGGTTGACTGGTAGAGAATGCCTCATGGCATTAAGTCCGCTTTTTGTACGATAAGTTTTCTTTTGTGCAATAAAGATTAAATAAATAAATAAATAGCTGGACATCCAAAGATGGTTATAAGATATTTTTTTATCCGTCTACGGTAAAGACATAATACGCAGACGAAGTTGAGGACCTTCTAGTTTCTTATATGCTACACCCAAACTTATTAATTTTAATATAAATATTTGGTTTACGCTGGCAAAGTCGTTACATTTGCCTTAGGAAGTGATGACAGTATAACATGTCTACCGAAAAAACAAAACACTCAACTGCAAAAATCGGTTCCCCAAAAGGCAGTAAGTAATGCGAAAATAAAGTTTATGCAATAAAATGGTCAGTACAATTAAGTGATAATTTTGTCTAGACAAGTAAATTTAAACCTTGGTTGTAAAGTTGAAGGATCTTTAAGTTTATTAACAGAACATTTGGAATAGCTTCATAACAAAATTAGCTCAATTTTGAAGTTAAACAGAACGGAATTTAAATAAGGTTCATTAAGGCTTAGGATTAACCGTAAACTTTTGTTCTATATTATTTAATATGAATTGGTTCCGCAAAAGTTAGAATTTGATGTTTGAATTTAATTTGGTGTATCTAAAATAATTCGGTATTAAGCTGCTATTTCTTTTTATTAAAAAATCAAATATCAATTCTGGAATTTATTGCACACAGCCTTTCCCCAGAGATTTCCAGACGAAGTCACACGCTAGATTCATTCCTTGCAGATATTGTATATTTTTATTTTTGCAATACTACAAAATAATAAAAAAGAAAAAAGTATTTAAAGAATAATAGAATATCAAGAATCCAAAAATACTGGATACTCTTAACATATTATCAATGTTAGATTTACTTAGAACAGGGCTATTGTGACTTATTGGTATATATTTGAAACGTACAGTTTGAATTTTTCATTAATATGTTATGTTTCAAAAACTACTCGAAATTGACAAAATTCACGCAGAACTGGCTTTTTTCAAGTTATTCGACTGCACGCAATGAAAGCACGAAATAGCTATGTTACTATTTAGAACTCAGGGAAAAGTATTATTCACTTCAAAAAGTTTGTCGAATATTTATCATATTTTTTTTAAGACGTAAACGGGTTTACTAACGTCGTAGACGCCGAATAACGCTCGATATGTTGGCCGCCGCTGCGACTGATCGTCTCTCCTGATGATGAATCGCGTACCGATTCGAAACATGTGTAGCGTTATTCGTCTTCTACGACGTGAGTAAACCCGTTTAAGTATTTTAATATGTCTGAGACTCACGATAGTTTTCTATGTAAAACATGTTTTTTAAAGGAATAAGGCTTAAAAATTCTGTAAAATCCCTCCTGCCATATCCAGGAAGCGTTGCTCCGTATGAAACTAGTGAGGCGCGTAACTTACACCGACAGCCGATATTTTATGCTTCCGAAATGTGTAATGTCGGATAATGGAATTTCAAAACTATTCTCATACACATGACGATAGTGTTTTACACCTGGGACTATTGGGAGTAGGGATATTATGTAGGCTATTGTGGAAGATAAACTCTTATATCCCTACTAGCGACCCGCCCCGGCTTCGCACGGATGCAATGCTGATACATTATGCATGTATTATACATATAAACCTTCCTCTTGAATCATTATATCTATTTAAAAAAAATGCATTTAAATCCGTTGCATAGTTTTAAAGATCTAAGCATACATAGGGACAGAAGGAAGCGACTTTGTTTTATACTATGTAGTGAATGTATTAACGTAGAGGTCGCTAAGGTGTAAAAGCCTTTTAAATAAACAATGCAAAGATCGACACACAAAGCATAAGGAAATATTCAAACGGTTGCTTAGGCGTTAGGGTAGAGGAAAGGTTAACGCGCTGGACCGGCAATCCAGAGGTACCGGGTTCGTTTCCCGGTTTCTTCCACCTGGTTACGCATTTAAATTTTTCTTTGAGCTTTGATCTTTGTATGAATGGTTTCTTATATACCTAGTTTGAAACACATTAGATAATGTGTTTATATTTACACACAAGCAAGAGTTTTTTTTTATTTCTATGAACCTACAGAAATAAAAACATCACTGAAATCCAACTAAATTAAGGCACATAAGTGTGACAATATTGGATCCCTCTGTTCTGTAATATAGTGCAGATTAATATAGATTAATTATTATTTAGGTCACCGTAACCGCACTGGCAATAGGATCGAATGGAGAAAAGAAGGGGAGGCCTTTGCCCAGCAGTGGGACACCTAAACGGCTATAAAAAAAAAGGTCACCCTGGGCCGTAAGCACAAAACAGATAGGTACAGAAATCAGTCTACATACAAGCGCTCTCGAGCAAACGCACACATGGACATTGCTCACGGACACGTCAAGCGGATGGCAATCGCGCTCGCACTGGTCTGAAATGGTCCGAGATATCATGTCCGTGAGCAATGTCTATGTGTGCGTTTTCTCGAGCGCGCTTGTATGTAGGGGCAAGTGCTGTACCTGTGGACACTTTCCAGAATTTGACCTTTAATCAGTTGTTAGACCAAAACTACGCGTATTACCAATAAATTATTTATTTTGTTTTAATCACAGTTAAACAATCTTTAAAGTCCACATATGTTTTCTACGCTAGCTATCCGGAGATGGCGGATAAAAAATAAAATAAAAAAATACTCATTTTGTCCATAGGTACATCTCCTGTTTGTACCTATGGACACTAACAACGTACCTGTGGACGGTAACGTACCTATGGACAATAATCAACAACATTCTTTGAAACAGAATAAACTTCTAAAATAACGTAATTAACAACATACAATTAATGAACATGTAATTATAAGTTGTTCTGCATATCATAATTACTTTTGTTCTTCTTGAAATGTTATATTGTTAGCAGAATCTCAAATATAATTATGGGACTTTAAAAAGCCTCCATAGTCAGCAGATTTAGCATAATCATCGTTTGACACTTTACATTCTTAAGGAAAACCTCATTTTCTTTATGAAAAATAATCAACAATCAATAACAACATAATGTTAAGTAATCATACAGCTGTTGCTCCTCAGTTTTGCTAAAGATCCTCCTGATATCAGTTTTGAGGGGTTCTGAGCCTTCTTCACCAATATTTCGACAGTAATTATTTTTATTGTATTTAAAAATTATCGAATTTGGGATTTTAAACGTCTCTATGGCTTTCCTTACTGAAGTCAGAATGTCCAGGCATATCTTGTCTCTTATTTCCCAGTTTTACTACGAGGCACTAAATAAAACAAAAATATTAATTTTACTGTCCACAGGAACATTCAGTATAATTGTACCTATGGACAGTCCACAGGTACATTTACGGAGGTGTCCACAGGTACAATTTCGGCGGTTTTTATTTTGAATTCATACCGGTCACTGTTAATGCTACCTACGACTAACGAAATCTTGTAGAAATAACGTTTACACCACATAAATTAATATGCCACTGCAAAGACACCCGTAACATTTGCAGATTTTGCATTAAACATACTTAAAAAGAAGGAAAAAAACTTACTTTTTGTCACAAAAACTTTCGGCAGCCATAAACCACTCAGTTTCTGCCATTCTTAAAGATGGCGACTAGCTAGTGTTGCCATATGAAAAAAATGCTTTTCAAATAAGTGATTGCTATTGGTCTATGGTTATTCGTTTTCTTGGTATGAGTAGTGTCCACAGGTAAAACCGTCCACAGGTACAGCACTTGCCCCTAGATTGATTTCTGTACCTATCTGTTTTTTGCCGTAAGTGGGGTTACGGCTCACCAGTGCGCGGGGAGAATATCTCGCTTCCTGGCCAAGGCTGGACGTAAAACAGACAAATGACAGGCGGTAATTCATAAAGCCCAGATCGCATATTTATGACAACACACCTGCTATCTGGGACATTCATGAATTCACCTCCCTATATGTAATGTACTACTTTTAATTTGTCAAATTTGCTGATTTCTGGCCGAAAGGTGTCGTGTTTCGTCGGTTCCGGGGCAACCTACCAAATCCAACACCTGAGATGTCGGGACAACGGGGCCACGCCGTTTCGCCGTCAAAATAAACATTGTTCGGTTCATGACGCATTGGTGAAAACTGTAATGTTATGTAACCTGTTTTTCAATAAATAAATAATAAATAAAAAGGATAACCTTCAAGCAAATAAGTAGGTTGGAAGTGTAAGTCGCAGACTCAATGCCATTAAATTATGTTTGGAGCTTGGTTTTCTCAAGAAATCTGTAATAGGATTCTTTAACAAGCTATTATCGACTCCGCCTGTCAATTATATGTGACCTTATTATTAAAAACACGCGTATTGTCTTTTTCTCGTATAAATCTCTTCTCTTTTAGGAATGTGTTTCTTAAGCGACAAACTCTAAAGCCTAGTAATGCCCAGTTTTGGTATAACCTGTTAAAAGGATATTTTAGTCCATATGAGAAAAATCTAAAATGTTAGTTTGATCAGGTTCAGTGGTCCAGTAGGTAGGACACCCGAGTTGGCCCGAAAAGTCCTGCCTGAACCATTAAATGTTTAAATTCGCTTCATCGTAAACATTTAATGTTAGTTTGAATTAATAAAATACATAGGTACCTAGTACCTATTTTGTTTTTTAGGGTTCCGTACCCAAAGGGTAAAAACGGGACCCTATTACTGAGACTTCGCTGTCTGTCCGTCTGTCACCAGGATGTATCTCAAGAACGGTGATTTGCCATTTGTATAACGACAAATACTAAAAATAAAATAAAATAAATATTTAAGGGGGGCTCCCATACAACAAACGGGATTGGTTGCGTTAACTTTGCACCTCATTTGTATGGGGCGCTTTACATACCAGGTGCAAACTGAACTTAACCACTTAAGGATGGAGAGTGTTTGTACGGAACCCTCGGTGCGAGTCCGACTCGCACTTGACCGTTTTTATTTAATTCAAGTTATGAATTCGCCAATTATACATTTTATATAATTCAATACCAACGTTTTAAGGTTATACAGAAATAAAAACGGATGGGGAAGTTGAAACGTACAGTGTGACTGATCGAAAGGATGATAATATAATATAAGTATAATAATAAGATACCAGGTTCGAGGCCCGTTGACCCCTACGCAATTTAGTTTTTCTTTACACGTTCATCTTTGTATACAGCAATCATATTTTATTCCTGTTATTTTAACACCATGACATATATAATATAGTGTAGCCGTCATTTTCTTACGTCATACCTACGGCTATGTATACTAAAAAGTTGTACCAACTGTCAAATGAACAGCTTATTTGTTTACACAGCCAACTGACGTCATGATGACCACAGGGCAATAATGGCGTCCAAAATCATGAATAAAAAATCGATTGAGGTTAATTCGCACCCCACAAGCCAATAAAATACAGTTCTGGGGTGCTTTTTGCGAGTAGTATTTTACTAGCCCCAGGGGCGATCTGATCTCAAGATTAAATCCTCAAAGCTTTAATAATTATTGAAATGGAAAGTACTTAACATAAATAGTCGTTGAATTCTCAAAGATAATATTATTAGTTGATAAGAGCATTGAAGCGTCTGACTTTAAAATTAGACGTGTCTGGATTTACAATCATGATAACTATTCGTTTTTCATCTGTTTCTAAAGAAAACTTCTTAACATTGAGACTTCGATTAACTTTCAAAGTACTAAACGCAAGATCACAGAGTTTTAGTTACTACTATGATTAGATTAGATTAGATTTGATTTGATTTTTTAGGGTTCCGTACCCAAAGGGTAAAAACGGGACCCTATTACTGAGACTTCGCTGTCCGTCCGTCCGTCCGTCCATCCGTCCGTCCGTCCGTCCGTCCGTCCGTCCGTCTGTCACCAGGCTGTATCTCAACAACGGTGATAGCTAGACAGTTGAAATTTTCACAGATGATGTATTTCTATTGCCGCTATAACAACAAATACTAAAAATAAAATAAATATTTAAGGGGGGCTCCCATACAACAAACTTGTTATAGATTATATATAATTATGTATAGGTACGGAACCCTTCATGCGCGAGTCGGGCTCGCACTTGCCCAATTTTTATTGATATAATAGTCATTTTACAAGTCAATAAATTACAATTTTAAACATATTCTGGATATATTTATCCTAGATAGCTAGGATAGATTTCATTCCTAATAAAAAATAACTTTAAGTTTTTTTCTTTTATCGTAATCGGTTTGTTTGAATCACGTAGCATACAGGCTGAATAAGAGCTTATAGACCTTATACGACTTATATCAGCTGAGTACTTGGGTATCAGTTGAAAAATATCATTAGAAATCACTATTTGAAGTAGCCGTTATTTTGCTTACTTTTTAGGGGTTCCGTAGTCAACTACAAATTGCGCCATGTCCGTCTGTCTGTCCGTCCGCGGCTTAGCACCGTTATCATTAGTACTAGAAAGCTGAAATTTGGTATGAGTATGTGTATCACGCCGACAAAGAAAAACTAAAAAAAAAATTTTTTCACACCTAAAGTGGTGGTAAGTTTTTTTCATTCCAAGGGTAGGAGGTCTAGGTCTTCAATCATTATTTTTTGATAGTCAGCAGTTTTGTAAATATTCGCTTCGGAAATCTAAAAATTAGCGTCCCCCCCTCTAATTTTTCAACCACGGGTCAAAAAAATATGGAAAAATTCATGAAAATGAGGCCTTATAAGTAAGTACTTTGAATGAAAACTATATTGAATAAAATCGGTCAAGCCGTTTTTGAGCTATCGCAAAATTTCATAATTTTCTTTAAAATGACGTATGACGTAAGCGCCGCGGGGTGTCCTTATACTTCGAACGTCACACAAATTAGTTAAGTGCCATACTGCATTAAAACATTCCGCTCAACCTGGCGCGTACAATCGATAACTTCCAGAAGGAAATAAGTAATTACAGTTACTTTGGTGTTTACGACCTTTTTATAGAGCTTGAAATCTTTCTCGTTATTTAAATGCTGTTTTAAGCCCGTCTATTGTGAAGGATGGGCAACTACGGAACCCTACACTGAGCGTGGCCCGACATGCTCTTGGCCGGTTTTGTTAAAATGGCGAATCACATCGCTAAAGTGCAAATGCCAAGTGCTCTTTGGACTTCTTTTGATATTACGTATGTTAACATTTAGTTTCTAACTTTACTCAAAAGTTTAGTTTAGTAAATCTAAAGTTCTAGTTTCACATCCACTTAGATGTGCAGCCATTATTTCGCCAAATAGCTCTAGTTGTGTAACCTAGTGTTACAGTAAAGTCTGAGCTAAGACCTACCTGTGGAGCGAATCGTGGTTGCAATTGGAAACTTAGAAATAAATACTGTAGTCATCGCTAAGAAAGTTACAGTAGAAATTTTCATTTAGAGATAGAAAATTAAGATTGTTATAAAAGAGTTAGTTTTTTATTGATAACGATTATTAATTACTTTTGTACTAGAAGATGCTCGGTACTTTATTTGCCCGGGGAAATCATAACCTTCTTTTGTATACCAACGTTGGTCGGGTAGGAAATATCTTTTAAAAATCTATGCATACTCAATTATTGACCGTTTACCAAAATGCATAATTATGCACAAATTGCCCTATCACACAAAAAATATAATGTTTTTCATTTCACTGATTTAGATACAAAATCTTTACAATATCGTTTCAAGTTACAATTTGAGTAAAAAATTAAAACGCATACGATATAGACTAGATAAGAGCTTATACAGATCTAGTTAATACGACTTATTTCAGTTGTGTAACTCAGCATGTGCAGTTGGGTACTCCTATTTGATAACCCTTAAAACATCGATATTTTCCATCGACTTTTCGCATCACTACGGAGTCTATCAAACACGGCAATTGTGTGCTAATTGAAATCGAAAACTTACGTAATTAGTAGGCAGAGGCAGAGGACTGACATCGTTCGTTCGATAAGCCAATCGAGTCGCCAATTATCGCGCGGTTTCATTATTGGGACCCGCGAAAAGTGGAAAGGATTTTCACTTGTTACTATTCTAGCTACTACTTTTGATAAATAATTTAAAATGCTGAAATTTGGGTCAAAATTTTTGTATATGAAAACTATTGACAATTGTGATAGATACCAATTGTAGACCAGCGGTCATTTAGTACAATTTTGTCGGTGTGGTACTAACGTGCAGCCAATGTGGCCGCGTTTGTTGCGAAAATTGGCTACGTCAGCCACCTGAGAGCTCATGAGCGACGCTCTCATTAGCCAGCGTTCAGTTGCCGTGGCTGAAATCGGCGGAATGCAATGATGATGATGATAGTAGCACAGTCGGAGGAAGATGGTAGATAGCCTTGGCTGGCTTTCCAGTTTGAGATGGTCTATTATGAAGACATTAGTTCGTACTCGGAGAGGCGTACCAGGAGATCTGACGGAGGACCAAAGTGACCGACAGTCCTAAAGATATGCAGGTTGAAGTGGCAGTGGGCGGGGCATATTTTGTCGTAGAGCCGATGATCGATGGGGCAGACGAGTTCTAAGGTGGAGACCACGAACGACACGCCCTGTAGGGCGGCCTCTCGCCAGGTGGAGCGACGACCTGAAAAGAGTGGCGGGAAGCGGTTGGATGCGGAAAGCGACCGGGTATTGTGGCGCAAACTGGGGAAGACAGTGGAACGACTTCGGGCTGATGATGATGATGAGAGGTGTTCAAAATCGACTTAAATGACCAAAGCTCCACACATATTTTTGGCCATGCTGGATAATAGCGATATAACGTGCTATTCAGTTTACGACTCACAAATCCAATATCACCCAAAGAACAAGCCATCTGTCCGTCTGTATGCATACCTCAATTCTATACGAAATTGGAATACCGTCGGACCTTTGAAAACCGAATATATTGGGTTCCTTTCAACATGGCGACACGTTTAGTCGTTTGTGGGTACGGTTTGGGACGGATTTAATAATTAGCAGTATACACTGAAAATAAAATAACTCAAATACTTTAACTACTTTAGAAATAGCGGAGGCTTAGTAACATTACGAGATCCCGTTAAACCCTTTGGGTACGGAACCCTAAAAAATAAAGACAAAATTCTTATGTCTGCCAAAAGTCGTCCACTGCTAGACATAGGCCTCGCCAAAGTTCTCCACGTCGAGCGGTAGTCCGCCACCCTTAAACAACGGCTCCCACAACCCTGACCAGGCCTTCGGTCGACCTTGTTGGCGTCTATTTTCAGGGTGATCAATCCAAATGGGTCAGTAGGGAGAAAACGAAA
Source organism: Apotomis betuletana (assembly GCA_932273695.1). Classification (NCBI taxonomy): domain Eukaryota; kingdom Metazoa; phylum Arthropoda; class Insecta; order Lepidoptera; family Tortricidae; genus Apotomis; species Apotomis betuletana. Next base: position 2,589,540 of record OW026321.1, on the reverse strand, counting down.
ACTATTAGATTAAAAAAGAACTATAAACTACAGTCGAGTAAAAAGTAAAAAATGTGAAAGGTAAAGGGTAAAAAGTAAAAAATTGAAAGTAAAATGAAATTGATAACATATGACACGCAATGGTTAACACTACTAACGATGTTATAATGTCGCCAAAAAAGCATTCACTGCTTTTTTTGAGCAGCAAACTATATACTTTTAGAAGGCTCACGAAATGTATATCTTTATATAAGTGTTAGTAACTGTATAACTCATAGAAAAAAAAACTGGACTAGAAAAAATGTATATATCTACGAAAGCTTACAAAAAACGTCATAAATAATATTCAAACTTGTTAAAACTTGTTTATCAAGCCTTAGTAAAGTAAAACGCGAAAAACTGCTTTTATACATTTCAAGTATCACTTAATTGAGGCCCGACTAGCAAACATAATATAAATCTCAGAATATTAAATTTATGATAAAAATATCATTCGCCCCTACTTTAGACGAGATAAATTTTCAGTCGAAAAAATATATTTCATTTTCCTCTTAGAGGTTCCGTTTGGGATGAATTTAATGCACGCGATTTAATTTTTAAGGCTTTTGAGGATTTTAAGTTGTAATAAAGCGTTTACAATGTTACTCGGTCTCGCCCAAATAAAGTGATCTAAGAATAAGTACGCCTAGAAACCTAGTCAGCGCTTGAAAGTGACGCCAGTTTCGGTTAGCCACGGGCTAAGTTTCGTCCGTGTGCGCATCTGTCACAACGTGAAGCTCACAAGCAACACGTCTCTATGATTGGTTCGTAGATACGCACACATAAAACCAAAAGCGGCTTCAACTTTCGCAAATCTGTTTTATGAAGACTCGTTCTAGGCGTTTTTATTGAATCAGTATTTTGCCCTGTCTTGTACCCTGCCATTCGATTGTCATTGAGATACAACCATATGAACGACATATCATGGACGTATATCAATTTTTGCTGTTTGAACTGCATTCAATAAAAAATGGAGGTTAAAGGAGACATGGTTCAATATACTTCGCTTTTCTCGCTTCTTTGTAAACATTTGGTTTAGGTTAGCAGACGTTACTGCTTTAATAAATATAATTAATTTGGGTGTAGTTTAGCACACCGTTACTATCGATTCTCAACAAATTTGAGACGATGGTGCCGACTATAAAGTCTAAATCTTTACGGTAGATGGCGCTACGATGCCACCCTAAGGCATGTCGAAGCAACTGGTTGAAAGATTCAATGGCTCTGACATCTGGTTCGGTGGTCCAGTTGGTAGGACGCCCGTGTTGGCCCGGAAAGCCGTTGGAAACGCAGGTTTGAATCCTGTCTGAACCATTAAATTTTTCAATTTTTCGCTTCATTGTAAACATTTGGTTTACGTTAGCTGACGATACTGCTTTAATAAAAATAAATATTCAATATACTTATTAGAATTACAACTAGTTAACTATAAGTTTGGACCTCATTTGTATGCATCGCCATAGATACCAGGTCAAAACTTATGGTAATCGAGCTATAGTTTAGTGAACTGACAATGTTAAGTTTACGTTTTAAAGCAGATATTATACTCGTAGCTATATATCACCCCGGCTCCACACTATAGCGAATTGACCGAGGCGAAGTTGGCCGAAGTCATAGTCATATCATATTCGCTAACTTCGCGAATAGTGAAGATTTAGGGTTAAACTTAGATATAGCTGGCATCTGTCAATTGCACTTTCGCGATGTAACTCGATTGAACTTTACTCCACTGATTGTATATGCATTGGAAAGAAAAAATGGCAGAACCTGAAAAATATGTGTTTGGAAACTTCGAATTTAGTTTAAAAATACATTCAATTTGTCATAAGTCTTTAAAATAAAGTACAACGAACCTTTGGCTAGTAACTTAATGCAAAATCTTTATCAAAAATGTTAAATTTTATCAAGCGTTAGCATTGGAATCATTTTCACTAACATATGCATCCAATTTTCCTTTATACATCAAATTTGTTCAATCACATGTAATCATCAAAGACGCAGACATTTTGCACCGAAGAATCTTTTCTTCCCAATTCACCATTTCTAAAAACTTTTAGAATACATTTTGGCAAGCGGTCAAACAGTGCCATTCGGATTGAAAATTGGCTGTCATATTTCAAGCAAGTTTTAACTTATAGCTGGGAACTTAGAAGTTACATCTGACTTTCCATGCCATTGTGAGAAAGACTATTATTCTTTGAATCATGTGCATTCTCATTTTGGATTTTGTCTTCGTGACAAAGGGTTTCAGAGAGAATAGGACTTTTGGAATAACTAATAATATGGGTTTTAGTTGGAATTGTAATTTTGGGAGATTCTGCTGGTCCGTTAAGTTTAATGTTAGATTTTCCTTTGAAGTTTTAATACAAGTGCATTCTAGTCAGAGAGTAGGCAAAGGTTTTCGCCTTTCTATCAATCATAAAGTCAAATTCTTGTCGGTGTAGCTGATGTATGTACCTGTCTCCATCTATCCCTATCCAAAGTCAACTCCTTGATTTCCCTGAACGACATGACGTTTACCTTGTACCACGTTTCTATACTTCTTTTAAAACTTTAAATTGTAGAATTGGCATGCCTTTTTAGTATTGACATTTAAGCAATATTTGATTTGAAACTGTGCCCCGCGGCATGGTCCCGAAGACGCTGGCAGCATTTCCTCGCTGAATCGCAATGCTAATGCGTTGTGCGAGGCTGCCAGATCTTCGGTCCCCAGTGGTTTCCATTAGCCTTTTACTGAGGTCTTCATAAATGGGCAAATTTTTATTTTGTTGTCGATTTCTTTTTTTTCTCAGATTTCAATAAAATTTGGTGAGTTGGTAAAGTTGCTTCTTCTAACCATGGTAAGCCTCATTTCACGATATGTCCTACAATTTTTGTTCCATTGAGTTACACAAAATGTATTACAGAAATTGGCCCATGGGCCAATTTTTATTTTGTTGTCGAAGTTTTTATTTTTCATTTCGAGTTCTTCATTTTGTACTAAATTTTAGTACAAAATACGAAATTTAGTTAAAAAAAATCCATACATTTTTGTAACTCAATGGAAAATTTTGTAGGACATATCGTGAAATGAGGCTTACCATGGTTAGAAGAAGCAACTTTACCAACCCACCAAATTTTATTGAAATCTGAGAAAAAAGAAATCGACAACAAAATAAAAATTTGCCCATTTATAAAGAACTCAGTAAAAGATTACTCCCCAAAAAGACTATATTTATTAAACCTGCTCAATACATCTTACGAGAATCGTTTGAGAAATGCAGCCTGCAGGTGAGAACAACCCGAACAAACGGACATCCAGATATACAAAAGAAATTTGGGCCAAGATGAAAAGGAGGCGTTTCGTTCACTAGGTCAGCAAAATAAAGTTCATATATTTATGCCAGAAAACAAAAGATATTCAGTAGAAATAAAGGGCAGGTTAGCCGTTTACCTATTCCCTTCTGAACCCTAAACCTGCCCCGCTGAAGGGTCCTCCAGCACGCAAGAGGTAGAAAATGATTCGCAACAACGCAACATAACGACTGGGTTTGAAATAGGGCACGAAATGTGGCCGGAGTCTGTAGAGTTATATGGGATTGTCAATGATAAATATACCCCAGGATTTTTGGTGCAATAAAATAAAATAAATAATATACAGGGCGTACCAAGACTATGGGACCTCAAGGGAAAGTACCTTAAATATCGTAGATAGGATATTTTGCTGAAAGAAGACTTTATATTATTTGAAAAAGTTAGTAATTCTGTATTTAAGGTACTTTCCCTCGAAGTCCCATAGTCTTGGGACACCCGGTATATCAGACACCCTCACACGAATCAACCTAGTCCCAAATTACCTAAGCTCAAGAAGGCTTGTGTTATGGGTACTAAGCGACGATATACGTATGTAGATAAATAAATCCTTAAATACATAGGACATCCATGACCCAAGCACAAATATTCGAGTTCATCACACAAATATCTGCCCCGTTTGGGATTCGAACCCAGGACCGCCGGCTCAATAGACAGCTTTACCACTGTGCCAACCGAGTCGTTTTTTTCAATTGACGTTGTAACAGAAGCGCACACGGACGAAAGTTTCGTGGCTAACCAGAACTGGCTTCACGTTCAAGCGTTAACTAGCCTTTCTAGGCGTATTTTATTCTAAGGTTAGGTTAGGTTGTCTGTAATTGGAGCAATAAATTAAAACATAAACTGAAAAACTGAACAACATTTGTTAAACACCCTGTATGACAATAGGACCAACCTATAAAGTTTACTATTTCAAACAAAAAAAAAACATTCTAGAGTTTTTAACTTCCCGACGAACCGAAAATCTTCATTTTAGAATTAAGTTAAAAATAAAAGTGAATTGAAAAACAGAGTAACGAGCACCTATTTGTCTAATTATACGTACATTTGGATACATGGCAAATGGGTATATAGCAAAGAGCAATGGCAAGACATAACCTTCTCTCTGAGCCAGTCGGCTAAAAATGAATGCTTGGTTTCTCCGTAAGCTCTCCAAAGAGTAAGAGGTAGAAAATTATTTCTGACACAATAAATAATTTTCCTGGAAACATGGCGCTCGCTGTATTTCTCTTGATACACTGAAAAAACTAAGATTTGTTAACTGTAGCCCTAATGTTAGCTGCTAGTTAATTAATCGGAGGACTGACAAACTGAGGGCTACTAATTAATAAAAATTAGCTTAATTTTGGTTACTACAAACCACAATCTGGCTATTTCTCAAGTAGTTTAACTAGTTGAGCGGTTTTTTTTTTCACTGTATGAAAAAAGTTAACTCATGTTTATAAAATAATAATCTTTACAGGTACCGACGTTTTAAGTCCACATACTTAAATTCTGTATTTTTTCTTTTGGAGGAAAATCTTAACAGCGCGATGCAGGGTCGCCTTTTGTTTTTTATCGGCGCGTGGCGCCGTCTGTTGGTCATAATTTCTTTGCCTTCTCATCACGCCGAAAGAGATGGATGGATTTTGACTTATTTGATAATTTAGGTACGGGGATAGATGGACCAAAGATGTCCAAAGATGGTTATAGAATACTTTTTACGCTATATGGTAAAGAAAAAAAATACGACACTTTCAAGTTATATATATATTATAGAAATTGTTTGTATACGTTTATTTTGCACCACCTACTCAATTCAAACTTTCTTATTAAGTACCTAATCCGCTACCTAAAAGTTGTTTGAAATAGATCGCTATTTAGCGATAACACCGCCTGTTGTTTACCTCTGCCTGTTGATTTAAATATTTAATGTATCTGATGTTGTGTTATTTACATAATAATTAATTTCTGCAATAAATAGTATTTGCATTGTATTGTATACGCTACGTAAACGAAGCAACGTAACAATTGTTCAAATTAAAACCTTTAACTCAAAGCAGAAATCGCCAACAGGCCGAAAAAGCAATCAACAGTGTGAGTTTACGGCGAAAAATCGAATTAAATTAAAAAGTCCTGCACATCGGCTATTTTTCAGTCGGAAATCAATTCGGGCCTGATTGAAGGCAGCTAATTACAGTTTGAATTAAATCTGTCTCTGACGTGTCACAGTGCGAGTGTAGATGCAGTACGACATAAAAAAATACTTAAATTGTCTATTACTTTTATTTTTAGCGTTATAAACGATTCATGGGCGTAAGACCTTATAGCGTAGATGCATGGTTCAGGACAATCACAACCAAACGTGCCAAAAGACATCAGTACCCTTAGTTAGTTAACATGACCGTACTCGCTAGCAACAGCGTAAACGATCTATATGGAGAATAGTACAGTGCTCCTAGCGGTTACTTTGTAGAACTACAATTGTCGATACAATCCTTTTACGTAGTCGCTTGCTTATACGGTTACTGTAAACTCATGAAAAGTGTTGGTTTCTTACATGGCACTGTTTGTATAGTCTGTAAAATACTGAAAAGCCTGATTAAGACGATTCAGCTAAAGCACTTCCACTTTAAGTAGCTAACATGGCGTGGCACCTTGGAATGAAAACGAAACTTAGTGTCTTTAAATCCGTTTCTTTTATATGTTTTAATGTAACTTATTCTTTCTTGCTCATCTTTAACGTCTCCTTCTATGATGTTAGTTAGTCTCTATCAGTGAAATGGAATGTTATTTATAAAGGCGTCATGTCGTATATGGTGGCCAAACATTGTCTCCTCTCTAAAGTTTTCGGCATATTCCTTTTTTCCTCCACTGTTTTTAGTACTTTGTCATTGTTAACTTTTTCCATCCAACTAATATGGTATGCGCAGTTTAGTTTAAATGCTGTATTTTAATTGTTAAATTTGTAAGACTGAGATAATGTTGGCTTTATTCAGCGGCTTTAGGCTGAATTTCCACTTACAGGGGCTAGGCGTTGCGGATGCTAATTTAACCATTTAAAATGGGGGAAACCCATACGTGGAGAGAAGATTTTGAGTACTGTGATCGTTCAAACATGCTCCGATCTACATCAGTGAAATGGCATTCTTAGAAGCGTAAAAAGAATACACAATAAATTATTCATATCCCAGAATTCAAATATGCATTTTCGAGGCAATATTCAGTGGAATCTAATACTTCTGGAATAGCTTTCGCTCTGTTACGAATCTGTATATTGCGATACTGTGAAATTGAGGAAGTTGGGATCGTATTGAAATTTGTGAATCGTATGTGTTTCCGAATTCTCTATGCCTGGATTACTGGTTATAATGCTAGATTTACTTGGTATTATGATAATTATATTTGAACTTTAGCTAAATTGGTCGTACAACGGTCTGATAGCTTGACAGTACACATTCAGGGTCTGTTCCAAACTTGGTTAGAATTAGTTTAGCCGTTTTGGCGAGATGAGACTGCAAAAATATTCCGAGCCATAGATAACGTTGTAATTTATTTTAATGCCAATATGAACCAAAAGAAAACGTGCATCGTCCTATTTTTTCTCACAATCATGACATCTAGATGTATGAGGAAACCAAATTGTTTTGTTCAATACAGTTTCACAGTTTTTTTTTATAGTATCGATAAAATAGGTCAAGGAAATTAAAACACGTACCTTTTTCGCCCATGTCACAATGACAATAAGACTCAAAAAGGTACGCGTTTCAGTTCCCTTTCTAATCTAATAGGTACCCATAACATAATACTCATTAAAGCATACTCAGAGCTTAATTTGTGACTAGGTTAATTGGTATAATATTTACTTAATTATTAAAGTTACTTCAAGAAGTTTGGGAAAGCGTCACGGTGAACATCCAAGTGTTTTATTCACGTAATTAGCTAAAAGTGGCAGATAATTCGATTAACATTACTTAACTAATTACAGCTACTTATAATTCAAACTCTAAGTGGCAGTCAAAAGAGTAGCAGTAAAAAATTACGTAAAAGTAAGCATTCTTCAGTTTTACTGTTAAATTGTACTGTATGAAAAAAATAGGAATTCTGGCTAACTGATCTTCTTTTTTCATAATATGTTTTATGTATTAATTACGAAAAAATGTCTTTCTGTTGGGTTTCTTTCGGCTTTCTTCTCAACAGCGGTCTCCTCTTGCGAAATGCCGGCAGATTCACAATCTGACTTGTTGTAAAAGTGCCCTTGTGGCCTACTTACTGAACAAATTATTTAATTTCATTTCATTTCATTTCAATAATTAGAAAGTGGTCAATGTTACTGACCAAACTAATAAATAGACAGAACCTAAAAAATTATTTAAATAATTAAAGAAAGAAATAACGGACAACTTCACACAAATCCATCTATTTCCATAGTAACCCCTAGTAGGCTTTTGTTATGGGTACTCGACGATAATATATATACTTCTACTAGCGACCCGCCCTGGCATGGCACGGGTGGAATGCTGATAAATTATGCATGTATTATACATATAAACCTCTCCTTAATCACTCTATCTATAAAAAAACCGCATCAAAATCCGTTTAACTTTTTTTAGAGATCTAAGCATACATAGGGACAGACAGCAGGAAGCGACTTTGTTTTATACTATGTAGTGATAAATACATACATACCTACTTAAATACAAAGAATATCCATGAACCAAGGAGAACAAATATTCGTTTTCATGATACAAATATTTGTCCTTGCCCAGATTCGAACCCAGGACCACCAGATAGTGTCAGTGTTTGTTTTTGTAATCGACATAGCAAGTTAATTACTTCAAATATGTTTACAACGCCCTCTACCGGGAGTTCGTGAACTAATCCACTCCCACACTGTACCTGTGCTTTCTCTCCCTGTCCAAACTGAACTCGACTTTGTATTATTATTAATGGAAATACTTTGACAGCACCCTCGATAGTTCGGCCAATGGAGCTTCGTAATTAAAAAAGTTTCTCGGTGTCGAATTACCTGTACTGAAAATTCGTCTTGGTGCAAACTGGGTCAATAACAGGCTAGATAATTAATTTTGTCTGCAAAGACCTTTTAAATTTCCAAACTTAAAGTTTTGACTGGTTAATAGTCTGTGCGTGAAGAGAAGAGTGGTGGCAAAACTAATATGAATTTTATAATATTTATGAAACATATTGTCAAATTTTTGTAATAGGTACCATAATTTTTTAGATTAAAAGGGAGGCATCTGCTACAAAAGCCGCGCTGCCATACAATGCTTTATAAGAAAAATGTATTTAATATGTGCATTGACATTTACAATCGCATTCCCAATGACATAAGGTCTATGGAAGGAAATAATTTTAAAATAAATTTAAATAAATGGCTGCTCGATGGATGTTTCTACAGTGTAAATGTTTTTCTCGAGACATGTAGAATAAGGTAGAATTAGGCTATTGACATTATATTATACATTTAATTTTTAATAATCAATTATTGTCTTCTTAGTTTATTTTTATTTTTAAAAATCTGCATGCCTGTATGTAGGCTGAATACATGGTACTAGTGACAGTTGTGACATCACGATGTTAAGTGTCAACAAACAACAACCAGAAACAAAATACATTGCGTGCTGAATTATTTTATATGGAAAAATAAAAGTTCGATTTTTTTAATAATTTACGGATCAATATATTTAAGTTCCTATACTAAGACCCCGTAAAGTTTGCGGTTATATCAAATATACACACTGTATAATGTGTTAATTGTATTTAACACCTGTAACACTGTATTCTTGGCAAATAAATCTTTGAATCTTTTTATATTAAACCACTGATACAACGATCAAAGCCTAAAGATTTTTTTGCGAAATGGTTAACGCGCTGGACCGGTAATCCAGAGGTACCGGGTTCGATTCCCGGTCTCTTCCAGCAGGTAACTCATTTCAATTTTTTTTAAGCTTTGATCTTTGTATCAATGGTTTATTATGAATCCTACATGGCAATAGAACCTTGGACACATGTCTTATAAAAATAAATAAACTTCCGTCGTTTATAGGTATGTCATTTAATTGCGTTACTACATAAAGGTTGAAGTGGCAATGGGCAGGCCATGTAGCCCGGAGAATGGACGGCCGTTGGGGCAGCAAAGTCCTAGATCGGCGACCATGTCTAGGATAGCGCAGCACGTTTCGGCCGCCGACTAGATGGATGGATGATGGGAATCAATGGATGTGGACTGCCAGGGAGCACTTTGTGGCGAGCCATGGGCGAGGCCTGTGTTCAGCAGTGGACTTCTGTGGCTACTATTTAGATATAGCGCAAGGTTTATGAATAAAATAATGTCAAAACTGGGTAAAACCGCACATATTCCCGCAAGGAAAATAATATTTAATATTATTCGACAGAAAGTCACAGAAGGTGTGTCGGCTATGTATGACGGGTATTTATGTTATATCAAATTTAATTATCAACGTATTTCATAGTCCAGCTTTCCAGATTGTTTAAAAGAGACTAAGAATAGACACCCCAGTGTGACTACAGAACCTCAAGTATGAGCAAGATACAGTTAAGGTGGATGTAATTATTTTGTACTGCGCTTTGTCTCGCCTTGCCGTGCTACGACCACTGAGGGAGGCGGGGCGTAACAGAAACATCACCAGTAGGATCACTTTACAAAATGATACACTAGAAGGTGCAATTTCGTACGCGTATTTCTTTTTCTACCGCAGGCGGGTAAGTGTCCTATAACCATCTTTGGACGTCCAGCTATGCGGGATCGTCATTTGTTGTGTATGAGCATGGTGCCATACCAACCTGGCGCCATTTGTTTTCATAATTTCCTTTTTCTCTCATTACGTCGAAAAGGCTGAGCAAATTTCACTTACAGTACAGGTATAGCTGGACATCCAAAGATGGTTATAAGATACCTTTTACCCGACTACGGTACAGAAAAGTTATGCGTATAAAGTTGCGGGCAATATTATATTATAATGTCATTATTTAACTGTAGTTAATCGATAAAGAAAAACTGACGACTTTCTTGTCTTCTCTCACCTAGTACCATTTCCGACGAGGTACCTCCTAATAAATGTTGAATTCTTTGATATTCTGAAGTATTTGACGATACGGTATTTTTTTTTATTCACAAATTGACCGTTGATTGACCTCAGTATCACCAGACCAGATGGTAGGTGACTACGGGGTCGAGGCTGTAGCTCGCCGGTTAAGTAAGCCTATTCACGCTTACCAAGAAGAGAGCCAAATTATAATTTTCTGGAAATACACTCGATGGGAGCGAGTTCCATTCCTTAGCGGTTCGCATTAGAAATGATGAAGCAAATCGTATTATGACTTATGACCTGCTGTAAGCTTTATCTATTTCACCGTAGTAACACCTAAATTGCTGGAATTAGGCAGAACCGCCCCTCGAGTGTGCTCGGGCTTTATAGTCGCCGCTCCTCGTAAAACACTACTGTTATGTTAATTTTGGCGAACATATTTTGTTCCGAAATACGGAATATGATACTTTGTACGCTGAAGAGTGATAAAGTGTGAGGCCATTTGGAAATTACGTCACGTAATGAACCATCGGAATAACATCTGGCAGAGAGCGGTTGATGACTCGACCGATAAATGAAATAAGTTTCTGTTAAAAAAATTAATTTCAGTGACAAGCTGACTTTTATAGCTGACTTTTTCTTAACAACAGTCTTTTTCTTAACATCCATCAGTTGTTCACCGAGACGATCTAACACCCCAATCTCGGTAGGATTGCTTTATCTATTACAGTTGAGTTCTATTACAGAGGTGATCCTAGCACCTCCCAGCTCTATCATCAGACCAGCCCCATGGTACCATTATTGTCATCAATATATGCAAATTTTCAGCTCAATCGGTCGAACATATATGCTTCAAAATTGAGTTGCAGGATGCTGCCCGAACAAACATAGTTACTCTCTCTCTCTCTCTCTGTGTTTTGAAATCTAATATTTCAAAACACAATTAACACAAACAAACATGTCTTCCATAATAAATGCCGCCTCCTCTTGTACTGACATAAAAATAAAAGTGCCTCGTAATATCATAGAATTTTCTGGGAAATCCAAAGCAACTGAACATTTTATGTGCTTAAAGGAAATATATTTAACTTGGGATTGCGAGGAAGTAGCGGAAGTTAATTTATTTATTCCTAAGGTAAATAAATCAAATTCACAACCGTTGACATTTAGTAACTATTTGCTGGAGTCATTGATTGAAGTTAAGTGGCAGTGGGCGGGGCATTGCTCGTAGAACCGATGGCCGTTGGGGCAGAAAGGTTCTTGAGTGGCGACCGCGGACCGGAAGGCTCAGCGTGGGAAGACCTCAACAAGGTCGACCGACGACCTGGTTAGGATCGCGGGCAGAAATTTAATGAAGGCGACGCAAGCCTCAAAGCCTTAAAGTTCTCCACAACCGATCGTTGTGGAGAGCTTTGAGGGAGGTATTTGTCCAGCAGTGGACGTCTATCGGTGATAATGATGATGATGATGATGATTGAGTGACGTCATTGGCTAGGATAAAGGAAGTGGTAATTGCAATACATACATAGTAAATTGCCTTCGAGCATCTTTCAAGATATCAGAGAGGTAATTATGGAATTAGGGCATTTGAGTCATCGGTAAGGAAGTTGCCAGCTTGTAAAAGCTAACCTTTGATACCTTTTAAGTCTCTTCTTCTTCTTTGACGTTACATTCTTGGCAGAGTGGTCGTGTCTGTCATTCCTTGTGTGGCAAGCATAACCAAACGGCGCCATTCTTCTCTCACAGTCGCGCGTCTGATGATCTCATGCAGAGGGCAGTTTTTGGCCGATTTAATTTGGTCAGTCCACCTCTACTTTGCTCCGCCTACTTTGCTCTGGACCACCAGGCGCTCAATGGACAAAGCTCCACGTCTTAACACGTGTCGCACGTTCACGAAGACGCTGTTCTATGTTCAACTCTCGAAGAATGGACTGGTTGATGCGAAATTCTGTCCATGATATGCCAAGCATTTTTCTCCAGCACCACATTTCAAGCGCATCTATCTTGCGTTTCTCTATCTCTCTAGTCCAAGTCTGCGGCATATAAAAACACGGGAAATACCAAGGACCTTTTAAGCTTTTACCTTTTAAGTACGGAACCCTAAAACCCCCCGCACATTTGCCATCTCATCGGATGAAACGTAAAATTTAACTCCTGACCCCCGGATATCCGCGAAAATTTAAAAACCAATTAGACGAAATTAAGAGGCCCCTCACAGCCAGGTCATTAACCCGCTTCGATTACGGCACATTTTAATTACTCCGGAGCTTAAAACGGATATCGTTTGTTTTCCCGAAATCGTGACTTACCTGGGAATCCGTTGTTTTTGAGGTTATGAGCTTTTGATGCTTGGTGGATTTCGAATGGGCACTGATTGCGTACTTCATTGACTTTGTACAGAATTTAGAGATTTGAAAAAACTTAGGGAAAACAAAGATAACACAAGTTCAAAAGATATACACATTTCTAGAAAATTTTTCGTTGAAAAAATATTTCAGTCTTTAAATTGATACCACTTACCAGTTTTATACTTGAAATGTTTCTAGTGCTTATGTTAGCCCAAAGGCAATCTTCTTATATCTAAAGAGACCCAATTAAAGATTTTTTGTTCTTACGAAAGCGTACAATCGTTTGAGGGGTAAACATATCGCCAAATTAAACATATAGAGGTAACATTGAAATCAATTCCATATTGAATTCAGCCCTAGGTCATAACCTTTCTACATACATACAATCCCTTTGAATAATCCCTCTTTTCTTAACGACTAGATTATCGTTCATCTCTTACCGAATCAAATAAGACCCAGCCTGTTCACGCTTAAAACATCTTATCTCAGTACTATTTACTTCAAATCTACGTAAGTAAACGAGTGAAACCCATCTCAATGAATAACTAAGATGGTAGTTGAAGTTTGGAGAGATTCTAAGGAGTGATTCCGCGGAACTTTAGATTACGGCGGAGAAAAAAGTTTTCTAATTATAAGTTCACGGTATTAATTTCAATTGTTACTGATTTGGAATTTTCATTGTTGTTAGCTGTTAATAATGTAATTTAAATAATTAATAATGTAATTTAAATTGGAGGGACATATTGAGACAGTACATTTTTATAGGATTTAAGATAAAAGACGTTCGCTACTGGAGATAGGCATCCTCTAAAGATCACCACCACGACCGGGACTGCACTGTTTGCATCCAACTGACATCAGTGACCTTCACCAGGTCATCAGTTAATTTTTTGAGGGCTATCTACGCACGTCTTCTGGTATGGTCGGTGCTCAAAAACACTTCGACCCAGCGTGTGTCATTTCTACGAGCAATATGCCCAGTTCAGATTTGCATGTTTTTCGAAGATTAAAGAAATATGCTTTAATGAAATAAAGGACATGGTCCTAAAAGCAAAAATAAACAATCAGATTTACTACAGGAGCTTAGCAAAGCCGTTCAGGTACGTTTAGGTATGCCACAAGAATGTCTAGATCGTATCGAGTAACTTTGGTCAAAAGGCCATTCGAGAATTTCTTTGGCACAATAACATTTCAGCCCGGAATCCACACTCAAAGGAACGCTCGATTCCACTACAGTTCTGTGGTTTATTCTCTATAAAATGTTTTGCAAAGAAAATATTTAGATTAAGTAGACAAAGGATTGAGTTTCGTAAAGAAATTGCTTTTATATTTTATGTACACGCAAAATAGAAAACGGTCTAAGTTTGTTAGTCGAATCTTTTTGTCATGCATCTTTATTATATGTTAAGATACAATTATAACAATTTCAAAGTCAGTTGTTAATGTTAACAAATTATGTATATTGAATCGAAGAAATAAAAATTCAGTTGATTACTATTTAAATGTACTGGATTCTAGATTCTGATCCAAAGATTGATTATTCGTGTATTTTTTTACGATGGTAATTCACTTGGAACGCAAAATAACGATATGTTTCTTTGTTACAGTGTCAAAGGAAGAAATAAGAGACGTGGAGAGCCAAAATGGAAACCCCAAGGCTACAAGATACACCACGATATCCAGGTGAGCACTCGAAATATTGGAAAATTATCACAATATAATTGTCGTATTAAAATGTTACTTATTTACTCATAAATTTAATTATTTATTAATTTATTTATTATTATTAACTTACACTTACAGCAAATTGCCACATATGAAAGTTATAGGTCACGTTACAAAATAATAAAGTAATAAAAATTTGTAATAGATTAGAAATAACAAGAATGAACATTTATAATTATACATTTTTTTATAATTTTTTTTACATTTATGTCATACCTATCTTTTGTCGTACTGTGGTTGGCCTGCTAATTGACTCCAGATAGCAAGTGGCTGTGGACTGAAATCTCGGCTCCGATTCCGTGAACAAGTCCAGAAGAAATAATAAAGAAGAGATGAGAAAATGCATAAGCAGTTAATCAGTAAATATCCTTAATTTTAAAAACTCCTGATACAATGAACTGGTCATCATAAGACCCTCAAAATGATATTCAACCTGAACATAACTTTACAACATTTGGAATTAACTCTAATATTGGCTGGTCACTTCTTCCAATCAATACTGAATAGGTATTTTGGAAACGATAGCAGGTATTTTTACCCAACTTAGCTAAAAACCAGACAAGGCTTTTGATTTTAAATAATAACGCTTTCGAAGACGGTCACACAGGTTGAACTTATAACACTCCTCTTTTTCCGTCGGGGGTTAAAAACAATATATACCGCTATTAAATGTGGACTAAAATTCAGGAAACCAGTGCGTGAGCGTGAAATATCAAAACTTTTTGACGATCGCTGAATAGTTATGTTTTGTTAGGTAATTGCATGTAGTTATGTCCGAGTGTGTATGGATGTATGTTAAACTAAAACAACTACTTTTATTTCACCAAATATGGCGTAGCTACAGGGCTACGACTTTTCCTTCCATTCGGATGAAGTACCCTGGCACCAAGTCTTGCAAATAATCAGATGAACTATCGGGTCCTCGGCATCGATCGGTCCACGGACACCGATGTCAGCTAGTTATTTTGACACCTCATCTATTTTGCATGGAAAAAGCTAGAAGCCAATTTCCCATAATGACATTTTGTGTCAAGTTGACGGGGGTCTTGTTTTGCGGTCAGTGGCTAAGACGAGGAGTAGCCAGGGGATTTTATTTATTTAGTTCGGTATTCCTTAAACATATTATTTCTTTCCAAAAGAACTTTAGTAAGAAACTTCGTTCTTTGAGTTCACTTCCTATGTATGTAATGTATATAAATGCTTATTAGATCTTTGAAACTACGCAACGGATTTTGATGCAGTTTTTTTAATAGATAGTGATTCAAGAGGAAGGTTTATATGTATAATACATGCATAATTTATCGGCATTGCATCCGTGCGAAGCCGCTATATTTTTTGTATAAAAAATAGTCTGTTACTAACTCTGTATCGTGTATATCAAAAACTATTTAACACATTGACGGACAAAGGATTATTTTGAAAATTTGATGGCGCAGTACAGGAAAAACACATAAAAATGGTCTAGTAAAAACGGTATAAGGGATTTTCCTTTATTCAAAAACTATCAGAAATGTTCGTCTGTACCGGGTGGCAGTTTTGCTCAGATAAAATTTGCCTGTCACAGACGTGGTGTCATATCACGAAAGTCTTCATTGACGGCTCTCGACGTACTGTCATTAGGATCTATGGATTCTTATTGCTGTCACTAGGATTTGTTATAAGAATTCTTATAAAAGTTCAATCTATGTAACATTCGTTTTCTCATCACATCTAAAGTATGTAACCTTGTCACATTAAATAACACAGAATATTCCAACTCCCAGATAATTTCTCTAACTGCGACAGCATTCTAAAACGGCTGACTTTGAACAAAGTAGGTACTCCATACTGTTAACAAAGTTAACAACAAATGGGCAAACTTTAAATTACTTCAGCACACAGTCAAAAAGCGGAGGCCATATACATTTCCTGTTCATACAAACATACGCACGTAAATTGCTTCGAAACTGTCAGTTGACGATGATAGAACGCTAGATGTGACATAATGTTTTGGGTTTGTATTGCTGCAGGCTTTGTCTATACGTTCGCCTATTTTCAAACGACTTCTAAAATGGAAATTCTCAATCCGACTGTATGCTTTTTTAGGGTTCCGTACCCAAAGGGTAAAAACGGGACCCTATTACTGAGACTTCGCTGTCCGTCCGTCCGTCCGTCTGTCACCACGCTGTATCTCAAGAACGGTGATAGCTAGACAGTTGAAATTCTCACAGATGATGTATTTCTATTGCCGCTATAACAACAAATACTAAAAATAAAATAAAATAAATATTTAAGGGGGGCTCCCATACAAAAAACTTGTTATAGATTATGGTACGAAACCCTTCATGCGCGAGTCGAACTCGCACTTGCCCAATTTTTTATGTATCTTACGTGATTATTCCGACAATTATGAATATATTTTGATGATACTCTTTTGCTTGCTAGATCATACTTCAGTGGTGGTCACATAGTTGATATAAAGATTCTATTGATGAAAGTCTATACTCATTTGTGTACTTTTGATATAATTTTTGAGATTTACATAGTTACAAATGGATAGAAAAAATGTATAAACGGGCGTGAATGCTCAGATGGTTCCTTCTTCTATACGACGAAGTTGTGACGATCTTATATCTAACAATATCGCGTCAAAATTGGCAGAAAGGCTGCTGACAAAAGCACAACTTTATGTAATAGGGGGCAAAAGAGCAAACAGATCGCTTCATGGAAAGCGATTACCGTCGCTCATAAACACCTGTAACATTAGAAGAGTCACAAGTGCATTGCCGGCGTTTCAGGTGGGAGTACGCTCTTTTCTTGAAGGTTTGAAGGTAGTATCGGTCCGGAAATACTGTAAACGACAATTAATTCCACAGAAACGCACAAATTGTGGACTGCCAACTATCTAAGTGATGAGGATGAAGGAATTGTTGAGTATAGTAGAACAATAGCTACGCTAAAATATGTTCAAAATGATATAATGTTTCCTTATTTCATCTTAAGTCCTATTACCAAATTCCAACAATCAAGTAATCCCGCCTAGCACGCCTCTCGCGGGATTTCAACCCCTGTCAGCGCTGGCCCCGGGATCCAGGAAATAGAAAGTTCCAATAGTTTCTAGGCTTTAATTAAAACGATCACTATAACAGACTGATTTCTAAATTGAGCAAGTTCTTTTACCGATTTAACTCTTTCTCCAAACGCTTGGAATAGCTCTTTCTCCATCTCGAAAGACGCGAGGTCTACATCTCACGAGCCACTAGTATAGTCTAGGGGTCTAAACTAGCGAGCCGCCCCGGCTTCGCACGGATGAAATGCTATATTATGCATTTATTATACGTATAAACCTTCCTCTTAAATCGCTCTATCTATTTAAACAAAACGGCATCAAAATCCGTTACGTATAGCTTAAAGATGTAAGCATACATAGGGACAGACAGCAGGAAGCGACTTTGTTTTACACTATGTAGTGATGTCGCAATCGGATTGTATAATCCACCGTATTACATTACTGCTAGCCATTATCAAAAACAGGGCCTTTTTGAAATGCAGCGGTTCAAAGATTAGCCGGATTGAATGCGGCTGAATGAAAATCCATCGGAATGTATTCGACGCCATCCGTTCTTCAACACGGCTAGCCGTTATATAATAACCTAACCTAAACCTAGCCGTATTGTTACACAGCGAGTCATTAGCCGCCTCTTCTTAACCTAACCTAACCTACTAGCACTTCGGTTCTGGCGCTTCGTCGACGGCTGCCGTGATACGCTCGCTTCGCTGGCTCGGTTCGCGCGCTGTTGTGATCGCAATTCTAACCTAACTTAACCTACTTTACTGCTGGCAGTGTAGTTCTGCGCTTCGTACGATGCAGCTAAACGTAAGCCGCCTTATTTAAGGAACGTAATTCGTCTGGTGATATCTAAAACTCACTAAGTAACAAATACCTACTTAAAACAAAGCTCGTATGTCAGTGCTAATCTACTAGCAGTAGCAACTGCGTCATAGATATCAGAATAGGACATAGCGTCATTATAATAGGTCTAAACAAGAGTTGAAAGTTAGTATGATCACATCTCATCCCTTTGAGATAGGAGGATCTATAAAACGCTTACATAAATTGTATAACAATGAATTTGCATAAATCACCGGAATGTCGAGTCGGATTTTGCTCAAAGCTTTGTAATTCGCACTGTCACCGTGTCACCACGAAAACATGAAACGTGACAGCTCAACATGTCGTGTTGCTTAATTTATTTGCTGAGGTAGTCGTGCTACGTAATTAAGAACTTCTGTATTTTTTATAACAAAAAAAGAAGTGACTTCGAAATTAAGTGAAAAGCCTAAAATAACCCGTTCATGGACGGATTAAATTTGAATCAACTTTTGTAGTCGGTGCCAGGAGTAGGCACTCATGAACGAAAAATATTTTTCTAAAACGACATACAAACGACGGAGTTCTGATGCCACAAATATTAAATATATATATATATATATATTTGAATAAAATAAAAACAATGAAAATCAAAATCAAAAAATACAACCGAATTGAGAACCCCTACCTACCTAATTTTTTTAAGATGATTAAATATTATATAGAATTAACACATGATTTATTTATCGTATGGCTTTACAAATACACTCAGTAAAAAACAATTAAATTAATTCACACATTAAACGGTGACGTAATATATATAAAAAAGCCGTGACGCTAATATCACGCGGTTATTGTTCCTCATTTAGGGTGCATCAACGTTTTTTGAGCATCGGTGTGGTGGCACCTTTAGCCGCGCTTTAGACTGTGTTGACGCCGACGTGTAAAGTGCTCCCACAATTGCTGGCTTTAAAATGTTTTATTTGAGTTATATGTCCCGCGGGCGAGCGAGATATGAGTGCCGCAGACGGCGTGAAGCACAGAAGTTGGACTAGCACTGCCATAAGTAAAGCTGCGACGGAGATAAAACTAGAGTCTGTAAGCTGTAGACCCCACGATCATAGCTCAGAATCTCTGAATAACTTTTTACGCTTTCAACCAGGGGGTCGTGAGACCGCGTAGGGACGCCATTTTGAAAAGAAATCGACAAACATATTCGACAACAAAAACTGTATAATTAACAAACCCACTACGGCTACATCCTATAAACGGAAAAACATATATCCGAATATCCAAACATCACGATACGAAAGAAATTAGGGAAATTTTCTTTGCTCGCTCATTTAATAATAGTGTACACATTCGTCGTAAAACTATTGGGCAGTAGGGTAGTGGGTAAAGACGTGATGTGAGGAGAGGACAGAGATGTGTTAAGATCGCAAAACGCAGCATATGCCCAAGTATTGTGTAAATCCATAAAGTATCACATGCCATCGGTTTTTCAACTAGTCGTTTTATTTCTTAGACGTGTAAGGAAATGTTTGTAGTGCCATTTTTTATTTCACTTGTAGTAGGCAAAAACGTTTTTAATTTCACTACCACACGTATCTGCTTTAATACAATTTCATCAGTTAACTTGCGTCTTGAATAATATGTGCAGACACCCGCAGCTCATTTCAGTTCGCAAATTGCATGTTTACGCTATTTTGATGCATCTAAGTCATATTTCTGCTTCATATTGTCTGTGGCGCGGGTCGACGTTTTAGTGGCTTTAACGTCGTAATACTAGCTGCACAGTGGTCGGGTTTTATACATCGCACGGAAGCATCGAGTTTAAATGATATTTTTTGTTTGTAGCTTACGGCTCAATTTCTTGTCTATTGTAGGACGTTGCTTGTAGCAAACTTTTTATTTGTTTAAACTTTATCGTATAAAACAAAAAACAATGAATTTTGCGGATTTAATAAAAGAGAGACAGAAATAAAAGGTGTGGGAAAAAACAAATAAGTATTAGGTATACTTTAATTGTCATTTAGTGACATGAACATAAGTTTAAAAATGTGAAGTTTTTTGTATCAGTTAATTTTATACTGAACAGATTCAATGTTAATCACCTGTTTGTGGTGATGCCACATTTCTAATTTTTATATAGATACAAAGATTGTATATAAGTAAGTCGCAAACATATAATCAGTTTATTTAGACAAGAATATAATTTAATGTTTTTAGTTTAAGGATAAGAGGATCGTATGAGGATCAAATCTTATTAAAGTGCATTAAAATTTACTACAATTCAATTTATTTAATGGGATTAATAACGGAATGTATTTTAATAACTTGCTTTCCGCTTTATAAGATTTAGATAAAAATCTAGATAGGTAGTAAAATTTCATCCTAATTTATATTATACTCGTACTACGTAGGCTAAAACATATATTCAATACCGCATTATAAGCTGTAAGTCATATTTCTGTATAATTGTGTTCTGTGGCATCGCTCGATGTTCTGTGGCTTAAACGTTGTAATAATATCTGCAGATTGGTCCAGTACAATACAGATGGCACCAAAATGTATCGAGTAATCGAGTAACAGATATTTCTGTTTGTGGCTATAACTGTCAATTTTAACTTGATCCATGTTGTCGTAGCAACAGTTAGCAATCGGGGGTCAAAAAGGTTTGTGAACGGTATTGTTTTTTGGGAAGAATAGCTGATAGTGATTTGACAATTGTTTCAGCTTGTAAATATTCTTATACTTTCTTTATTTTATGATTCACTTACCCGCTTTTGTTGCCCGCTTTGGGATAAAAAGTACCCTGTGTGTCAATGCAGGGTATCAGCTACCGTCATACCAAAATTTATCAAATTGGTCCAGCCGATTCACCATGAAGAGGTAACAAACATACACACAAACTTCCCCTTGATAATATTAGTGACTATTGGGCCGCAGAACTGTTACTTGATGTGGAGATCTTAATCGTGCAGTGACCTTTTGTCTGATATTAGTCCTAGGATCGGGATCAGTTTTTTCTTTTCTGTAGTCACATTAAGTCCAGATTGATTTAAATTTTTGGTGGATAACATTAAACAAAAAGAGGCCTACGACTTTCCTGAAATTTGCAAACGGTGTAACATACCTTTTAATTCTCTTAAACGTGCCATTTTACAATTACCTCCAATACCAACGCAAAAGTTCTCGAATAGAAATAGAAGGAAATGGAATAATTCCCGTCTCGTTGCATTAGGTATTCCCCGAAGCGTGGACACCATTTTACAGTCACTTTGTAATATTAAACTAATTTGAAAACTGCCAGGCGGGACTGTCCCAAATTGGCACAATTAACGCCGTTGACACCCTAGCGAGTTGAGGAGAGTTTGCATTTTTACAAGTTTTTCGCAAGTTGACAAGTTTTTGTCTTGTGTTTTGGGTTTTTACGTTTAAATAATCATTATTTACACCTAATCGCTATGTCAAGATGTATATGTTGAGTACGCAAGATAAATTTCTACCTACCTACTAGCCTGCCTACATGGAACACACGTTCCACTGATGGATAGGCCTTCCTTCTTTTCCGCCAGTATTCTAGGTAAAGAGCATGCTCCTGCCATGTATCCTGGAATGCGTCAAGGTCACCCGGCCATCTTCTGCAGGCAAATAGATTTCACATTATCATGTCGAACGACCTCCTAACAGGTGTGTTAATTTCCGCGCTTATTTAACTGTAATATTTACTGTTTTGGGCGCCACCATCCTAAAGCATTATAAGAAATGAAGCAACTAGTTGAAGAATTCAATGGCTTAAGCATGGTTTTGGTGATTTAATAGATATAAGGAAGCCGTTGGAAACCAGTTTTTAAACCAGACTCCTTTGCATATCCTAAAACCGTTTTTCACCATCAAACTCTCAATCTACCCTTTTTCTTGTCCCCAGGGTCCACTTCAAAGCCGCAGCAGACGACGACTACGCGGACTTCACCTGTGAAGCGAGACACGAGGCTCTGCAGAGAGACTCGCCTCTGCGCAGCACTGTGCAACTCTCTGTGCAATGTGAGTACCTATATTTACTTACTTACTTACTACACCATCCTACTCTATCTTGCGCTGCTTGTGGCCAATCAAAGTCGGCTCCCTGAAGCTGCCCATTTAGCACAACTATAGTTCGCGACTATGTCGCGCGTCATAGCATCACCTGTCATTTTTTCTCAGTACTGTATAGAAAGTTTCACAGTTGTACGAGGTGCTGGTATGCGTTTTTCTGGACTTCGTCGATCCAGCGACACCTCGGTCGCCCGTCCGGTTGGTCCATTAGGACGTTCAAGGTTAACTCTTTTGGCCGCACGATCCTCTTCCATTCTTTCATATTTAGTTACATTTTTGAAAACTGCAATTAGGTATTCTTGCTATAAGGATCTGGAAGCACTTGAATTCTTCCTCACCATCGTGTTCCGAAAGTATTTATTAAATTTTCTACACACCAATAGAAAAAAACTTGTCAATGTCAATCCGTATTTTTTAATATTGTCTTTCGAGGACTGCCTGAACAAATCACGATGTTCTGGTATGTAGTGACTTGCCCAATTTTTTCATTATCTACCCAATACAAAGTTGGGTAGGTAGAATGATTAGAACCACGTTAGAACCAGGAACCAGGTTAGGCTAGTATGTAGCTTCAGATGCTGGAAGGGAAACTACTTATTTAGACACAGATCGAAATACCGGAATTCAAAAAAGGTGGTTAATTGGTTTTGCACACTCTAGATAATCGATGTTCTTAAGTTAAGCAATAGTCTTCAAATCCTTTGAAGAAAAGGGCAATCTTTCATGATCTAGAAAATTTTATGCTAACTATCATTAGCCTACCGTATTAATAATTATGCATATATATACTACCTTTTTACTCATTTCAAAAATGTATACGTTCTTTTAAAACAATCTACCGAAATCTGATTTCAAATGGTAATTTTGACTCAATATCATCGGAACACACACACTTTCATATTCAAATCAAAACCAAAACCCCAATCAAGCCCACTTGAATCCTTAATATTAATGTAAAATTACACTTAACCCGAAACTTCCACATTACTAACCTACTTAACGACGTGAAACACTTAACCCCCGGTCGAGGCGCAATCTCAGATAAAAATAAGTGGCTAGAGAGATCGGGTTACTTAAGTATCCTTAGTATATTGACCTATCTTTATAACTAAGCAGAATCAAGAAAGCCCATCTCTTAATGTAACTTCTTGTAATATCAACCGTGAGACGTAATCGGCAGGGTTCTTTTTGAAAAGGTATACGCAGAATAGAAAGAAGTGGTCTTAATTGTCATAGCAACGGATTCAAAATCTAAGATCCCGAATAAATGTTTTGCTATTGAGTTCTCTCCCAATTAATATATCGCAATGAGGCTAACTGAGATAACAATTCAATACGATACGAAATTACCGGATGGAATACTAAGGCTGTATAGTACTACAAGATGCCTCCAATTTCATCCGCGTAACCCTCTTTTTTTCTTTATTGTAGTCGGGCTAAAAGTGTTATAACCAACTGTACCAAAAATAGGTTAAAATTCGTCCAACCATTTTGGTGCCCTTTCCCTAATTAATAATATATTTTCCCCAATCATAGCACTTCCCCATAAAAAAGGCTCTCAATTCAGATTCAGATGAGTTTTGTAAATAATAAGATAGACTTCCCTCTTAATGTCGTGTTCTTCATTGGTGAGGGTCGTGACCTCTGAGAATTATTTTGTGGGCGTTCGCTTTCCACGTGTCGCGGTCTTTGCTTTGGTCTGCAGATCTGGTCTATTCCGCGCATAGGGCCTTCGTCTTGGTCGCCCTTCCTGTACTTTCCCGGTATCCAGGAACACTTCCATGGTGTCGCTTTTCTAGCTATGTGACCGAAGAATTCGAAGATCCTGCAGAGACAGATGGTTGATTGATGATTCCTATTTCTTGAAGAAATATGTGTCAATTGGATTATCCGCAGGGCGGGAAATAAAAAAAAAAAACAAATGTCTTTATTGGTATCATAAATAAGGTTTCAATTCAACATCTGCACTGGTGCCTCTTTTTAACTATATACAAGATACTTGTGCTAATAGAACACCGCTCTCCCTCATGTTGTGACTATAAATTTACTAGTTGTTAGTTAGGTGTTTAAATTAGTTTTAACAAAGTAATATTGATTTGGAATGAAACTATAGATGATAAAATAACGTTGGACTATTCCGTAAGTACACAAGTACCGATGAAGTGTTCACGGAATCTCAGACAAACAGACTGTTCACGTATTTATTCGCCGGACAGACGGAATACGCGATCGTCAGCGAGGGGGGATGAATTATTAACATCCCATTTAAACGTCTGTACGGGCTGTTGACTTATCGGCTTAGATTACGTTACGAATTGATGGGTTTTATAATTCTAGGGGTCAATTTCACGTTTCAATTATATGTATCCGAGATGTATCTACTTTAGCGAGGTGTTCTAGTTACCTAAAACAGATACATGTATTTAAACTTGCACGATGTTCACACAATTATAACATTAGACGAAGGGACTCACAAAGATATGTGACGTTCTCGAGAACGGCTCATCTCTGGACCTACAGAACGAACTCGAAGGGAGGAAAAGAGTTTTAGTAATATCTATATTGAATTTTACATCCACCAAAAAACTTATTTATTTATTTATTTATTCAAATTAGTTACACAGCATTACAGTAATTAAACTAAGGCACTGTGAACTACAAAATTAAATCTAGTTTGATTTAGGCGACGTAACAGCGTGGCTCCGTTGCGTCGTCTGATCTGGCGCAGGATTCGGCAGATTGCCCCGGAACTGCCGAAACACAACACCCTTCGGCCAGAAGTCTGCACTTGCGATGGTGTCCTGCAGCGGCCGCGGTTATATATACATATAACTATTAGGAATAAAACGTTATTTGATTAAAATATTGATGTCTTCTACGAGATTTTCCCAAAAATAATTCGCCCCACCCTAATGTGAATTTAATACAATCAATTTATTCCCCATACACAAACAAACACTCATTTACGATATCAGTTATTACCAACAAGTCGTAAATAAATATACTTGTAACAAGCGCGTGTGGGATCGTCCCGAATTGATGAAACTATTACGGGAGTACAGTCGCCGCGGGAGAGTTTACAACCAATTACGTCACGAAGGGACATCGTAAAATTATGGTTTACTGTGCTAACCTAATTCTGACATAGTGATATAACAGCAGCAATGAGATATGACAATGTCTGAGTTGGACTTAATTCGATGTGTCTGATCTGATGACATTAGTTCAAAATAATGTGCTCTAAATTATGTTTAAATAGCATCTTTTCGTGTGTCTTGAAATATTTAATTTAAAGCGTGTTTATGCCAGCTTGAGACTGGTTTTATTTTTTACTGTAATCTGCTTTTCTTCATTTGAAACTTTTTTAATAAATCCTTTCTGATTAGGATTGGATTCTATCTATTCTATCTAGTATATCGCTCATTTATCCGTGATGTGACCCATCACAGATTTTTATCTATATCTTATTAAATATACCTTATATTCCTTAAGCGAGGAAATGCTGCCAGCGTCTTCGGGACCATGCCAAAGGGACCCGACTTTTTAGGTCCATTTCAATTTAAAATTAAGCGTTTTATTAGTGTATATTTTAGTTAGTTAGGTTCTTAGTTATAATTTAATTTGATTATATATATAGCTGTGTGGCCAATCCAATGACTTTTTTTATGTCAATCCAATGAGGCACGAAGAAGATTGTTTAATTTTCTAAAGCAATGCTTTGGGATAACGACGTTTTTCTATTGTAACAGCTTAGAAAATATGTAACTCATATTTGTTTATAATTGTCTCATAATTATCTGCCTCAGGTTGATAAAGGTTGCCAAAGGTTGTCTGGAAGAGATCGCTCTTTAGCGATAAGATCGCCTATTGTCTACCATTATTTAATTTATGATTTCTCATGTAATATTTTTCTTGTTGGTGTGCAATAAAGAATTGTTGTATTTTATTGTATAATTGCTTTTGCCTATATTATTTTGCTCCCGATCATAATCCTTCTTGCTTAAAATGGTCACTGGATTAACCGACGCGTAAAACGTTAGTAGAAGTCGGAAGTGTATCCGCCAAGTCACCGGACACATTCGTAAAATTCTAAAAAAATACGCTCCCAACACTTCTAAAACAGACTGCAAAATCACCCGACCCTCATTTTAAATACACCGCAAAGACTCCTCTATAAACAAATTTCAAATTCCAACGGTTTCCATTTTCGCTATTCCAAATTCGAACGCGTTCGATATCTAAAATAACCCACCCAAAATCGTATAATAAACGCATTTTCGGTTGTAATTTCGACTCGGGTACGTTTAAATAGGTTTCATTTTCGAGGAAAGTGCTAGTTGAGTATAAGATGGTCTGAACGTGCGATGTTCAAATGTTTTCGCAATACGACACTGAAGTTCCATGAATTATTAATTGTGTTTTACGATTTATTCCATTATTTAGACGCCACGTCTTGTCATTGATAGGTATTAGATTGAACTTCGGTCTTGTGATTCAAGTGTGTTTTGATATAAAATGAAATATATATTTTTTTACATTTACCTCACAAACGTCTTTCGCTAAGAGTTTATGGCTTAAACAGTTCATCGTATTAAGAAAAAGTAGAAACTATCAGAAATAAGTATTTGCATTATGATTACCATATTTTTATATTTATTTACATGACTATAAGTGATTTTTTAATAAAATAAACAATAAGTTCCCTCCCTGTCTCTGATTTACTGAACTATTTATTATCAAGGCATGGCCATAAATGCATTTTAACCTCCTGAATTCCAATGTTAGTTAGTAGTTAGTTACCCAAAAGTTACGATATTTAAAACGCATATATATGTTTGAAATGTAGGTACTTGATATTGCTGCATTGTTAAATTAATAATATCAACATTTTATTGTTATATAAAATAGTCGTACATAGTCAAGGTAATATTCATACCAAAACCCGGAAAAAGCGACTACACTGACCCGAAGTCATTCAGACCAATCAGCCTAACTTCATTTATGTTGAAGATTCTAGAGAGACTATGTGACAGAGAACTAAAGGATACTGCACTCAAAAACATAAAAATTCACCCAAACCAACATGCTTACAGTCAAGGCAAATCAACAGACTCAGCACTCCACGCAGTGGTAAGCAATATCGAAGTTGCACTAACAAGGAAAGGCTCATGCCTGGGAACCTTCATTGACATAGAAGGTGCTTTCGATAAAACAAATTTTAGCAGCATCAAACAAGCTCTAGAAAGACATGACACAGAACCATTACTAATAGAATGGATAATGAACATGCTAGAACAAAGAATCATAAGACTAAAAGAAAACAAAGATCAGCAAGCACTAGTCGTGAGAGGATGTCCGCAAGGAGGAGTCCTCTCACCCCTCTTATGGAACCTAGTGGTAAATGATCTGATAACAAAACTAAACGAGAGTCATTTCACGACCATAGGATACGCGGACGACCTTGTCATACTTATCAGTGGGCTGGTAACAAGCACACTGTGTGAACTCACACAAACAGCACTAAAAATAGTAGAGAAATGGTGCAAGGAGAATGACCTATCGGTAAACCCCAAGAAAACTGACACAATTCTCTTCACACACAAACGTAAACTGGGGTCATACGAAATGCCAAGCCTCTTCGGTACAAAGCTTACACTCTCCAAACAAGTAAAATATCTAGGGATAATCTTAGATGACAAACTGATCTGGAACAAGCATCTTGAGAACAGATTAAACAAAGCCACAGTCGCCTTCTGGCAATGTCGAAGGATGATAGGCAAAAGGTGGGGTCTCGCCCCGCACATCATTCTGTGGCTATACAAAACGGTAATCGTACCTATGATCAGCTACGGAGCAGTGGTATGGTGGCCCAGAACGCAACTAGCGTGTGCGATTGCCGGCCTGCAGAAAACACAAAGACTAGCATGCACGGCCGCAACGGGTTGCATGAGGACCACTCCTACCGCGGCACTAGAGATGATCCTAGGTCTCACGCCACTACACATACATATACAAAGAGAAGCAGCCGCTACGGCGATACGACTAAAAAGCCTAAACCTATGGACGAAAAGCAATACCCAACACACAAAGATCTACAGTGAAATGATCACAAAATTCCCTACAGTAGAAGCACCAATTGACAAGATACCAAAGACATTAACCTGCAAGAAGGAATACGTCATACTCCTAACAGAAGACCCGAATGAGGGGCTCAACCTTGAGGACCTGAGAATCTTTACGGACGGGTCAAAAACTGAGAAAGGAACGGGATGTGGTGTATTCTCGGAGGATTTGAGTATTAACATCTCTAAACCCCTAGGTGTACACAACACGGTATTCCAAGCTGAATGCGTAGGAATAATAGAAGCCTGCAATGCCATAAAAAGACGCCAGGTTCAGAACACAAACATACGAATACTTTCAGACAGCAAATCCGTACTACAAGCACTAAACAGTGAAATGTGTACCTCTGCTCTAATATACGAATGTCATCACAGCATCACAGACGTGTGCGATGACAAAAATACGGTAACATTACAATGGATAAAGGGACACAGCGGCTCGAGAGGCAATGACGCAGCGGATGAATTGGCCCGTAAGGGATCGGAAACACCACCATGCGGGCCAGAGCCAATAATACCCCTACCACAATCTTATATATACAACATAATGAACCAACACATTTTATACCAACACCAAAAATACTGGGAAGACATAGGAACGTGTAGACAAACAAAAGAAATACTTCCGAATAGGAACCACAAACTCACCACCATCTTACTGAGAATCAACAGGATCCAACTACGCAAGATAGTAGGATTAATAACGGGACATAATACTCTGAACAAACACCTTTTCAATTTAGGTATAACAGACAGCCCAATATGCAGAGCATGCATGGAGGCAGAAGAAACCACCAAACATATTCTACTAGATTGCAAACAGGTAGAAGGATACAGGATGAAATACCTAGGATCTCCAAGTACCGTACACGAAGCCATAAGCAACATCAAGGCTTTGCTTAGGTTCGTGGAGGAGTTGGGGTGGTTGGAGTAGCGCTACCCCCTTTTCACGCAAAATAGGCACGTTGGATGTCGACTTGCGGAAAATGCCCAGCGCAACTAACTAACTAACTAGTCGTACATAATTGTTTAAATTAAATTCTATTAATAATGTTTTAGTCTGTAGGAAATTGCAATGCCCTAACAGGGTTTCATGTACCTACAGTTCTACATTATAATTACCATACCATGCATTGTAAAATGAACATGATTCGCAATAAATGATATGATATGATATGATAATGTCCTACATGTATATAAAGTACACAAACTTCAATAAATAGTAAACTTTCTGTCGTAACGAATTTCGTAAATTTAATAGTTTTTCTAAGAACTTGTAATTTTTTTCAAATAGCGATTCATTTAAAGCGAATGTATGCCAGATTGAGACTGGTTTTATTTTTACTGTAATCTGCTTTTCTTTATTTGCAACCTTTTTAATGAATCCTTTCTGACCAGGATTGGATTCTATCCAGTCTTTTGTGTTTTTTTTTTCTTAATTTCTTTTCGTTTTTGAGCGTTAGGATTTTAGTCAGTAGTACTGATTTAACATATTAACACGTTCACTGCCAGGGGGCGCGGCCTAGGAACAAACTTGTATGACAGTGAACGCGTCGGTAGTACTGAATGCGTTAAAATGCATATGAAACGGATTGTATAAGTCGAATATCGCTCGACATGTTCCGAATCGGTTCGCGATCGATTGTTATTTATTTATCGTATGGCGATGTAATATGGCACACTGGTTACAATTTTTTTTATTTACATTAAATTATCTAACAAAATTAATTATCGTGATTGGCGCTCCTGATGATGAATCGCGAACCGAGCGATATTCGACACACACGACGTGAGTAAATCATTCAGACATTTTCACAACTTTGTCATTATATAGATGTTTGTATTTATGTGTACATGAAATTAAATATTACAACAAATATTACCTTTTCAGCTCAATATTCGTGAAAAGATCTCATCCAATTCGTATATTAAATTAAACTCACCGAATTTAATAAGTAGGCCAGCGGCATTTCAAACATAGCATGTCAATATTAATCTTATATAATATACAAAATGTCAATATTAATTTAATATCATATAATGTCACATAATTACGCAGAAATGGGGAGTACATGTCGAATCTCACGATCAGTTTATTATAGCGAGGGTAGAGCGGGGCGAAGTGGATTCCATCGGTTCGTAATTACATGGTACACTTTGTTTGCTTTGCCCCTATGCTCGGCTTACGAGTAGAGGCGGGACAGGTGGCGTACGTCGATGAAATTAATTTAAAGTTCGATGTGACTAGAATATAATATAATTAAACTGAGGAAATTAGTTGTCTGTATCTTTTCCAATCTGAAACCAGACTTACTCGCCTATAATCAAATATAATAACATCGTAAGTTGCGTTACATCTGTGTAGTTTGTCTCAAATTTATCATCAGCCCAAAGTCGTAGGCTTTCCTTAATTTGCTTCACCATACCCGGTCCTCCGCTTTTCGCATCCACTCGCTTCCCGTGACTCTTTTCAGGTTGTCGGTCCACCTGACGGTGGGCACTTCTGCGTTCCGTTCGTGATCTCCACTCTAGAACTCGTCAGCCCCATCGGCTATCGGCTCTCCGATAAATATGGCGCCTGCTACCACTTCAACATGCTTATTTTTGCCATGTCGGTCACCTTGGTTCTTCGTCGGACATCCTACCAATTTTCCACAGTAACAGTCACAAAACTATACAATTAGAGAAATAGTTCGAGTGTATAAAAACATTAAACCATTAAATACCAATGTAGCACAATTGTCTTTTAGTGCTAGTTCATACACACATTAAGGTGACTTATATATTTTTCGACTATAAACCAAGATATCTATTTATTTATTTGAAAAATCTTTAATGTACAAAATAATAACTTATCGTACAAGAGGCGGACTTAATGCCATGAGGCATACAATTTATTAGCAATCACGGTTTCCATAAGTCATAAACAAGTTAAATTTTGCAGCAGTGCAAATTACTTCAACATCTTCATTTGGAATCGGCGTGCCAAGTTAATTTCTCATTTATATGCGCAGCCATCCAAGTGTCTCCCAGCTTCCTACTTTATCGATACTTCTCGCAATTTCATCGACCAAGTCACATCTCTACTCGGCTTTGAAAATTCGCGTAGAGCCTTCGCATTTTCAATGTTTATTTATTAACATGCTTACGAAAACAAAGCTTTCGTTTGGGCTCCGTAAAAAAAATAAAAGGTAGGAAAAATGGCCCGAGGTGTAATGGGCTATATAAAAAGACCTTTGCAAATTTGGAACGAAATAAATGTACTTTGTTAAAATAATTGAATTCAATTTGATGTTTTTCCGAGTTGTAACGCTTTTTGAAGATGTGAAATGTTTGCCATTGGAATGCGATTAGCCAAATATGAAGGTTTTTGTTACAAAATAATATCATTTTACTATTCAAAGGGTGATTCAGTTATAACGGAGCGTTTTAAAAAAAGTGTATAGTAACTTTTTTTTTTGTTTTTTAGGCTCATCTTACCATCTTTTCTCGAAATCGGTTACAGTCAAGGAAATTGAAACACGTATCTTTTTCACTCTTGGCACAATGAAAATAAGGGTCAAAAAGGTACGCGTTTCAGTTTCCTCGACTGTAAATTCGAATCTAATACAAGAACAAAAGTCCTAGCGTTTAAGTACTTGATAATCATTCCGGATCTTTTGAAGAAAACACATAATCTACGTCCGGCTTTACGTGCACTTTGTTTGACGCCACATGTACAAGGGAATTGCGTTGTTTGTAGTGCACCTGCCTACGGAGCTGGAGGTCCCGGGTTCCAATCCTGACCAGGGCAAATGTTTGTGTGATGAACTGGAATATTCGTGCTTCAGTCATGGTTGTTCTATTTATTTAATATATCTATATAAGTACGTATATCGTCGTCTGGTACCCAACATAAGCCTTTTTGAGCTGGGACTAGATTGAATTGTGTAAGCAAGAAATATCTGTCTCTCCATTCCGACTTTAGGGCCTCAAGTTAAAACATTAAAATCCTTTAATATGTTATGATATTTATTCACAAGACATCAATAGACTTTTTACAGTACGCGCTCTAAGGTGCCAGCAGCTAAAGCCTGACCAGAAATATATGAGGATGCGCCATATTGCGGAATTTCGCTGGAACTAATTTCTTACACTGGCAATGATTTTATGATCATAGGAACTGACAGATATTTAAACTAATGTCATTAGAGTGCGGATTGCGATTGGTTGCAAAATTGTTGCCATATAAATCTTATAAATAACGCCCTCTTGACAATCCTCATATATTTCTGGTCAGGCTTTACATTACTATCATCTCTCTTACACATCAAATCTTAGAAACTCACAGATTCCACAGACACCGGCACAGAGTAATCCAATTTGTACAAATTTGAGAACATCAGCTTAAGGTTGAGCGAGCCGTGACTCCAAGTCAGTAATGATTAAAGTTAACGCTAGTCGGATTACGTTTAGTTTCCAATCCGCGGCGTTAACGCTGCGCGCAAACAACGAAGTTGGAGCGTCTTTAGACCGACTACTTTCAGACCGTTATGTAAACTTAAGATATCAACAACGTCATCTTAAGTATCCCCCCCCTCCGTGAATCGTAATCCTCATTGCTGAGGATCGTGACAGCCTCCATGGATCAGCTTCCTCCGGATGATGTTGCGCCACCTTCCACCACCACCACCACCACCACCACCACCGGCCACCTTGAGAGCGTCGTGGAAGTTGGAGTCAAGTGCATGCGGATTTGGTCGGACCAACGCATCGGGCTGAGGCCTGTTCCCCTGGATGTTTCCAATGACAACTTGTTTCCATCTTACATATAACGGTCCTTACTTAAAGATACTAAGATTTAGCAACCACTCAATAGTTCCCGATCAGCTGATGGTGCAGTACGGCAATGTCAACTGACATGACACCGTTGGTTTCTTGTCAGTTGCCATTGCAATTTAGGCTCCCCTTTTCGCTACCATCAGGTGAAGTTGAGCTATGCTAATATAAAAACCCTATGTTATGCTAATATAAAAACCGGCCAACTGCGAGTCTGACTCGTGCATCGAGGGTTCCGTACAAACACTTATCCCATCTTAATTGGCCGGGTTAAGTTTGCACCAGTTATGTATGGCGCCGCATACGAATGAGCAACGCGGTCGATCACTTTTGTTGTGTGGGAGTTCCACTTAAATAATTTTATTTTTTTATTTTATTCTGTTTTAGTATTTTCTGTAATAGCGGCAACAGAAGTACATCTGTGAAAATTTCAACTGTCAGGCTTTCACGCTTCAAGAGTGTCTGTCTGTCTGACAGCCTGGTGACAGAAAAACAGACAGACAGACGGACGGACAGTGGAGGGTCCCGTTTTTTCTATTTGGTTAATAGGTCTACAGGTTTGGGTATGGAACCCTAAAAAGAAAAGGCGCAGTCGGTAGGATTTGAACCTAAATACCCTCAATCCGATTTCCATTCAGTCTTTAAGGCTCTAAAACTAATAACAAGACTAGATAATTTCAATCAAGTCCCTGAGCTACATCGGAATGTTCGGCCACATTTGTCGGTGTGACAGACGCCATTTTGAATTCCCGCTCCACGCAACAATGTGCGTTTAATTACTGCTCGACTGCGAACTAAATTACTCGCCCGCTTACTCGCACGGCAGTTTAGTGACGTTGTTTCGGAGTCTCGTGCTCATAGAAATTAGGCGCGTGTTATTATATCTTGGGGTTGGGGTGTTAAGGTGGGTAAAACTTTTTTACTTCTCGACCCGGCTCCTTTAGAAAATCGCTGACACATTATCAAGTAACTAATAATTGCTTTGAAAATGAAATGTTTACAATGAAGCGAAAAATTCTGGTCTGCAAGAAGCAACTGGTTGAAAAATTCAATGGCTCTCGCATCAGGTTCAGTGGTCCAATAGGTAGGACGCCCGTGTTGGCCCGGAAAGCCGTTGAAGACGCAGGTTCGAACCCTGCCTGAACCAGTAAATTTTCGATTTTTAAAAAATCGCCATGTTTATCCTATTTTCTGAAAGATGTCAACTGCATGACAAAGGCCTTCTCCACAACGGCTAAGCGTACACAACCCTCATGCAACGACTGCCCGAGATCATGACCAGATCGTCGGTCCCATTGATAGTGTCATCGGAACTAAAAGCAAGTGATGTATCACGGGATTCACGGGTGGCCGTGGTCGCTTACAAATTAATGAAGATAAGGGAGATTGAAAAACCTTAAGCGAAAACCTTGTTCAGTAATTTTTTGGGCTGATATACCTCTAATGAATATAATGAATATACCTAAGTCTCTTTGCAGCTGACTGTACTAATATACAAAAACCCAAGCTATGCCACTTTTCCTCTCCAATCGTTCGCGAAGCCACAACAGAACTTCCTTCCTACCAAAATAAATTAAACCGCTTAAACCTCAAAACCAACCAAAAACGCATCTAAAAACCGAGTCACAAAGTCAAATTTCCCACAAAATAAAGAGGAAGAACTTAACGAAAAGTGGCTTTAATTTTCAAATTGCCCTCCTATTTAATAGTCGGTAGCATCATTTTTTTACAAAGGGAAAACTCATAAGATTAAACCCACAAAGAATGTTAAATACTTTTCCGAGTGACTGTGCGGGGAAATTGCCTCTGGAAAGTTCATTAACCTTTGGGGTTAATTCTAAATACAATATGGCGGGTGTTTGAATTGATTTGATATTTCCAGGTGCGGCGCACTCTGAGATTAGTAGCGAAAGGTGCTTACTAGTAGCCTCACTTCTGAGGTACTCGTATATAATTATGCTCATTACATCCACAAACATTCAATTTTGAACGCTGTTAACATTATTGTAATTATATGTAGTGCCATACTTTGACGAAATTACCAAGAGATTCAATTTTAGTTTATGACTGGTTAAATTTTGATACGCATTTAACAAGTTACTAAGGATACAAATGTTGAATTTCAAGTATCTTCTCTATTTTTATTGCCTTATACTTTTTTGTATGCTTTGCCGTGGGGTGATCGGCCTTAGAATTGTCCCCCACCATATCGTCCCGTGGTTGCAGTAGAAGCCTGCTAAGGGAATAATAATATACCGGGAGATGGGCAGCAGCGTCTTCCAGAGACCTTTAAAAAAAAAAAAAAAAAACTGCGCGCGCCAACCCGCCTGCCAAGCGTGGCGCGTATGGCAAAACCCCCTTTATGATAAGTCACATTAATACCAGGCCCCCAGTCTCCGGCAGCTCCGCTATCCCTGGCGTGGGTAGCGGCCAAGGTAATGGCGGAGCAGGGGGTGCTAAGAATCCCCGGACGAAATCCGGCTACCCATCCCCACGACGACTGGCCCTGGTAACACACAACATACGCACAATGAGGACTGACGAAAAGATTTGCGAGTTGGAAGAGGAACTGAGCAGGTTACACTGGGACATTGTAGGATTATGCGAAGTCCGTAGAGAGGGGGAGGACACCGTAACCCTGAAGTCTGGTAACCTGCTCTACTACCGGGAGGGCGCCCAACAGTCCCAAGGCGGTGTCGGGTTTCTCGTTCACAAGTCCCTCGTTAACAACATAACTACCATCGACAGTGTATCGAGCAGGGTGGTATACCTAATACTCAGAATATCCAAAAGATATTCGTTGAAGGTCATTCAGGTATACGCACCGACCTCGTCACATTCTGATGAGGAAGTAGAGGCTATGTATGAGGACGTAAGTAGGGCCATACATACTTCCAAAACCTACTTCACTGTTGTTATGGGGGACTTCAATGCAAAGTTGGGCAAGAACAGCGGTGATGAGTTGAGAGTGGGGCAATTTGGATACGGGCAACGGAACCCTAGGGGACAGAGGCTGGCCGACTTTCTGGAGAAAGAGGAACTCTTCATGATGAACTCTTTCTTCCAGAAGCCGCCTCACAGGAAATGGACCTGGATAAGTCCCGATGGTTCCACGAGAAACGAGATTGACTTCATCATGACCGACAAGAAACGGATTTTCAGTGATGTGTCTGTGATCAATAGGGTAAAGACCGGCAGTGATCATCGAATCGTAAGAGGCACACTGAATATCAATGTTAAACTGGAAAGGTCCAGTCTGATGAAGTCTACGCTCCGACCTACTCGGGCCCATATTCAAAACCCCGAGAGCTTTCAACTCGAGCTCTCCAACCGCTTCGCTTATCTGGAGAACTTTGCCTCAGTGGACGAGATCAACGACGGGCTAGTGGAAACTGTCCACACGGTAGGGTCTAAGTTTTTCAGACCCCGCCGTAAAGATAGACCTCAGAAATTGTCTGATCGAACCTTAAACCTCATGGCTGAACGACGCTCGCTACAGTTGCAGTCTCCCGATGACGCGAGGTCATATAGGCAGCTTAATAGACGTATATCGAAGTCCTTGCGACATGATCTGCGGCTCTTTAATACGAACCGTGTTAAAGAGACCATTGAGCAGAACAAAGGCTCCAAAGTGTTCGCAAAGGACAAGTCTATTGGACAAAGCCAGCTGACCAAGCTGAAACGGGAAGATGGCAGCATAGCGTCGACCAAAGCAGAAGTTCTAGGCGAGATCGAGAGGTTCTATGGTCAGTTATACACTTCAGTCGCAAAGCCCGTTGACAGCTTGGTAGGCGATCCAAGAGCCAAGCTGTCCCGACATTATACCGAAGACATCCCGGACATCAGTCTGTACGAGATTAGGATGGCCCTGAAGCAACTTAAGAACAACAAGGCGCCGGGTGAAGACGGAATCACCTCAGAGCTTCTGAGAGCGGGTGGAACACCGGTACTTAAGGTCCTCCAGAAGCTCTTTAATTCCGTCTTGTCCGAGGGCAAAACGCCTGAAGCATGGAATAGAGGCGATGTGGTACTGTTCTTCAAGAAAGGTGATAACAGCCTATTGAAGAACTACAGGCCCATCACGCTTCTAAGCCATGTTTATAAGTTGTTTTCAAGGGTCATCACGAACCGTCTCGAACATAGACTTGATGACTTCCAGCCTCCCGAACAAGCCGGTTTCCGAAGAAGCTATAGTACCATAGACCACATACATACGCTGCGGCAAGTTATACAGAAGACTGAAGAGTATAACTTGCCATTATGCTTAGCGTTTGTGGACTATGAGAAAGCCTTCGATTCGGTGGAAACATGGGCGGTGCTCGAGTCACTTCAGCGATGCCATATTGACTATCGGTACATTGAAGTGTTGAAGTGTTTGTATAGTAACGCCACCATGTCGGTCCGAGTTCAGGAGCAGAGCACAAAGGCCATTCCATTGAGAAGAGGCGTGAGACAGGGGGACGTTGTGTCCCCGAAACTGTTTACGGCCGTTATGGAAGACGCCTTCAAGCTCCTGGAATGGCAAGGACTTGGCATCAACATCAATGGCGAATACATCACTCACCTTCGGTTTGCCGACGACATCGTAGTCATGGCTAAGTCGATGGAGGAACTCAGCATGATGCTCGATGACCTCAATCGAGTTTCTCAACGGGTGGGCTTAAAAATGAACATGGACAAGACGAAACTCATGTCAAATGCCAAGGTTGTGCCCATCCCAGTCTCTGTTGAAAACTCGGTACTCGAAGTTGTTGACTCATACATCTACCTAGGACAAGTGGTCCAATTAGGTAGGTCCAACTTCGAGAAAGAGGTCAACCGCCGAATCCAACTCGGCTGGGCAGCGTTCGGGAAACTACGCAATGTCTTTTCGTCCGACATACCTCAGTGCCTCAAGACGAAAGTCTTCAACCAATGTGTGTTACCAGTGATGACTTACGGCACCGAAACGTGGTCTTTCACTATCGGCCTCATCTCAAAGCTCAAAGTCGCTCAACGAGCAATGGAGAGGGCTATGCTCGGGGTGTCTCTACGTGATCGAATCAGAAATGAGGAAATCCGTAGACGAACTAAAGTGACCGATATAGCTCACCGGATTAGCAAGTTGAAGTGGCAATGGGCAGGCCACATAGCACGCAGAGCAGATGGCCGATGGGGCCGTAAAGTGCTCGAGTGGAGACCTCGGACCAGCAAGCGCAGCGTAGGACGTCCACCTACGAGATGGACAGATGACCTTGTGAAGGTCGCCGGAAGGCGCTGGATGCAGGTCGCTTCCAACCGGTATATATGGAAGTCCAAAGGGGAGGCCTATGTTCAGCAGTGGACGTCCTATGGCTGAGATGATGATGATGATACTTTTTATTCCCAGATATCTGTGTTTCGGCCTACGCAAGACGTCCAATAATAGTTACGCAAAGGCGTAATATAGACATTAGAAATCTATTAGGCGTTTGCTTCAATATTACGACGCCATGACATGTTTTTTCATCCGCTCTTAAACCAATGTCATGTACTGATGTACAGTAAAACATTTATTGAAATCTCTTGAGTTTTATTTAATAAAGTAAAGCCACTTCAAATAACCTAATACATAAATTGGTAGCCCATGTAGAAAAAAAAAAGAAATAAGTATTAAATCGACGAAAACGCAAGTTAACGGCCCGACATGTTTCGAACTCATATAGAGCTCTTCATCAGGGACGGCTATCCGTGCTGCTACGTGACTCGCGGCCCACTCCAATGAGTTCAAAATATGTCGGGCCGTTCCTGTCAATTTTGACGTGAGTTTAAACTGTTTTTAGGGTTCCGCACCCAACGGGACCCTATTACTAAGACTCCGATGTCAGTCTGTCAACAGGCTGTATCTCATGAACCGTGATAGTGAGACAGTTGAAATTTTCACAGATGATGTTGCCGCTATAACAACAAATACTAAAAAACAGAATAAAATAAATATTTAAGGGGGCTCCCATACAACAAACGTGATCGGTTGCGTTAACTTTGCACCTCATTTGTGTCCGGCGCCATACATACCAGATGCAAACTTAACTTGGCCAGTTAAGGTGGGATAACTGTTTGTGCGGAACCCTCGGTGCGCGAGTCCGACTCGCACTTTTTAGGGTTCCGTACCCAAAGGGTAAAAACGGGACCCTATTACTGAGACTTCGCTGTCCGTCCGTCCGTCTGTCCGTCCGTCCGTCTGTCACCAGGCTGTATCTCAAGAACGGTGATAGCTAGACAGTTGAAATTTTCACAGATGATGTATTTCTATTGCCGCTATAACAACAAATACTAAAAATAAAATAAAATAAATATTTAAGGGGGGCTCCCATACAACAGAATCAGAATCAGAATCAGAATCAGATATTTATTGATAAAAAAATCATTTTACACGTCATGGACAGATATACATATAATTATAATATTATTAAAATTATAATTTGTAGAACATGTTAGTTACTTAAAAATTATTCGTTTTACAGTGTCATGTTATTGTGTAGATTAACAAACTTGTTATAGATTATATACCTATATATAAATATACTAGCATTAACCCGCGGCTTCGCCCGCGTTCCTATATAATATACATCATCCTACGGGAACAATGCTCTTTTTTCACGATTGAAAGTAGGCTTATTTGTTAAGTTGGGGAGGTATAATCTGCAATCTGCATTTCCCTCATGCATATCCGTCCAGCCGTTTTAGCGTGAAGAAGTAACAAACATACACAGACTTTCGCTTTTCTAATATTACTGGGAAATACTTTTTATGTTATCACAACTCCACTTTAACAAATCAAACCGAAAACTCAAGCACTCAAATCAAGCAATCTCAGCTTTTACTGTATAAAAAATAAAGTTCACTTCAAAATTCATAACTCGAAGTGAAGCTAAGACACCGGGATATGTGTGCATTTTATTTGTATAAAGCTTTTATAATGTTCCGAGCCTCCGCTTATCGACTTGGGATATTCGAGATTGGTTTAATGATTCTAAGCCATGTTCTAAGTTACGTCATGTTCTATTGTAAGATATTGAGGTTCTCTTCGTTGGTGAATGAAAAATGTATTACTCCGAGCCAAATAAACGTAATTCAGAATTCTGAAATGACTTAACATAACTATTGAAAAGCTTGAATGTATTTATTACGGATGCAGGAAGTTTCCCGATCATAACTCCTCCCGTCCCAACGCGCCGCCCGCCTAGGTACCGATTGACGACGATCGAGATGCCACCAAATACTATTTTTTTAATCTATTAGGATAACGCGGGTCTCTATCCATACCTCAAAAGCAAAAATAGAACCCCCTTAGGATCACGTGTCTGTCAGTCCGTCTGTTACAACCGATTTGCTGCAAAACTACTGGACAATTTAATCGGTCAAATGCTGCAATTTGGCGCAAATGCTTTCAAGAATTTTCATGTCCACAATATAAAATTTCAAAATCGGTGGCATTTTCGTAATTAACGTCCCAAGAAACCATAAAAATTACACCCATACTCATATTTAGACATTTCAACCCCATTTCTAGAACTTTCAACTCTCTAGAAGCAGCGGTTTAGTGTTTTGACATTTCAACCCCATTTCACCCCAACAGGGGAGATGGTAACTCACGTCCGCCTCGTTGGATTTTAAAATCATTGTGGTTTTTGTAATCAGCGATTCAATAAAGCATAAAAACAATACCCATGCTGATTTTCAGACTTTGTCACCACATTTCTCCATTTTAGGGGTTGAATTTTCAAAAAACCTGAAACACGTGTGTATTCATTTATCGTTAGAAATACTTCTGTGAAGTTTCGAATAAAATGGTCTAACTAATCTTGTTTCCCCATACAAACTTTGGACCCCCATTTCACTCCTTTGGGGGGTGACTTTTGAAAAATTATCTCTTAGTGCACCCCTACACCTTATAAGGAACCTACGTGCCAAATTGGACTCTCTAGAACCAGCGGTTTAGTATTTAGACATTTCAACTCCATTTCCTCCAGTTTAACTAATCTTGTTTCCTCATACAAACTTTGGACCCCCATTTCACCCCTTTGGGGGAGGACTTTTGAAAAATTCTCTCTTAGTGCACCCCTACACCTTATAAGGAACCTACGTGCCAAATTGGACTCTCTAGACCAGCGGTTTAGCATTTAGACATTTCAACCCCAACAGGGGAGATGTTAATTCACGTCCGCCACGTTGGATTTTAAAATCATTGCGGTTTTCGTAATCAGCGATCCAATAAACCATAAAAGCATTACCAATGTTGATTTTCAGAATTTGTCACCACTTTTTCCATTTTAGGGGTTGAATTTTCAAAAAACCTGAAACACATATTTACTCATTTAACGTTAGAATTACTCCTGTGAAGTTTCGAATAAAATAGTCTAACTAATCTTGTTTCCCCATACAAACTTTGGAACCCCATTTCACCCCTTCAGGGGGTGAGTTTTGAAAAATCCTTTCTTAGTGCACCCCTACACCTTATGAGGAATCTACGTGCCAAATTTGAACTCTCTAGAACCAGCGGTTTAGTATTTAGACATTTCAACCCCATTTCACCCCAACAGGGGAGATGGTAACTCACGTCCGCCACGTCGGAATTTAAAATCGTTGCGGTTTTCGTAATCAGCGATCCGATAAACCATAAAAACAATACCCATGCTGATTTTCAGACTTTGTCACCACATTTCTCCATTTTAGGGGTTGAATTTTCAAAAAACCTGAAACACGTGTGTACTCATTTATCGTTAGAAATACTTCTGTGAAGTTTCGAATAAAATGGTCTAACTAATCTTGTTTCCCCATACAAACTTTGGAACCCCATTTCACCCCTTTAGGGGGTGAGTTTTGAAAAATCCTTTCTTAGTGCACCCCTACACCTTATAAGGAACCTACATGCCAAATTTGAACTCTCTAGAACCAGCGGTTTGGGCTGTGCGTTGATATGTCAGTCAGTCAATCAGTCAGTCAGTCAGTCAGTCAGTCAGTCAGTCAGTTTCTTCTTTTATATATTTAGATATAGGTACGGAACCCTACATGCGCGAGTCGGACTCGCACTTGCCCAATTTTTTATGATTATTAGCTTTAGTGTTTTAAATAAATGATTTTATGACTCCCTATTCTGATCTATTTCGTTGTCTTTGTTTCAGATCCCCCCGGGGCCCCCTACATCGAGGGCTACGCGGAAGGGGAGACCGTCAGGCGGGGCCA
Source organism: Apotomis betuletana (assembly GCA_932273695.1). Lineage (NCBI taxonomy): Eukaryota > Metazoa > Arthropoda > Insecta > Lepidoptera > Tortricidae > Apotomis > Apotomis betuletana. The sequence continues at coordinate 2,546,957 of OW026321.1, read as the reverse complement.
GAGCCTCGAACTGGTCTGCAGGAGCAGGGGGGGCAACCCCCCCGCCCAGCTCATCTGGTACAAGAACGGAGAGCAGATACGGATGGCTTATAGGTGAGTTTTATTATCACACTATACTACCACTATAGTTTATTTACAGCTCGAATTTCGTTCGGAATAATGATAGTGAGATAGTGTCAAATTCTATAACAGCTCATTTACCTTTCAGGCTACTCTATTGTGGAACTCTCCCTGTTGAATTGAAACGTAGTCAATCCGTTGCTACTTTCAAAACACACCTCAAAGAACATTACTTGTCTCTCCTTTAATACTCCGTCACGTGACTGACATAATCTGTGGTTCGTTACACAAAATATTATTTTAAATATAAGGTTTAAGTAAGTTTATATATGAGTATATATTTAGTCTTATGTTCATTTATGTATATTTTTATGTATGTTTATGTATCAATATATATTATTATAGGTTTTAGTAGATTTTAATAATTTTTCAGTAGTTTTCTTGATTACTTTTTGCATCGCCTACTCATCTCATTTCATTTATATTAATCCGCTACCCAAAGGTTGTCTGGAAGAGATCGCTTTTTAGCGATAAGATCGCCTATTGTTTGCCTCTATTGTAATGTTAAGTGTCATTTGTATTTGTATTTCTTTCTTCTTGAGGTGTGCAATAAAGAGTATTTTATTCTATTCTATAGTGAGAATCAATTAATTTTGTCGACCATGCAAAGAAATGTCGCCATAACGTGCGTTTCACGTTTCGGGCGGAACAACTCGAGAGAACTGTAAGGGAATTTTATGCAAAATTGAAGGCCTAAGCCGGGAAGAAGTTTTTTTGAACATGGCGTCTGTGTTCATGAACAGACTAGACACTTAATTTTTTTTTGAGTGGTGTATTTTTTATTTCATGGCATATGTTTGAGAATAGCACTATACATGCCTAGCCATGAAAAGGGCGTGCCGGTATGCCGGTTTCGTATCACTATCCGGCCTCCCTACGGACGGCCGTCAATACCTACTCACCCGACAAGCCCTTCTTTCCCAGCGTCTGCACTAATATTGTATCATATTTCTAAGTTTAGATTTATCAAAATCGATAAAGTACTTTATCTCACTTAAACTGGATTCAACTAAACATTTATTCCAAGAAGCTCTCACTCTCGAATAGTAGTTTCAAAACCCCGTATTAATTTGAAATTACTATCTCAAAGTAAGCGTTGTTCTTGGAATAAAAGCTTGGTTATCCAGCCTTAGATCTATTTTGTGATCTAACAGACGTCTTAGAAGAAAACAACAATAACTGACGTATCTAAGCGCTTGAAACTGAATCACTATACTGTCAGTTTAGGGTTGCCAGATGGTCGGGATTTGGCGGGATTCTTCAATTTTTGTATGTCTTCCCAACTCCCGACAAAGTAAGAAATCCCCCGAAAAAATACTTCATTTTATAAAAGTATACCTAGTTTTAAATGGAAATACCACTGCTAATTTTTCCATAAGTACTATAAATAAATTACTTTATCACATTTTTTATAGATTATAGATTAAATTATAGGTACCTAATAACGTAAAAATCATTTTATGCTTTTTTTTTAGTTTCCCTTTTTGTGGTCATTTCTATCGGCAGCGAACGACGTTGTTTTTAATATATTTACTTTAATGTGTTTCAATGTTAGTTTCTCCCTACCAAGCACAAAATCCAGAAAAAAAAATGCTTTTCCCTATAATAGGGTCATTGGATCTGGCAACCCTACTGGCAGTCGGCTGGCCGTCACCGATATGTCAGGATCATATTAGTTCAGTATCTCCCGTGGCTTCCATTTTGTTTTCGAGACGGAACCCGGTATAATATATCTGTCTCTGCTTACCAGACTAGAAAATCATGCGGAACATTTTCTCATGTAACTGGAAAATAAATCGACGTATGATTCCAAGAACATACAATGTATGTACAATGTAACTTCATCGTATACAGGGTGATTCAGGGGAAGTGATCATGATTAATCATAGACAAATCGCTTACAGTACTTTTAACTCACGAGCGCGGGTGAGCCATGTTTGTGTGAGTAGATGTACATGCACATTGGCTCTGTGTGGGTGAGCCGGCATTGAGCGCTCCCGAGCTCACCTGCACCAAATGCTAGTTTCTATTTAGTCCCATGATGGACTGGTAGAGAATGTCTTATGGAATGAAGACCACCATTTGTACTTTTTTGTAATGTGCAATAAAATTTTGATAAAATTAATAAACTCGGTAATTATTCGTTATTCATAAGAAACACACAAAGTGTTTTCTTTTATGTTTATTAAACGTTTAATCACAGCGATGGTTTGGAGACTTTTATTACGGTAAAAGTAAATTATCTCATTTAAGCAATATGAGCATGAATTATTTAGATAGTCTTTAAATAATCGAACTATTTACATTTAATTTGAACTATACAGTGAAGAGTATTCTAGTTTTTAACATAAATATTCAAAGTATATAGTGATTATGATCAACTTAACTGTTAATTGAAGACTGTTTATTCAAGATCAAGAAATAAAAAAAGTCTCACTAAAAAGATGACAAAACGGCAGCTTATCCAATTAATCGCATGGTGAAAAGTCAGTAGCTTATGATTTACCGTGTTGTTTGTGATTTAGCGAAGCTTCCTGATCACGTTTCCCGAATCACACTGTATCTGTATATATCGTCTTGTATATTTTGTGCTCCGTTCCGTTCCCGGTACCGATAACAAGATATTCTTGCAAGGAATTTCCTTTAACTGGTTACCTTTTGCTTTGTTATGATTTCCTGGTACTAGTAGGACCGGATGCGTCTTAGTTTTACTGTTGTTTTATCCTATTGTTTCAAAGGTGATAAGATTAAAATTGGAGTTCAGCCCTATTCTACAAGTTTTTATTTAACTTGCAATGTATGTAACTATGTATGTTTGTTCGATTCGATCAATTTTGAATTGCGACTCAAGCTAATACATAATTTTCATAGATAACCCGGTCAAAACCGCTATAAAGAATAGTAATACGACATGCGATTACTTACAGAATTTTAACCAGATTACATTCCCGGTTATGTATGAGATTAAAAAGAAAATGAATGCGGTTTTTATTAAATCTAAAATCGACGCATTGGTTCCTAAGAACAGATTTCCACTTATAGTTTTCGTTTTCTCCCTACTGACCCATTTGGATTAATCACCCTGTATATTAAACCGTTTCTCTTCCCAGCAATGGAGTCGCGTCTTCTAGCTAGATAATAAAAGTCTCAAAACTTGTCCTACAATATTGTCATATCCGTTCCAAGGAAAACCGTAATAAACTGCATATGAAATTCCCACGTCTTTATGACGTTTTTCTCCTGCGCGCCATATTGCTGCGAAGATGGCGCCCTTGTCATTTTTAATAAAATTACTTGCGCAGTAGCTGCAGTCAGCCCGTAAATCAGATCTGCCACGCACGTCTTAATACAATTCGCTAGGGATGTGCTTTGTGATCTATCGATATCGATAGTTTGATTGAACGTGGCCCACGTTACTGTCGTTATCCGTGAACATACACAAAGTTGAACTTTCCGTTTCGATTTCCATATTTTTTTATATAGGTTCAAAAATTATAAGTTTGTACACTGATGATATTTTACAAAAACTAATCTATTGAGAGGTCACATTTATACGTATACAGCTTTGTGGCTTCATGACGAAAAAAGACCGGAATGGATTTCAACTATTTTTGTTTATAAAGGATGTTTTTTTACTCTTTTACCGACTGCAACGAAGCAAAGAAGGGTTTTGAGACTTTTAGTCTCCGCCCGTACAAATTTGAGTGTCTCCTAGTTTTTGATAACTTAAATCGCGGTTACTTACTTTTGACAATAGCCCAAGTATGTTATATTTTACGCATTTGAAAACAATACAACACGACTGATAAGTCTAGATGCAACATTATAAATAGTACAATTTTGCCAACAGCATCCCTAAAATTGGGTGTTACTTCATCTCAAATTGTGCTACCTGTCCCAGTCCGCTTGACATCGATCACATTTCATCGACACTTTCCCCGCACTGCCCCATATAAATCATGGCGACATACGCCCTATCTGTTGCCGGCTTAATACGATCCCAGAACGGGGTGGGGCCGTTTTTTACAACCCCTATATTGCTATAGCTGAGGCATTGTGTTCGATGTATGTAAACACTTTAAGGGCCTTTAATAAATAATAAATTAATTATTGATTGTTTACAAATGAAGCGAAAATTTAAAAATTTAATGATTCGGACAGGATTCGAACCTGCGTTTCCAACGGCTTTCCGGGCCAACACTGGCGTCCTCCCAATTGGACCACCGAATCAGATGTCAGAGTCATTGAATTTTTCAACCAGTTGCTTCGACATGCCTTAGGGTGGCATCGTAGCGCCATCTACCGTAAAGATTTAGACTTTATCGTCGGCACCATCGTCTCAAACGATGCCACCCTAAGGCATGTTTCTTTGGGAGATCAAATCAGAGGAGATCCGTGAACGAACAAAAGTCGCTGATATAGCCCGACGGATTAGCAAGCTGAAGTGGCAGTGGGCGGGGCATAGCACGTAGATCTGACGGCTGATGGGGCAGAAAGGTTCTCGAATGGAGGTCACGTACCGGCAAGCGCAGCGTGGGACCTCGACCCACAAGGTGGACAGACGACCTGGTAAAGTTTGCAGGAAGCCGCTGGATGCAGGCCGCTTCCAACCGGCCGATCTGGAAGTCACTGGGGAGGCCTATGTTCAGCAGTGGGCGTCATGCGATGATGATTTAAAATAAAATAGAATTTTCTAGCATTAACCCTTTCATTGTCGTAGGGTGGCGGCACGGCACCAGCAATGCACATGAACCAATTATGTACTTTTTTCCGTAAACAGTAATTTCAAGAAAGTGAAACTTTCTGCCCGTTACGCGGAAAATCTCACTTCCTGGTCAAGGCAAGACGTAAAGCTTTAGACAAACCACGGGCGGTAATTCATAAAGACCCAGATCGCATTTTTTATGCAGCCGTTTCTTGGCTTATTGCTCGGTGTGTCAATGAATATCTTTTCTTAGTGTCATGGTTTCAAAATTTGTAATATTATTTTTTTCATAATATTTACAATCTTTATTTAATAATAGGTTATAGTGCGATTTGAGTAAATAGTTTGTGATTTAAATACCTGGAATGCAATGTACCTATTAACTATTAATTATTTGTGTGTGGGTCAAGGTATTTCTATGTATTTAAGTATATATTATTTTATTTTCTATATAAGTATGTATATCGTCGTCTAGTACCTATAATACTACAAGCCTTTTTGAGCTTAATTTGGGAGTGAATCGATTTGTGTGAGGTTGTCTGAAATGATTAGATTAGATTATTTATTTATTGACAGTATGGGCGTAAAGCCACATTATAAAGGATTTTCCATATCAGCGACGGTCAACAGTCAGTGGGCAGGTCAAACTAAACGTCAAAACTCTATTAGATAACAGTGATATCGCCTTTGAACTGTCATTAAAATGCGATGAGCTTCAAGTGACATATTTCATCTCAATTTTGGACATACGAAGGCGATTATGATTGTTAAAATGCTATTTATGCATATGAATTTCTGTTTTGAAGAAACGTAATATAAAAAATAAATAAATAAATATATAAATATCGGACAACCTCACACAAATCGATCTAGTCCCAAATTAAGCTCAAGAAGGCTTGTGTTATGGGTACTAGACGACGATATACGTACTTATATAGATAAATATATACTTAAATACATAGAACAACCATGACCCAAGCACAAATATTCGATATATAACTACAAATTTCACGCACTACACAGTAAAGTTAAAGTATGCGCTTGTCATTTATTCCGTCACATACAAAGGAAACTCAAATCAAACGCGACCGGATTGACAAAGTTACGATATTCTAGGGATATCGCAACTTGTCAAGGATACGTCAAAAGTGACGCATGGCGATGAAATGGAGACATCTCCATCATCTCTCTAAAATTGGTCGAATTACCCCTGCTCGCTGAACGCAGGGCAGTAGTATATTGACTGTTAAAAAACCCATTCCATTTTCAAAACAAACATACGTCAGCAAAGCCCTGTTTGCGAACAAATCCGCCCGGATAATAACAATTCCATTCAATCCATTCGTTCATTCGTTGTATACATTCATTCGTTCAATCCATTCGGATCTTAGTAACGGTGCGGAAAATGAATGTTTTGATATTTCGACTGTTTTCTCAAGATCAGGGGGTGGTGTTGCTCTCTTTTTTCTTTTATTGGGAAAAAAAGATGAGCTGCCATTATTTTTCCCGTTTCCTGAACCGTATATCAATTGTTATGTTTTAGGATTGTTCTTAAAATAACCTTGCCTCACCGAATCACCTCTATAGATGATGTTTTTTTTAATATTCTAACATACACTTAAATAGGCGTCCTAATAAAATGTAATTACGTAGTTTATAAAAAATAAAAATTTTAAATATTTTTGGACTAAGAATAATAAATATATATATATATATATATATACATATAAGGTGGCGCGACGACATTCGTAGGACAGCGGGTAGTAACTGGAGGACGATAGCTGAAAATCGAGCTCAGTGGCGTGCCATGGGAGAGGCTTATGTCCAGCAGTGGACTGAAACAGGCTGATGATGATGATGATGATGATGATGATGATGATGATGATGATGATATATATATATGTGTGGCAATCCTTAAGAGAATGGTCCTTATGGCAACGGTATAAGAATACTTTTCTTACGGATTACCACATATATGTACATTTTTCATAGGATTTCGTAGCACAATTATGTTCCAAAATGGTACTAATCGGTCGAGTCTTCACGTCGCCCATACCTCAAAGTCTAAAAACTAAAGTTTTTAATCAGTGCGTCTTACCTGTTATGACCTACGGAGCCGAGACGTGGCCACTCACCATACGACTAGTCCACCAATTCAAAGTCGCTCAGCGAGCCATGGAAAGAGCTATGCTTGGTGTGTCTCTTAGGGATCAGATCCGAAACGAAGTAATTCGACAGAGAACCAAAGTTACCGACATAGCACAGCGGATAAGCAAGCTGAAGTGGCAGTGGGCTGGTCATATCTGCCGTAGAGCCGATGACCACTGGGGCAAACGAGTTCTGGAGTGGAGGCCACGAATCGGTAAACGTAGTGTAGGGCGCCCTGTAACAAGGTGGAGCGACGACATTCGTAGGACAGCGGGTAGTAACTGGAGGATGAGAGCTGAAAATCGAGCTCAGTGGCGTGCCATGGGAGAGGCCTATGTCCAGCAGTGGACTGAAACAGGCTGATGATGATGATGACTAATTGTATATGGACCGTTTCAATAATTTCATCTAAACTAAAAATATGTATAGACATGATATGATAGATATGGAATGGCTATTTTCCTAATGCTGTAGTAACTGAAGGTGCTAGAGATTTTTGCCTTCTCTCTAAAAAAATCTTTTTATTACCATACTTATAGCCACTTAACAAAGTTAAATACACTTGTATAAAAAGTACAGTCACCGACACATTTCCAATTCTAAATTTATCTCAGTACACTCAGCCTGGAAACCATTTGAACGTTTCAAGCACTCTGCTCCGGCTTCACTTTTTGTTTCACAAACTCAAAGAGACCTCTTTTAGTTTTATATCACTCTCAACCAATGAGGTGTAAGAAGTACTCTCATTTTTTCTTCCTTCATTCGTAGGTTACAGGAAGTATTTTTACTAGGTATAAATACTCGATACGGTACAATGATATTTGTAAAACTACATTTTTCTATTAATTCAGCTACATTTTGAGCATGTTTACCGTATTTTGTATTTTTTTTAATTAATTGAAACTACGTTTTTCACTAAAACTAAAAGCAATAAAAACTTTCCAGCAAATAAGTACCTAGGAACATTTATTTATTACCATTAAAACGTTAATGACAGATTATATGTAATAAACACAAGTATTTTTAAACCGCCAAAGAAAAATATATAGGTATGAAATCGCGCTAAAAACGATATACGTAATTATACCATATCGCGTGTAAAGGAATCTGAAACGCGTTCCTTTTTGACCCTGTTGCCATTGTTAGAACAGCGGTAAGGGTACGTGTTCAATTTCCTTGACTGTACATGATTATATAAAAAGAAAGAAAGAAAACTTTTTATTTATATAAAAAGCACCGCGCGCAGCACTCGAAACTGCAGCACTGCTTTATTAGTCATCTTGACAAATTTGCCTAAATTAAATGTTTATACTTTTCTAGTGTAGATGTGACCTATATCAAATTAAACTTGACAATCAGAGCTATTCGCTAGTGAAATCAGATTAGTGGAATTCCGTTTAGTTCCTGAGGATTGACAGTGTTAAGTTAAACAAAATAATTAATTACGCACGGCCAACGGCCGGCGACGGATAAAGTTCAGTGACCTGTTAACATCGGCAATCTTCGGGTTGCCTCGCTACGGAGTCGCTGAGCACGAGAGTTCCGGCACCCTACCGACGAGGCAACGCAGTGTCGCGTTGCTGGAACGGGTCGAGTTCTGTGTCGGCTGTACGGAGTGCGGCGAGACAGCGACGTGTGCACAGTGCCTATTCAACGCAGCGCACGCAGGAGGCGTAGTGCCTAGTAGCTGGAAACGATCGCGCTCTGTGTCATACGTATGCGCTTGCATCGATAAGTGAGTCATAGATACATACTTCAAACATTAACAGTCAAAGCGTCTCAGGATGAATTGTTACGCATGTAATGATGTTATTAACCAAGGTGAAATGTTATGTTGTACGAAATGTAAATTGACATACCATTATATGTGCCTGAATTTTACCTTGGCTTACTTTAAAGAGCAACAAATTACTTTAAAAAAGTCATGGGAATGCCCAGAATGTGTTAGTAAGATGCGCCGTATTAACAGCGACGGAACGCCGGTTCGCAAACTAACTGGAGAGCATGCGAACGTTATAAATATAACGGATACGAGCATAATCACTGACTCATCGAAAACGATCGATGGTAGTAATCGCGCCAGCGAGGAAGCACTAGACCTAAGCATCGCTGGGGAATCAAGCCCCTCAGAAAATATTACTTTCCGGCAGAATAGGCGAATATCATCATCGTCTGGTACCTATGGCAATAATTTCACGGCTGATACTATTCGATTGCTAATTCGTGAAGAGTTAAATAATATATTGGTAGAACAAAACGCAACTCTCAACAAGCTGATGCGAGACATGGTAGCTGGACTAGCGGATAAAATCGATTCCCTCAAAAATGTGATAAAGGGCGTGTCGACTGCTGGCAATCAGGATTCTCCGCAGCAATGTATTTTAAGTGAGGGGCCGTCGGTCACAACGGACTTGACTGGCTCGTTTAATAAGCCGGCAAGATTAACCGGAGAGTCTGACTCGGAAATCACCATCCCAGTAACTCCTAAAATCGCTGGAAGTAGTATTGACTCAGTAAAACCACCAGCTGCCAAAACAAATAACAGGTCAAAGGCAGGAAAAAAGGGAGTGAAAAAGACTCATAAGCCAAACGGGCCCCCCCAAACCCCATCTATATCTCCTACCATAGATAACCAAAGTGCCACGAATAGCACGGTATATGTAGCGAATACCACGCAGACGCAAGTATCTGTTGAAATCGGCGGCGACAAATCACTGGCAATTAGCGCTGATAAGGCCGAACCTAAGCACCCGCGTCGATCAACTGCCGACGTTGTGAGAGGTTCCGCGGCACCGGGCACTACCAGTCTGCAGGCTTCGGAGAAGACCAATTATCTACACCTTTACTATGTCAAGCCGGGTACGACTGAAGACCAAGTACGACTACATTTAAATCATATCACCGGTTGTGAAGGTTCATGTACTGTTTTAGGTCTTAAGGCACGGGGCAACTATGCCTCGTTTAAATTAGGAGTACCATGTAATTTAGTAGATCGTATACTGGATTGTAAAAATTGGACTCAGGACATATGTGTAAAGCCTTGGAGAGATAATTTTCGTCGTCAAAGTGAACAAAAGTAAAAGTAAAAGTCACTTAAATACTACTGTTTACTATCAAAATGTCCGAGGACTTCGATCCAAAATAAATTTGTTTTACACTAATGTACTAGTAGCAGAATATGACATTTATGCACTCACTGAAACATTTCTCTTAAGTTCCGTCAATGATGCTGAATTGTTTCCTTCCGGTTATGTAGTGTTTCGGAAGGACCGCGCGGGGGACACCGGGTGGGGAGGGGTGTTACTCGCTGTGCGTAATAGCTATTCTGCTCGCTTGCTAACTGAGATCGACGGTATCACTGATGATATGGAGTTATTGGTTGTAAAATTAGAGCATAAAAGTACGATGTTATTGTGTTGTGTTGTATACTTACCGCCAAATTACAAAGATGACCAGTACTTGAAGGTATTGAGTTGTTTAGAAAATGCTGTATGTAAATACTCGGACCTTGATGTACTGTTGTTAGGCGATTTTAATCTTAATTCGTGTAGTGTTAATGTCCAAAGCCAATTTGAAAGTTTTTTGGAGTTCTGCGATATGCGTCAATGTAACCACATCCGTAATAAGTATGACGGGATGTTAGATTTAGTGTTGACCGGAGTGAGCCCTGAACGTGTGCGCGTGGCGGAGGCCGCGGACGCACTGGTGCCGGCAGACGCCTACCACCCGCCGCTAGAGGTGGCGCTCGCTCAGCCGCGGTCTCGCGCCGACTGCGTGTATGTCCCTGCGCCGTTGCATGTCACAGAATCTCCAGTACCGGTATGGAATTTTCGCAAGGCGGATTTTAGTGCACTATATGCATCCATAGCAGGAACTGATTGGAGCCTTGTATTAAAGACTGCCTCTGTGGATGATGCGGCCAAGGCGTTTTATCATAAGTTGACGGAATGTATTTCAGAGCATGTGCCTGTAAAAAAAGCACCTACCATAGGCAAGTACGTATACCCCACCTGGTACACTCCTGAAATAATCCGCAACATACAATTTAAGTATTTTCACTTTAAAAAACATAAAGAAACGGGTGCGGAATTCAATAGGGAACTATTTAAATACTACAGAGGGCATGTCAAGTCTCTCATCGCCAACGCCTACAAAAAACATTTGGCGGATATTGAACGCGACATAACTGACGATCCCGCGAAATTTTGGCAGTATGCTAAAAGCAAGCGTAAAGACAGGAAACGACATGACACCTTTACCTATAAAGACAGGACTGTGACTGGCCAGGATGCTGTAGATGCGTTTGCGGAGTATTTTGGCTCTGTGTTCCACAACGAGTTACCTAGGCTAGATCCCGAGGAGGCGGCGCGAGAGAGTGCGGCGCGAGCGCGGGGCGCGCGCGACGCGACACGGGTCGCCGTCGACGCCGTCGGCACAGGTGATCTGCGCCGGGCCGCCAAGCGCCTCAAAGCCCGCTCTTCGCCTGGGCCTGACGGGATACCTTCGTTTCTGGTAAAGGATTGTATATCTGCACTAGAGTTACCACTGTTACACATATACAACCTTTCCTTACAATGTGCCGTATACCCTTCGTGCTGGAAATTGTCCCGGGTAACGCCGGTGCCTAAGAGCGGCAAAGGGTCTGATGTGTCAGAATTTAGGCCTATTGCCGTGTTGTCGGTATTTGGTAAGTTGTTTGAGTCGGTTATAGACTACTCCATTACTCGACAGGTCACGGTACAATTGAGCGACGCTCAGCATGGTTTTCGTGCAGGCCGGTCGACTACAACAAACCATATAGTTCTGGTCGATTATATAACCGAGGCCATGGATGCCCGTATGCAAGTGGACGCGGCATATTTTGATTTTAAAAAAGCATTCGATCTTGTGGATAATGATATACTACTGCGTAAATTCGCGGACTTGGGTTTTACACCCAAGCTCTTGCATTTCTTTGCTAGTTATCTGCAAAATCGAATGCAATATGTTAAATTTGCAGGATTTGAGTCGCGCCCTTTCTATACTCGTTCCGGCGTCAGTCAAGGGAGTACCCTAGGGCCTACTCAATTTTTGATAATGATAAATGACTTGCCAGGTGTCGTCAACACGGCTGGGTGTTTAATGTTCGCAGATGACATTAAACTATACCATAGAATAGGTGACGACAACGACAGACTAAAACTACAGAGTGACATCGACGCCATAGCTGAGTGGAGTGAGGATAACCGACTGTACTTTAACGTATCCAAATGCGTTTCTGTTACCTTCTCCAGGCTGCGCTCGCCAATTACCACCACCTACACCCTTAGAGGTGTCACACTGCAGCGAACTGATGAAGTACGTGACCTAGGACTGACTCTAGACAAACAACTGGACTTTCGCCAACACGTAGCAACGACATGTAAGCAGGTGTCCAAAACTCTGGGGTTCATCATGAGGATCGCATCACAGTTCTCTACTGTACGGGTGGCAGTTATGCTGTACGTTGCGTATATCCGTAGTAGGCTCGAATTCGGTGCCGCCGTATGGGATCCCCACGAGAATAAGTATACCATTATGCTAGAGAGAGTGCAGAAAAAGTTCGCCAGGTATATTTACAAACGATTGTATGGATATTATCCGTTTTTGTACCCATCACTTTTCGTGTCCGGCATGGTAGGGTTGTACACTCTCGAAGCTAGGCGTGAACTACTGCATATAGTGCACTACTACGACCTTTTAAATAATAAAGTCGACAACCCATCGGTGCTGGAGCGTATGGGGCTGCTCGTGCCGGCTCGGCTTCCGGCGGAGGACGCCGACGGCGGCGCAGTGGCGGCGCGGCGGCGCCGGCGTCTGTTCGCGGCGCCTGCGTCCCGCCCGCGCACCCGGCGTGGCGCGAACGCTCCCACATCCCGAGCGATCGCGGTTTTAAACCGCATCACAGTGGACGCTGGGGATATTGACGTATTCGCCGATAGTCCAGGGATCTTTTATCGGAAGGTTCTGGCCTTCCTAACTTCATGTACATATTGATATGTTTTAAATGTGTAACTATTGCTAGTTGTGAAGTGATTGTTTGTAGTTTTCATGTAAATGTTTTGGTGTAACTATACTGTGAATTTACGTGTAAATTAATAAATAAATAAATAAATAAATAAATAAAAAAGAAAGAAAGAAAACTTTTTATTCAGAAACAATAAATAGTGACAAAAAAAACACTATGAATACCTATTCATAATTTGATTGATGCTTTTTTGTAATAAGTGGTTTAAATTCAAACTGTATTTTTATAAGGAATATTATGAAATGAAATAAATTGGGTCATTGTCAGATTTAGGTTCGAGTCTTTCCGGTGGACATTTGTGAAATTAAGGATTCCAGGGCCTAATTTTCTGATAAAATGCCTGTGAGAATAAAGAACGTTCCCCCTTCTATAATCCGATGTAACAGCAACATAACCTAGATTCATACAAGCTCTTAACTATTGACCACCGGAGGGACGAATTTTGTTTTTTGAACTGACAATGTGACAATGACCAAACGTATGTATAAAAAATGCTTTGCAATTATAACTCTAAATACTAGCTAGTTTGGCCCAAGATTTTATCCCTAGTATTTTATACCAAGTATTTTATACTAAGTATTTTCATTCATTAATTCATTCTATACCAAGTATTTATACCTAGTATTCAAATACCAATCGCTATTGGCAGTTCGCGTAAGTCTCCGAGATTTGTGTTTATACACTGGTATAAATTTATATTGGGGCACTTTCATTTCCTTCGGCGCTTTGTTGGCGCTGGTAATTTTATGTCGAGGTTTGTTTTAAATCATTTAATATGGCTAAGTGGGTCATTCATTGTATCGATGATGGTATTATTATATTGGTTGATTTAGTTTGATTTCCGGTCAGTTGAGATATTAATATTTAGAAAACATTTCCTAGATACATATATTCTTATGTCCTGTTTACATCACTCATTAAAAATCAATCTATTTATACATATAGAATAGAATAGAATATCCTTTATTGCACACCTCAACAGGAAATAAATACAAACAAATTCAGATTACACGTAACATTCAATATACATATTGTACCAATTGTTAAACTTAATCTATAACTAAACTATATCTAAAAATGTGCCAAAGACATTACATGTTTCATAAATTTATAATCTTAAAGGTGTTAATATTAAAAAGTTTAACGCTTCGAACGGGATTTCAACCCACGTCTCTACAGTATTTCGGACTGAAATACATGGGGTTGCGCACACTTATCAACTGCTCACACTTATCTACTGCGCACACTTACCCATTGCACACACCACGTTCACTTACCCCACATGACTCTATAGATAAGCGTGTGTGTGTACGCCACAGTCCAAAGCCTTTATACTTTGCAATATCACTGACAATAAATTGCCAAACTTTAATTAAGATTATGCAAAGATTTGCATATTTCGTACACAAGACGTGTGCTACGCTCAGTCGAAGGCATTACCGGGCTTTTGTACTTCGCAGCTTTTTCAAAGTTAATCTTAAGCTTTGGAGGTTTTCGTTCGCGTTAAAACAATTCCTATAGAAAATGGTTTTTGTGAAGATAACATTGTGATGAGTGGAAAGTAATCTGGTAGGGATAAGCCAGTTTTAAAATGTATTTTAAAATTAAATAATAAATAAATAAATAACTTTATTTGACACATTATAATTTAAAGGTGAAATAATAAATGATTATGAAAGTTTTGATGGTGATCAGAGAGAAAAGAAAAAATGCTGCTCTGAAAATGATGAACTGTTTGCATCAATAAAGTAATTTGCTAATTAAAAGTATGTAAAATTATAAATCGTGGTTACAATTATTGTAAAACATTCCTCTCACAATCATAATTTATCAAACATCTGATTACTTCATCTATAATGAACCGCCAACATAGATAATAAAATAATACCCCTTAAATATTTGACCAAAATTCTGCTCTAAATTTAAAATTTATTCACGAGCGTATACATCACTAGTGTCGTTAATGGTATCTATCGATAGTCGATATATCCCGCGAGGCACATAATGTCCTCGCGCACCGACGACAGCTTTACGATGTCTTTGTTTAAAGCATCCATTTTGCGTTTTAAGGCCGCAAACTAGACTTTACAGTGTCTTTACTGCACAATTCTGAAATGATTAACCTCATTTAACTTGCCCCGATTTTTATTTTACTTTCTTTGGAAATATCAACAAAGTTTTTATCTATACTGAAAAGCCAGATTTTGGAAATTCATCAAATGTACCTAAGTATCAAATATCTCCCAACGTTAAAATGACAAGAATCTACAGTGGTTCGGCTACACCATTTGTTTTAAAAATCCATCGAAAATACTTTTATCTTTACGTGTCCGTGTTTAACGTGGTGTCATCAAAATTTACTATTTTAAATTAAAAAAAAAAACAATGAATATGCATCTTGAGTTGTCACGTCATCAAAAATACTAATTTATAATTTTTATAATAGCAGTTTATTTCTACCTTATTAGAAACGCTCTCAACCATCCATCGATAAGCACTACCTACATCACTATTTCATAGCAATGTTAACATTGTCCATTACACGTATCGATTGCCAGAAAAACGATATCATAGCGCGTTAATACATCACTAGTGATGCGCAACGTAATGGTCTATATATCGAGATATCGATAGTAGCCGCTGTAGCGCCGACACGGTACAATAGAGTGGTGACAGGTTTACGATCTTCGTGGAACGATATTTTAAAGGTGATTCTAAAATCTTTTGAAATTTTCGTATACGAAGGCTACGTTGAACGTATGGCTGCAGAGCAGTCGAAGGAAAATGCTTGTTTAAAATTCTCTTTTTTACTGACTGATGAAAAGGATTTCTACTCAAATTCGATAGGTTTAACTTATTAATTATGGAAATTCAAAACAATATCATGAAATAAAATAAGATTGTAATATAATAAGATTGTCCCTTAATATTTATTTATTTATTTTTATTTAAAAGTAAAAATAATATGGAAGTTAAATTTCCATCTGTGTTAATAGTCAAAATTTAATTTATAACCATTATTCATATTTAAATTGGTTTCGGAGAACCAACCGTTTTTCATAACCTGCATGTGCAAAGACTTAAAAATCAAAATGAAAAAGCCAATGCTGCTTATTTAAATTTTAATCTAGGTAAACAAAATTATATCCCCTAAATCCTCCTTAAAGCAGAACAATAAAGCCCCAAACAAACATGAGAAAATATTGCGTCAAAATCACACGAGTAAAAACCAAATGTCTCCCATCTAAAATCCTCTTATCTTCAGATATGCTGCAAAAACCCCGAAGACAACTTGATTAATGGGCCAGGATTAGCCGGGGATGGGTCAAAGTTCGATTCTCGGCCCAGACCTTTGTACTGCCTACTCACAAACAAGGTCTTATATCATTGAGTCTCCCTGACGCTTAAGCTCTTATGGAAATGTCAGACGCTTCAGATGGGCTTTTTATTTTTCTTTGTCCGAAATGTTTTTCATGTCTGATTCGGTTTTGTTTGTGATTTCCTGGATTTGAATTTAAATTCCTTTTGGGATAAACAAATGAATTATTGAGTGTTTTAGGACGATTATTTTGAGTGTAGCTAATCTACTTAATACATCCTAATACTGACTAATGGCATACCTGGGTTATGTTTATTAAATTATAACAAAATATATAAATGGACAATTAAATTCAAATTAAAACTAAAGAACTTAAATCTAAAATAAAGTAAATTAAAATAAGCTAAAATAAATCTACGAAACTGTGCCCCCGCGGCATAGTCCCGAAGACGCTGGCAGCATTTCCTCGCTGAATCGCAATGCTGATGCGTTGTGCGAGGAAGCTGCCAGCTCTTCGGTCACCAGTGGACTCAATGAGCCTTTTACTTATCTCATTTAGTAGTTTGTGGGCACTGGGACCCCACGGACCTAAGGTCTCGACCCCAAAAGGAACAAAATTATATTCGGGACCGAGACCCCTATATTTATTAATTTTTAATTTTTCGGCCGCCTCTGCTGCCGCCCCCGCCCTGCCCGATGTTCCGTGGAGGTGGGACGGGGCCAGTGTGTCTACGCAGGTGGCGTCCCACACCAGCACCCGGCCCAATTTCCACGGAATCAACGACATTCCATCGGGTCTCTTGCCATCGTCACGTGCGATGCCCGGTGGTTCCAATATGGCCGGCACGTTGACGGTGGCAAGCGAACGGCGGATTGTGTCATTGAGGGCGGCGTGTCTGGAGAAGCGGCCGGCGCTTTTCTGACAAGAAAGTCCGTGGTGTCCCAGTGAATCAACTTCACTGCCGCAGGGCACTTGTGTGGGGCACAAATCTGAACTCCAAGACGCAGGCAGGTGGCTATTCGGAAAGTGTCGGGTTCTAAAAAAGTTCCCGTATTGGAGGATGGATATGCCTGGAGCCAATGGCCTGATTCTAAGGCGCCTGCCGCTAAAAGTCTGGCTCGTTCTGGACCGCTGCTGTGGTTTAAAAGGGAATCATAAGTTAATTTAGACATGACGTCATCCCAGGCCCTTTGTGATTTTAAATTTTGGCCATTTGTGTGGCTTCTATTCAAGGAATTGACCATCCCATATTATTTGCAACAACAATCGCTTGTGTTTAGTGAATTCCTAACTAAGTACTAAGCATCCTTATATGGCATACCTACGTAAACGAATGACATATTAAGGACAACAAAGTCAACACTTTCTCTGCAGCAAACGACAATTGTTTCGAAATCAAATCATGGTTCGAATTGATTTGTCAATAAATTTATCAGTGCTGAGACAGCTATCGACATTATAAGTTATCGATATTCGAAAGCGAAATAATAAAAACATATTAGTATTGTCTCTCGTATTGTACACATGGAAAGGTGGGCTTAGAGCGATATTATAATATTTCACATGAAATCTGATCTAAGGTACGATCGTCGTTTGACTTCCATACGTCTTTGAGACACGGTTGTTTGTAAACATTTATTACAAGAACCAAATTAAGTCCCTGAGATATTCAGAAATCCCGACAAAAGGTACTTGGAAAGTTCGAGAATGTTCGATTCCCGGTAAATCTCATTATCTGATGAAAATAATAATGTTTTGAGTGCTTTTGTGCTTTGGAATTTTAACGTATATAGATTGTTTGGGTGCACAAAGTTTTATATCATTTCACTTAATCTATTTATTCTACCATTGATTTTTATAATGTAACGAATTGTATAATGTAATTTTATCTCATTTCCGAGTGATATAATGTATCAAGAGATATAATGAGTAAGGCGCTACATTTGATTTATAAAAAAAAAAAATCTGATACTGTTGAGTTTCTTTCAGCTTTCTCCTCAACGGCGATCTCCTCTTGGGAAATGCTGATAGATTCACAATCTGACTTGTAAAAGTGCCCTTGTCCTACTTACTGATTAAATTATTTCATGCCATTTAATTTGATTGTTTAAGTTCGAAGATGTTTTTTCAAACAGTAACAGTATTCATAATAAATCTTTGAAGAATTCGGTCTAAATTAACCATTTGTGTGGCTTCTATTCAAGGAATTGACCATCCCATATTATTTGCAACAACAATCGCTTGTGTTTAGTGAATTCCTAACTAAGTACTAAGCATCCTTCTATTAATTCGGAGAACTCTTATGAAGAACAATCCCTTAATATCAACGGAATAGGTAGCTATTTTCGTACTTGTTTACCTGGTAGTTCTTTGTTCACATCTGAGAACTTTATACCCTGTGTTATACCTACCCTTTGTAACTCTACACGTGGCGATATTCTTTGTAAATGGACACGCTTTCAATATTCTTACATATTATACATATTAAGTAAAATTTATTTATGCTTTACTTTACTAGTTTTTCGACTTTGCCTTTACAAATTTTTAATTTCTGTAAATTGTAGCCTATGTTTGATATTTAAGCGATAAACTGAAAAGTTTTATGGTCATCTGTTTAAATTTTGCTTTAAAGCGTAATTCGTTCTCGGAAACCTTCAGATTTGTTATAAAAAACAACATAATTATAGTCAACTAGCGCCTTTGCACGGGTGCAATGCTGATAAATAATGCATGTACTATACACATAAACCTTCCTCCTAAATCACTATCTATTTAAAAAAACGCATCGAAATCCGTTGCGTAGTTTTAAAGATCTAAACATACATAGGGACAGACAGAGGGACCTTGTTTTATACTATGTAGTGATATGGGGTGATTTAAACTTACACTATTTTTACACATTATTAGAACAAAACGGGACATAATCGTGTTTAAAAAAGTGTGAAACGTCGATGTAATTAAATAAACACTTTTTGAACGCAATTAAGCTCTTTTGTTATAATAGTCAAATTCAGAACCTTCTCTTTTTTTAAGTTGGTTGAAAATATAAGACTAAAGAATGATATTTATTGAATATACAGGAAGCCATTGGGATAATATGTAATGTAACGACGAGTTGTTGATTCAGGTGCCGTCGAAATGAACAATCATTTTGGCGGTTATTTTCACATTTTGTACTGCATCTGAATAAAAAAATTCAAACACTTTAGTGATCAAATAAATAAAAATAAATAATAACAAACACAATTAGGTACCGTTGCTATACAATATCAAAATTAAATAAAATTAAAACAACACGCAAAATATACACAACTTACGCACAATACCTATAACCGTAATATACATCAAGAAAAATATTATAAAATAGTATATCTACAAAAGGAGTGATAAACGAAAAACGTTACAAAAATCCTTTTCCATTCCGTTAGAAAGAAGTGAAGGAAAACCTCATAAAAACAAAACCCGAAAGTCAATACAATGAGGGATCTCAAATCAATTCTGACCCAAAACATGGCCGCCATAAAATTCCTACTAAAGTTCCCAACCTTCTGATACATAATTCAACTCTTGTTGACTTGACCGACTCAATCCATCATGGAAGTCCAAGTGTCATTTTTCAACTTGAGAGTAATGTCTTTATTTGTGTAAACAAATTACGGATCGCTTAAGTTTTTTTTGCAAAGTTGAAGAGTTTATGATGATGATAGTGAAGTGAAGTACTTATTTTTGAAGATGTCAAACCTTTATGAAGACAGGATATTTTGTTCCAAACATCTAAGGTAGATCTTTCGAACGTTGTTTGCTTCGATTAATAAATTTATTCCCTAGAGCTATACAGCATATAATTCATAATAATATTGAGTTTACTTAGCATATTGTACAAATGTTTGAATACCCTAGAAACAAAAATTAATTCTAGTATTAACATACGTATTTTTTATTGATACTAATACTAAAGCATCTTCATGGTTAAAAAAATTACGTTTTTTTATCCTGATATTTCTGAGTCCAAGTCTTACCAAAAATCTTCTGTACTAAGTTGTTTCCGGAAAAATCTATTCCCATTCCTGTTCTACTACTCCTTGGTCGACTTAGACCTTAATCTCCTGAAAAAATCCAACCTAGTACAGTGTACACCCTAACTAGAAGTTGACAACCACTCTCAACCTTGCAAAGCGGTAAGGGACTAAACGATAGATTGATAAATGGCTTCCCAAGGACTGGGTGACCTTGTGCTATCTTTTTTAGTAGGCGAAATAATAAATAGACTTTCCGATGTTGAACTCAAGCGCCATCTATCGTCGTTTGAGTTAAAATTGGTCTTTTGTTTTTGTTTGAAAGTAGTTTGTAAGGCGTCTTATATTCGGGGTAAATTTCAAAGTGATTTTGAACTTTCTCTTTCAATGGGTTCGAAATTTAAAAAGTTTCTAAAAACAATTTGGCTTTTTTGTTAATGAACGAACTGGTATGGTTTACTTACTTTTGCAAGAACTCCTAGAAATATATGGTTTAATTACAAGAAATGATTTCACACTTGGCTTGGTACAATTTTTGGAAAACCTTTTCTTTTTTTGATAGTCTTTGCTGTAAGACTGTCGATGCTGCGAGATACGCAGATATGTATTTATGTATTTATCTTCAGGCACCCTTCTATCGTCAACTTTATTTTTAATATGTATTGTTCTGATTATTTTTAATTTTATTTATTTCATTACATGAGTGTATTTTAATGGGTAGAATAAGTTAGACATAAGTATAATTTCGAACATAATGTTTAAATAAATCAATCAACCAAAAAAGATGGTGATGATCAAATTAATAATTTCCCAAGACAACCAACCGTTAAAACTAACACCTTTAACGAGTAAGTTAATAAAGAACACAAACGTTGAGAACGTATCGCCCCAAATATCAATAACTACAATCATTCAAAGCCGTAAGGACTAGACTCCTAAAAGAACTCGAGGCAGTTGAAAACATTGCAACCCAGATTAAGTCATAAATAACGGTCTGCGAAATTTAGAGGGAATTTACTTTGAGCGGCGTAAGTTATGGGCGCTAGAGTATTAACGGCAATATTGCAACGTGTACGGTTGTAAGTTAGATAAATTCGCTGATGTATGAGATGGAATTTGTAAAGATTTGAGAAGTGATTTTTGTGATGTTAGGTCTTTGGTTTTTGATGGATGCGTTACAGTTCTGGCGTATTTATAAGCGGTTACGATATTTTCATTACAAAAATATCATGTTCTAGGGTGATTTGTCTGTAGATAATTTTGGCATTAGTATTTATAAAAGCAATCAACATTATTTTGATAATAATTGTACAAAGTAATGTGTTTTCGCAGAACTTAATGGATATTTAAGAAGTGGAGACCTTTGTATGATTGTATATGGAGAATTATTTTAGTGCCAATATTTTATTTTATATCCGTTTTAGTCATAAAAACATTTGTTATGAATTAACTTTCGTCGTAATTTCAATGAATAGCGTTCGCAAATGATTTGTGAACGTTGTTAAAGTTAAGTTTTATCAATTATAACTATAATTTTTAACAAAAAAAAGAACCGACTTCAGTAAAACTAAAAAACTAGATCTGTGGTGTTCATCATCAGTTTCCTTACACCAAATCCTATTTACTGAATGTAAATTCTTGACTCTATCAATAAATTACCGAAAGCGCCGTACATGTCCCTATAACATTTAAAGAGTTCCCTCGATTTCTCCAAGATTCCATCATCAGATCCCGACTTAGTGCCAACGGGACCAACTCGGAGTTATACCCTTTCGATAAAAAAAAAAAATTGAAAATCGGTTCACGGTTCTCGGAGATATCGAGTAACAAACATAAAAAAAAAAAAATTAGTTCGAATAGAGAACCTCCTCCTTTTTTTGAAGTCGGTTAAAAATACAAAATGGTTTATCGTAGAAGTTGAATATCGCTCAACATGTCTCGATTCATCCTCTGGTGCGCCGCCAATCGAACACTTTTTCTTCTTCAGAAAAATCTAATTTCTAACCAAAAACAGCCCAAGGCGTTGGCTTTCCGTCTGCAAATGAAGTGCCAAACTTTGAAGATAAAAGTCGCCATCCACAGTCGTGACACCGTATCACTAAAATAATTAAGATCCCTCAACGTGCTATCCATGAAAGTATTAAGTTTTTCGCTCTTCACGTTTTCTTTGAATGTCGGACCCGTACTCTACCAATCAACCAATCCGGCATAAAATGTTTTAACATTGGAAATGTTTTTTCGATCGCGTTGGTAGGGGGCCGTTTTCAGCGAAAGTGCGACATCGCTCTGGCGTCGTCAATTTTGGGGCTACGCGGGTCAATGGGGTATCAAAAGACGTACCTTGACGAGATCTACAAGATGGTGTAAAAAAAAATTGAAAATGTTAAAAACTTTTTCGAAAAAATGCAAAAATGTCGAAAAATTACGTGATTATTTTGCGACTTCTCAACTTGAATCGACGATATCTCAAAAACGAAAAGCGATATCGAAAAAATTAAAAAAAGCACTCGGGGTATTGAGTTGGGCTACAGTTTGCAAAAAACGGAACTTTGCTATCTGTAATGGAGTTGGAGAAAGCTTTACCTTTATGTGGCGGAGTTTTCGCGGCGTGCGGCGCGCGCGTATATTAGTGAGTTTCGTGTAAGTACTAGAAAGTTTAATATTTTTTTAGTTAAGTTGTAAACCTTGATGTATTTAGATTACATAAAAAAAAAAAAATTCAAATAAATATGAATGATAAATTTATATTTTTAACCCCCGACGAAAAAAGAGGGGTGTTATAAGTTTAACATGTGTATCTGTGTATCTGCGTATCTGTGTATTTGTGTGTCTGTCTGTGGCATCGTAGCGCCCATACGGGTGAACCGATTTGAGAATGGACAGTGCAAGTGAGAATAAATCGAAGCAAGTCTCTTCCGCAGCAAAGGGGAAGACAAAAGTTAGAGCGGGTACGTCTTCTAAAGCTACTCCGGCCGTGAAGTTGAGCGGAGAATCGGCTTCTTCTTCGGATTTGATACCGGTGCTTGACGATGACACGGATTTCCCGTCTGCTAAAAAAATTAAGATCGTAACGCAGTATCTTCGGATTCCTCTGACGACGAGCAAGTGTTGTCGGGCAGATCAATGACGAGCGTCTACGAGGCGAGACCAATCAACGGCATGTTCAAAGATTCCGAGGCGTTGAACGCGTTCATCGATGATTTCGTCGCAAGCAGCAACGATAAGCGTCCGGATCTGCCTCCTATTTTAAGGAGCGCCAGCGATGTGAGATCGCTAAAAACAAAACTCGGTAAGATTCCGCTGCGACGAGTGCATTTTACGCAGTTTAACTACAAGACACCAGTACGATTGGCCGTTGTAACGAACATGTTCGGAGCGTTCGTTAATACCACCGAGGCGTTCAGCGAGAGACAGAAAATATTTGACATGACGCACCTGCAGCCGAAGCATTTAAAGTCTCCTTGTTGCTGCCGTCGGTCGAACACTGGTGGCACGAAAGCAGTAAGCTCTTGATGCGCGAGTTCGTCGAATCCAAATTAGTGAACGACTTGACATTTGCTGACACTATGAATAAGTATGAGCTAAAGATGCATCGGTGCTGGTTCAATCTCAGAGACAAACTCTTGTCGGCGACCAAGGATAGTCTCGAAGGGAAAATTCCAGGCGTGTTCAACATGAAGGTGCCGAACAGCCAGGCGACGCCGAGTAAGATACACGTTGAGCTGATGGAATTTAAAGATCCTGCCAAGAATCAGTGCGATCAAGTCAAATGGAAGCGTCTCGTTTTAGAGCAGAAGTTCATTCATGCGTTCGCCGTGATATCGTTATCCGGATTCAAGATTACTCGCACGGGGCTATCGCTCAATTCTGAGGTGGAATTCTTGGCTTATGCAAACATTCCTAAAGAATTGCAGCGGCCCAACGTCGTTTCGAAAAGCGCGATGCCGAAGAAGTTTGCCTTCAATTCAAAATGGGTCGGTGGTAAATGTTTGTAATAAAATAACGTACAATTAATTATCTAAGTAAAAAAAAAAGTATATTGTTTTATTTCTTTGGTTCTCTATTTGCTATACAATCTACTACCTATGTATCATACAATCTCGTGCCCTTCTAGTACCTTGAAAATGAATCGTATAAATTAAACAAAACAAAATTTACTTTGCCTACTGCGTGGCGTGATGAAGCAAATATTAATTTTCAACTTATTTTATTTTTACTGTGACACGTGCGACAGGCTCTGTACCACCCTTTTCATAATCAATTTTTTGTATTATTGCTCGTAAGCGGCCCTATCCACTCACTTTCTTCGAATTTTGAGTTGAACTCTATTTATATAATAAAATAAAAGCGTTGACAGGTAGCCGTAGTTACCAAAAGCTTATTTTTTTCATGCTCTCAACTTATTTTAACAATATATTTACTATTGATTTATGACTCTACTATCCTTTATCTTATTTTATACGTAGAGAACGAGAACTTACCTATAGACTGTTTTTTTCATTTGTTACAAGATAAATTGTTTGACACATGAAAGTAGAAAGTTCCTTCAAGTAAAAAATTATGATTATTATTTCTATACTTCGTCTTCTCGAACGTAGGAATAGCGTGGTTTGGGTAATGCTGATGATTTCACATCTGGCGGACGAAAGCGTGTGTGCAAAAGGCGAAAAAAAGGCTGAGCTTTGTTAAGGACGTAGTCCGTTTTTAAAAAATAACGGTACTCGCCGGTACCTGCTACTAGCCCTTGTGTTTCTCTTGCGCAAAGAGTTGTTTTCATTATAGTTTGCCCTATCTAAGTGCATTTCCAATGTACCAGAAGGTCGTGAAAGGCACGAGATCTGTGAATTTTTTCTTCATGTAGCGTTGCCGTATTTTCGTTTCCCTCCATGTTTTTGGTCTCCATTTAAATGAGAATTAGGATAAAAGAGCGTTAAATTAGATTAATAATTGATTTCTAAATCTCCTCCCTTGTACCACGTCTTAAAGGGCCTGTGACATATTTCACCCGTCCGCCCCTAGATAGAACTCGTGCAAACTCTCTCTGACGCGACGTTTGGAAGTTAATGCATATCTACTTATACCTACTAAGATATATTTCACTTTGGGAGTAATTATATTGTGGTGAATGTGATGATTTGATGGGATTCTTCTTTGGTCAGGCTACTAGGTTACATCCGAGATAAGTGTACTTATTTAGTGAGTACAGCCGTGACCGCTGTAAGATTGCCTTCTCCTAAAGCAAAGCTATATAGCTAAGCGGTCCGAGGAAGAAATCCACCAATATGATAACTTATTATTTCCATTGTCATTTTTATAAATAAAATGTATTGAAGGATGATGATGCCATTAGATATACATTGATTTTAAATATGATTATTGATTACTTAGCATCATTTTCATCATTGATCGTTTTATTTTTCACACACGCTGCGAATATATTTAATTACGTAGCTATTATATGTACAAGTCTTTTTGGTTGGTTGTCTACGGATGAAATGATTAGATGTTGTCCATTTTTCTTATTATTTTCATATTCCTTGTGATACTCATGGTTTGTATAATAATTCAGTAAGCCAATTAATATAAGGACGCCTAACAATAGACTTATAGACACCCTGATACAATTTCAATAGTGGGTTACCCTCATCTGGCAGAATAGTATTGGTCAGAAATACACTTCGCATAACACGTTTCGCAGAAACACTTTCGGTCGAATGGTAAGATGGCATAAAGGTATAGTTGGCATTACTACTATACCTTGCATACGACACATTTTGCAGCACATTGTTTTGTAGAATATCTCTTTGGCCGACTTTGGTTTAGCATAATTTTATGTACCATAATAATCCTATAGCATACGATTACAATAGCATAATTATTTTCTACTAGCAGAAATGTGCGTTAAGTAAACTTTACGTAGTAGAATGTAAGTACTGTTAGGTACGACTACGAGCGGCTCGAGGAGCAGTGTTAAGTATCTTGCCGCCGCGGGGCAACTGCCACTAAATTTTTAATCACAACAATTGTAATGCATAAATTAGGTCCTGATTCCACCTTAGGGCAGGTCCGACTTGGATTAGGTTAGGTACGACGACGAGCGAAGCGAGGAGGAGTGTTAGGTTGAACTGAGACCCTAACGAGCGAGCGAGCCGCGCGGCATCGGCCGGCTACCATACCACTCCATGGACAAAATGTCTAATCACAACAATTTGTAATGCATAAGTTAGGTACTGATTGCACCTTAGGGCAGTTCCGACTTGGATTAGGTTAGGTACGACGACGAGCGAAGCGAGGAGGAGTGTTAGGTTGAACTGAGACCCTAACGAGCGAGCGAGCCGCGCGGCATCGGCCGGCTTCCATACCACTCCATGGACAAAATTTATAATCAAAACAATTTGTAATGCATAAATTAGGTACTGATTGCACCTTACGGCAGGTCCGACTTGGATTCGGTTAGGTATTCCGCATATGTCCTGTACAACAAGATAAGACAATGAAGTCTATCTTGGAATCAAATGGTATTCGGCTTGACAACTTTATGCCGCCTAAAATATTATGCAAAAAATTATCTGCGAAAGTACTATTCGTTTAGAAGACTGTTATGCTCATCAACATTATGCCAATATAAGATTCGGTATTATAGAAATCTGCGAAATGATTTATGCCAAAGCATACTCTGCGTAAGATGTTTCTGCCAAACGTTCCTTCTGCCAAGTATCGTTCTGCAAAACAAATATATGTCAAAAAAGTTTCTACAAGATAATAGTGAACCTTCAATAGTACATCTTTAATAATTGATCACAACAGGAAAGTGAAGGAAAATTGATCTTTATCTTCATTTAACCATAGACATACTTAGGTATATCACAACATAATTATCCATCTATCGTAAAGATACAAGTTATGATAATAATTATAAAGTAACATTCTGTAGCCATTATAAAACAATCTCAGTTCTAATACTCCTAAGTTTTATAAAATATAATACTTTTTAAGAAATATAGCCCCGAGACAAGAATGAAGATAAAATAAACACTACGTACCTATTTAATATTAATGATTATCTTAGTAAACAATGTTCCTGCGACATTATTTTTCTGCCCAACGGCAAAAATTACGGAAAATATCATATTACATTCCAGACCGTAAAATCATTCCTAGTTTCCATTATACCTTACAGATGCTTCATAATAAATACCCTAACATTGACGCAAAGGAAATGGGGCCAGATATAGATATTCAAGATATATGATACGAGCCACGAAAACATGGCCGATCCGACCTTCTATAAGAAGTTTTCCATTGTCCTTAATGTTTTAAATATTATCTTTGAGGAAGGGCCTTTTGTTCGTGTTACGAGGTTATTTGACCGACATTTCGAGACCTTTTCTGAAAGTCTTCAAATCTTTGAAGATTTATGGTATTGAATTGGTTATTGCTATAATTCGTGATGCTGTTAAAGTAATAGTTTAAAATAATGAAATCACATTTTCGGGAAAAAATATAATTATTATTTATTTAATCAGTTTCATTTCTATGATAAAATGTTAATGTTATGGATATGGATAGGAGTAATTTTTAGGCTCGCTTTAACTAGCCTATCGCGATTCAAATTTGTTTGTAATAAAATTCAAAATTACAAGAAAATAACTAAATTTGATGAAAGAGTTGTCACATCCGTAATGCTCTATAATTTTATTTCACCACCAATATCACAGTTTCATTTTGATAGTTTTTGCATTTCCATTTTCAATTGGAGCTAAAGCAATCACTTTCCCAAGTACATAATATGGCATCCCTCGCGATAACTTTTTCTCGAGTGTTACGACACGTTTTCAAAACCACCCTTAGCTATGTAGGTCGCCTCAAGTGACATCTATCGAACGGACGGACAACTTTTTTATACAAAAAGGGTTCCAAGATTAGATCTCAGAATGTTTTCAGAAAGGAAATGGGAATTTTAACAAGGGTGGAAAAGTTTAATTTGGGTAGCGGAAGCCGGATGTTTGGTATCAAAGATTTTTGGTGGAGGATTAGCTCTTTATGTCGTGGAAGTATGTCGTTGTTTTGCGAATATAAAGGCTTCTCCCAAGCGACGCGAACAAAAGAGAGGAAGATAATGGTGGTTGATGTTAGAAAAATAGTTTTTCGTGCTTGTTGAAAACACGGATCGGTATAGTTTTTTTGTGGAATTGAAATTCAACGATGCTATGATAAATGCAGGATGATTGAATTTGATTGAGGGTGAATTTTTGTAGATAGAATTACGTAGAAATATTTCTTGTACACCCTCAATTAAATTCAATCATCCATATAATCGGTTCAATTTAAAGTTTTAGTGATTTGTGTTCAATACCATCAAAAAATATAAATAGATGTTTTTGTTTGCGTATTTTCAATGAAGCCTTATCATCGACTTCTTCCATCTCTCCCGTCTTTACACTTGAACTTAAAACTAAGAAACTCCAACTGAACTAAAAGCATTTGACCCGGAA
This sequence comes from Apotomis betuletana, assembly GCA_932273695.1. Lineage (NCBI taxonomy): Eukaryota > Metazoa > Arthropoda > Insecta > Lepidoptera > Tortricidae > Apotomis > Apotomis betuletana. The sequence goes on along the minus strand of OW026321.1, from coordinate 2,518,107 downwards.
ATCCGTGAGAAGTTTGCCGTCTTTATAAAAACTTATCTCTGATTGGAAACCGTAACGAATCGAGTTACGAAAGATCAGCGTACAGGCATATTACTTTACATAGAAAACAGTTCTTCATTGTGTTTTTAAATACGATAGTCGGTGTCTCCTCTTTGATTTTTTCACCATCTAACTTGAAGAATAATCTGTAACTAATACAGAATTATTTAACCTAAATCTGATACGGAAACCCGCACTTATTTCATATCAGAGTATGTTTGCTTTGATTACCCACATTAACCGTAATTTACAGTACTGAAAAAAAATTAAAATCTAAATATTCTCAATAAAAACTTTGTCAAGATTGTCCCGAAATCTCAAACTGACATGGATTTGATCGCTAATTACGTCATTTCAGAAATAAAATTAGTGTAATATTATGCATTTAAGGGTTAAGACATATATTGGTTGCCCGTCATTTTAAAAATTGGTTTGTGTTAATTTCTGTTTTAGCTGATTTCATTGATGATATGGGTTCCACAGGGACAAATCTTGAGTCCATTATTGTTAATGAGTGATAAAAATTACATTTCAAATCATATCTTTCATTTTAACTGTCACTTTTATTAATCTAACTCCAAATTTAATTATTTTGATTTAATACACGAATACGATAGCAATAGTTATGCAATGTCTTGTTACTTGCACCACTGCTAAACAAATTAGCGGTATGAATGCCTGTGATTGGCGCGAGCACTCGCGTAATTAACTGCACTTGTGGTGTCTTCGTTCCCGGTCGATCTTGGTTAACCCCATTTATTGGTTTTGTATGTATGCTCTCGTGTGTATTCTTGAGAGGGATTGTCAGAGGCACGAGTTTAATGTTGCAAGATTTGCTAATTCTAGCTGTAGCTTCATTTGTATCAGAATAATTAGTTTTGGCTTAGCATGCGTTAGTTCTCTGTAATTTAAACTGATTAGATTAAGTAGTTTAAGTGTTGGCATTAGTTAAGCTTCCTTCGTTAATCGTGTTGTAAAAAGCTTTAACTACTATAGGTATCTTGTTGTTACTAAAGTAATTTTTATTTCGAAACCATAACTAATAATATTGATTGACGTAAAAAAGACGGCCTAGGAATCCTATGACCCTTTCTGAACGACTGGTTTGATTTCCCCACCAATATCTGCCACCTTCGAGGTTGCTTGACGCCGACTGACTAAACGAAATCACTTCTTATATTTTTTAAGCGCGGCGCCAGTTGGTATCGGCACACAAAATTGATATCGTTCCAGTTACGAATAACCTAAATTCAAAATTTAAAAAACCCCCGTTTAAACCAAAGATCTTTATAAACCATCTTCATAAACGAGGCTTTCGATGTCTCATTTCGTTGTCGTTTTGTTGTTTCCTCCAGAGTTTGACGTTTTTTGGTTTATCTTTTTTTTATTCTTCACATTGAAAATGCTATCGATTCTGAGTAAGTGTCCTAAACGAGCGTTACGTAGTGGAAACTAAAATTCCCATACAATTTTTTTGGGACTCTTTTTTATCCTCCACATTGAAAATGCTATCGATTCTGAGTAGGATGAACTCAAAAACGTCAAGTTTTGGAAGAGGGAATCTGTTTTTTTTTGGAAAACGCTCACAGCCTCACACACAAAGTTTACCACCACAAAGGATCCTTCCTTCCGTTTAGAGATCAGTCCATTTAGACCTAACACTCGTTTGACGCAGTTATCCCAGACTAGGGCTTGCTAGTTGGCTAGGTCGTTAGCGGTTAGTCAGATTATTGGCTGCGACGGGTAATGATCCGATGTAATTGCTGTTTGTTCCTAAAATTGGAGTAGTTTTAGTTAAACACACTGTAGCTAGGTTCCCGTGGGTTTATTTTTCACTACTCTAATTAAAATTATTTAGGAATAGACTTGGTAAACTAAATTGTTCCATTAAATTAAATTAAATTTTAATATAAACAAACAGCGAGGTTATTTATTTATACTTATACAAAGTTAATAAACAACCAATCTTTACTTATCACTCAGATATTCTTGTACCGAATAATACGCTTTCTGCTCCAAGAAATAATACAACGTCTCTCTTAATCTTTAACTACTATATTTTTAGGCAAGTTATTGTAAATTTTGGGTACCATACCAAATACGCTTTTTTCCAGTAATACGGTTTTTGGCGGCCGCCTGGTATTTATTTTGCCTCTTTGACGCTATGATGTTTATAAAAAAAAAGATACGTTACGTCACTGACAAGATATCTGCAATATTTACTTCTCAGTCACTCTGTCATATCTGTCACTTTCCGTTGGTTAATTAAGGCGTTGCCATGGCGATAAGTTACTATTGACTCTTATTAATATTGATATAAGAGCTTCACTTTTGGACCGCTAGTAACTTATACCTATAAATACGCCAAAGTACACTATTAAAACTAGAGAATGGTTTGAAATTAACTCTATTTCGCTTATTTTGCATATTCTGAATTATGTTCTAACTATCTGTAGTTTGGGGTTAATTCACCGTTTTTAATGACGTTTATTCGAGCTCTTGTATAGAACTAGGTGTGTCCACAGCACAGCTATGTTCAGTGTTCAAAGTAACTTTTATTTCTTTTTCATTTAGAATATTTTCTATTAGAATAGGTTCAATATGACGTGTGATATCGTGTCTATGATATGCCCACTATGATGAGTCATACTTCTTTTAAAATGTTTAGTAGTAAGTAAATACATTTAATAACTATAAAAATAGGCATATTAAGAGACGTTAGTAGACCTCGTGAGTCTGTTAGGAAATTGCTGTTTTATAACGTTTTCAAAAAATTTAAAAACTGACACTGCAATAACATTTCTATAATTATCGAACCTGCTCACAAAATTTCACGAGAATCGGTTGAGAAATGCGACCTGTAATCGAGAGCCGCAGATCTGGTGAACTGGACATCCAGAATTCGGACCAACGAAATAATTTTTGTTTAAGCTGAAATGGGGACGTTTTGCTTTGTCGATTATCAAAAACATCCTCAACCTTTAAATCAGCGTTTTTTCTCAAAATAAACAAAACAATATCAACCTAATATCCAATACATTTCAAATCATTAAAATGATTGTTCCCACCTCTAATCCCACGGCGTAGATTGTTCAGAAGATCTCTGCGGTCAGTGCTTCTCCCACGGGATCGCCTTACAACGCTGGGAATCTATTTGGATTAGTATTTGTGTTAATGATATCGGATTGCATTAATGGAATTAATAATGGGTTGGGACTGTTGGAAGTTTGAAATTTAGGGCGGATAATTACTTCGAGAGCTCGGTGACTAGAATCGTGACGTCGTAAGCGACGTTAACTCTGCACAAGCTGAAGATGTTTTATAAATAAATAATAAATATAAATATCAGACAACCTCACACAAATCGATCTAGTCCCAAATTAAGCTCAAGAAGGCTTGTGTTATGGATACTAGACGACGATATACATACTTATATAGATAAATATATACTTAAATACATAGAACAACCAAGACCCAAGCGCAAATATTCGAGTTCATCACACCCGGGACCGCCGGCTCAGTAGGCAGGTGTCTACAAACCGAGCCAAACGCGTCTTCAAACAGTTTTATAACATTATACATATAACATTATATATACATAAACAGTTTTATATAAGGGAGATAGTATACGGTGATTTTTGCAGCGATTCAGTAGCGATGCTGTCGCGATACAGTCGCAATGGCATCGCTGGTTCTCTTTCGCACACGTAATCTCAATTGACAATATTTCATATTTCTAAGACTTACAATATTATGAATTTTCTGAATTCCGCTTAGAAAGGGGAGGAGATCACTGTTTTTTTTATTTTTCCTGTGATTACTAATTATGTTGTTATTTACTTATTAAAATTTACTCTCTCTCAAATGTAGTCACTCTAAAACTATGACGCAAATTGAAAGGAATTTAGTCCGATGTTTTATAAAAAGAACTAATGACGTAAAGCTTGACAGCTTATTTTTTTCACAGATAGGTTAAAAACTACGACTTTATGCAGGCATAGTTGTCGTTGATTTTGGTTATTTTATGTATTTTCTTATAGTTTTTATATACTTACTGAAAATTATTTTTGTTATTATTTTAGGGTGTACGGTTAGAAATATGAAATGTGCTCAATTCCGCATCGCTACTATCGCCGTACAATGACAATTCAGCATCAATACAGCTGAGATATAGTCACGATGCACAGTATTCCAAAGACCCTTCGGACCGGACATTTTTAACTGACCCCGCAGATTGACGTAGTTAGTTATACTGAGCAATTGTCTAGAAGTAACCCCTATTCAAATATGGATAGTTTTCGAGAACAAAATACTTAAAGTTCGCTGTTCCGGAGGGACCAAAAAATGAAAAATATTTTATATTTAATTTGTTATTGTTTTTTTACAACAATTTATTTCTATTATGAATGTGTCATTCAATTGCGAGCTCTTAAGGCTTTTTAGAAAATAAAAATCGGTAACAGTTTAGAAGATATTCAAAGAAATTAGATTTTCGGTTTTGATTTTTTTTTTCGAAAAGTATGCAGTTTGCGCACAAACTATTTTATGCTGATAATACTTCAGCTTTATAACTACCTAAGAAAAAAAAAGCAGCTTAGGATCTTGCGGATAATTTGAGATATTCGCGATTTTAATTTTGTGTAAAGTGCCTGCAATATTGGTCATAGCAAAGTTGCATTGAAAATTTTGCTTTGCAGTTTCTGAATACAAATCGGTTAGATAATGTAGGTACTTTTTAGTCGTGAAGAAGAAGAAAAATTTCCTGCTTCGTTATTTTGATAAATTTTTGCTTATACATTAGACCAAGTTAAATATTACGTCTATACCTCCCTAGTTCTCAACTTGGTCTAATGTATAAGCAAAAATTAATCAAAATAACGAAGCAGGAAATTTTTCTTCTTCTTCACGACTAAAAAGTACCTACATTATCTAACCGATTTGTATTCAAAAACTGTAAAGCAAAATTTTCAATGCAACTTTGCTATGACCAATATTGCAGGCACTTTTACACAAAATTAAAATCGCGAATATCTCAAATTATCCGCAAGATCCTGAGCTGCTTTTTTTTTCTTAGGTAGTTATAAAGCTGAAGTATTATCAGCATAAAATAGTTCGTGCGCAAACTGCATACTTTTCGAAAAAAAAAATCAAAACCGAAAATCTAATTTCTTTGAATATCTTCTAAACTGTTACCGATTTTTATTTCCTAAAAAGCCTTAAGCGCTCGCAATTGAATGACACATTCATAATAGAAATAAATAGTTGTAAAAAAACAATAACAAAGTAAATGTAAAATATTTTTAATTTTTTGGTCCCTCCGGAACAGCGAACTTTAAGTATTTTTTTCTCGAAAACTATCCATATTTGAATAGGGGTTACTTCTAGACAATTGCTCAGTATAACTAACTACGTCAATCTGCGGGGTCAGTTAAAAATGTCCGGTCTGAAGGGTCTTTGGAATACTGTGCGATGCAGAATTCATTCAGACGCGAACCAAGTCTCAATGAATTCTGAGGATTATAAAGTGGTGTTGAAATAACACGTTGAAATTAAAGTGTACTTCCTAGAACATTATCTATTTAAATCAAGCTACTGAACCAAACCCGTGTAACCATCGAAAACACTTCCAACCGGCAATTTAACCGTCAGATAAGTCCCAGTTAAATTTAAACGGTAATTATTCGCACAAAGTTCCCAACTACCCGTAACTCCCATCAGTTTAAGAAGGATTTTGAATTATTCCAAGAAAATAGAGGAAATTGTGGGGAAGTAGTTTTTTGTTCCAGTTGCGGCTTAAATACCTTTGGAGAGTGGATAGTTTAATAGCTCTTAATGTTGGCGGATTATTAGAAGTTTGAGGAAAAGTGTTAACATAAAAATTAACATTAAAAGCTAACGACCAGATGATGATATTGGAGATAAAGCAGATTCCGGATTTTGCATGTTTACTTACATATTGATTGAAACTTACACGATTTACATACATTATAACCAAACTTCATCGCATTCAAAAAGGTGTCTGTGGTGTGTGGAGTTTAACAGCCAGTAAAACCATAAGTCACCAAAGTTTGCCTAAGTATTTTTTTGTTATACTTTCCCAAGTGTTCGATGATTGAGGCAATGTAGACAATGGTTTTATATTTTTTGCCTACTCGAAACTTGTAAAAGAAACTTTTCGGTTCTTCGTTTTTCGTTTTATCTTCATTTTAGATCTCAATACGTAATACAAAAAAGCATTATTAATACCGATAACTGGTTTATTTTGTCTCATCTGTCTTTTCGTAGTCGAAAGAGATAATATATTTATTTTATAATATTAGTATAAGCTTCTCAATCGTCATAAAAAACACATCTATGTGAATTTAAATACTCAGAAAATGAAAGTCAGTCATCCTATTTTCTTTAGTCTTCATGACTTGATTTGTTTCTGTTCAATAAATCTGGCTTGCCAATTCCGGTTTTACATAGATCTTAAAACTCTCATATAAATTCTGTCAGATAATATCAGATAAAACTGAACTTTTATATTTTTAGAAAAGAGATTTCATAGTTACGAGTACATAAAAAATTGAAATTCAAAGTCCCAAAATAAATCTTCTCATTAACGAAACCACAAACAATCTTACGTAGCATAATAGAAATGATATTGAAATCAATTCACACGGAGCCGTGGGAGAGGCGGCGGGCGGAACCGACTCACCCTACCATGAAGGGCTAATGGTTTTTGTCTAAAGTAAATTAAAAGGGGCTAGCTTTCTTATTTGACCTATGGTGAGCAAAACCAATTTTAAACTGAACTCGAGATAAGAAGTTCCTTCCTTCCTTCCCCCTCACAATGCAAATTTAATTGGTTGTTTTGAGTATGATTATCGAAAAAAAATTGTTTAGGTACTGTTAAGTTTCTTCGGATTTGTCTTAGAAAACGTTCTCCTCTTGGAATTTGACATCACAATAAAATCTCTTGGGATTTGGCTGATTCATGGTATCACTTACTGGTATTTTGCATATCTTAGAATTTTTTTTTATTGAAATTTTAGTTCCTAAATAAAGGTCTTACAACACCAATACTTTCTTTAATTTATGTGAGCATTTTAGCGGGTTGAGTTTGAATTTACAAACGATTGTAAGTCAGGTAAGCCCAACAAATTAGTGTTCTGAAAAAAATACCTCAAGCCCAGGTATCATTTTGTTAGCTAACAACAACCGATTTATCGCTAAAATGCGATGTCTTCCAGTCAGCTTTTGAGTTACAAGAGTCGTAAGACTATTAATCACTTATTTATTTAACTATTGGTCCAGCCATTGCAATAACTTACTATTTAAGCGATAAGTCCTATAAGACCGTCTACCGGTAAATGGCTATCCAAGCAATGCAATGGTGAATATTATTGGGCTCGAATCAAATTCTTCCATTTCTACCCGTCTTGGGCAGTCTGCGCCTCCCACGTCATTCCCAAGACGCCCATCTCCTACTGTCACGAGTGACGCTTAGTTGTTCTGGAACGATCTATAATCTGACTGTTTCCAGGTCAGTGCTCTCTTGGATTATCAGACTATCTTAGAGTATGACCAATCCAATGCCACTGCCGCGTCAGGATCTCCCTCTCCATTGGTGAAATGGTGATCCTATAACTGTTAGTAATCGGCTAATGTCATAATATGAATATGATTAACCGTATATTTTTGTTACAGAACCAGTGGACGAATGTCCGAGAACGTGCTCTCCTTCAAAGCTGATGCCTCCGACAACAAGGCTCGATACACCTGCGAGGCTAAAAACATCATGATCAGTAACACTCTGAAGGCTGAGATTGATCTCACTGTTCTCTGTAAGTACTCGCTCATTATCATCTGTATCGACATCATCGTCATTGGAATGATCTCTTAGTCGTTCACTTTTGAGAGAGTATCGTAGTTTTATAATGACATGTTGTTATACATTGTAGTTAATCCTTGCGATGCGCCTCCTCGTGTCAGTGACACCACTTCAGATTTTTTTATATCTTCTAAATTTAATAAATGTCCAGTAAACGCCAAATGAATACTATTTTCGTAGTACCTAGCTAAGATAACATATTTAGTATTAATTAAATCACTGAACACAATTTTTTATTGCGTAGTTGTCCACAAAACCTTTCCCATGGTTAAAACAGCTTATTTTAGTTCGGTTTAAAGATCTTTATTTCTCATAAGAATTACAATTATTCACTTACATGAGAAAGAAACAAATGGTTAGTATAATTATTAACAATAAACTAGTGAGCGAATATACAAAGTAAATATTTTAACAATCATCACTATCATCAGTTAAATCATAATATTAGGAGGTAGATTTGAAAATGCGTGCAAAACAAGTTGCCGGCCGGAGAGCGCGGTGCACGTCTCGGCTTGAGCGTAGCTGATTAACAGGTAAACACAGATCTAATTCGTTCGGAAGTGTCAACAAATGTATGAGCGCACTATTCCCGATAGTAGTCAGTAACTAACGAATTTATTTACATCTTTTTTTTTTTTTTTTTGCATTAATTGCTTGTTGTTTATTTATTATTTTTATTAATTTTGTTCGTTTATTTTTTAAATAGTTCGTTTTTTTTTATTTTAGTTTTGATTAGATATAAGAAGAAAATCGGAAGTAACGCTAGTTCCGCATCATATCTCGTCTTAAATCCACATTATCATCCATACACAATAATCAATTTCAAACATTATCATTATTAATTCGTTAATAGTGATTCCCGGAAATTTCAACCCAATTTAGGAATGTTGTTAATTTCTAGATCTAGACTAGACCGTTTATATTAACTCGAAAAGACACGTGTAGCTCATTCACCTTCACCCTTTAACAATCACAATTTCGGAAAACCTGAAGTTGAATAACGTTGAAATTTTCTTGCAAACATTCCTTTGAAAAGTTAGAGGCCTCAGAATATACAATTCGGTCTTTGATGACGGCTGCTAAAGTGACGGTAAAAACGGCTTTTAAATTGTAGGTTCAAGTTGGAGGATGCTATAAAAGTAAAGGAACAGAATCTCTATCAGACAGAATTAGGAGACAAAGTTATGTTTCCGCAACGAGTAGCTTTGTAAATGTAAAATTTATGTAGAAAAAAGTAATCACACTAATATTATTAAATTATATAGGCGAAATTTTGTGTGTTTTTGTGTATGTTTGTTACTTCTTCACGCTCAAACGTATGGACCAATTTTGAGAAATTTCAGTATGAAGGTAGTTATAACACATAGGCTACTTTTTATCCCCAATAATGTAGTGTCCCCGTGGGATGAGAAAAATAAAACAACTCTAAGATAGCTCTAGGGTATATCATTTAACATTTTTTTTAATAAATAATGACACAAAGGTAAATTAAGAAAGAAAAATTTAATGCGATCTACTACAATCGAAGCGGGATTTGAACCCGCGACCTCTGCGTTATCGGCGCATTGCTCTTCCAACTGAGCTATCCGATATTTTTTTTTAATTTCATTAAATAACCAAACCATTGATACCAATGGATAAACCCAGGGACCAATTCGACAACGCATTGCAACTTGACTTTTCACGGTCGTATAACAAACTGAGATGGCTTTCAAGAAATTGTAAATACGGTACTTTGAAAAGAGCATAATAAGAGAGACATTGGGAGATGGCGGATATATTTTATTAGATACGCCGATTTATCCCTTGATTCGTAGAAAGATAGCTTCCTAAAACTCACCTGCTTCTTTATTTATTGCCGATTCCCTGAAGTTCTAAAGGTACGGGGACCCCATTTTCGGCCAGTGTTCGTCTCAAAGCGTGCAACGAAGTGAAACTTTGCTTCAATATTGAATTTGATGCCATATCATTGGCTGGATGCTGTGCAGTAGTCTCTTCAAATATATACATATTTATAAGTTTATATCGTGACAAGGGAAAATATTACGCAAATTGATCTGGTACTAGACGCATAATATTTTCCGATACCGGAATTTGAAGCCCTGGCTCTGCAATGTCTTTCAACTGCATAAGAAACACAGTTAAAATTCCTAGTTAGTAACTATTTATAGTTAGATTCCTAGTTAGGAAATAAAAACTAGACTAAAGTCAATGCATGTTATTCGCGCAGTGTTTCTTTTTTTATACACTTTTCAAGACTGAACCAGGAAAATTTGTATATTTTGTTCTTTTTGCACTCAATCCTATGTTTTTTGTTAGTCTTTCCCATTCCATTATCGTCAATTGATGTCAAGTTTTGAAAGTATTCTATTGGTGAAGTATTTGGATTTACTCAATTCTTTTGTTCTCACTACCCCTTGTTTGATTTTGTTGACTTTTAATCCATTAGAGTTAAAGGGAATGTTTTATAAATAGATTAATTACATGTATTTTAATAAGGATGTTTAAGAAATACCCTTGGGGGAAATCATGATTAACACTCAAAGTTTTCTTTCATACGGAAGAACAATAATAAAACAGACGAAAGTAAGTTGTACTTACGCGACATATTTAATTAGATTTCCTTAAACACATAGTTGTTAAGTAGGTAACAAAGTGAATTTTAAGAACAAACCTTGTTGCCTTTTATTATTCTAGAATTGACAAACAAGCACTAGTAAATCAAAAACATACTAAAACCGTCCGATTTTCCAAAGGCAATCTATAAAACCATTCACTTCGCGATGTCGATCTTTGGTAACAAGTATTTAGGGGTCCTCAGTAAATAATCACTTTTTAACAAAAAAATGATGCTTCTGAAAACAACTGAGCGATTTACTAAAGTAATACCTAAATCGCAGTAAGTGTGCCTATAGCTAATTTTCGAAGAGTTCCCTCAATTTCTCCAGGTTCCCATCATCAGATCATAATCTAATAACAATGAGATCAATTAAAAAGTATACCGTTTTAATAAAAAATAATCATTTTCCAAATTGGTTCAGTCGATTTGCTTCATAATTTCTAATGCGAACCGCTGAGGAATGGAACTCGCTCCCATCGTGTGTATTTCCTGAAAATTATAATTTGGGTCTCTTCCATTCCAGGCAAGACTGAATAGGCTGTTGATGGACCAGCGAGCACATACCATCTCGCTGATGCTGAGGTCAATCTGTGAATAAAAAAAAAGAAAAAAAATCGGATTAAATGTAATATAAAACCTAAATTCAATCACAAATCCTAACATTTCACCCCGACTCTATCTTGGCCCGTTTTTTAAGTAAATTCACAAACTTCGACGCGCCGATGGACTTGTGAAAAGAAATTAAAACTTGAGATTTGCGTTGAACGAAAATAAATGTCAAATCAACGGGACTCGGAGGCGATTGGCGTTATTTTTTTAAGGAGTTTATCAAAGTTTTTTTATTAACACTTAAGCTGTTATCGCAATAAAAAGGGGCCCAGAGTACTGCCCTGCGGGACTTCCCGGAAATATATTATTAAATCCCTATATGAAATCGGATGTTCAAAGAACTTTTGCGTAACAAATTGAGGATATTTAAATACAGAATGATGCTAATGATGTATCTACAATTTCAAGTAAAACTTCAACAAAAGAGGAAAGAAAAAAACATTTTCACGTTATCAGAAGCTGTAGTAAAAACATTTTGAGAATACAAAACAAACATTAATGATAATCTCAGATCTATTCAATTCATGGCTAGCATCATTCAAAGTGTAAGGTTTTATAAATAAGGAAATGCGCTTTTCAGTACTAATGAGGAAATTATGAAGTAAAGTACGAATTCTAGGAATGTTTCTTTACATGACGTGCCTGGAATTAATTTAAAATTAGGTCACTTTAACTGCATCACCTCACCGAGCTAATTTAAAATAAGACTTAATACAAAGCATTAGCAAAGCAAAGAATGGCAATGTAGTATTATTTAGAATTGTTATTTTACAGTAAAAGAAATTGTGGATTAATACTAATAATTATCCAGAAAATTTAATTTTAAAAACTAATTACGACTAGTTAGGAGCGTAGGATTATGGCACCAAAGATGTGATGTGATTGATATAATGACGTGAGACCTCCGTTGGGAGAGCACTACTCCGGTAACCTAGGGTCTCAGTTCAAATCCTGTTTATAGTGGAATTAAGTATCTAGATTAAAAATAGAGTGTCCCTAGCCACCATCTCGAAACGAAGACATTGTCTGTTGTCCAAAGGACACCAGAAGAAGGGCCGAAAATGTTGTCGGCTTCGTTGTCTATTACTCGCTTTCTAATTTTTTTTATAATACTTATAATTATTTTTATTTCGAATTACATCAAAATCAAGTATCATGCCAATCCATCATATCGTATATCATCTAATCACAAACGCAAAATACTTATACAATTATGTTTAACCAATTTAACATGATTCTAGACCCAAGTTTGTTGAGAGACGAATACATAATGTTTATTGGCATTCACATTAGTCTGATTCTGCAGAATTGTACCTTAATAACGTTCAGATCGCATTAAATAATGGAGTTACTAATAAAACTCACTAAATTAATTTATAAACCCGCCAATCTTCGTCATTCCTAAAATTTTACTTTGCGTGTCTACACTGCAGGTTTTTTATTTAATTTAAGATATCCAAGCATTTTGCTACGATTGCACTTGATGTTAGCAAATATATAATGCACTCTCAGCTTGAAGAGATCCAGGTTAATTTTTTTACTGCTTTTACAAAACGTGCAAAAACTCACTTAATATGTTAAGCGTAATGTCACTATTATTACTCTGGGCGTCTTACTCTCAAACCAGAACAGACCATTGAAAAAAAAACGTGACCTTATTTATTTATACATACAATTTTGTAAACTTTTAAATTTGATCTCATTTAAATCTCTGATTAACGTGTTGAAGTTGTGCATTTGATAGCTATTTCTATACCAACTGTACTAGTGAATTAAACACAACACAACATTGTAACTATCATGTCCTGGCTCAGGTGAGAACCATGTGACTTCTAATAGTGAGCCCTTGGTAACGATTCTGGGACAATTTGCCCGTAATGAGTAAGCCCTTCAGACAACCTCATTGAATCCAAGTTTCTAGATCTAATTGAAGTACAAAGATTATTGATTATTCATCTACACACACTCATCCACTATCACCACAAGAAGGAAATTAAAGAACTTATTTTTACTTTGATTTTTTCTTACTGCTTTTTCGTGTCTCTGGAGGACAATTGAATATTGTTGTTCGTAATTATAATTATATCAGTATAATAATTACATAGGGTATTGTATCTTAGTCCTTTGGCACATCACACTGGTAAACTTTTAGATGAGGGGTTTCTTAATAATATTATTTATTTTTAAGACATAGTTAGGCACAAAAAGGTAGTTCGCTATTGAAATTATAATTATGTATGTACAAATTTTGAAAGAGGTACCTAGATAAAATAGTGTCATATATCAGCATGCAGAAAGCTGATTTGTATATCAGGTACTTAATGCTAATTTATTATATTACATAAATGACAATTGTAATAATGGTGTAAGTCAAATTGCAGACTAAAATGGTCAGGTACTTTTGATAGTTTTGATGCTTAGTAGTTAGCACAGAAATTGCTAAAGATGGCCAATAGAACCGGCGAACATTTCGATGGTTAGTTAGCTAAGTCTGTTGATTTCATTGATAACCTGCTTATAGAAACCATTTTTTTTCTTCATCGACATTGAGCCCCAATTCCAAGATTCAGAAATACCTAGTACTTAATATTCTAGGGCTATTATATATAGTTTATATTAAAGTTGGAACCTAAGGTTAGGGTCAGGTGTGACTTGGGCACTAAGTAGCGGGCAGTGGAAAAAGTGATTTAATACGGTCACTACGTTAAGCATAAGGTTTTAAGGCTACGAAATATGGGAAGTAGTAAAATGGCATGTCAGGCTATGAACTACGTGAAACAGTGAATAGCATGAATTTCCATAAGACAGCTAACTTTTGTTAAGCAGTAGCGTCCGCTAGCGTAAACCATGTTTGTACTGAAGCGAAACATCAATTAATTTTATGCTTTGAGCAGGATTTAAACTCATGTCTCCATGGCTTTCCGGGACAGGTGGGTGGACTACTAGGTGCACTAATTTCCCCGTCTAGCTTAAAAGCTGTAAAGACGTGGGTTCAAATCGCGCAAACATTTCACAAGCCAAACATTTTTCATTTCTGATAAATAATCATCATTTCATCATTTTATTTTCATCTGAGACAATATTTTTTTCCGGATTGTTATAAATTGAATTGGATGGGTTTTTTAAAGTTCAGTAAAATTTTGAATTTAATGATTATGACGTAAATAATGAAAAAGATTAGATACAAATTGCCTATCAATTTTAAGGCATTTGACCCTATGACTATTTTCTGTGAGTTTGCGGTTACATTGTTTTAATGTCTGTGTATAAATCAATAGAATATAGCCAAATCCCAATTAATCAAAATAAAAGATGGATTGATTGTGTGAAAGATGATATGAATAAGAATGAAGTGAACTACGAGATGACGAGTAAAAGGGAAGAATGGAGGAAGAAAACATGCTGCGCCGATCCCAAAATAAATGGGATAAGGGATAAGGGAATGATGAAAATATAGCTATTCTACCCCGGCATTTCACTTAAATAATAATAAATATCGGACAACCTCAACTCGGATGGGCAGCGTTCGGGAAACTGCGAAGTGTCTTCTCGTCCAAGATACCTCAGTGCTTGAAGACAAAAGTCTTTAACCAGTGCGTATTACCGGTAATGACCTACGGAGCCGAGACGTGGTCTCTAACTATGGGCCTCTTAAGGAAGCTCAGAGTCACTCAGCGAGCTATGGAAAGGGCTATGCTCGGGATCTCTCTACGTGATCGAATCAGGAATGATGAGCTTCGTAGACGAACTAACGTCACCGACATAGCAAACAGGGTTAGCAAACTGGAGTGGCAATGGGCAGGGCACATAGCTCGAAGAACCGATGGCCGTTGGGGCAGAAAGGTTCTCGAGTGGAGACCACGTACCTGCAAGCGCAGCGTAGGACGGCCACACGCAAGGTGGTCGGATGACCTGGTCAGGATTGCGGGGACTCGCTGGATGCGGGTCGCTTCTATCCGGCCCATGTGGAAGTCAATTGAGGAGGCCTGTGTCCAGCAGTGGACGTCCTATGGCTGAAATGATGATGATGATCGGACAACCTCACACAAATCAACCTAGTCCCAAATTAAGCTCAAGAAAGCTTGTGTTATGGGTACTAGACGACGATATACGTACTTATATAGATAGATATATGCTTAAATACATAGAACAACCATGACCCAAGTACAAATATTCGAGTTTATCACACAAATATTTGAAGAACTTCTATCAAGTTTTACTTACTTAGATAATAAAATTTACCTAAATATTGTCGAGATGTGAACCCAGGACCACCAGTTCAGTACGCAGTGTCACTACCACTGCGCCAATCGCGTCGTCTTTATACATTACTGATCTTCACTTTCTTTTCACAGTTGCCCCAGCTCACGTCACCATCTCAGGACCCTCAGAAGCCAGGGTAGGGGACCCAGTGCCCCTAACCTGCAGTACGGCACCTTCGAATCCTGCTGCAGACATAAAGTGGCTAGTCCTTGGCAAACATCATAAGGAGGCAAGCAACCGCACAGTCATATCGCCTGAAGGTAAGTAACTATTCCTCCTCCTTTAGTCGATATCCTTAATGCTGAGAGTCCTCTCTGAATAACTTTTTCGTGGACTATTTTGCGCCAGCTTATTCTATCCTGGGCTGCGTAGGCATCGTAAATTGAGGTCTTGAGGGTAGAGCGTATCTGATCCGACCAGCGTGTTGGACTGTCAAGTATCTATTAAAGGAATAGAATTGTTACCAACAATTAAAATGTTTATTATTCCATTTGTATAAAAGCTTTACAGAAGACAGTGACTATAGAAACTGATACCAGCAATACATGAAATGTCAAACAAACTTTAGACAAATCAGCAACACTATTCCTAATGCCACATCTATAAGAAGTTTAATGTGGGATGGATTTTCTCTTCCACTGGCGACTCAATTGTTTTTATATTCTAGTTTTCAACTTTATTAAACCTATTTTTTTGTTTCAAATAGAAAACTCCCGTGTATGAGATATTAAAATAAATATAAAACGGGTTGACTCTCGTCGTAAAAGCCGAATATCGCTGTACATGTTTCGGATCAGTTCCATTGTGTCTGATGATGAATCGCAAACCGATTAAAATCTATTTCTAGTTTCTTAAAAAAAACCCATTTATTTTCATGCCAGCTGAATATGGCCAACTTCATAAGACCAATTCGGTTTTTATCGTCAGTCAATCACCTTTCTACCTGCATTTCTGCATTCCTAACTTAGAACTTTGTACTTATATAAAATCGTCTTTTTACGTTCCAGGAGGCTGGATAACGACGTCCAACATCACGGTGACCATAGAAAAGGACAGAAGATCCGTAGTTGTCGTCTGTCACGGCGTCAACGCGCAACTCACGGAAAACGTCGTGGCCACACACACCATCAACGTGCTTTGTAAGTACTATACCTCATCATCATCATCAGCCAAAAGACCTCCACTGCTGGACAAAGGTCTATGTGAACCCCAGAGAACGCCACCATGACCGGTCCTGTGCCGCCCGTATCCAGCGGACTCCAGCGACTTTCACCAGGTCATCAGTCCACCACGTGGGGGGCCCACCACGCTGCGTCGTCCGGTGCGTGGTCGCCACTCAAGAACTCGATGGCCCCAGCGACCGTCGGTTCTACGAGCGATGTGCCCTGCCCATTGCCACTTAAGTTTTGCTATCTTTCGGGCTATGTCGGTTAACCTGATTCTTCTACGGGTCTCTAATTCATATCTGATTCGATCTCGCAAAGAAACTCCGAGCATAGCCCTCTCCATTGCTCTCTGAGTACTATACCTGTAGTATATAGATGTTTATAGATAATAAATGTACCCTCGATCCGTCAGCTACCAGTCATTACATTGACAGACGTCACCGGTGGCGGACGCACCGCAGGTTTACTGAAAGCCCGATTAATGTGTTTATTGAAGTATCCCAAAAACCCTAAGTGAAACCCTAGTGAACACTACAATACCTACTAATACTGAATAGCTCAGCGACCCAAAGCGAGTCTATACTCCGTTTAAAAAAACAAGAAAACGACGTCAACGCCTCATTTATAGTATTACAAAATTCTAGATTCGTATTGATAATCTGTCTTCTATGGAGAGGGGTCATGATTTCAAGAAAAATCTTACTAGCGTGCCATAGCCATGCCATTTGTTGGCCATAATTGCCTTTTCCTCTTATCACGCCGAAACGGATGGACAATTTTAAACAATTTTGGTACAAGGATAGCTGGACATCCAAAGACAGTTATAGAATACTTTTTACTCAACTCCGATATAAAAAAATGCGTACGAATTGCGGGCACCTTCTAGTTAACTAACTAACTATTTTGGCTCAGTGACCCAAACAGGATCTTAGCCTCCGAAACGAGAGTACGCCACTTGTCCCAATCCTGCGCACCTTCTAGTTTGTAATATAAAATCTTATCTTAAATGAAGCAACTATGGCTTAAAATGCAGCTCGGTAGAAAGCTGTTGGAAATGTCGATTCGAATCCCGTCTGAATCATTAAATTTCTAAATTTTTCCTTGAATATAAGTAGTCAAAACGTTATACAATACAATACAAAATGCTTTATTACGTACCAAAAAAGTTATTATCCCAACATACGACATTTTTCGATAAACAGAAATACCCTACGCGAGTAAAATTGTGGGCAAAATAAAGGAGAATATAGCATATCATCGTCCATCAGTTTGACGCTTAAAGCGTTTTGTCACCAGCGTTTCCCGAGCGTGAGTCCATCGGGGCGTTAACGCTCGTGGGGACGCGGCGCGCAAGTTGCGTAGCCGTTGCGTTTACGCTTATTAAACGCGTAAGGGGTGTTCAGTTGCTTTGAGCACTTTCATAACATTGGTAGAATAATGGACGATTCATCTTTTTCACTTCAATTCAATGCGTTTGAAGTTACTTAGCTCTTGATATTGAACCATGAGAGTCATGAAAGGTTATACAAGGCCCTGTTTTTTGTCTAAAAAGTATTGTTCCTAAAGAAATAAACGGTAAGCACACTTCACCTTTGGCGTTAATTCCGTCAATCCTACACGTAAGTTACATTGTGTATTGATTACGGATTCAAAAGTGAAAATAATATGTTAGAGCCAAAGCGGCACGCTTTCCTAGCCAGTTGTAGCAGTGCACAGTTCTTAGGGGATCTTTGAGGGATTTTTTTTCCGACAAACCAGCATGCGGCCCGCCTGATGGTATGTAGGTACCACCGCCTATGGACGCTCGCAACGGCAGGAGCATCACACGCGTGTTACTGAACCTTTAAGAACCTATTTACCCCATACTCTAGACCCCAGGGAAAACCTCGGCAGGGAGCTCATTCCACATGCGGAGCGTTCGCGGTAGGAAATTCCTCTGGAACCGCACAGTCCACGCGTCCACAGCGCACGACCATTTAGGCTCTAGTGTGAGGATGAATGCCTGCCGATGGCAAGCAGTGCGATGGTAGAAACTGGCCGAGAGCATCATGTCGAACAATTTTAGAACACAGCCCATTATCACGGATCGTAAAATGCAAGCAAAATCGATTGGATTGATGTATAACAACCCGTGACGGCCCTAGCATTTCAATGAATTTTGGTCGCTTTTGAACCCTCAGGGACAGACGGTAGAACACACATTAAGGAGGCAGCTTTCCTCAGACTTCGATTCCGTCTGTAAGTTTAGGATTGTCAACAATGCACGCAGCGAGTCAAAAGAGCTACGCTCGTTCCTTTTGTAATATTTTATTCTGTGACAGCACTAGTGCAAAAATGTCCCTTCAACTTACAAGCGTTTATGTTTTAGCTCTAGACTTGCAAGCCCGAGTCCATACCCAACTTATTAGATCATCCAAACTTCAAAATAACCGTAAAATTATCTCCGAACCTTGACCCAGTATAGAACCTCCACATTTTTATCAGGGCTGTGATGGAGTCGACCCTTGTAATGTCTTACTAACTCGGGGCGGCACGTGACGAGAAAACAGAGCAGGCCGATGCAGACGTAACGTGTATGCGCGTTCTATACTGCAAAGAGGGTAAACCGGGTACATATATGTATATAAGGTAGGTTAACGACGACCTTCCAATTGAAACCATACAGTCCACGAGGTGTGCACATTTTCTCGATATTAGGTGTACTCTTCTCAACTTAAATTAGATTATTGTAACAATAAAGCCTGATGGCATGCATTGATGAAGCCTATGATAACCGAAAAACACTCATAAGATATACAATAAAATGCCCAGATTATAAGTCGTAGGAAATACTAACGCAGACATTAATGATGACATTTTATTAATAAACGAGTATGAGTATGAGGATTGGCCTCTTCCAGCGATACATACGTGACATATAAATGTTGATGAAGGGGGAAGAGCTGCGCGCTCAGGTTTCCAAGATAAATAAAAATAATGAATATCAGAAAACCTTACATAAACTCAACGTAGTCCAAATTAAGCTCAAGAAGGCACTAGACGGCGATACACATAAGATAAGGTAAGGTAAAACTATCACCGGGGGCAAACTGACACAAACCAATAACTAACAGTTATTTAGTCTTACCCCTTTCCCTACATATATAAATAAGTATATATCTACACGCTCTATATTTTAGGTATATATTCTGGGTCATCCCAGGAACAAAATATCCGAGTTACATGAGCCAGACGGAAATATTGCCAGACACAAAAGACGGTTGCACTACCGCTGCGCCAATTTCGTTGTCAAATGAATTTAGAAGCTAAAAAGTCTAGCCGCAAGATGTAATAACAACCTGTCGTAGTACTTACGTCTAGAAATCTGGTGGTGGAAAAATGGTAGCGTAGCGGTATCAAAAGTGCTAATTCGAGTGTACTTTGAGATATCGCCCTTTCGGTAATCTCTTTGAGGTGGTGGAATTCCGGAACATCTCCTTGATTTTCAAGATTTGATCTCCAAGATTTACGTAGCTATTTATTAATTGAGAATTTTGAAGTGGTAGGTAATCACAGCAGCAACACATTTTAAGCAAAATGTTGTAAATATATTAAAGGTTGTTCACTTTTAAACTGATTCGCCTTTAACTCATTACACAATTAATGAAACATTATTTCGTATATTCTAAAAGAAGAGCAAAGGATCCATAAAATAGACCAAACTTGATAACGACAAACTTAAAAACAACGGTTCGCGAACTGACTTTTTGTTTCATCTTCCTTTAAACAAAGACAATGTTGAGTGACGAGACAAGTTTGTAGTTCTTTGTACGAGTACCATTACTTTCCTAGAGACTTTCGCCTCCTTTGAGTTAAAGGGTTGACGGCTTTTCTAAATCTTGTTTCTTTTAAGTAGACTCCGTTTTTGCTTGAACAAAATGTTAGTAAAATGATTTGGTTGTGGCTGGAGATGGTTAAATAGCTGTGAACGGAATGAGACTAAAATGTCGTTGGAACGTAGAACAAAGGATAGTTGGAGGAATTTCGTTTATTTTATTCCAGTTTGGGTTGGCTACAGTTTTCATCTTAAGGGTTAAATGGAAGAGATCCCATGTTATCTTTTGGCTGCTTAGTACATGTTGTACTTCTGCAATACAAATTACTTTAGAATTAGCTGAGATATCGCAAAAGGAATAAAATTTAAACACACAGTGATAAAATTCTGAAAGATATCGAGAAAAATAAATATTGGGTAAGATATGGGTCGTGATTTTCAGAAAAAAAAAAAAACAGCGAGATTTACGTTTGTTTGAACATTATTCATCTTCGTCTTTTATCTAATTTTAGATTGATAGTTTTTTTTTTCTTTTATCACGCTAAATGGGCCAACAGCAGCGATAGCTCAACATCAGATACTTTTTACCCAATTACAGTAAAAAAAGGACGAAGTTAGACACCATTTAATAAGTACAACATAATACTTATAGTATAGATCCGCTCAGTAAACTAATTCGAAACATCAAGTCAACATTGTCCAACTTAATTCAACTTTAATACAAACGTAAACTATTTAAATTCAAACTAACGTAAATCACAGTTTGAATTTTGAATTCAGAACTGTCCGTTAACAGCGTGAACAGGGCGGCCACGGCGGACTTCCGGTCGAATTATCATATTTCCGGAAACGGATGCAACGGCCCAACATGGCGGCCATTTTTAAGGCTAGCTGCGTTTTTCGGGGAAATGGCGTCACAGATTTGGTGTTTAATTTCTGTGAAATTTTGTGCATTTTCGTTTGACATGGTCCTAGAAATTGTCAAAAGTTTGAACTGAAATTATTGCAATGATACCTTTCGTTACATGATCCAGCCAGCTTATTTAGGAAAAAGCCTACCTATGAAGCTTCCAGATTCAATGTCTGAAATGTAGTCTTACTTTTAACTTGACCGGGCAGTACGTCACTCTATACAATTCGAATCGCGAACATCGCGTTTTAATTTTAGTTAAAGGCGATATACCTGAGATAAAGATTACCTATCGCTTGCTTAGTGATATCTCAAAGTAACCTGGAATTTGCGCCCAGCTTCTAGTAGGCATAATCTTTCTTCAATACAGATAAAAATACATCGCTAAATGTGTTACTAAGTAAAACTGGTGTCCCAATTTAGCTATTTTTTTCTAAGTAAGTATCCTTTAAAGTTGGAGGAATGATTATATGAAGAAAAAATTTTGAAAAAATACCGTGAAAAATAAAAAACGCCTCCTATTCTTTTTACATATAAATTGCTTAGTCTTTCCTTCTGTCGGGTCATTTATATAACTAAATGTAGTATATATTATTTCTCCTCCCGTTTAATCCCTCACCAAATTACTAAACCAAATAAAAAACCCATTAATCCTTCCATACACGTTCTAAATCGGTTTTATATTTAAAACACAAAGACTAGGGTTGCCACAAATACTCGTGCAGGCATAAAATAGTGGTGTAATTAATTCACGGGCCCTCATTAACGTAATGAGCGCGACGTGACGCGGTGACAACCCTACGAGATATTCCCGCTACGTGCGTCAGGGCTGTGCCTTAAAATTAACTTAGTCATTCAGTATTAAATTTTGTTTTAGTCTAACCTCTTATACTCGTATCGTATTAAATCGGGGTCTGCACTAGATGACGACTAAGCGGTCAGAAACAATGAAAAGCGTTGTTGTTTCATATTATATTATGTAGAAGTACGTATAGATTAAAACTGTATTTACTGGTTGTTTGGGTAAAATGCGACGCTACTGATGAATAGTGCCGCTAGGAATAGGTAAAAATGCACCCCGTATATAAGTGCAAGGAGCACGTGTCTTGATGCGGTGTAATTATGTAAGCCATTAATTTGAGTAGTACCTGTGCCAGTCCTGTCCGTCAAACGGTTGGACATATGGGTTTTAATCGTGCTAATATTTTTTTGCAGTTGTCTCTTTATTAAATGTATACTTTTTCAGCTTAAATGCGAGGTGCCAACCCTAACGACCTACGTGTCAGGTTATAGGTCTGTCGTTAACTATATTATAGTGTATAATGAAGTGGGGAGTATCGAAGAACCACGTAGTGGAATAATATTATAAACTAGTATGTGTAAGTCAGTTCTAAAATCAACCTACTCCTACTTTATATTTCTGCTTTGCCCCAAGGTTGACTGGTAAACAATGCCTAATGCCGTTAAGTCCGCCTTTTGCGTACAAAATTTAAGTTAGTTAAGTTTGCGCCTCATTTACATGCAAACTTAACTTGACCGGATAGTAACGTGAAATGTCACTTTATGCAGCGCGAATCGCAAACATCATTTTAATTACTTTTAAAGACAACGTAGGTACCTGAGATATACCTGAGACTCTAAATAAGCGATTATTTAGAGATATCTCGAAGCACACTTGAATTAGCCCCCAGTAACATATTTATTTGCCAAATCTTTTTCTGTTATAAATATACGAGCAGAAATACGGCTTCCTAAACCCTAAAAGGGCTTTGAAAAAAAGATGTTCATTCCGTTCAGTCAGTTTTCATCAGAGAGACAAGACGGGTGTTTTTGAGCCGTAATGCGAGCGTGAGGCTCATTCATACACATATCTGAATAGGGTTTTTCGCCTTGTCACCTCACTACGGGGTGTGGGATCGGGCATGAGAGACAGCGGAAGCGATTGGCGTTTTATTCAAAACATTGAAATTGGAAAGTAAAATATCGTTGATCATTTTCATCCTACAGAGATGTTTTTACGCTAAATTAACACAGGCTGCTTTTTAAGGATGTTTCCCGTAGCATAATGTACCCCAATTCCAACAAAAGTAAAGCCACGGGCAAAAGCTAGCTTAGTCATAATTTAATCTTAAATATTGCATAAATATGTCGTAAGAATAATAAGTAATCATCCATCAGTGAATACGGTTCCAATTCGATTGGCATATGTTAAAATAAAAAGATATGATAAAAAGCAATTTTGGCAAAGTGTGCGGCGATAGACGATTATTGCTAAATCGAACTGCAATTAGCGAAATCAACAAGATTTCATTTAAAAGTAAATAATAAAATATATTTCGGTACTAAATTCATATGCCAGAGCCGCGTTTCTGACCGCTCGGACATCCTTATTTGAATTATAAACTCTAAGAAATAAGGAAGTCCGAACGTGCCTCACGAGTCGCACGTGTCGGATCAGATCTTCTTCTATTCGACACATCAAATTTGACCCTATAGTTATACCTATACACAACGAAAAAGATTCTAACTGTGAAGATGGGATGAGAAATTATTGAATAAATATACCGCTCCATAACCCTGTCTGCTGAAAGAATTATATAAAACGACAATTTTTATTCCTATTTATATTTACACTCTCCACTTTTGTAATATATATTGTAATAACTCTATTTCCCGATCATTTGTAATTTGTACCTCATGTCGTAGATTTGAAATTGCTTCCGCCACGAGAGTTCCTTTCCTTAGCGCTTTATACTGATCCGCTGCAAGCTCAACACTTATCCCACGTCTCAGCGGAAGAAATGATTAATGCATGGCAGATAACAAGTTTGTGCTCCCCAATATGCTGGTTTACGCACAAACATATGTACTACAGGAGCCTCACACAGTACGTATAGCTCTGTTCAAAGGGATGTCTCATTAAAAATAGATCATAGTGATGTGATGAATGTGTGATTGTTGTGGGGTTACGATTTAGTGACGTCACGAAAGAGAATTCAGTAATTCAGTGATTTCGGCTGGGTTATATTATATTGATGATTTTGAGACAATAGTAAGTACCCTAGTATCTTCATAATTGAATCTGATTTGTATGTGATGTCATACCTACTAGTTGTAGACTTGTGAGGTACCAAGTACTGAAACATGTTCAAAGTTCGAAGGACTGTCAAACGTCATAGTTTTACCTTTTGCCTAATTATAGAATAATACATAATGAAATGATGAACTTTACTCTGCAACTAGGCCACATGGGCGCTTTGACATCTCTGAGTCTACCGGCATTTCGGAAGAGAAGAATATTGAGAAGAAACGCTGAAAGAAACTCAACAGTCAGTCATTTATTCAGAAAGTATATTTCACTATTACAGTAATATGAACTTAACTACCTAACAGTATTGCAAGCATTTTAAATAGAAAAGTCCCGAAAGTCACAGGCATATTAAAATCCATATGAAACGGGTTAACTTTCGTCGATCAAGTCGAATATTGCTCGACCTGTTTCGATACGGTTCGTGATTCATCACCAGTCAGGGCGGTGGCCAATCGAACACTGAGTATTGCAAGAACATTGCAATTTTGCACTTAAAAAACAACTTCAATTATTTTTGATGATTCTCACATTCTTCTTCCTCCTTAAACCTCTGGTCCCTCCTTGTCTGATGTGTCCATCTTTTTCAGTACCTTAAATTTACCATTATATCCATTCAGAATTAAAGGATAGAATGAGCCAATTGTCTCAGATAACAACAAATTAAAATTAGCATACCGAAAAATATACCATCACAAACTATGCTAAATATAACAAAAACAAAGAATATCTACAAAAATATTAAAACAATTTCAACATTGTCATTCGCCAATATTTCATTTCAAAATTCAGTCACGACCTACGTCCTAGAATAATAAAAGCCTAATACAGGTGAAGCCTAAGAAAAACACGAAAAATCTCATAAAAACACGCCGACAGCAAAATTTGCCTCTACATTTCGCCTCTTGATAAAATCTAGGAAAAATAATCAACACTAAAGCGAACGTGACGTCGTTGGGAGGAGGGGGAGGGGAGGGGGTAAAAAACACGAGGACGTACTTAAAGCCAGCTTATGCCCCACTGGGCTTTATCACATTAGGGGAAGGAGGGTTCCTTCTTTTTAAGTTGTGTACTGTAAGTCTAGGAAATAAGTAAGATGGTTTAAACTAGTGACTACGGATTTTCAATTTTAATCTAGTTGCTATGCAGTTTCGTTCGTATGAAAAAAAAAATTGGTCATACTGTATGGTACTTTGGGTCGAGTAAATATGCCGAAAACAAGATAAACTTTCAACCTTTAATAATAAGACAGTAGACATAAATGAAAAACTAGACCTTAAAATAAACCTTTAAGGTAAGAATTTAAAACTAAAATTAAAAATAAACTATAAAATAGAAAATTTGGCGCTAATCGCAGTCTGCCCAGAAGGCTAACAGCATTGCCACGTTGTATGGCAATGCTGATCCTATGTGCTAGATATGAATCACCTCTCAATCATAAACGGTAGAACAACATTTCGCAGAATCTTTTTTGTCGCATGTTTCATTTTGTAGAATTTTCACTCCGCTGTTTTTTTTCCTCTGAAGTCATACACTTTTCATAATTCTTGAAATATGATACTATTGATTAGTTTAGGTCGGCGTTTGCGTTTTTTTTATAAAAATCACTAATATTATTTTTATTTTAAGTATAATAGTTGTACATAATTATACAAAGAATAATATCTTGCCTACTTAATGTAGAAGAATATCAATATAAAATTTAGTACAAAGGTTCACTCTGTCCTACGGATCCCTAAAATACGGGAGCGGGGTCGCGTCGTCCCGGAAAACAACGTAATTTTTAAGGCATTATGGCATAATACTGTTTCTTTATAATTCCTGAGGCTACGGTGTTATTGCGAATTCATTGTCTAACCAACTACGGGAAAGGTTTAAAGGTAATGCTAAATGTCAAAAATAATATGGCTTTGTTTAAAGTTTTAGTCACCAAGTATGAGGAAGTATTGGAAAGGGTAGAGAAGAGACATATACTACATATCATAGAAATTCGAAGAGGGAAAATTATAGGCCATTTAATGCGACACGACGATCTGATACAAAAGATAATAAAGGAAAAAAAAATTGGTAAGGACAGGAAGAGGAAGGTAAAGGATTAGTTATTTAGAACAGGTAAAGAAAAAGGTAGACGTCGTATCGAGAAGTGAAAGAACTGGCGTTCCGTGGAACGGACTAGAGAGAACTGCACCGACAATCTGAATAAAACTCTAAAATAAAAATGAAATGACCTTTGTTTACGTAGAATTCATATTTTTATACATAGCGCCTATTCTAGGTGATAAATAAATGTATAATAAACACTGTAATCCCTATAGATGTGCCAATAATATTTGAGGAGTTCTTTCTATTCCTCATTAGATCTCGATATCAGATCTTCACCAAAACTGCATGGGATCAGTCTACAAAATGGAGAAAGACCCCAACCAAAAGAATCCAACGGAGTTCTGAGGTAACAAACATTAAATAAAAATACAATCGAATAGAAGATCGCCTCTTTGAATTCGGTCGCAAAGAGGGACCACGGAATGCAAAAGCAAATACAAATCTCAAAGTTTCCGTGAAATTGCTTTACAGATCGTGCAAGCACATTGCAACGGTACAGAAACACGATTGACAGCCATTATACACTAACAAAACATTTAATGGCATTCCGTTGTTTTTGCTGTAATCAGCCAATCGTTGACAGATAGATCTGCATTGCATTTAGCGGGCGATTGAGTGGCTTTGAGCGCCATCTACTGAGGAAATGTAGAAAATTATAAGTTATAACACACTTTTGGTATCAGATTTCGCTTACAAAGTGTTATAAAGTGGACGATTAAAGTTACAAACAACACAACGTCTATTAACATCAGATTTTAGGTTCCGTTAGTAACAACTAACAGTTAGTTAACTTTGATATTCGATAGAATACGCTGAGTTTTTTCTTCTTTTTTTGTTTGATTGCTGAAGTTCGTGTCCAGTCCATCCTGAAACGCTTTGATGATGATATGATGATATGATGATTGGTGTTGTTGACGAGCTGTTTCCATGCCACTCTATCTGCGGATTTCCTCAGGGCAGTGGTTATAGTAAGTCCCGTTATTTTCTTAATTTGGTCTGACCAGCGGGTAGGTGATGGCCTACTACTGGGGTTTTCTCAGCGACTTTCCTTACTACTAACAGTTTAAGCCTTGATACAAAGATCAAAGCTTAAAGAAAATTTAAAACGGAGCTACCTGGTGGAAGAGGCCGGGAATCGAACCCGGTAGGTACCAACAGTTTGTCAGACTAACGGGTTGTCTTCGGGGAATGTGGCCAAATAACTTAGGACTTATTGGTAACATATTTTATTTATTTATTTATTATTGATTTCACAAAAGAAATCTTACCGCACAAAAGGCGGACTTAATGCCATGAAGCATTATGTCAGTCAACCTTAAGACAAAACAGAAAATTTTGATATAATATTCTAGTCAGCCTAGTCTAGTTAAGCACGTGTACATTTTTAAATGTTATTCATGAAAGACCCTTCTAAAAAATTTCTTGGTCATAAAGTAGCATTCAGATTATAATCATTCAAATTCTATTTAAAGATCAAAGAAGGAGAAAAAACCGTAATGGAACCGTACAATTCTGGACTGATTTTAAAAGGGATTAAAAATATATAAACCTTTGACGTTCTCGATGGTGCAACAGGAACACTGCTTATGAAATTCATTCAAGGCTTACCTCAAACCTCGCAAACTGAATCTTAGCATAAAGAAGATCAACTTTTTTAATGTTACAATGGCACTTAACTCCTTATTGACACTGTAGGCGTATCGCCACAAATTTCCACACGGCTTAATATAATTTTCCCCTAAACGTCAGGAGCCATCCATCAAAATCAGGGCTGCACACTCGGGGCGCGTTCAGTAATCGATTGACTGATTATGACGGGGTGACAACCCTGGAGATTTTTATATACGGATAAGGTTAGCCAAGGTTGAAGTTGATCCTCAGAGCTAAGCTATATATAGCGTACTGAAGCTGAAGACAATAGAAAACTTTCGCGAAACATACACAAATTCGCAGAACACCATCAGAATCCCTTTTGCATTTACGTAATAATCAATTATGGGCGTCTATACAACGATATTGGGGTATTTCTATAGATTATTCAAACGCCGTCCGAATATCCGACACCTTAACCTTTCTGAGATTTGCCCAATAAATACTGTTTAGGCTATCTGTTAACGTGATATTCGAGTCACGTAGTTGCGTTAGTCAGCAGGGAGGTGGCGCAAGGAGGCGGTAGAGAGCGTATTTTTATCCGACTTCAAAATAGGAGGTTCTCATTTCGTCTGGATGTTTATTTCCTATGCATATTCCTCAATTTCACAGATGGTTGTACCACTATGTAAAAAATCTGTTTTGTTTGAATATTTTTTAAATGGTTGCGTTGTCATGAGATCGAAATCTAATGATGGAGTCGTGGATAAATCAAGAAAATCTTCAATGATTATTAGCAGATCTATCTTTAATTGGCTATTTTTTTGTGTATAAGTCGTGCCTGCTTTCGGAGAGCATCATTCGATGACGTGAAATGTGTGATGGAAATTACAAAAGGTCATCGGAAATGTGACAGATTTTTTCTTAAAATGGGATCGTTATTATTTAAAAATATCCTGGTCACGGCACCACAAAATTGTGAATTCAGTAAAAAATTATTCTATGCTGAATTTAATATTTACTAAACCTCAGCAAACGGGACACTAATTTTGATTTTTTTTTATAGTTTAATTAAGCTTGCAAACAATCTCAAATCTCTTATAAAGGTATGTCAATGTCGAAATGTTATAATTAAACAAGCCTTGTGTTAAAGATGATTTTCAAATATCAAGTATATTTACGATATCTCGACAACCTTTACGATGTGTTTTAAAAAGTAATGTCGGCCTTTGAACTACCCGACGCCGCTAAAATATCTTCAATAGTTGGTTTGTTTTCAAAAACTTAAGTTTCTACCTTGGACCTCCCACTCTTTACCGGTAACCATACGTCTGAATCGATGCGTGCCCGTATATTTATAGCGATATTGCCTTTCCGCTGACGGCAACACGCAGTTTATCCGTCGTGAAACATTGATACACATTCCACCAATTTATATGAAACATTGACACAGCCCGCCAATTTATATGCCTTGAGAAATTGACACTTCGTTTGGAAGTAATGCGGAGTTTCACGTTTTCGTAAAGTTTTGACGGGTGTCGTGTTGAAGGTTGGAGATACGAGAACGTTGACACAAAATAATTTATTAAGTTTGGGTTATATACTGAGAGATTTAATGCGACAGTATTTAGTAAAAGATCCCGTTGTTCCAAACCTCACGTAAACTATTATAAATATAATAATTGAGTGGTTTGGCAGCCAATCGTAAAATAATAAATTCTCATTACAGTAACATAGTTAATTCACTAGGAACTCACGAATTGGCAACTCGGATATAATAAATAATATGAAGAAAGGAATAAAACTGTTCATACTGTTGACAATGATAAAGCTTTGAATCAGATTTTAATAAGAATCGAAATATACATTTCCGAAATAAGTCACAATGGGAATCCCAGTTCGTTCCGGTTCAGTCATCTCTTTCTCGATAATTCGATGTATCGTTCATTATTAAACTTAATACTTTTATTAATTACTATGAATGTTTTCGTTGAGATTCTTTTTATATTATATTGGGACTTAATCGAAAATAGATATTTGTATCAGATTAATATTGAAACTACAAAATATGCGATGATATAAATTACTTAATTTTTCATAAAGGGTCCCAAAAACGAAGCACCGACATAAACAAGAGCCGGCGTGGGTAAGGTCCCCACGGGGTGGATTGATGACCTGATGAAGTCACTAAATTCCACTGGATCTCTGGCAATCTCAGGGGGAGGCCTAGGCCAAGCAGTGAACACCTTTTGACTGATATAGTTTATACGAGTTTTTCAATAGTTTTAAATATAATTTGTTTATAACAGATTGATGTAACAGAAGAAATTTTAATAATTGTAGTATTTTGAATCTGTTCTGAAGTCGATTTTCCCCTTCTATAAAGTCCATATTAACATTACACGTTAATTAATGCCAAATTGGCAAAGTTGCCGTATACTCTGACGTCATTACCCATGACATATAATTTGGGGGGTAGTTAACATAATTGAGGCTTTGCTTCGGGTGATAATTATATGACAATGCTGTACAGTTATAATTATAGGATTGGGGGGAGTTGTGACCCCCTATTATATGTAAACTATAGAGCTGAATACCATTTTATGTGTAACTAGCTGGGATCATCCTACGGGAACACTATTTTACAATGCATGTGCTCAAAAAGAGCGTATTCTAGGCATTCAAACTGTGCGGAAAGTACTACTTTTCCGCACTAGTGCTTTTTACTTTTCATTTTTTTTTTAATTTATAGACGTATCTGCCAACCTGACACAAAGAGGTTTTATTATTTACAAAAAGTTTAATAAATAAGCCAAATACCGATCATTATCACGTATAAAAGTTCAATAAAACCAATATTTCATTAATTAATTCATTTAACACGTCATTAATTACATTAGATATAAAATTTGATTAATAAACGAACTTTAAATCGTTATTCATTAAATACATTTGGCTGAATGTACACGCGCTTGTGCCATTTTGACATAAGACGAATATTAAAAAAATACTTTTGCACATGCGCAGTAGTAGATATGTCGAGCGCGGTTTTCAATTAACTCCGCCATTTTTTATTGATGTCTAGTTTATTTTGAAGTTGTTTTGTGCAAATCTGCGGAAATAATGGCGAGATAAATGGACGAATCATGAATTTAAACCCGTAAAATCTTATTGAAGAAGTAAAAAATGTGAACGACGGCTTCTTGTTGGATAAATCAAATGAAAACACGTTTTTCCAATGTAAACAGTCTTTGTGAGTATTAAAGTATTTTCTTTTTTCTCGTACATGCATAGTAAAGTTTTGTACGGAACTCGTGTGTAAGATGATTTCCGACTCGTGTTTGTTTAATCACTCGCTCGTACCTCGCTCGTGACTAAAAATCACACTCGTCTGAAATCACCTACCTTCCACACTTGTATCGTAAATAACTATTTTCGGGATAAAAATTAGCCTAGGATGTTAGCTACCTTCACACCAAAATGTATCAAAATTGGTCCAGCCGTTTGAGCGTGAAGAAGTAACAAACATACACATAAACACTCACAAACTTTCGCCTTTCTTACGGCTAGAAAATGCCCGCAAATTCGTTCCTATTTTTTGTCGCAGTCAAATAAATCCTATAATGATTTTTAAAGGTCCCACTATCTCTATTATAAAGTTGAAAATCTATCAACCTGGAGTTGATTTCGTTTACTTTTTGTTCAGTAGCAAAAAGAGATTAATAAAAATCTTCTTGAAGGGCAAGCCGGTGGGACTCGGGTTGTGTGAACTGTATTTAGCCACTGTATTTATAATTTTATATATGTTTATTTATGAACGAATTAGAAGTGTCATAAGCTTAGTTGTTTCAAATGGGGTCAAGCTTTATAACATGAATGAAAGCATTTTGCTGAAAGTTCAAAAACTCTGACATTCACATGACTCATAACATAACCGGGTACACGGTTTTTGTTTGTGCACGTCGTCGGCAAAAACGCGCGGAATGTCCGTTTTCATCGCGACAACGCAAACTGGAGTTTTTACTGAATGTCAGATACATGGTTATGGGCTAGAGCAATGCTTTGTAGTGATAAAAGGTAACGGGGTATTGTTAGGTTCTATTGCTGTTTTGGACATCATCATAATAATAGAAAGGGAAGGACGGATTGTTCGACAAAAAATAGAGAAGGGCGGTTTTTTAAGTGTTATCTACTTGAACTTTTTTCCGGAATATTGTATGTTCTTCAGAAACATACATACAGTCAGTCCTGTTTTTCCCTTTGGGTACGGAACCCTAAAATAGGTCTAATGTGAAGAACCCTTTTAATGGCGACCAATGAATGCTGTGGATAGATTGTGATGAGACTAATTATAAATTAATGAAATATGTAATATCTCATTATTTCTTAATGTGGGCCACAATTATTATATTCAATAATTGATTCAAAGATCAAAGCACAAATAAAAATTTAAATGCGTAACATGGCGGATGAGACCGGGTATCGAACCTAGTACCCGGATTACCGATCCAGCGTGTTAACCTCTCAACCACCCTAACCTTTCAAATTTTTCCTTATGCTTTGTGTGTCGATTGCATTGTTTATTTGAAAGGTTTCACACCTTAGCGAGCTCTATGTGAATTAACCCTTGTTTATAGAGAAACGTTTCATCGAATTTTCATTTCATAGAAATTTCATTTCATCGAAAGCGTTTATTTTAGGCCATAAAATATTTTCGAATGTACACAAACCTAACCTAACCTAATCTTGTTGTGTACCTAATGTTGACCTTTTCAAGATTTCTGAAAAATGTATGACTTCAGAGGATTTTTTTTCTATCAAATGAAAATTCTATGAACTGAAGCATTCGGTGAAGTGTTTTTCTATAAAAAAAAGCGTAGCGTCGGGATGGTGGTCTAGTTTACATAGTTTATGTAAATATTACAACACTCTATAATATCGACTCCCGTCTAACCTCATCTATATCTTAATTCTATCTTTCTACCCCATAATCTTACAATACTTAGCTATATATATTATTATTCTACGTGCTTTACGTGTTAGGAGAGGAAATCCCTTATCGGATAGATAGGCACTTTATCTTGTTTTACACATCTATCTACATACGTGTAGATGAGACAGTTTGCCTATCACAGTGGACACCATCAATGAGACTAACTTTTGTCTTCGTCCACAGACGCCCCCTCAGCGCCTATGATCACGGGGTACATCCCCGGCACGACGCTGTCCGCTGGCACGGTTCAGAAGCTCTCCTGCATCTCGACTGGCGGGAACCCCCTGGCTACTCTGACCTGGTTCAAGAACGACAAAAAGGTACTTTTATTTTATTTGCTAAAAAATAGGTAAGTAAATAGGTTGTGCCTATCCCAGTCTCTGTTGAAAACTCGGTACTCGAAGTTGTTGACTCATACATCTACCTAGGACAAGTGGTCCAATTAGGTAGGTCCAACTTCGAGAAAGAGGTCAACCGCCGAATCCAACTCGGCTGGGCAGCGTTCGGGAAACTACGCAATGTCTTTTCGTCCGACATACCTCAGTGTCTCAAGACGAAAGTCTTCAACCAATGTGTGTTACCAGTAATGACTTACGGCACCGAAACGTGGTCTTTCACTATCGGCCTCATCTCAAAGCTCAAAGTCGCTCAACGAGCAATGGAGAGGGCTATGCTCGGGGTGTCTCTACGTGATCGAATCAGAAATGAGGAAATCCGTAGACGAACTAAAGTGACCGATATAGCTCACCGGATTAGCAAGTTGAAGTGGCAATGGGCAGGCCACATAGCACGCAGAGCAGATGGCCGATGGGGCCGAAAAGTGCTCGAGTGGAGACCTCGGACCAGCAAGCGCAGCGTAGGACGTCCACCTACAAGATGGACAGATGACCTTATAAAGGTCGCCGGAAGGCGCTGGATGCAGGTCGCTTCCAACCGGTATATATGGAAGTCCAAAGGGGAGGCCTATGTTCAGCAGTGGACGTCCTATGGCTGAGATGATGATGATGATGATGAGGTAAGTACAGTACTTTTATCTCACGAGCGCGGGTGAGCCATGTTTGTGTGAGTAGATGTACATGCACATTGGCTCTGTGTGGGTGAGCTCGGGAGCGAACAGTTCCGGCTCTACTCACAAAAACATGGCTCACCCGCGCTCGTGAGATAAAAGTACTGTACTTGTCCTTTAATTTTTGCAGGGTTTATTAACGTTTTATAATAGAATCGTTTTATCGATTGAGAAAAGCGCCATCTCTCTCTCGGTCCTGACACTTGCAATAGGCAATGGGGACTGGGGATCGTGCGCGTAAACGCACATCCTAGTGCCTAATGCGTATAGGTATTTTAAGCACATAATATGACGCAGAGGGCGCTCCAGTACGGTAGAATTATGGAGTCAAAGATTTTGTGTGATTGACGTAACGATGTGATAGCTCAGTTGGAAGAGCGCTGCGTCGGAAACGTAGGGTTGCAGGTTCGAGTCCTGCTTTTATTGCAGTGGATCACATTCCATTTTTCTCTCATAATTAAACTTTGTGTCTAAATTTGTAAAAATAAAAATGTGGTATGGTATCACTAGGAGTGGTTTTAATACAGATTTTCATAATAACTCTCCAGTCTGTCTCTAAAATAGTTTAGACAGTAAAAACTTTTTGGAATGGCACTGAACAAACTGTTGGTCGCAATAACATCCTAATATCTTGCAAAATTACATGAACGAGTATAATACTAGACTTTTATATACAATCAACTTTTTTAATGGAATATCAAACGCGAAATATTACAAAAGACACAACTTAAGTCTGCGTCTGCTTAAGCACATTACATAACCAAATTAGTTGTAACTTTGTAGTTGTAATGTACTTAAATATCAAACCACTTAAATAATAAAAGCGATTGTTCTCACTAAAATATGAAAGAAAACTTGCCATCTCAATTCTCACAATGTAACAGTTAATTTAATTATCAGTACCTTGAGTTCACCAAAACGGATGAAAACAAGCTGGCACTGGTTGTAGCCACTACATTACTGGTGACTTTTTCATCGTGATCAGAGCAAAATCACGTCCATTGCTCCTCCAAAGTTCTCCACAACGAACCCTCATCCAATTGCTGCCCGCAATCGTAACTGGGTAGTCGGTTCACCTTGTTAGGTGGTTTTTGGGCTTAAGATAAAAATATTATGTGTGTAAGTGGACAAAATGATCCTTTATATTTTAAAAATCACACATTTATACATATAAATTAAAATATATTTAATGTTATATATACAATGATATATGATTTTGAATTTATTCACTGATGATGTGTTTCTACTGCCGCTATAACAACAAATATTAAAAATAAAATAAAATAAATATTTAAGGAGGGCTCCTATACAACAAACTTGTTTTATGGTACGGAACCCTTCATGCGCGAGTCGGACTCGCACTTGCCCAATTTTTTATAGCTTATAAGAGTTTCCGTCTCAAAGTCGTGGGCAAAGGCCCTCAGTTAGATCTCCACAACTCCCCGTCAACCGTTGCTTTTAACTAGTCAACAGAGAATGCATCTAAATCCACCCGCCACCACGTTCTCGGTCTACGGCAGTCGTCGCCCACCTGTAGTAAAAAAATGCTGCGTTTTTTAAAGATAGTCTGTTGTTGACAATACTTATATTGTGTACTCCCGCCTCCCATTCCCGTCCTTGAAGAGACATTAGCACTTATCTTACGACATTGCGATATAACAACATTTTATCTTTATTCGTCCTATTTCCCGTCACGGGAGTATCTTCGTCACACGTCCTATTAGAAGCACTTTGTGTAAATGTGAAATTATTTCACTAGTAGAGAAACGAAGTGAACCTACTTTAATATGAAGTGAACCTACTTTTAATATGAAGTGAACCTACTTTTAATATTTAAGAGCAAGTGTTTGTGTGATGAATATTTTGTCCGATTTACAGTCCGACAAGAAAGTCTAGAAATTAAAAAGTGGCAATACTGAATTGTCGTGCCTTTTTCTTAGATTGATTAGAAAGGGACGACACAACAGCTTTACCACTTTTCAATTTTTACACTTTTATGTCTTACTATGGACGCGCATTTGATTTATAACCACTTGAATTAAAAGTATTACCGATGAACTGATGACCGATGAGGTGTAACGGTCGTCTAACTGGAAACTCTAGCGTGGAAAAATCTTGCACACACGGACCAACAATCTGGTTAAGGTCATCGGTAGTCGACGCTTGCAAAAGGCCTCGGGAACACGATGATTTCCATAACCAACGCTATTAAGCTCATTGTAAGCTTAAGATTTCAAGCTTATTTAAATATCTATGCTCAGGGCATTTTGTCAAAACGTGACGGATGCTTTGTCACTTATTAGTCACGTGATAAAAGCAACCATCATAGGCCCGCCGGACATATAGAGTTGAAATGATGATAATGAAAATTAATTGAACCATATTTTACTAATTTCCTCTTTTTCCATCAACAGATCCACTCAGTAACCCGCACCGCTGACAAGTCTGTGTCCGCTGAGATCTCCATCTTGGCAAACGTTACTGATAACCAGGCTCAGTACCGGTGCGAGGCCACCAACAGCGCTACTGAGATACCGCTGTTTGAGACTGTCACTTTGAACGTGCACTGTGAGTATCATATCACTTCACTGCGTCTTATCCCACACCGTTTCACATCATTTTACTTCACTCCATTTTATTTCACATCTCTTTTCTTAATTTTAATCGATTTATTCCACATCGGTTCATTTCACTTTAATATCCTTAGTTATTATATTATAATTTTTTTTTTAAGAGTTAAATTATAAATACTGGTATTCATTGGTTTTAATCTATTGTCATCGCAGCATATAACGTACCTTAATAAAAAGATTTCTTCACTTTATTTCGTATCACTTGGCGTTATTCCAAATCACTTCACTTCTCTTTAAGCGTGTGGTTTATATTTTTATGTATTATTTTGCTCACTTACAGTTAAGACCACTTGTATAGTAATTATTATAAATATTATAATCATTTACACAACATGCAGCTAGAAAATATTTAACGTGAAAATCCCCAGACGACAGAATAATTCCAGTACAAATTCAAACTTATAGCTAAAACACAAATTTCAGCATTAATTACATTCGTAGTTTGGGCTCAGTTTGGCTTTTGTTTTGTCTTTATTTCGCTTTTGACTTTTGTTTCTATCTATATTGTTTTGTTTCAAATTTTGGAGATATTGTTTTAATTAAAATTGCCTAGGACATTTCAAGTACAAGTAATTTACGAAACAATATACTTAATGGTTTAACCGATAATCATGTCATTAATTACGCATCGGTAACATTTTATTCTTTGAAATTATTTCGCCTTAAAATCACCGTGGTCGTATTTATTGTTATGGTCATCATCGAACTTTAAGAGAGGTGGTTAGCATTTTAAAATCTTTACAATCATAAGTATACCCGCGGACATCTGTTTAACATAGAACACTAACTAGCGAGTGTCAGACATATTAAAATACCTACACAACGGGTTTACTCACGTCGTATGGCTAAGGCTAGACTAAAGGCTAGGCTAGATAAATACTTTAATTCGGATCACATTCTGGGAATCCAGAAATCAGATTTTCGTGACAAATATTGTCATCCATCAATATAGCAGACTATATCACAATATTATATAAATTATCTGCCTTCGCCTATAAGTCGAATATCACTCGACGCGTTTCGAATCGGTTCGCGATTCATCTTCATCGCGGATGAGGCCAATTAGACAAAAATTTAAACTCCTTAATTTTTGGCAATTATCAGAATTACCTTACCTTTACTTATCAGTCGCGCGCGCGCAGCGTTACTGTGCGGTTGTGTACGCTATGCGCTAACGGTTACTTAGTTTTACCAAAGCGAAGTCAAATCGTCATAATGACGAACGTGCTTAAATGCAATGTGTGTAATTTGGTCTGTGACGAATTGCTGTGCTATATACAGAATAAGCTATCAGTGATGGATGATAACACCTTAATGCGTCTGTGTTTGTCATCATTTTCCAGCGATGAAATTAAAACATCGAAAAGTCTCCTATTCGAGTCTGTGCCAACGGATCAACGAAAAAATATTACGGAAAAACAATGGTAAAGAGGCCCGGGATCTAGAGGACATTGTAGCGTTATTAAGAACCATCGAAGCCGACAAAGTGCCCCTGTTTGTTGCTCGCAACCTGGAGAAATTGCCCCCTATAACTGTTGATCATTTAGACTGCACAAAGTTGTTGAAAGATCTCGCCAAGTTAAAAAGCGAAATAGAAATGGTTAAAGGCAAGTATGCAACAATTGATCAGCTTGAGGAGCTTCGACTGGATATTAATAACATGAAATACGCGTCAATACCCCAATCACCCTTCAGCACCGTGAATACGAAACGGGGGGCCTGGATGCATGACAGCGGCCCGTTTGGGCTCACGCACTGCAATGAAGAGCCAGGTGACGAGAATACTTCGGCGTCGACGGGAATTGGAACGCATAAGTCGCCCACTTCGATAATTGTCAATACACAGGATCGCACGATTTTATTAAGCCCTGAAAATAATGATAAGGAAGGGTCGTTGCCTCAGGTGTCGCCAAAAAGGAGTCAACCAACTAAGCCAGCGGCAGTTGAGTCGCGTGAGTCAGCGACCGGTGAAAGTTTAAGTTTAAACGCTCAAACCGTCGCGCCAGCGAACAGCGGCTACCCTCGAGCGCAAAATAATAATAAGAGCGATTGGCAACGCGTAACGTACAAGCGTAATAAACAGAGTTATCGTTACGCAGGTAAACGAGGGACAGCGAGTGCAACTGAATGTAATATTAAGTTTACAGCAGCGGAGAGAAAAGTACCTATTTTTATATCCAATGTAAACAAAAACTGCTTGGAGGCTGACATAACTCAATATGTTAAGATTAAGACTCAGGAAAGCATTACTTTGGAAAAACTTAATATTAGAAATAGCTCGCACAATGCCTATAAGTTTTATGTTTTGGAGTCCAAACTATCACTGTTTTTGGACGATAAGTTATGGCCACAGGGTATCGTGTTCAGAAGATTTGAACACTATAAACAGAGTACGGTGGACAGAAAGTATTCTGAGAACGGCATTTCAAAGCTAATTAATGGACGCAACAACTAGTATACAATGTCATAATCGCTCAGTTAACTTAGTTAGCTTTAACTGCAAAAGCGTAAAGCGTTCGGTGGAGTCTATCAGGAAATTATGTCAGTCATCGGATATAATTGCTTTACAAGAAACGTGGCTAAGAAAAGATGAGCTTCAGTACTTAAGCGAGATCGACCAACGTTTTGGATGTACGGGAACGTCGGCTATGGACCTGGAGGCTGGCATGCTGCGTGGAAGACCATTTGGTGGAGTTTCTTTATTGTGGAATAGAAGTATATTTCCTAATGTGTCTGTCGTTCCATGTGATAACGCGCGCGTATGTGCCATAAAAGTTGATATCTCGCAGAAATCAATCTTGGTGTTCAGTGTGTATATGCCTACAGATAAAGCGGCGAACTTAGTGGATTTTACGGATTGTCTAAGTCTGGTAAGTGCTACTATTAATAACGAGGATATCTCGGCGGCCTACATACTAGGGGACTTTAACGCACACCCTAGCGAACCCTTTTATAACGAAATGGTAGATTTCTGTCGTGAACAAAAGTGGACATGTTCCGACGTGGACATATTAGGACTTGATTCGGACACTTATAGTTTTATTAGTGAGGCTAACGGCTCTAAACGTTGGTTGGACCATATTTTAGCTACGGAATCTGCCGCGAAAACAGTCGTGAGTGTTAGTATAAAGTATGACGTCATGTGGTCTGACCACTACCCGGTTTGTGTTCAGTGTAACTTAGATGTAATTAGTTCTGAGGTTATATGTGATATCAAACCTATGAGTAACAAGGTTATTTGGGGGGACAGAAAACCTGAGCAAATCAGTTTATATGGTAAAATTTGTCATGATGAACTTGGTAAAATTGATTTCCCGCGCGATTTTCGTTCCTGTTGTGATAATTGTTGTCATGACGTGAGCCACAAACTGCTTATTGACCATTTGTATAAAAATATAATATCTGTGTTAAGTAATGCAGCCTGTGACTGTTATTCCTTAAAACGACCTTTTAAGAAAAAACCTGTTATAGGTTGGAACAAGTTTGTTAGTGAGGCTCATAAGATCGCTAGGGAAAAATTTCATATGTGGGTACTGTATGGGAAACCTAAATGCGGTCATTTCTATGATGATATGCAAAGAAGTCGTACAATTTTCAAATCACGTTTAAAATGGTGCCAGAACCACAGTGAACAGATTAAAATGGACATCTTGGCGTCTCATCATAGAAATCATGACTTTCGGAATTTTTGGAAAGGGACAAAAAAGCTAAATGGCAAACAAAACCTTCCAGCAAGTATCGATGGCATTAGCGATCATCAATGTATAGCCAGTACTTTTAAAAAACAGTTTACCGTAGAGTCACCTCTGGGGCCAGCACGCTCGATACCGGATGATGAGCCGGGTGGGCAGGAGATTACTGCCAGATTCACTGCCAAAGATGTTGATAAAGTTATTAAATCTATGTCAAGGGGCAAATCTCCTGGTCACGACGGCCTAAGCATAGAACATCTAAAATACGCAGGCCCACATCTCCCTCGAGTACTCGCTTTGTTTTTCAATTTATGTATAAGTCACTCATATTTGCCGGATACTTTAATGAAAACTGTTGTAGTACCCATAGTTAAGAACAAAAATGGCGATATGAGTGATAAAAGTAACTATAGGCCAATCTCGTTGGCGACTGTGGGGGCCAAGGTACTTGACAGTCTGATTGGTTCGCAACTTGACAAGCACTTGAACATCCATAAGAACCAGTTCGGTTTCAGGCCGGGCCTGTCCACAGAAACAGCCATTTTGTGCCTTAAACAGACTGTCAAGTACTACACCGACCGTCGAACTGCCGTCTATGCGTGCTTTCTTGACCTCTCTAAAGCGTTCGACCTGGTTAACTACGATGTTCTATGGGAAAAGCTAAAAGCCACCAATATGCCCACGGAGCTTTACAAAATATTTAAATTTTGGTATAGTAACCAGGTGAACGTAGTAAGATGGGCAAACGCACACTCCGAGCCGTACAGGTTGCAGTGTGGGGTGAGGCAGGGGGGAATAACCTCGCCTAAGCTCTTCAACCTGTACGTCAATGCGCTGATAGAGGAGCTCAGCAATACCCATGTCGGCTGCCACATTGATGATGTATGTCTTAATAATATTAGCTATGCAGACGACATGGTGCTGTTGAGTGCCTCACCCTGTGGCCTAACGAAGCTGCTGGCAGTATGTGAGAGGTTTGCATTGAGTCATGGCTTGCAATATAATGTTAAGAAGAGTGAATGCATGGTCTTTCGAGTCAAAGGAAAAGATCTGCCGCCTGTACCTCCCATTCGTTTGTACGGCACGCCTCTAAAGAAGGTGGATTCTTTTAAATATTTAGGGCACGTGGTAACCTGTGATTTGAAGGACGATGCAGACATTGAGCGAGAGAGAAGAGCATTGTCTGTCAGAGCGAACATGGTGGCCCGCCGATTTGCTCGTTGTACAGCTGCGGTTAAAATAACGCTATTCAGAGCCTTCTGTACATCCCTTTACACGAGCAGTCTGTGGGTCTCTTACACGCAAAAACAATACAATGCTCTACGCGTGCAGTACAACAATGCTTTCAGGGTGCTGATGGGGCTACCTCGTTTCTGTAGTGCGTCTGGGATGTTCGCAGAAGCAGGGGTTGATTGCTTTTATGCAACCATGAGAAAGCGGTGCACATCCCTGGCGCGCAGGGTGCGGGCTAGCGCTAGCGGCATCCTGAGGGCATTTGCCGAAAGGTTTGATTGTCAGTATTTGAACCACTGCCATATGGTTCATGTACTGACAATCAAGCCTTTCAAGCCCTTGTAAGTACTGAGCGAATTTATTAAATGCGAACTATATTATAATACACCTAATAATAATGTTACACTAACCGTAGGATAAGAATTTCAGTCTGTTACTAACATATTTTGTAAGCACTATGATCCCAGTTGGTCGAAATAAATGTTTTATTATTTATTATTATTATTATTATCGTATTTACCTTACCTTATATCGCAGAGGAACTGTCATGGACCAGAGATGATTTGATGACTCCATTAATGATCCTGCACCAACTGCTAGTTTCTGTTTGGCCCTATGGTTGACTGGTAAATAATGCCTTATGGCATTAAGTCCGCCTTTTGTTCTTTTACTTTTGTATTCTGTGCAATAAAGTTAAAATTAATAAATTTCCACCCGACCTGGGATTTGGCTAATAGTTCGAGTATCATTATGGTTGTTTAGTCTCGCGTTAAACACTCTACTTTTCACATTGAATGCGAGGAAAATAAACGACGTTCAATTAATAAATGATTGACTATTTTTATTTTATTCAACAGTCGCCCCAGAAACAGTGAAAGTGACGACGGAACCCGCCGAACTGAAGCCTGGGATCGAAGCCACGCTGTTCTGCAAGTCAGCCGCCAGTAATCCACCGGCGACCCTGTCCTGGTGGCGTGACGGCATCCCTGTTCAAGGTAAGTGGATTCGTGCCAGAATATACCGATAGATGTCACTGCATGAATAAATAAATAAATATAAGACGACCTGACACAAATCAACCTAGTCCCAAATTAAGCTCAAGAAGAATTGTATTATGAGCACTAGACGACGATATACATATCTATATAGATAAATAAATACTGAAATAATGTACCAGTACATCCATGACCGAGGCTCAAATATTCGTATTCATCACACAAATATTTGCCCTTGCCGGGATTTGAACCCAGAATCGCCGGCTTAGTAGGAAGCTGCTTTACCACTGCGCCGTCGTCGTCGATGTTTCTAGATTTTGGATAACATTATCGTATGAAACATGTAATGTCTCATTTTAAATGCGTAAACTGCAGCTCTAGCTAACTATGACACGCGACTCTTTCTCGCGCGAGATATACTACCTATCTC
The DNA here is from genome assembly GCA_932273695.1 of Apotomis betuletana. Lineage (NCBI taxonomy): Eukaryota > Metazoa > Arthropoda > Insecta > Lepidoptera > Tortricidae > Apotomis > Apotomis betuletana. Next base: position 2,474,987 of record OW026321.1, on the reverse strand, counting down.
TTTCTGTACAGTACTGTGAGAGAGTGACAGGTGGTGCTATGTCACGCGACATGAGTCGCGAATCATAGTTGTGCTAAACGGGCTGGCGTAAGGTTGCGGACTAGCGTGACGTAATCATTACAAACCTAGGGCGGTAAATTAGTGAATGTCCCAGATTGCAGGTTTTTGTGACCCGAACCGAAGGGTGAGGTCCATGAATATGCGATCTGACGCTTTACTAATTACCGCCCGTGGTTTGTTTAAACTTTTACTGTTGCCTTGGCCAGGAAATGAGATCAGAAAATCCCACTTATACCCAAGGGTGACGTGAAAATCATTAAAGATAGAACTCATCCCATTACAATTGTAAGGTAGACCAACAATTGTAAGGTTAACTGTACCGAAATGAAGTTTTTTAACGACTCATAAAGATGATATCAACTGTGTCAAAAACGTTTACTGAATAGTAAAAAATTTACGACCATAACCGAGCTGTGGAATGAGAACTACAGTTAATATTAATGTTTACGTTTTACTTTGAGAGTTTATTGCGGTGGGGTGGCGAAATCTAAATAAAAAGTGATAGAAACAGCTCCAAAGGTCAAATAAAATGGAACCTATACTCGCATTTTACGTTGAATACCGAGTCAGACATACTTTACTTATTAAACTGCATATGAAACGGGTTTACTCTCATCGTATAAAATAATAAGTTGAGCATCGCTTGACAATGTTTCGAATTGATACGCGATTCATCGTCAGGAGTCGCGACTTCGCGACGTGAGTCGAGTCGACCCGTCTCATGTGCACTTGAAAGCTTTATATGATGTTTGGTTTTTTGTCTATCGTAGTTTTATTTGCACATATAAATAAATGATTGATTAATTGATTGTCCCTTTGGGGTTAAATCTTGAATTCCTGTAATAATTTAGTTTCTTTTGCTGTCAATTTTCGTGTTTTATCATCATCATCATTATCATCATCATATCAGTCGATAGACGTCTACTGCTGCTTCGTCCAAATTCTCTACAACAATCAGTCGTGCGCCAACTCTAACCCACAAACCTCACCAGGTCTTCGGTTCACTTTGGCCTTCCCACGCTGCGTCTGGTACGCGATCGCCACTCAAGAACCTTTCTGCCTCGCCATCGGTTCTAATACTAGTATTTATTCAAGCTATTATTCCAGGATTACCAATGAAAACGAACCAGGGACTCTACGGTGGCACGCTATCAACCATGGAGCTGAAGTTGAATATTACTAAAGACATGAACGGAGCTGTCTACACCTGTCAAGCGATGAACGAAGCGTTACAGAGAAGCGTCCATGATGCTACTGCGTTAAAAGTTCTATGTAAGTATCAGTTAATTATAAATATTGACACAAAGGTACATTATGAAAGAAAAATTTAATGTGATCCACTGCAATGGAAGCAGGACTCGAACTTGCGACCCTACGTCCAGCGCAGTGCTCAACTAAGTAAGCTATCACATCTTTACGATAATCACACCAAATCTTTCATTCCTTAATTCTACGCTACTGGAGCGGCCTCTGCGTCATATGTGTTTAAAATGCTTATGCGCATTAGCCATACCCTAGGATGTGCGTTCACACACACGATCCCCAGCCCCCATTGCTTTACAGCAAGTGCGAGGACCGTGAGATAGATGGCGCTTATCTCAACGGAAATTCATAAATAAAAATGCGGTAGTTTCACATTATAACAGAATCGATGAAAAGGTTCAATAAAAAAACGTTAAGTATCAGTTAAATTACACTTATGTTGGAAAAATCGTTTATATAGGGAGTACGACAAAGGTGTTGCAAGCTGGTGGCACCAATCCGAATCTTTTATGTTGACATTGACGTTGATAGTGCTGCCAACTCTTGCATGGTGGTAGGCACCATTAGCTTTTATTAAGATTGCAAAGAATCCTAATCTTAGCTAATGGACTACATAGAATCTTCGACAAATAATATCCGTTTAGTGTACTTATGTTTTGCGAACTGTTAGCTGTTGTTGTTGAAATTTTTGTTCTTCGATGATTTATTAACTTTAAATTTTCTTTTAAAATATACGACAGCTAACTGAAAAATACCTGTAATATAATGTATAATGTTAAAAATTCTGGTTTCAATTCCCAATTGAAGAATTCAGGATACTGAAATTGTTTTTAATTCATAAAAATTGCCTGTTACCGCTGAAGTATTACTTTTTTTATAAACAGACTGTTTTTGTGTACTTCGCAGAATTTAGGTCTCGTGTACTCGATTATCAATTCGCAGAAATCCCTTGTTGAATAGTCAAATTACGAGTATATTGAGAATTCCAACGATTTATCTTCACGAATGAACAATTATTCAGTTCAACGCTAATTGTTCACCACAATGGAAGTATATTCAGATCAAAAAATACCTAGGACGATTTTGCGATAACCTGAATACCAACATTAATAATAGATATAATCTTTACATTAAAATCGCACAATTAGTAGAAAATACATAACCATACCTGTGCTAACTCGGGGCACGTTCTAGGGATAGGATATCGATAAAAAAGATGTCGATATAATTAAATTAATATATGTGCTATTGAACATTCTCGATTACTATAAAGAGTTTCGATGTCATATCTGATCTGATATGAGGCTCTTAAATTAAGATAATAAAAATATGAGGATGTCATCTCAATCAAAATGTCAATTTACGTATATTATTTACTTTTGTTCATATCTCAAATATTTATTAAATTATTATGAGACTTCACGGCATATCGTTACTTTGAAACAAAAAAGCCTTATATTGACATGCTAGAATAGCAAATACTTGAAAACTAGTCCATTCAATTTCCAAGGCAAGAAGCGGCGTAATTCCGTTTTTCGAGCTGATTACGAAAAGTCGATTTTTTTAAAACTTGCTCAGACTTAGATAGCGCTTTTCGGCTTAGCAGGGCAGTACTGCTGTATTTAAAATATTTTTTGTTTTTACGCAGACGCGCCAATCTTCGACGAGAACACTCCTCCCACCACGGTTGGTGTGGAGAACGAAGCTCTCATCATCGTGCTTAGGGCAGACGGGAACCCTGGCAGCATCACCTACACATGGACGAAGGATGGCCAGCCTATTACGCAGTCGTCGTATAGCAGTTCCAGTTAGTTTCTACACAGTTCCTAATTAGAATTATCCAAAATATAGATATAGGTTATTCGGCTAGAAAAGTCGAATTAAGCAGTGTGTGTCCACGGTCATATTTAGGGCTAGATTCAACTTTTCCTGCTTTTTGGCCGAAGTATTAATAACTATTAGCTTTCAGTTGTTTATTTCACTTAATGTGCAACGAATTTCGGTAATATGTCCGTGACGTCATTGTATCACTCAAATGTAAATGGTAGTTTAATGAAACCCAAACCTAAAGATTAAAACATCTTTTGTGAATTGCTGTATTTATAAAAGAAAAATTCATTGCTATGATATTGAAGAAAACATCATCATCCAAATGTTCAATTTTAAATTAATAGTTAAGAGTAAGTTTTTCCTTGCAATTTGAACTTGAAGTACTATTTTATTACGATCAAAATAATTTTAGCCAATGTTACTAAATTATAGGTTAACGTGGGCAGATTTTTCGTTTGGAGTGTATCCATTGTCCAAATGTCTATGTCACTAAAATTTCGTGTCTTCCAACAGACGATCGCATCGTATCCGAAGGCAGCATGCTCAACATCACCCGCCTGACCCGCAACGACGCCGGAGTGTACACCTGCGAAGCGGTCAACTCTCAAGGCGCCGCCACAGCTAATATCAGCGTTTCTGTACATTGTAAGTCTTTAATTTCTTCCTTAGTCTTCTTTCTGCCTCACTTCTTAATCTTTACCCGATTCAACTTATTTCTACTCTTGCGTTACCATTCACTCAGTTTCTGGTATTTGATAACTTGGATCCAATGATACACCTTTTTCTGTTTAAATTGATATAAAATTATGTCGTTAATTTTAGCGTTTCAGAATATAATTATGGTTATATTATTATAAAGATGGTAACTAGCTTTTTTATTACAGATTCTGCTAGCGTAGTCACTGTCAGTCAAAATGGCATAGCCAATTCTGGTGAAGATGCAACACTCGCTTGTACTGCTACCGGTAAGTGACCAAACTAACAACTGAATCCAAAATTATCCTTACTTATATGAATGCTACTTGAAATATAGTTAGTTTGTCTTTTTTCCACGTTTAACGCAGCAATTGATTGGCGGGATTTTTCAATAAAGGCTCGAGACTTTGAGAGAAAGGGATAAAAATACTAGGCTAGGCGGACGAAGCCGCGGAAAAATTCTATTTTTAATAAAATAATTAATTAACCAGACAAGTTCCTAAAGTAGGTAAATATAAAATCATGTCTCAGAATCGTTTTTTTTTTAACTAAAATCATATTTTGTTCACAGGCAATCCTCTAACACCCGACGATATACGATGGGAACGAAAAGGGTACAACTTCAAAACTAGAACTTCGAAAACGTTTGATGCCAAAAATCTAACAAGTTATTTAGTAATAAACCAAGCTACAAAAGAAGATGTAGGCACATTTGAATGCATTGTAAATAATGGTATAGGCGATAGAGAGAGCAAACAAGAAGTTATGTTAGTAGTTAAGACTCAACCGACGATGGATACGGCACCTAATTTAAGCAAATCCGCGACAAATATAGGACAAGTTGGAAGACTAATTTGCAAGTAAGTGGAACTCGAAACTGATAGCTGACTTGTAGACGATATAATTAATAAACCGCCGTAATTAAGATCATATGACAATGCCTCCATTGCACTGTAATCTAAATCCTACACTGTAATTTATCTTGTATAGCTAATTTGAGATGAGGAATGTAATTTGAGAGCCGTCGAAGTAATTGCGTGTAATTAACGTTATATTCATAAAATTTCCCAGTAAATTTAGACATAATTACTTTTGTCTCAATATTATTTATTCAAGTATAAGTTTATTTCATTCTAAGTAGTTCCTTGATAAAATATAAGTTTTAACTAAATACTATAATGCATTAAATAGCTTGGTTACGAGTATTGAAGTAGTTACACTTGTAATAACTAAAAGTACATTATTTTCATTTGTAATAATTAATATTTGTATCGAAAATACTTCAATCTATTAATATCTGTCTACAATGTATGTTTTAAATATAAATGATTGAAATAAAGCTGACTTTATCATCAAAATCTTCCAGATGTAAATCCGCACCAGCCCCAAGCTTTACATGGTCCAAAAATGGGGCAAAGTTACCAGTAAACACTTCAACCAAATACTACGCAGAATACCACAAGGTGGACCCGGTGACCTACATGTCCATTCTGTTGATCAACGATGTTTCTTCATCTGATTATGGGTCCTACGTTTGTGATGCTAGGAATGAATTGGGTTTCGACACGGCTAAAGTGAAGTTGGATATCACTAGTGCACCAGGTGAGATACAAATACCAAAACTACCGTGAGTCTCAGACAGCAAAATGGGTACACTACAAAACTCCGACATTTTGTTTGTCCGAATGCATCATTATTCCGAAAATGAGAGTTCTGGAGTTTTATTTTTTTGGGTTAACATGTAACCCTAACCTAATTAAATTGTGTCACATATCATCCACAGCAAATATCATCGTGTGGCGTGATAGCGCTTGCGGTATTATGAAAATTTGGAATTATGATGGATTCGGATAATTGAAACTTCGGCATTATTGGGTGTTCCGCATTAATACCTGCGAAATGGGTTTACTCACGTCGCAGAAGACGAATATTTATTTATTTAGTTATTTATTTATTAAGGTTCACCAACAGTTATTACATCCAAACATTCATCAGATTACAATCTATAAGGAATTACGATATATCGCTCGACATGTTTATAACCAAGCTCGGTTGGTCGCCGCCGACTGATCGGCTCTCCTGATTATGAACGCGAACCGATTCGAAATATGTCGAGCGATATTCGATTTCTACGACGTGACTAAACCCGTTTCATCAGTAGGTTTTCTTTTTTTATTATTATTTTATTATTTATTTATCTCATGCAATGCTTACATTTGGTACATTTATCTTACTTTCGCCAAACATACGTTTATTGGCGAATGCTGCGCTCACTTTTATAACTACGTTTGTCTACAAATGTACCTAATTAAGTATATAATAATTAGAGTATTCTCTCATATATAGTTTGACCTTAGTAATATTACAAAGGTCAAACTACATACTGATTTTAAAATAACTATATAGTTATGGGGTATTTATTATTAACTGATCTAGTAGAAACTTTTTTATCTTAACTTTAAAAACATTAAACACATAATTAGATTATTTAAAAGTATATTTTAATTTAATGTATATTTTAATGTAGCAACACTCGATCTCTTCCGTCAACGCCTCCCACGCGTTAACATGTACTCGCAGTTTTTAATAGAAATAAATTCTAATTTACACAGTTTCGGACTTTAACTTACATCAAAAGACCCAACATTTGGGTATGTTTTTTAATTAGGGGCAAGTGTACCTGTGGACGGTGGTGGAAGTGTCCACAGGTTCAGCACTTGCCCCTATAGTTGTGTTGAATGGAATGGGTAGAATGATCAGTAATTTATTCATTTATGATTGTATTCTGAAGAATAGTTGGCTTCATTATTGGAGTTCGTTTTAAAATCGAATTAATGACGTTTGTAAACAATATCTCAATTTAATGATATATCTTTACGTACTCAAAAATTTTGCACATTGATTTAGTAAACAATAATGGAGTTCAAGTTTTGTAAAATGATTTATTTACTGAGTTTTATAAAGTGTAATATATTTTCAGATCAAGTGATGTCAATATCAGTGACCAACGTAACCTATAACTCCGTGACCTTGGAATGGGCACCAGGATTCGACGGGGGCCTTATGTCGTGGTTTAGGATTAGATATCGGTAAGTGTATCATTTAAAAATATACATTATTTTCTATAGTTTTTTTTTTTATAATTTTTAACACTTCCAGCTTTCATCCAGGGTGGTTACTCCGATGTTCGAAATTCGTCGTATCGTGCCATCCCGCTCAATCAAATATTGTTTTACGCGAGATCGAGAGGGATTGGCACGTTCTAAACTTCGAATTTCTGTCTTCGGAGTAGCCCTTTAAGGCTGTAATTTTTTTAATGGAGTATCCGAACAATAACATCCATTCATGTGAATGAGGTGTCATTCAATCTTAGTTGATCACCTAAAATATTATCATCATTGGATCATAACTATCTTGGCTAAAATACTAGTCTAAGCATTTGTTCTTAGACTAGTCTTCGGAAATCTTCGGAAACAAATTGGAGTTTTCGAAGATTTCCGATGACCGGTCTTCAGTTTTTAGCTTCATCCTGTGATCCTTAAACAGGTATATGAATTTATTTCATATTTACAGCAAACCATATGAAGAAACGTACAGGTACGAAGATGTGACACCCAGAAATGCAACCTCATTCACGATAAGTGGATTGGAAAAGAATACAGACTATGTCTTCTCAGTGATGGCGATTAACAGAATGGGACAGAGCAAATATCGGCCCGACGACACCAAAGCAACAACACTAAGTAAGTATATTTGTATTTCAAAATTATCGTGAGACACCTTTAATAAATATAACAACGGTTTAAAATTGTCAGGAACGGCCCGAAATGTTTCGAATTCATATGGAGCTTATACCTCATTAGGGGCAGCTATCCGTGCTACTACGCGACTCGCGTCCCACTCCGACCATTTGTTGGACTGGTTAGTGGGGCCGCGAGTCGCGTAGCAGCACGGATAGCTGCCCCTGATGAAGAGCTCCATATGAGTTCGAAACATGTCGGGCCGTTCCTGACAGTTTACGTGAGTTTAAACCGTTTTTAGAATTAATTGTAATTTAGCCGAAAATAGGCGCATTGTAAGACGTCGAGTTGCGGAAAACTAGCCCGCGATAACCTATAATGTAGGCCAAAATATATTGCAGTTAAACCACTGGTCATTTTAGATCATTTCGACTTTTGTATAATTAGACTCGCACAACGTGAGGTAGTATGTTTGTTTTTAACGCTATTAGTTAGGTATTTACGCAACAAAAGACGGTGCTATACAAAACGAAGAGGAAGCCATACAAATGTCGAACTGACTTCCTGTCAAAATTAAAAAATATGAAAGATTTTAATTTGAAACTGAAAAATAATGTTAAAAAGTGATATTGTATTGCAGTCCTGTTTGTGATCAACGAATTTATTTTTTGTAGGTATTTTTAAGTATAAGTGTGTAACACTTGTCTTTTGATCAGATCTGCTTTTTTCATACCATCAAAATAAGAAAAAATAAAGCAGACTTTATAAAAGAACAATTACTACGGCTCAGTAAAAGGTTATTAACTCTAACAAAAATGAGAAATACTTCAAAGAAATGCAATTCCGTTTGATGGTTTTTCACAAAGAAATCTTTGTAAATAATTAAGGAAAAGGTATTAATTATTCAGAAGGCCTTTCAACCGATGAGCTAATTTCGTGTTGTTCTAAGCAGATATAATATTAATTAGTAATGTAATACTAAATGTAAAAATGTCCAAAAGATAATATTGGGCGGTGACCCGAATCTTCAAGAGTAGGTAAATTATGAAAGTGACATTGCAAAATATTATATTTTAAATAGTTTTTTTAAAGTATAACTTTGATTATCACTTGTGCTGACTTAACGTACAAAATACTTACTCTTAGAGTTTCAGATAAACTATAAAAATTTAACTGAACTAGCGGTGTATACGTTTATAATATTTGGTTTTCACTTAATGATATTTATTTCTTTTCTTGTTTTTCATTACAAGGTAAGGTAATTATAGGTAAAAAACGTTTATATTATCGACGCTTAAGAATCAATTTTTTTTTTAACGGCACAACATAGTGGCTCTACTTCGCCTGATGGTAAGCAAAAAGGGGAGCCCAAGTCGCAATGGCAACTGACGAGAAACCAATATAATATTGTCTAAGTAACAAAAAAAAATTAGACGATTATGGCATTCTATTCGTTTTTTTTCTGAACCTCACTGCATGACTAGGTAAAAAAATGTCAAAAATGTTAGAAGGTATTGAATTCTAAAGCGTCATTTGTAGTTTTGACCTGTTCAAATAGACAACGCAGATTTACATCTTTTTCTCAAACATGCAATGAAATGTCTTCATTACGTGCATTATAACAGGCCTTAGTAGTATCATGTTTCGGGCGGAACAACTTTGAAGTCTCACGTTTCGGGCGAAACAACTCGAGAGATCTGTAAAGGAATTTCATATAAAATTAAAGGCTAGGCCAGGATTCTTTTTCTATACATAGCGTCTGTGTTCATGAACAGACTAAACAGCTGAATTAGGTATATTATATTTTTGAGTGGTGTATTTTTTATCTCATTGCATATGCTTGCGAAAAGCACTATACATACCGAGCCGTGAAAAGGGCTAGCTAGCTTCGTATCATCATCCGGTCTATACCTATCCACCCGGCAAGCCCTTCTTTCGCAGTGTCTGCAGTAATGATTTTAAATTCTCGTATGTGTTGTCTAATCGAATACTCTTCTATATATAAGAGGTTCTGTAGTAAAGTTTCTTACCTATCAGACACAATAAAAAATCTATGAACAGTGGGACATTCTGTTTGATTTATAAATAAGAAGTCAATTAAAAAAATACGTTTTTTTTCACGCTGCTACAGACTTTGTCCCATCATCAGTACATTCGAGCTCAGAAGAGTACAACTACAATGTACCAGGCGTTTTCATTATAACTGGTACAATAGTTGGTACAGCATTAATATTACTGAATGTACTCTTGATAGGATTCTGTCTACACAGGAGGACAAATAAAAGGATCAGAGGTGTGACCATAAATTTGTTGATGTTGTTTTTAGCTGCTATTTTGTTATTTGTGTTTAAAAGACTGATTTTGACAGTGTGCGTGTTTTAATTTGACATGAATTGTTTAGTAATAAACTTATTTAGTTATCAAACAAAATAGTATAAAAAAAATAAAAAAAATGTTTTTATCAGTATGCTACAGTTTCTACTTTCATTGGCCATTTATCTAGATGTTATTTTTGGAAAGTTCTGTATAAAAAAAAAGCAATATTTTGCGAAAATATATCAGTAAACTGTCAATCACGGTCTTTTAATTTGCTGTTTTATTGTTTTTTTTTTTGCTGACTGTTTTTTTTTTCTTTTCTTCAAGCTTCTTCAGAAGTAGGCGAGTTGAACGTAGTGACCACAGAGGTCGTAGAGACCGCAGACGTGTCGAAAAGTGTAGTAGTATATGTGTCCATTACCGGCGCTCTTCTTGTTTTGATAAACGCCGCCCTAGTCGCATGTTTTGTTTTTAAACGCCGTTCTAGACGGTTGAAAGGTGAGTTTATTTTTTATTTTATTTTGACGATCCAATCTTGCCCTTACATTGAAAATGATTATATTTAAATTAAACCATTTAAATGGATTATATCGTGTATATTCAGTATTTGAGCCTCCCAACTTACTGTTACCGTGACCGTTACCGGTACTTACAGTTACCGTTGTCAAAGGTTGTTTTACCGTTGCTAACCTTTGACAACGGAAACATCATCGGAGACTAATGAATTATACGCGATATAATCCGTGTAAATTGTTTAATTTAAATGTGTGACGTAAAATACACAGTCGCGTAAAATACAATGATAATATATTATTTTAAGTTAAATAAAATACGCAAGATGTTTGCATTGCGTACAGGATTGGGTTGCTCGCGTTCTTATGTAGTTATTCTATAGTATTTTTTGTGTGTATCAGTTCATAGCACTCGACTCCTACTGGCTTGCCCATTTTAGAAAATATTCCCTATTGTATTAGAAAACTCTAAATCGATCCCTACTTGTCCAGAAATTTAATTTTACGCCACGCCACCAATGTGTTTTACATTATAACAAGGAAAAACCATCAGAGAACTCAGAAATGCGCTTTGATTGTCTCATAATTTGAGTTGAGTACCGAATTTTCTGTTGCTAACAGTTGTATTTAGTTTTTTTATCAAACCAAATTTATTACAAGACAATATCATTAATATCGCAACATACTGAGAAAGTATGTGTGCCACTACGCACATAGCCAGATGATTGAAACCATTAAATACTACACAACAAAATTCTCAAAGACTTTTGAGGTTCTGAATAAAGGTTAAATGACGGTACGACCCATTGCGATAAAATCTCATTCCGTTTTAAAAGCAAAATTTCTAACTAGAAAAAATTGAAAAGTTTTAAAAGGTCCATAAATAAAAGTGCACTTGAAACTTTGCGTCCAGCTGCAAAGTTAGGTGTTCATTTAATTTAGTGGTGGCTAAAATGATTCGTTTTTGACTATGAAAGCAAGCTCACTTTCACCTCAATTTTTACGTTATATTAGTATTGATTCGGAACGCTTCTCGTGACAAGTATATTTTGGCGCCTTTATGATGATTAAATGATAATTTAGTACAGAACTTTAATTAGTTTAAATCCTTGCTTTATTAATGTAACTAATAAAAATCTTTGCCGTAGTCGGGCAACAAGTACCTAGAGTCCTATATGACTATCTGTGTATGCAAACTACCCGTGTATTAAAAATAATTGGAATCCATCCTGTAATTATGCTGCAAAGACTTTATGGACGGGATTTACTCGTTTCGCAAAGTTGTGTGGGATAAAACGTTTTCAAAGGAGAAATATTATTGCCACGCAGACAAAGCCGCGACTAAAACAAATGTAATTTTAATTCTATTTTGAAATCGACTGTAAAATGATTGATGCATCATTCTGACCGCCATTCACAGCAAGAAGCCATACAGTTTCAACAAAATATTTCGAACCTTATTTCAACCCCATTAGTGCTGGAATTTCAACCCCTCGTTAGCATTTAATGATTTAGTACTCGCGACGATTAGTGTACTCAACTATGAACTGTGAGATAATCGGATTTAATTGATTACCCTTTGGAATTGCAGTCAATTGAGGTGCGCCGTTTATTTTATGCACGCATGGCACCCCATTAAATATTTTCTGACTTTATGCTCTTTATTTTATGAATATGATACTAAAGAAAAGTATGAATAGTGGACTTTGTGCTTTACTTTCTTAACTTAAATGTGTTTTTTTTTTGCGTCATCGCTGCTATTATCCTCAAAAAAATTATTGGCTTAAGTATTTTAGAAATCAATTAATAAATATTAATGAGGAGTACTTTTAGTAACTCATGATCAAGCTATATTCATAAACTCCTGCAATGCTGATCTACATAATAAATTACATTTTATGTTAATTTTCAATTTACAAAATCATATTTAAATAAAACAATTTAAGTGGATTAGATTCGCTTGTATTACAAAATCATCCCCAAATTTCACTATTTCAACCCCAAACTTCAAATTTTCATCCCCAAACTTCACAATATACATTTTTTCACAGAACAAGCCGGCCAAGCCTCAAAATCAGCGACTATAGAGATGTACGCCCCGTCATCATACAACGACACGATGACCGGGGAAACTCTAAGTTCTGTTTCTGAAAAGTCTGAAACCTATTCTCAAGATGAGGGTATGGATGACAGGCAGCCGCCGCCTATTCCGGAGGTGCCGTCCATGCCAAACAGGCATATGTTACAGGTAAATATATAATTATACTACATTTTTAGTTTAGATCCAATTTTAGTTGCACCTTTGGTAATAATTCAGTGAATAAAGGATTTTGACCTTACAAACGGTCCGGTAGTTTTGAATTTTTGATATGTTGTCTAGGATGGTTAGTCAGTGTTTAAAATGCAAAATGCACAATTCCCCCCCCCTCCGCGCCCGCCGCCATATTGAAAAAACCGGCACTCTCTTCATATTTTTGCTCATATCTTCCTTTAGGAGCATTTTAGCTAGAAGAAAGCTTCAACAATGTTATAGAGAGTTAAATTTACTACATTTTCCATTTTATATTTTGTTTCTAAGACAGATAGTTACGGAGATATGCACATTTAAAAAAACTTAAGAAATTGCAATTTCCAACTCAAAAACAAACTTCTGGATTATATCTTCGTTTAGGAGCATTTTAGCTAGAACAGTGCTTGGGCAATTTTGTAGAGAATTAAATTTACTATAATTTACATTTCAAATTTTGTTTCTAGGACAGATAATTACGGAGATATGTAAAAAATAAAGACACATTTTCCGAAAATGTATGTAAAAATGGACATGAATTTTATAAGCAATTATATTTCCTACATGTTTTAATTTGTCCTAGACTAGTCCGTAACTGAATGACAGCGTTCTAAACCAAGAATTTTGAGAAATTTTCGAAAAATTCGACTTTTCCTGTTTTTTAAATGTGCATATCTCCGTAACTAACCGTCCTTGAAACAAAATTTGAAGTGTAAATTATAGTAAATTTAATTCTCTACAACATTGCCCAAGCTTTGTTGTAGCTAAAATGCTCCTAAACGAAGATATAATCCAGAAGTTTGTTATTCAGTAGGAAATTACGATTTTTTACGTTTTTTTTAATGTGGATATCTCCGTAACTATCTGTCCTAGAAAAAAAATATAAAATGGAGAATGTAGTAAATTTAACTCTCTATAAGATTGTCGAAGCTTTATTCTAGCTAAAATGCTCTTAAAGGAAGATATGAGCAAAAATATGAAGGAAGTGCCGGTTTTTTCAATATGGCGGCGGGCGCGGAGGGGGGGGAATTGTGCATTTTGCATTTTAAACACTGACTAACCATCCTAGACATCATATCAAAAATTCAAAACTACCGGACCGTTTGTAAGGTCACACATAGTACTTTAGTCTCTATTCACCGTATTATAATGCACAAATTGAGAATTTGTTTTATACTGATCAGAAGCCTAACTTTGTAAGATCTCCTTTAAGCGTTATGGCCCATACCTTATCCTGTAACCATCACAGGTTTGACAGTTTATTTGCCCTTCAATGCAAATATTGTGCTATACATTTTAATACACTAGAAAGTTACTGAAAAAAATAAAAACATTTCAACGCAGCCATTCACAGGGGCAATTCGAAATAAATTAAAAACTTGACTAAGGGTATGGAGTAGAGTGGAGGTGTAAAAAATTAGTATAGAAGTTACGTCAAAATTCAAATATAGAACACCAATTTGTATACAGACACGTTACTACTAAATACACGTAGTCCTTTAGTTTATTTTTTCACCTATATCCTGTCATTACTATAGCAGCCGCCAGGTTAATGATAACTGTGAAACCAAATCCAAAATAGCACTGCTTTCCAGAATTCCCCTTGCATTTCTAACACACTTTTGTTCTCCTCAGCAAACCGACGCTTACCTAATGGACGACCAGGGTTTAGTCATTCCCCCTCCGCTGGACTACCCCCCACCCAACTACGCCGTGTACGAGGGTGACCATGCCAGAACACTACCACACCCGCATAGACATAAAGATATGAGTGGGCACAGTACGCTTGGAAGGAGTGCAGGTAATTGACAAGCTTGCAAACAGCAATGTTCGCATTGTTGTGTTCCGGTGTGGGGGTAAGATAGCCGGTGAAATTACTAGCATAGAGGCATTCCATCTTCGTCCTCCGGGTAGGCAAGCACTTGTGACTCCTCTGGTGTTGCAGGTGTTTATGGGCGACGGTAATTGCTTTCCATCAGGCGATACGTTTGCTCGTTTGCCCCCTATGACAAAAAAAAAAAAAAAAAGCTTGCTTACCTCAATCCCCCCTCCACTGGTCTACCCCCCTGCCAGCTACGTAACTACCTAGGACACTACCACACCCACACAGATAATGATATGAGTGGGCACAGCACGTTTGGGAGGAGTGCAAGCAATTGACAAGCTTCTTTATACCCAGCAATAGACCCACCACTAAAGATTGGGAAAAGTGTTAAATTTAAGCCTAGACGATGGTCACTCCAGTTTTAAAAAGAATTGCTTTGTCATGCCTTAAAAGGCATGACTAAAAACCGTTGTCATGTTAAAGTTACTTACTCTACGTAAGTTTGTAGATCGTTAATATGTGTCAAGTTTACTTCACTTGTTTCTTAAACGATAGTTTTCCAAAAATACACAAAGTTGAGACTAGAAAAGGAGCGGAAAAATTAATTATTACGTGTTTTTGTAATTTTGTTCCTTGACAAAAAGTCACAGTGGCAAGCCTCTATTTACAGAGACATATGGTTCACACGTCAAACTGGGACAGTGAACGTTTGTAAAAGTGTAGTTTATACAGTACTACGTATGGTCTGAAATTCAACGTTTTTCTGTATCCACAGGCAAGACTACCTACGTTCCAGCGCCGTCGCCAATGCCTCCTCTAGACGGCTCCTACTACAACATGTCTTCCGACCGCTACCTCTCCTACCCGCCGCTCATCGGTGAATACTTGCAGCAACAGGTGGGTTTCAACTTCATCATTCCCTTGCCCTTTTCCCATTTATTTAAGGACATCACATCACATTTTCTTCCTCAATTCTTCCCTATTAATTGTTATCTCGTCGTTTACTTCCTTCTTATTCACATCATCTTTCACGTAATACATCCGAGTTTTCAATCTCATCATTTTTAACCCCCGACGAAAAAAAGAGGGGTGTTATAAGTTTAACATGTGTATCTGTGTATCTGTGTATCTGTGTATCTGTGTATCTGTGTATCTGTGTATCTGTGTATCTGTGTATCTGTGTGTCTGTCTGTGGCATCGGAGCGCCCAAGCGGATGGACCAATTTAAGTGCGGTTTTTTTTAATCGAAAGACTTTTCCGTCGAGATGGTTCTTAGCTATGTTTGGTGGAAGTAGGACCAGTAGTTTCCAAGATATTCAGCTTTAATTGGAACAAGTGACAAGATCTCAGCCAATATTGAAGCCAAGGATTCCAAATTTTGGTTAAATATTAAGTATTATTAGCATTTTCTATATCACTCACTAAATGAGGATCTCATGATGACCAGGTAGTTGTTAATGGATCTCAGCCAATATTGAAGCCAAGGATTTCAAATTTTGGTTAAATGTTAAGTATTATTAGCATTTTCTATATCACTCACCAAATGAGGATCTCATGATGACCAGGTAGTTGTTAATGGATCTCAGCCAATATTGAAGCCAAGGATTCCAAATTTTGGTTAAATGTTAAGTATTATTAGCATTTTCTATATCACTTACTAAATTAAGGTCTCATGATGATCAGCTAGTTGTTAATGGATCTCAGCCAATATTGAAGCCAAGGATTCCAAATTTTGGTTAAATGTTAAGTATTACTAGCATTTTCTATATCACTTACTAAATTAAGGTCTCATGATGACCAGGTAGTTGTTAATGGATCTCAGCCCATATTGAGGCGAATAATTCCAAACGCTGGATAAATGTTGTTTTATTAGCATTTTTCTTATCACTCACTAAGTGAAGATCTCATGATAATCATCTAGCAGGGCTGGACTAAGCGGGCCAGGGCCCCTAGGCACTTGGCATTTAGGGGCCCCTCCCCTATAAGGAGAACATTATTATGGTACAAGTCCTGCGTCTGGGACTGGGTCCCTAAGACTAGCTGGGCACCTAGGCCCGGGCCTTGTGAGCCTAGGGGTAAATACGGCCTTGCCATCTAGTTGTGAAAGGATCTAAGCCAAGAATTTCAAATGTTGGTTAAATGTTAAGTTTATTAGCGTAATCAACAATTTAATAAAATTTTGACAGTACAATAATTTGGTACCATGCAGCTGAAGATGGCCGTAGGAACTCCTTAACAGCACAGAATAAACCCATGGTGTTTGGGCTCGTCTGATTGTTCTTGATGAGCAATTAACGTTTGTGTAAGAAAGTACAGTCGATATTAAACCGAGTCCCAGTAAAACTTTTTTAATTTCCGTCACAATATTGGGTCACTGTTCTTAGTTTTGCAATTCTGCTAAAGCTGAATTGTCATTAGGACTATTGAACAGGTTCCTTTGATCGAGGTCACAAATAGCAACACCTTGCAAGATTTTAACGCGACTAAAGGACACGTAAGCTTTAGCAAAAGTACTCGCCTAAGTTAATAACAGCTTTTTAGGATTCTGTAGTCAACAAGGAACCCTTATAGTTTCACCATGTCCGTCCGTCTATCTACGGCTAAGCAGAGACATAGTGGTAGAATAAATTTTTAAAAACTATATTCTTGTGTACCTTACCTACACGTAAAAAAGTGGGGATGTAATATTTTTTAACGGTTTATCCCATGGTGTGGATTATCGATGATTAGGTATTTCAAAACTAAGTCAAGTCACCAACTGCAATTTTTATGGATCTAAGTAAGCCACCCGTACTATTTGGACCCTGTAGAATGGAAACCTGGTTCTGTTTTAGGCCATAAGTAGCAGGTTCTTTCAACTCATCCAGTGCATTTAAAGTATGTATTTTGATTGTCTTGGCTAATAACTTTGTTAACGATTTTTTCCCAGAATGTTGCTAAAGGCCAATTTAAATTTTAGAGAAGACGGCTTTCGTTACCACTGGCTTGGGATCCTGTTGTCGTACACATAGTCAAGGATCAAGCTCGAGGAAAGACTGGAAACTATGGACCATAAACGGTGTAAAACCAAAAAAGTGTTAAATGTAGTAAATTCCGGAAAAAACATCTGTTTGTTTAAAAAATATGAAATAAAAATAAAATTAAAAATTTAAAAACCCCCGACATGAGAACCTGTAAAAAGAAAGAAATAAAATCTACGAAATGTGCCTTTACAATGAACAGTAGAAAAAGAATCCAAGCTTCGTTGCGTCGGGGGACCGCTAAGTAAATGAAATGCAATGTACTTAAAATCGTAAAGTGGGAAGCCCCAAATAAAATGCATACTTACAATTTTGCGTTGAAAAATATAGTTCATTTCACTTAGGTTAGGTACTTAGCGGTCCCCCGAACGCAACGACGCTTGGATTCTTTTTCTACTGTTCATTGTAAAGGCACATTTCGTAGATTTTATTTCTTTCTTTTTACAGGTTCTCATGTCGGGGGTTTTTAAATTTTTAATATTATTATTCTTTTGGAAACTCTACTAGACATTCTTTTAATGAGAAGAAGATTAAGAAGAAAGAAGTAGTTATTGGCTAATATTACTCCCGTTATATAAAATTCCGTGTTCGTTGTTTCATTTTGTTGTCCACGTTTTCTAACCGCTTTCTCATACTCTAATCAACGCTGGAACTTTTCTCTACTAAAAACCCCGTTTCACAGTGTAACTAAAACCTATTTCACAAATGTGACGACGTCAATTATATCTTTAAGGTCACATCTTACAAATAACTGTACATGCATACAATATCAGCAAGTACTAGAACCCGATACCTTTGGTTTACTGATCCAACATCTTAACTTTACGTAGGTATATTGAACTGCAGTATTCCATTGTACATTGTGCATTTTGGTATCTATTTCAGTTTCGAAGGGTATTAAACTGGGAATCTATGAAACGCATTATACATATTCACATTTCAACGACAATTAAGTGAAATAGGAGTCTAGTACTTAGTCACGTGGTCATTGTTACAGCATTATTTTTGATCACTAAAAAGCATTTTCTTCACAGCAATCTGGTCGTACCCCCACACCACCGCAGCAGTACGGCGCGGCGCCGCTACAGAAACACATGCTGAATGGAATGAGCGGGTCGCCTTCTCATGTGGCCAGCCCGCCTATGAGCTATGGACTTGATGGTAAGGGATAACCCAAAAAACTAGCTGACAGATACAAGTCTTAATCCAAAAAATTGACACTCCTTCCCAAAGTTTGTTGGTCCATTTTAGGTCGGATAAAGATCTGACATTCTGAAAAGTAAATGTACTCTGTAACAAGTATGCACATATTACTATTTTCCGTGACCTTGAACCAGTCAGCGCAAAAATCGTCAAAGTTCCGTTTTCACTTACTGCAATCTTCTTAAAACTCACAACACAAATGTTTTTTCAGTACACTAAGTGTAAACACGCCTTTATAAGATGACAACGTCCGAAGTATCATTGTCATCATGTCAATAAATGATAAAAATAATGTTAAAGTATCACTAGTATTTGAAGGGCTAAGGTGAAGAGCTAAGTCACAATTGCAAAATTTTAAAATAAAATAAATTGAGGTTGTGAAATCACCTTACGACCTAAAAAATACATCGTTCACCCTTGTTTTATCTAGTCATATTATTAACTGAGTTATGTTATAGCTGTAGACTAAACACATTACAATTTAAAATAAAATTGATGCTAGTTTTTCCCTTTATTTGTGTTGGATCTTCCAAGTCAAGCCGAGTGTTTATTGACTTTGCGTTAAACTTCATAGCGATAAACAGTTTAATAATGCGTTAAACTTTTACTAACGTATAACCTGTTTTGTGAACAGTGCCTCTGGACCGGCAGTCCGCAGGCGGCACGCTGCGTAGACGCAACGACAAGATGGCCGCCGTGCCGCCGCCAGACGTCACCGTGCTGCATCCCGGGTGCAACCAGGTACAACCAGCAACCCCTTTCGACTATATAGTCCACTGCTGAACACAGGCCTTCCCCATAGCTCTCCACCAACTACCTTTTGCCACTAGCATGAAAGTATCTATTATATAGTTATATCAAAAAAAACCGGCTGTCGTAGCTCGTTGAAAATTTTCAACAAGCTTCAAAAAAGAAGGAGGTCATTATAAAAACGGTTTTAACTCATGTAAAAATTGTCAGGGACGGCCCGACATGTTCCGAACGTATATGGAGTCTTCATCAGTCGCAGCTATCCGTGTTGCTAAGCCACTCGCGGCTCACTCAGTGTTTTTATAATTATTAAAAATATCTTACGATAGTATTAGTAATATTACTAAAGAAATTATTTTACCACTAGTCGATGCTACGGGTGACCAAAGGGCTGGTTCATGCCTATGCCAAAAAATAGCCCTGGCCCAAAATGCTGAATACAGCATGGTAATGCAGCCAGCCTCTTGGGCACCCTCCCGGTCGACACCGAGTCCGTTTTTTATTTATAGTTAGGTTTAGTTAGGTTCATATATATATATATATTATGTTCTTAGTTTTAATTGTTTTTACCACTGTGTATAAACCAAGAACTAAAGGGTTGTCAAACCAGTTTGAACAGCTAGGCAACATTCAAACCTTCCGGTCTAGGCACTAACGTTTCAACCACATTTAATTACTCGTTCATTAAATTTTCACGTCTTCTGGCTTACCGGGACAGAATGAAGCTTATTTGATACGTCATGTTGCGAAAATATTCTCCTGCCTTTTCGCAAATGTGTTTTTCGCCGAAGGTAATCATTTAGCTGAATTTTGACTTCGCAGAATTTTTATACATCTGTAGTGAAAATGATTTCATAATTCTTGCAAATATCATATTCTTGATTAGGTTAGGTTAGGTTAGGTTTGTTTTATAACAATCCCAAAGCCGATTTGCAGTATAAATCAAATTAATCATGACGTCATCACAAAATGATAGCTTTAATATAGGACTTCAGGTTGTCACCTTTATCTATGGAACACGCTTCTTTTTTATGACGGACGATAACGAGGTACAAAACCATACAATAGTACTGTTTTATTTAATACGCACATAACGCCAACCGTCTTGTAGTGACGCCTACAGATCTTCTACATCTATGAAAAATTCACTTTATTCATATAATTATTACTGTAAACACTGATTTGGAGAAGAATCTCTACATGTATCAATTACCTGGTTATAATATAATTTTCATAGTTTTGAGTATAAAGACGAAAAAATAATTACTGTTGAGTTTCTTTCGGCTTTCTTCTCAACAGCGGTCTCCTCTTGTGTAAATTCAGATTCTATATATTGTAATAGTACCCTTGTGATCTACTTACAGAATAAATGTTTTGATTTTTATTTTGATTTTGAAGGATTATAAAACATTAACACACTGGATTGTTATAGAATTTAAAACTAACGTTTTCTTTTGTTACAGCACCAGCTTTCGCAAACGCCAGTCCCGAAGCAACCGCAGTCGATCCTGAAAGACCCGTCGAGACACAAATACGGCAACCAATATGGCAGCCCCATATCTTCCAGCACGCCCCAAAGCAACTCGAGTCAAATCCTCACAGTCCAGAACCTAACCTCAGACGTACCACAATACGGTACTATTAGAAAGGAGAACAAAAAACAAAATGTTACTATAGACGAATCTTATAATAAAAGAAGTGAAACACACGTGGTTTAAGATTAAGTGTTAGTGTTTGTGTAAATATATGTAGTTAATGTAGATAGAGTTAAAAATTTATTAAATGTGATAAGTGATGGACACTGTAGATAGAACGAAGGTGAGTGAATTGAATGTGTTTGGTGCACTAGGGCGTAACGAGCCGTTTTGAAACCTCAGATATTGGAACGGACTAAAAAAGAACTCATATCTGGGCATCTTGATATAGAAAAGATTAACCAATAATAATTCAGTCACTGGGAGAATAATAAACTGTGGACTTGTTTTGGTTTACTATTGTTACTAGCAAATTGTTATAGACTGATAATATTGGTTAAAGTAAACGCTCAATGTTAGTTTTTCTCGCTACAATAACTTACTTTTCACTGCGAGTGAACAAAAATATGCTGAATATAATATGTAGGTGCAATTCGGTCTTGTAACGTGCGTGTGAAATCCTTTATCGGCTTCATTTGGATTTAGAATTTGTGCATCTTCGGTCAATTTTGCATCTGTTTTAGATCCAAATTGGTCAGATGTTATGCTAGGTAATACGGTGACGTACATTGTTGTATTTTGAAGCTAAGGTGTGGAATATTTCAAAGTCATGCCATCTCTTCTAAATAATAGATCGGGGTGGAGAATTTTGGGATTTAAATGTATAAACATGACACATTTTTATTGATACACCTTAAATTCAAGAATCTTAATAAAAATCTTAGTATTTAATGATCATGAGATTTGAAATAAATACTACGTTTTTCGTTAAAATATGAAATTCTCCATCGCGAACTGTTTACGTTTATTAGATAGACGTTTTTATAATAGCAATTGGTCAATTTAATGAGCGTATCTTTTATTTCTTAATTTATTCGTGATAAGACAAGTTATGTACAGTTATTTTTAATAAGATGGCTGACTTTGCATGGGTGTTGCAAGTAATTGGTTTAGCAAGCATTTTACGTAACGTGGATAATTCAAGACAGAGAATAACACAAGTTACCAATAAGCGGAAAATTTAAGTGTCAAAATATTTTGACGCAAATTTAAGTGTCAAAATATCTGGGATAAAATGGGCGTGCGGTCTCTATAAAAAAATCGAGCAGTCGAGTGATGCAGTCTAGTACCGGACGTGTTTTCATACAAATGAAAATACTTTCATACAACGTTAAGCAAACTGTCTTACTTTTTGAGCCTTGGAGTGACCTACAGAAATCCGATGATGTTCTAAATTAAAACATTGAAATAGACAAGTAATCACTTGACCTGTATTGTATTGTTAAGCCAATTAACTTGAAACACCCAAAGGTCTCAGTAATGACTAGAGTCATTATTTGTGCGCCAACTTCTCGATGATTGACTGACTTATCAATATTATTGTAAATTTAATTAACGTCCAAACTTAAGCGAATTATTGAAAATACTTCATTGTCCAAATTGTAATCATTTTAGAGTATTATACTAATAATTGATTTCATCTCGAAATGTTTGCCGATTGAAATTAACGTAATTTGTAATGACTCAAACGATTCCCTCGAAGGATCTCTTTTGATTAAGTTTTAATAGATTTTCTTATTAATTGTTAATAAAATTTCTCTTGATCTTTTCACAAAATTTATGGGAAAATTTTGAATTTGCCCGGCGGCGGTTGGATCGTCGTTTGTTTTTAGAATTTTTCTATGGCGGTGTTTTGACAATCGAGATATTCTGAGCTCTCAAAACCGAGATTTTAAATCTCTGGTTTCCTAGTATAGCGGTGCCGTCAGCGGCCAGCGACGGCCATAGGTGGAAGCGGGAGGACCGAGCGTGGTATCTCGCTCTTTCCAATGGCTGTGCTCAGCACAAACGGCACGCTAGAGACGCCAGAGCTTAAGTAACCGAACTAATTATTGTGGCAATAATGAGGAAATGTTTTACCGATTTTAGGAATGACAGTAGTCATTTTTGCTCCTATTTCAAAGATGGATGCTTTGCTTCCTTTGTATTTTCATGATCTCGACTGTCAAACAACCACATACAGATAGTGCATTTATTGTTATTAAATGAAATTGACGTTTGATCTGTTTCTTTTAACAGTCTAGTTTTAAAATGGGTTTCTTGTTGACTACGGAACCCTAAAAACGAAAACGTTGCTTGTTTCCGTTCAAGCAGACGTCGATTTTCAATGTTCCAAGGAATATAAGCATTTTTAAATTACTTTTCGTATCATCTATTTAGGTTTAAGTTAACAAAATTTTACTGCCAAATTTAAATGAATAACGTGTCATTTCTGAATGGCATTATTATTTAAATGAAAAATGTACATTTTTACTAGACTTTATTTTATACATCACCACATGTAAATAAAAGTAATACTCAATCGCGAACTGACAATAAATGTAAGTTTTATTGTTTAATTTTAATTTATCCTGCTTAGATTATTGTAAATAAATTAATTTTATTTTTCTTCTATTACATTAATAGCTTTTCTACTCCCAAATTTAATCGGTTTTAATACAGATACCAAAGTTTTATTAATTTTTATTTTTAAGTTATTAAGCTACTTAATTATTTTTTATTTTATTTTCTTTGTTTTTTTTTTCGAATTTGTAACAAGTTTTTAATCAAATGATACTGCCATGAACTGATTTTATAAATCCTAATTTTGTCTGTTGATTAAAAATTTAATAAGAAATCCATCCAATGATGAAAATACGATTTCATTATACAGAACAAACATATTTGTTGTTACATTTCGAATTTAAATAAAAAACTAATTATAATGCTTTTGTTTTATTTATTTTCCTTTTCTGTTTTTTACAGTTATTCAGAGTTGAGATCCAATTATTAAAAACATATCAATGATTTTTCTGTTAGGTAACAAAAAGTACAAAAAGTTTTTTTTTATTTAACTGGTACTAAAACAGTTTCTTCAACAAGAATAATATTTTTCTTTAGCTCTCGAATGACAAAGTGCCAAACATATTATAATCGTAACTTTTTTTTCTCCATTATTGTACTAAACTTAATCTAGTACTAATTCTAGATAGAAAAAAAAATTGTAGCTGTGTCAGACGTCCCTACGTTAACTTAAGTAAAACTAGTAAATATTAAAATTGTGCCTTATACTTTTATGCCATTTTGAAATTAAAATATCACTTAAAATAATGCCAAAACTTAGATTAAAATACGAACTTTCTAGATTATAAGAGTTCATCATTATAAGTGGAGTAATCCTTTTAAATACATTTTGCTGTTATTAATGAGTTCTTAAATTTCAAAGGTTTTTTAAACAAAGCAAGACTGAAATAAAGCAAATTTAAGTTTTAACCTTCAATTATTTTGTAACCTTTTTTTTTACACATAAGGCTTGAAGCTCAAAACAAAAAAGCATAAAAAGGGTTTTGTTACGATAATTCCATTTCCTGTGTGAAAAAAGTACCATAATCTTTATATTTTATTGAGAAAAACCTATGAGGCTGTTGTTATCTTTTTAAGACAGTTTGACTATAATATATTATATACTTGCTAATTTAAATACAATCTATCTGTAAACCCAAACTTAAACTTCTTGCCATAACGTATAAGAATGACATACTGCCGGACGAAATTGCAATCGGGAAGTGCATGTGCCAAATCTGTCACAAACCCCTTAGGCGAAACAAATTAAAGAAATGACCCAGTTATTCTCAAATATTAGTTAGTCTTTGACGAAGAAAGGCTCATACAAGTCACGTAGCGGTCACAAATTGTTGCTGAAAATTGTAATGCTCACTGTGTGCATAAAATTATTATTGTTTGGCTGTATAGTATTTCTTCCCTTTTTGTTTTCATCTAATTACAATCAAATCATATGCTTAAGACTATCGTCAGACATCTTTACTAATTATAAAAACGGTTTAAACTCACGTAAATATTGTCAGAGACGGTCCGACTTGTTTCGAACTCAAATGGAGCTATCCGTGCTGCTACGCTACGCAATACCATATCGACTGAATCATGTACATGTTTCGATATGGATATGTATATGCATATGGAGCTCTTTATCAGAGAAACAGCCGTATTGATAAGTGACTCGCGGCCCACTAAAAAATGTCGTTGCGTTGCTGACAATTTTTACGTTTCCGTTTCGATAATTATAGTATATCAAAGGTTTCCAGCCTAATGTGTTTAATATAGGATGTCACTGCATATATGTAAACATGCACTCATGCATGCTTAGTATCTGGGTCAACGTTACGGGCTAATTTGGAATGAATACTAGATATGCAATTGGACTCAATATCATAATGACCGTATCAAGTATCTTTTTCCACTACCTGTTACCTCAGAATTGACTCTTACCTTGCGTTGCAACTGCTTAAACTTGGCTGGGTATCAAATCATCGTGCAAGCCTTAGAATTCGAAGTACCATTTCTGAATCTTAAAAATGGGGCGCGGCCGGACTGTTTATGGATGATTTGCGTCCATCTGGTTCTATCCATTCTGCTTCTTAAATTGAACAAAACATGGAAAATTATTGAGTCAACCGTCAGATCACACCAGTTATATTTAAGTTTCATAGGACACACGACGATGATAATATGGACAACTGTGAAATTATGAAATAGAATAGGTCTAATAATGTTCAAAATTATAATTATCTGACTTTAATGACCACAAAAATATAATAAGATCGTATTGAAGAAATACCGGGGTGTTGAGTAGTAATGCAGTGACATCGATTTTATTAATGGATCACTTTTGTTACCCTCAACGTTTACTGACTTTACGTCACACTATGCCGTAAATGGGATTTCCTACCCGCTAAAATCTTACTCCCTAGCCAAGGCAAGACGTAAAACTTAAGACAAACCACGGGCGGTAATTCGTAAAGCTTCAGATTGCATATTTATAGTCCTCACCTTCGGTTCGGGCTACAAACACCTGTGATTTGGGACATTCACGAATCCACCGCCCTAGGTATGTAATGTACTATTAAAGCCCTTTTTTTGTATCCCACTTAAGCTCATCAAAATGTGCTAGTAATTTTCTTTATAAAATATTTTATATTCATTAACTTTTTTGCAATTTAGTCTAAATCGTTGTTGTGATTGATATTATTAAATGAAAAAATACAGGTATGTTTCTTCTCTATCTTAGAGAGGTACAAAATAAATATCAAATACGCATTTTTTTCGTATATTTGTATGTTTGCTTCATCTTAGTTGGTTGTGTAAATTCTTGTCAGAAGACTGATTTTTTTCTTTTATTCAAAACTCAAGAGCTTGTCATTGTAGTGTAAGTGCTAATCGAAATGTTCAAAACATATTGTCAATACAGTTAAATAAAATTAAAATTAATTAACTTATTAAATATGGCAACTCTGAAAATAAAACATGTGTTACCGATAAGGATTACCATTTTTTTTTTGTGTTACCCTTACCTTTTATCATGTTACGTCCCATATATGGGACAAAGAAAAAAACGATTCAAAAAGAAATGTACTGCGATTTTCGCTTTGCCTGAAAAAAAATGGTCATGCAATAAATACAAAATTATTTAATAAAAATTAACGCAAGCAGTCAATTAATTTCAAAGACATGTTTTACTTTCAGAGTTGAAATAAATGTTAAAAGTCATTAAATTTAATTCATCAATCTTTACAAAATATTTTAAAGGACTAAATTAATTAACAACCCGTTGCCAACTTCAAACTTTACTGGAGATACCTTCAGAAGTTTCTAAAACATTTGTGTTTCGTTTTATTCAAGTGTTTGGAACAATTTAACCTTTTCTTTTGATATTTTTAAGCCTAATACGAATTGTAAAAAAAAAAGACTTTGTTATTGCTAGAAAACATCGGATACATAACCTCTATGGATGACATAGCGGATGCTCTGAACAGTTTTTTTTTTTTATGTTTACGTATAACAT
Organism: Apotomis betuletana; assembly: GCA_932273695.1. Lineage (NCBI taxonomy): Eukaryota > Metazoa > Arthropoda > Insecta > Lepidoptera > Tortricidae > Apotomis > Apotomis betuletana. The sequence continues at coordinate 2,447,892 of OW026321.1, read as the reverse complement.
TTATTTTTATATTTTTCTTAATTAATTTACTTACAAAGACTACATTTCAGTTTATACTTAAATCAATGATACAGTCTAACTTTAGTTTTTTTTTATATTATGTTTTACACGATCCACGTATATTGTAGGTGGGGATCGAACCCACGAACTGTACTTATCTGGAGTAGTGTTCTGACGCCTGAGCTACCGCGACATAACCTGTACGTGTGAACTAAAGTTTTTTTTCGAAAAAGCGTCTGTACAACTATTTTTTTATCTTTATTATTTTTGTGTTAAAAAAAAATACATATAAGTTATGTACCGATGTTATTAACGAAATAATCATCTTCATTCATTGTAAATTGTACTCACTCGTTAAAATTGTAAGGTTGTAAATTGCTCGATAATTCCCAATGTGACTTTGATATTACGTAACGCTCATGAAGGTGTAATCAGCATACATTGAATTAAAGAACTATATGTTAAGAATGGGATATTTTATTTAATTTCCTCACACTGATTAACGAAACCCCACACTAGAGAGAATATCCGGGTATGGTTCCTGCAACATCGAGGTATATATCTGTGGCTCTAGTGAAAAGGGGTTAAAGTGCACTTATGACCTTTTTGCGTTATATACACCAAAATTCACCAAAAAAAATTGCGCATCTTTTGGTGTAATCGGAGCTAAGTTATCTTTTAAAATGACAAAGTTAGGATTGTGCCAAACGGTATATCTGGTGAATTATGTCGTGAAATATGGTGCAACTAAAGATAACATTGAACAATTTGGTGTTTTGCATGTGGAGAACGATTTAAGTTCATTTGTCTCTTTTGACGCATCCTGTGTTAAAGGATCAATGTTTACTTATACCTTTTTACAAAACAAGATTACAAACCTTAAAGAATATAAATCGACTTTAATCTGTATTCACTACTTAATGTTAAACATAAATGGTATAAGTCAAATTGTATCTCTTATGAAATCTGGTATTTAATGATCAATGTTTACTTGTACCGATTTGCACCAGCAATTTACCCATAATTTATAAAAATAAATCGAAATTAATCCATATTCACGAATAAATATTTAGCATTTATGGGTGTATGTATATAGACTTATACCAGTGAGATGTATCTTTTTACACTACGACGATTACTTGTATCAAGAAGTTTGTATTGTAAAGTCTCTTCGCTGTCGTTTATTTTAAGTACACTTGAATCTAATAAATCATCCCATTATAAAATTTGGCTCACCAGTTAGACTGACCTACAGTACCTAGTGATGTAGGCATTTTTTTTAAGTTGTTTAACTTGCAATGTATGTTACTATGTTTATTCGGGATATTGCAATTCAATTTTGAAGCAGAATATCTGCAACTGATTGAGCTGAAATTTTGCCCAAGTACCTACTTCCTACTTCAATATGACAATATAATAATATGGTACCATGGGACTGGTCTGGTGCCCGGAGTTTGTTACACAGAATGGCAGGCCGATCTCGAATCGATCGAATGCTCAAACTTGTTGAGGAGAAAGGTGACAATAATTGTGTCGACTCTATTAGCACTCCTGAAATAGGCAGAACGTAGTGTTCACTGATTCTGACTCAGAAAATTTACGAGAAACGGAAGAAACCGGAACGGCAGAAGAAGCAGAGCAACTTTCGTTTTGGGACAGAGTCGGTCAAGGACGAAAACGACAACCTAAAAAAAGTGAGAAAATAAACATAGGGAGGAAAGGAAAAAGAGGAGACATTTTGGTAAATAGTATGAAACAAATAGTGTGAAAGCAAAAAAATAAAGGAGAGAGTTTAGATGCTAGGAAAATTTTAAAATGAAATGCGCAATAAATATGCAAGAAGAACTCAAAAAAATATATTTGAGAGTTAATAGGGCTTTAGGAGAATATATAACAAAAGGGTTCAATTCATTGCTAATTTAATTGAATTAGAGTTTAAAAACACAAAAGCAGACGCAACAACAAAGAATAGACAGTTTGCCAATTATTTAAAAATAAAGACGAGAGTGTTATCGCATTTGCAGAGGCTGGTAATGCGAGAACCATTTGACGAAACATCAAAGTTTGTTCCAGGAGTAACTGAAAAACTTAAAATCAGTAAAGAACTTGTCCTAGATTCAGCGTGATGGATAATGCTGAGTACCACAAAAATAAGTAAAAGTGGATTGAAAGCCGTCGAGGAACATATTTCATTATTTTCTGTATATGAAAGATTTACAGCGGTCCAATACGGATATCGGTAAAAAAAACAGTTTTATGTTAAATTTGATAAACCCGAGTGTAAGATCTTTTACGAAAAATTGTTATGTTCTGAAGATGTGGTAGATTCCCATCCTTTGGCGCCAACAGAGCACAGGCAAGAATTGTTTTTATACAAGAATTGAAATTTTACAAGCTGACCCTCAAAACGTGATACATGTTATTTTCCGTGTCTAAATATTCACAATTGCGACAAAATTTTAGTATAAGGTCTCATACTAAAAGTTATTCGTAATTGTAAGTCAACTGGAAAAACTAAATTTTGTACTTATCTTGTTTTAGGTACTTATCATCTTGTATCGCTTAAGAAAGTTGATTACTTAATATTTTTATTCTTTTTTATGAAATTCATCATCATCATCATCAGCCTATTCTTGTCCACTGCTGGACATAGGCCTCTCCAACTGGACGCCATTGTAAGCGATCCTCGGCTACTCTCATCCAGCTTTTGCCAGCCACTCTGCACAGATCATCGCTCCACCTAGTCTGAGGGCGTCCCACACTACGCTTGCCGATCCGCGGTCTCCACTCAAGAACACGTTTACCCCACCGGTTATCGGTTCTTCGAATAATATGGCCAGCCCACTGCCACTTCAAATTGCTAATACGGTGAGCTATGTCGGTAACTTTGGTTCTCTGACGGATCACTTCGTTCCGAATTCGATCCTTCAAAGAAACTCCGAGCATTGCCCTTTCCATAGCTCTCTGAGCGACTTTAAATTTGTGGACCAGCCCAACCGTGAGTGTCCACGTCTCGGCACCGTATGTCATTACGGGTAGGACGCACTGGTTGAAAACTTTCGTCTTCAGACATTGTGGAATTATGAAATTTCAAAAGTTAAAAACGATGAGAATAATTTGATATGCTAATGTTGACTTTTTCTGCTATTTTTGTAATAAAAAATAAATAAAAATTAAGATTTTTTATTATCACAGCACCGCAAAAAATGATATAACATCTAAAAAACCATTGGTAAAAGTGTGTTTATATTACAGTACACCTAAATTGATTGAGTGGAAAAGGGTAAAAGTTTGTTTTCTTAGGTCTATCTCTGAAATAAAGCTCTTAAATGATAGGTTTCGTTTAGTTAGGTATTTCTTATTTAGGGTGTTCATGTATTTTTCCTTTATAAAAGGAGATAACTTTAAATAAACCGAACAGCAAGTCCATTTACACTTTCTAAAATAATGGTGAAAATTGGTATAAGTTCAGTTATATTCCCGGGTAGTGTAAGTGTTATGGGTGAAAAAGGGTATAAAGTAAGTTATGTCCTTAAGAACACGTTTTGGCCCGGATATATGTCACATTCTTTTTAAACCGTTAACTTTGGAGAAGTAAGAATATTACCCCGTGAAAGAGGATTTTTTAAATATCAAAACTGCATTTAAAGTTTATTTAGTAAGTATAGTGGTTGAAGTACAGTGATCAAAAGTCTGAATAATTTTAAGCCGCAACGGTTTTTTGCGTCTCCTGTAAAGTAGTGTTTTTCGAGTTTAACCCCTTTTCACTAGAGCCACAGATATATAACTAGCTTTTGCCCGCGACTACGTCCGCGTGGAACTTGGAAGTATGGAAGCAACCTCGTACAACACGGTAGATATCCACCTAATCACCTTAATTAATAAAAGGGATTATAAAAGCGCCTAAGCAAATGTAAGAGCAATTGTGCTTTTGGTCTAATAATTACATTTCCTACAGGGTCATCAATGTCATCATGAATTACTTACTCACTTTTCAATCTTTTTAGGGATAATTTCCAGGATGAAAACTATCCAATGTCCTTCCTCGGATCTTAAACCAAAGCCAAATTTCATCAAAATCGATTCAGCGGTTTAAGCGTGAAGAGGTAACAGACAGACAGACACACTTTCGCATTTATAATATTAAGTATGGATTAAGACAAATTATAATTATAATGGGGTCCCGAAAAAATCACGATATATCACGTTAGGGGAAGGAGGGGTATAAGGAGACCTCACGTGTATTTTTCTACAGTGAAGGAACTAAGAAAAAATCGAGATTTTTTCTCGGTTTCGTTAAAAATGTATCTTCACTTGTACAATAGCGAGTCTATTTTACGAAATTCTGGCGGAAATAAAAGTAGTGACAGTGCAAGAGCCCTGCCCTCCCCGCGCCGCGCTATCTGCGCGTGCGCAGAGGGCGGCAAGAAGAGCGATTAAAAGTGCAGTGGGTCGCGAGTCGCGTAGCAGCACGGATAGCTACCCCTTATGAAGAGCTCCAAATTAGTTCGAAACATGTCGGGCCGTTCCTGACAATTTTTACGTGAGTTTAAACCGTTTTTATAATTATTAAAGATTTCTCACGATAGTTTTAATAACATTAAAATTAATTTTATCAAAATGAATGAATGAATCATAAATAAAAACAAAACCCTACAATTGACATTAAACGCCCAATAAAGTATGCAGTATGTAGTTATCATGAAGCTTGTACAAGAATCGCCCGCTGTTATTACAAGGCGATGTTTTCTCTGGGACTCGCTCTCGTTACCCCCATTACCATATCAATATGTATTCCAACTTCATTTGCTTGTGGTACAAGTTAACAGATGCAAGATGGGGTAAGTGTAGACAACTAATTCACCTAGATTTTACCCAATTTCTATTCCTATTCAGTTTTTATTTATTCTTCTTCAGTTTCTTTCCAACTTTCTTGCCAACCTTTTCTTTCTCGGGCTTTCTCATTTACTTCTTGGTAAACCATGAATTTAACATTTTCTTTTATTTTATATTCTGTACCTCGCTTTCCTTCGATTTTTTCTTCCATGATAATTTTGAGGAAAAGGATCATATTTCCTCTTCTATCAAAATTCATACGTCGCTGATTTCATGCTAGTAATAATATCACAATATGTTTAATGACGTATTTAAAAAAGCTTTAAGCCTTCTTGAGCTTAATTTGGGACTAGATCGATTTGTGTGAGGTTGTCGGATATTTTTTTTTAATTTAATATACAGTATGTCACCTAATTTGGTATTTATATAAAGGCCTTAGATAAATTTGACGACGCAGTTGGCGCAGTTTGTAGTGCACCTACCTACTGAGCCAGCGATCCTGGGTTCGAATCCCGGCGGGGCAAATATTTGTGTGATGAACGTAAATATTTTTTCCTGGGTCAGGGATGATATTTATATATTATGTATATCTTCATCTAGTATAGGTACCCATAGTACAAGCTTTGCTTAGCTTGGGACTAGGTTAATTTGTGTAAGATTGTCCCCTTAACATTTATTAATATTTATACAAAAAAAAATGTTTACTCATATGGAAAATAAGCTATCCGCTACCGCTTATGCTCTGGCCCCCGCCGCTACACAAACTCGTCTGGGTTTGACGTTTGGCCCTGTATTTAGCATATTAGGTTTAGATTTAGACTCCAGACTGAATATTAACACCTGCAGGCAACTTCGACGTCCCCATGCAAGGAACGACGTATTTTAATGTGGAATTATAGTGACATACACCCTTTTGTAATTGTTCAGTTCATGGCAGGCGATTGCGCTCGCATCCATGGATGAAAATAGCGTTTCTGTCACCAATGATAGTAGTATAATGTGAACTTGACTCATACTTTCGAATTGTAATTTTTTTACTGATATAATCAAATAAAAGAAAAAAAAAACTAGTTGCCTGTAAAGTCGTTTTTACGGGCGAAGATTTTACGTGACAACGCGCGGCGGACCGATCATGTTTGAGTGGGAGAGAGACGCAAGGCATTCGCCGATCCGGCGGGCCTCTCTCTCGTTCGGTGACTCATCGTAACAGACGTGAGCGGGCGTTACACTTTTTCATGAGTGACTCCGAGCGCAACCTAATTTAAGACGTTGTCACGTCAAAAAATCAAATAACAACATTTTTACATTTTCGAAATTATTCCAATCTATGTCTAAAACATCCATTTGGGAAGTTCTTCATTCTAAAAGAGCGTAGGCGACAATCGGTCACAGCGTAGAAAATCTTACAGTCAGACTATTACTAAGACGGATTTAGTATGGAAATTGTACCAGTGTACTTTTTATAGTTTGCGACTGTCTTTCTTCCAAAAGATGACGTCATTTGAGTGCTGATTCTTAGACGATGTTGCTTTCACCCTTTTTTTAATATTTTCAAAATTAATCAGTATAACCAAATATCGTTTTGTCGGGGGTTAAAAACTGACTTCAACTGGAACTCGTAGCAAGCCTCGTAGCACCGTAGAGGCTTCGTAGCTCGTAGCCGCCTACGAAATTAATGTCGCTGAACTGCCCAACTTTATAAAATTTCATGAAGTTGAATTTATTTCATGGCACCTTTTGACATTTCCAACTCAAAAAGTAGGTTAACTTTATACTATGTACTTATGTACTAACTTATGTACTTTAACGGGAAGCAGAGTAACGATTACGTTTCAATGAGTCTAGTATTTAAAGAAAACGAGGTATTAAATAAGCTAAGTTGAACATATAACAACATGCCCACGTGCAATGTGCATTTACAGCCATCTGGCCTGGAAAGCCCGGGGTACGGGTTCAAATCCAGGCATTCTTTTTTCTTTTTTGCTTTTATATAAACATTTAGTTTACTACGCTGGCAGACGTTAAAAAGAGCGTTTTACAAAAAAGTGTACATTACTTTTTGAGAAAAGTACTCAGAATCGTTTGTAAATTCAAACTTCATACAAGAAATAGTGTCCACAATTTCCATTCCAGATCGTCACATTTTTCATTTTTTGTATGAACTGGCCAGAAGAAAGGTCTAATCGGGAGTCGTCGAAACAAGTGGAGAGGCCTTTGCCCAGCAGTGGGACATTCCTACATAACAACAAATACTGAAATCAAAATAATACAAATATTTAAGCGGGGCTCCCATACAACAAACGTGATCGGTTGCGTTAACTTTGCACCTCATTTAAAGATATCGGTAACTATGACGAATCTAGCAAAATACAGTTTTATGGCTCGATGAAGCTCAAAAAGTTGAAACCATTAAAAGCCTCAAAATCGTCAAAATGGTATTACAGTGTTACTTCTGAGGTACGGAATTATACTTTACACAACATAATGACTTAATGAACGTAACAGTTTCCACACAGTGCCCCTTTGAGCTACAGTTCTAGCCCGACCTCAAAGCTGCGAGATACGTTTGTACACATTCCGAGGAAATTATTCATAGTTAAACTTAGCGGACTTCGCCCATAGTTGGGGGCACTCACACGAGCTAGTCTGAAAGTTAGGTTTAAAGCAACTCAAACACACTACGATCTCATATCTAGGTTTTATTTAATTTATCTGTTGCTGAAAGGATTAGAAACTTCCAACATTGAACGTATATTTAACCTTATTAGGCATTATTAGAGCATCTTTCACGTAAAATAGGCACATTGTAAAGCATTGGTGCACATTTAAACCTGTCAAAGTAACCCCGATTTCTTCGAAAGTCACCCCGGGCTTGGTCTCACACGAACTTTTCTAAGATGAATGCGTCTGAAACATAATATACGATCTCATATCTAGGTTTTAATAATTTTTTATCTGATTCTGAAAGGACTAGAAACTTCCGACTAACACGTTGAACGTATATTTAACCTTCTCACAACGATCTCACATCTAGGTTTTATTAAGTTTTTATCTGATTCTGAAAGGACTAGAAACTTCCGACTAACACGTTGAACGTATATTTAACCTTATACCTATTGGGCATTATTAGAGCACCTTTACCTCCACTGCTGCTGAACGGAAAGCAGTTGCGTCGAGTAGAGGAAGTGAAATACTTAGGCCACATTCTACTGTCCAGTATGAAGGAGGATAAGGACATCGGGAGGCAACGACGAGCCATAGCGGTGCGAGCCAATATGCTAGCCAGGAGGTTCGCCAAATGCAGTGAGGGCGTCAAGAGGCAACTCTTCCTCTCTTATTGCACTAGCGTCTACACAGTAGAACTGTGGTCTAGGTACACCTGCGCCGCGCTGAGCGACATGCGAGTGCAGTAGTAAAAATAATATGCAGTTCACGAAAAGATCTCGAAGAGACAGAGAAGAGAGAGAGAGAAAGCGAAAGAGAGAGAGAGAGTTCCCTCTCTTCGGGATCTTTTCGAGATATCAGTGATCTTTATTTAGACTATTTAATGTCACAGAATAAAAAACCGGCCAAGTGCGAGTCGGACTCGCGCACCGAGGGTTCCGTACAAACACTTTCCATCCCTAAGTGGTTAAGTTAAGTTTGCACCTGGTATGTATAGCGCCGCATATAAATTAGGTGCAAAGTTAGGTATTAAAATATTAAAAAAAAACTACTTACTAGATCTCGTTCAAAACAATTTTCGTTGGTAGTTTTTATAGTAATGTACATCATATGTTTTTTTTAGATTTTTCATTTTCTTATTTTAGAAGTTAGAGGGGGGGGGGGCAACTTTTTTCCACTTTGGAAGCGTCTGTCACGCAAACTATTCAGTTTGGAAAAAATATATTTTAGAAACCTCGATATCATTTTTGAAGACCTATCCATAGATACCCCACACGTATGTAGCTCTTATAGTTTCGGAAAAAAATGGCTGTGACATACGGACGGACAGACGGACAGACGGACAGACATGACGAATCTATAAGGGTTCCGTTTTTTGCCATTTGGCTACGGAACCCTAAAAACTAGAGAAGATTCTTTAGATCGTCCCAAAAGCTATCTGAGGACTTTTACAGATTGTTCGTGTAAAAGGCGAGTGGCGAGCGACTGACTGACACGTGACGCTGTGACTAATACGAACTCGCGCCTATTTTGCCCGAACAGTTGTAGGGACCCTCAGGAACGCGTGCATAGGCTAGGTTCACTAACGCGTTGCTAGCCCACCTTGCTACACACTTATATTATAAAGGCGAAAGTGTATGTTTGTTACTCCTTTACGCCCAAACGGCTGGATTATAATAAATTTTGGTATGAAGGTAGCTGACACCCTGGATTACCACATAAGCTTATTTTTATCCCGAAACAATTTAGTGAGTGATGAGCGAGTAATACCGTGGGGAGCAGCTAGTTTCTCTTAAAATTAAGGCATAGCTGTCTGAGTCATAGTTTTCAGACAACTCATAGTTTTTCACCACACAAATGCCCCTGTGGGACATTCGTCGATGAGCTGGGACACCACGGGTTATCTTGTCATCACAGCGCTGGCCGCATGTCCAGACATGCCGCCCTCAACGATATTATCCGCCGGGCTCTTGCCACCGTCAACGTTCCCGCGATCCTGGAACCAAATGGTGTCTCGAGAGACGATGGCAAGAGGCCTGACGGAATGACCCTGGTCCCGTGGAAGATGGGTCACGTGCTGGTGTGGGACGCAACATGCGTTGATACGCTAGCACCGTCACACCTTCCATGGACCTCGATCCGGGCCTGCGGGGCGGCGGAGACGGCTGAAAACCGCAAAATACACAAATACCAGGTTCTCAGTTCTCAATACCACTTCACCGCATTTGGTGTCGAGACCCTGGGGCCCGGGAGGTCCAAGCGCTAGAATTATTTTTAAAGAGCTTGCGAAACGGCTCATCGACATCAAAGTCTGGCAGCTTCCTCGCTCAGCGTCTTAGTATAGCAATACAGCGAGGTAATGCTGCCAGCGGCTTTGGTACAATGCCACGGGGGCAATTTTTAGACTTAGTTTTAGATTTAGATTGACTTATTTTAATTGGTTATTGTTTATTTAGTTCTGTTTTATTTCTTCTCCAAAGAAACTTCTATCAGAAACACTAGCTGATAATTGTCTTGAAATAAAGTTTTTTTTTAAAACTGCAGTGAAAATCCAAGCAATCCAGCAAGTCTGAGTTCCTCGCTAAATCAAAATGTTGCATATCTTAACCGGTTTTAAATTTCAAATTCATACTTGTCCGTACTTTTGAGTTTGAGCCTGCAATTGGCGAGCTTCGTGGACTTTGCCCGGGCTTTCAGTTTGTCATGATACGGTTTAAAATTAAACCAGATTTTCTGGGTTCTTGCATCGACTTTGCCCGGATTATGAAACTCTTGGGCTTAAATTATAAGTGATTTTCGTTGTCTATGGTTTAAGATTTTGGAGTTAACACGTGAAGCACAAAGAGGACGGCTTAAGAGGCCTTATTCCTTTTAAAATGCTGATTGTTTTAGACATTTTCTGTATGATCAAACATGTTTCTTAAAATAATATCGATGTTACTAGAACACGGCTATTGCGATTTATTGGTATATAATTTGAACCTACAGTTTGTTAATTTTTCATTGATAATTTCTGTTTAAAAAACTACTCGAAATTGACAAAATTCACGCAGAAAACTGTTTTCTTTTTCAACTTATTTTCGACTGCACGAAATGAAAGCATCAAATAGCTATTTCTATATATCTTGAACTCAAGGAAAAGTATTAAGTATTCACTTTAAAAAGTTAGTTGAAATTATCAATATACGTACTTATTTGTTATAATATGAAAAAAAAAAATTAAGGTATAACGCTTCTTAAGCTAGTTGGACTATTTTTTTTTTCAGTGTATGCCCGCCGCGATCGGATATCTTGACCGCTCTCCGCGCCGCTGGTCGCCCGAAGTCGTGGCATCTCTATTATCCTAGCTATTATAATTTTGCATGACCAAGGTTTCCACTCGCTAGTTCGAATATAGGGATGCGATTTGAGGATATTTGAACGGTCCTCGATTTGGCTGAAATATCAAGGTCAGCAGAATAGTTCTTTGCGAATCGCAAATTGCGATATGGTCATTCTATTTAGGATAAGATGGGGCTTTTTACAAAAGGATGGAATGTTTTCATAGAACTGTTTTATCGATTCTATTTTTAGGGTTCCGTACCTCTCTCTCTCTCCTGAGCAATTATTATTCCCATCTGGTTGTGGGGTCTGCTTAGGCATCCGTACATAAGGGTAAAAAACGGGATCCTATTACTAATATTCCGCTGTCCGTCCGTTTGTCTGTCTGTCTATTTACTGTCTACCCTACCAATCACGTTTCATGAGATACACCCTGGTGACAGACGGATTACACAAATTATGTATTTCTATTGCTGCAATAAAAACAAGTAACAAATTGGGATAATTATACCGAAAAAAAAAACATACGTCATTACAAATTAACATAGGTCGTAAAAAGTTGGTACCTAAATATATTGTTTTGTAATTTTCTTCTTTTATAGAATTATACTTCACCGAACGCTTTATTTCATAACAAAAAAAAATCCTCGGAAGTCATAATTTTATTGTCAAATATCTTGAAAATCTCGAAAAATAGATGAGCAGTTAGGTTAAGTTTGTGTTAAAACATTCCAAAATATTTTATGGTTTCGGAAATGATTTTTATGAAATGAAATTCGATATAACGTGTGTCTATAAGTCTATTAAACCAAGTATTTGATATCCTAAACCGTGATATAATATAAGAAAAACCTTTTTTGCCGAACATACAAAGCTTAGTTTAGATTCGCAAGTTGTTTATGTGAAACAATATGAGCGAGGTCAGCTTCTTACAACGATGCACGATAATCGAAATATTCGCTGAAAGAGCCGAGCGCAGAACATTCTGGAAACAGCTAGTGCACTATAGTAGCCTGGCCATGAATCGGGAAATAGTAAATTATTGTCGAAGCGAGGAAAGTAAGACTTTGCTGCCTGAACGAACGACCTTGGGAGTCCGGTTAATTTAATACGAAGCCACGGCTGAGACAAATATAATGCTTTTTTTTTAAATGGTGCGAGAAAACAAAATAAGTAGGTACAAATAAGTTTCATTAGCCACTATATTATGTCTAAACTGAATTCTCGCACTGCCGCCATTTTTTTTTTAATAAAATAATTAGAAGTGTATTTTTCTTCCGGAAACGCCATAAATAGCTTATGGCTAGCTTGAGGCAACTAAAAAGTCGCGATAAGTCGTATCTACTGATCTTCCATTTTGGCTTACTAAGACTGAAGCCTATGCCATTTTTATAAATAGCCGTTTTAACTTTTTAAAAAGTTAGTACCTCAACAATTAAAGGAATTTCATACTTACAATATTATCCATACCTACTAGAGCACAATACTATCACCATAGGGCTAGAGTTAGTGTACCTAAATATACCTATACAGATACAGATACTTTATTGGTAAAATCTAGTATTTTACAAGTCATGTTACTTATTCTTATTATAAATTACAATTATCTATATAGTATGATTACCATTCCCAATTATTATTATGATACATTTTCAATTGTTATTATAAATAAACTACAGTTATTATTATTAATTGGTCAATAAATATACAAGGTCAAACTATAGTAAGCAAGGTCTACGAGCAAGGATTTGAGTTTTCTTGTGAATATTATGTCACTAGTGGCTTCTTTTAAGTTATTTGGTACTTTGTTATAAATTTTGGACCCAACGACGCTGAGTGACTTTCTAACCTTGGCAAGTCGGTGTTTAGGAACTTGAAGCAAGGGTTCCCTGCGGCTATTGCTGTCTGTATTGCGATGTTTTTGTAATTTGGGAGATTCACCCTTACATATTTGCAAACTGTCAGTGTGTAGACCGATGGTAGGGTTAGAATTTTGTACTAGTTTTTTTTTATCGCCAAATAACAATGTTTCGGTTGATATAGGACACCAAGTGGCGGCGCCGTTTTTGTCTGTTTAGGGGTCGTCTGTATCGTTGAACAAACACGATTGAAGTCCCGAGTCCCGACCTCCGACTCCTTTCAGATGTTTTCGATAAACGGAATTATAAACATTTCTAAAGAAAACTGCTCTACAAAGGGGATGTAAAAAGATTGGGTCTTAAACTATAAAAATAGGATTGAGGGTCCTTATAAATTTATGTGAACTGAAAATATTAGAGATAAGTGAGGTTTCTAATTTCTAGTCCGCGATGAAAAAGTGTGTTATAAAGTTACCTGATCTTCTCTTCACTTTATTTATCTACTAGCTAGGCCCCACGGTGATACTCGCTCATCCCATGGGAACGCAATTTTTTTTCGAGATAAAAGTAGCCTATGTGTTAAATATTTTTATAGAATCTTTTTATCGATTCTATTTTTTATGTGGAAATACCACACCTCTACCTTATAAATATTGACATAAAGGTAAATTATGAAACCAATTTTTTTTTGGCATAAATTGTACGATGTCATAATTGTTCGCTGTCATAATTGTTTCAGCCATAATGTCGTTTGTCATACATTCATTTAGTCATAATATTGATACCACAATACATGTAATAACATGGTTCCTTTGTACATTATTTTACCATTAAAGCATGTGAAAACCTTATTAAGTCGTGTAGCTTACTTTGCACTACGTTGTATGGGAAAAAGTTTATTTTAAAATAAACACATACAATATAATATTTACAATACTAAAAAACTACAGATAAATATAAAAGAAAGGATAATTATGATATATGTATATTATTACGTTGTATGATGTGGCACAATTGGCACATATGTTTGGCGGGTCCATTACAGGCCCAGGCATATCCAGAAGCCATCAGGCTGCTAACAAAACCATATAATCACCTATAAGTCCAAATTAACGATTAAATCCCGGCTTATCGCTGAATTGCGCCCAGCGCAGCCGGCTGGTCAGAATCAGAACCGCGTAAGCGACATTACAGCTTGGGAAATATTATCACCACATCCGGAGTTTTAGGTGTATCGATGATTTGACGCCTACCGTCGGCTAAGTGACATATTCCCGCCGGCCACTGTAAACGCCGAGTCTGTTAATTTGCGTGTTGCTGACACTGTAAAAGGTGCCGCACCCGCCGCTCCACCGCCCGCCCCCCGCGCGTGGGGCCACCTCAAGTTTCGACGTCACGCCAGCGTGATTATGCTGACGTCGCCGGTCAGCCTGTCGCAGCTAGCCGGGCCTCCTTGCCTTTTAAGGCATGTACAGTACGGGTTCTCGATAAAGAAAAGTCCTCCCGCACCAATGTGGATAAGGAGGGATTTACACTGGTGCAGAGGAATAGCAAGGCGTGCAGGGCGCCTGGCAAGACTCTGAGTGGCACTGCCAAGCCGGTTGGTTCTGGTCTTCGGATTGCGACACCGAGTAAGGCGCTCTATGTGTCGCGCTTGCATCACTCCGCCGTGGCTGACGATGTGGTGGAGTACGTCCGCCGGAAGACTGGTTTCTCGCTGAGGGTGCACCAGCTGCAGTCCCGCCACTACGTGCACTTCAGCTCTTTTGTGGTGCGCGTGTCGCGGCCGCTGCAGAGCACCATTGCAAGTGCAGACTTCTGGCCGAAGGGTGTTGTGTTTTGGCGGTTTCGGGGCAATCTGCCGAATCCTGCGCCAGATGAGACGACGCAACGGAGCCACGCAGTTACTTCGACTAAATCAAACTAGATTTAAGCTTTTTTTAAATGTAATTTTGTAGTTCACAGTGCCTTAGTTTATACTGTAATGCTGTGTAACTAATTTAAATAAATAAATAAATATCATTTGTGCATCGAAAACCCCTAGGTATTATAATCACACTAATGTTATAATGGTGAAAGTTTGTGAGTCTGTCTATTGTATATTGGTACTTCTTCATGCTCGAACGGTTGCACTAATTTTGATATTTTTTTGTATGAATGTATGACACCCTGGATTAATACATAGGCTACTTTTTTATCACGAAAAAATGTAATGTTCCCATGGGATGAACGGGTAACTCTGCGCGGCGCAATTAAAATGATCTAGAAGTAAATTGGTGACAGCTCATATCAATTTTTTTTTGTAAATTCCAGTAATGTTACCATATTATCTAGTACACTATTACGTAGTATGTAGGGCAGTAGCCCCTTTCTATCCACTAAGTTACCAGAGTTCGTATAATACGAGCATTTTCGATTGAACTTACGTATGAAAACCAGTGACTACCCTAGTTCTCCCCCTCAATCACTTCTGTGGCCCCCAATCACTCCTGTGCCGCAGAGATAATCCCATTAGCGGGTTATACTCCCACACAAAGTCCGACTCATTGGTAGGTAGTGAGGGCTAAACAGCCCTAATATACAGTTCAAGTCATGTCAAAAAAAACCTAGTTCTTCAAAGAATATTGCAAGCATTTTACGAACCCTGCTCATCACACAAGTTTAACCTTTTTCTTGGTAATGTATCATAATATAACGATACATTCAATTCAATCATCTTTTTGTGTTTTTTTTTACTTGTAATTGTTTTAATTTTTTAATAACATCGATGCTAGAAATGCGGACTTCTCACTTATTTAGCCAAGAAAAGGGGGGAAAATATCATATACCACGTTGTGGCGCCGACTCGGCCTCCGCCGCTTATCCTAGGAGTGATAATTTAGCGCAATTTATTGCGGTCGATGTCGAATATATTAGACGAGAGAAAAGTGCCTGATTTATTCGGCGGTTCGTTTAAAATGGGGAGATGCGGCTGGAATTGGGATGACGACTGATACTTAAGTCTAAAGCATACTTTAATTTTATTATTCCAATAAAATTAGCTCAATCCGAAATGAAACAAAATAAAAAAAATGCAATATTTATATTTTTTTAAAAACAATGTTTTCAAACTAAACAAACTAACAAAAAAACATATATTTTTATAATCCAAATATTAAATTGTTTTCAAAATCCAAATAATTTAACGAAACAATAATTGTGTGACTACCATATATTTTTTTTTATTCATAGACTGACCGGCGATTGACCTCAGTATCATCTGATAGAAAGTGACTACGGGGTCGAGGATGTAGCTCGCCGGTTCAGTAATAGCGTATTCACTCTTACCTTGAAGATACCTAAATTATATATTTTTGGAAATACACACGATGGGAGCGAGTTCCATTGAACCATGAACTTAAACGCACTTTTACACGATAAAAATGGCAAATAACTTATTGTCTCCATACTCACGAACAGCCGCACATCTGAACATCCGGAATTTAGACATACGAAAGATTGTCGGCCATACTAGCAATTTTCGGAGACTTGGTCAAAAATCATAAGTAGGTATATCAGGCAGACGAAACTGAGCGCATTTCTAAAGTATGCAAAATACATTTTATCCTACAAATTTGGGTTACCTGCAAAACTTGAAATTGAGAACAATGCAACGCTTGAGGAAATAAAATTAAAATAGACCCAAAGTGGTGAGCATCTCACGGGTGCTCCTCGTAATTCTAAAATATTCCTTTTCGAGTTTCTTAAAGCGTCTCGTTTGTTGGGGCAAGTTACATACGTTTCATAAGTACGTATTAGTACATTTGTCGGAACAAGACCTATGTTATAAGTGCGTAATAGTACATTCACATCAAAGGCCGTGAAATAGGCGATTGCCGGCCGAGTTAGTAGGCCGGCAATTCCTGTTTGCGTCGAGGCTTGTATACTTAGTGCATTTATAATTAAATAAAAATAAAAAACCTGTCAGAAATCTATATGGGAACAAAATAAGGTTTTTTTGCTCTAAGCCAGCACAGAAACCTTCTTTTGTTCAATATGCCGGCAAATGTAGTACTTATGACATTCCATTATTGTCCTCCATCCCTTCCCCGCCTGAAATGGGGTACTTCGATGTCTAATTAGTAATTACAATTAACATAACGAGAATATTTCATTGTATGTTTGAGAAAACTATATTTTATCCTACAAATTTCGGCTGCCTGGAAATTTGAAATTGAGAACAATGCAACGCTTAACAAAATTAAATGAAATAGACTCGCGGTAGCATCTCGCGTTTCCGCGTAATTCTAAAATCCCTTTCGAGTTTCTTATAGAGTATCTCGTTTTGTCGGGACAAGTTACATTTCCACTTCCTACGATATGCGCTTTATAAGATCGTAGGAAGTAGAACCGCACCGTGAGTCTCAGACATAACGGGTATATACTGTAGTCGTAGAAGTAGCTTTAGATTATATGTAATCTTTGTTGTAAAATTAATAAAGAAATAAATAATAAAATAATAAATAATATAATAAGTAAATAAATAATATAATAAGTCGAATATAGACGAGCGCACCGATTCGAAACATGTCAAGCGGGTTCGATTCTCGGTTTCTTCCATCAGGTGTAACTGATTTTTCAATTTTTCTTTAAGCTTTGATCTTTGTTTCATTGGTTTAACCCGGCCAGATAAGATGGGAAGTTTGTATGGAACCCGCGGTGCGCGAGTTCGACTCGCACTTGGCCGGTTTTTTTATTAAGTCTAATGTTAAGTTTATTGGAAAGACTAGTATACTTCGTGCGGGTATAACTCTATTCCGTGGCGTCCAATTTACGAATGTAAAATGGAGTTCTAGTGCTTTAGAAACGTGTTTTAAAAGGATTCCTGATAAAAAAGTAAATTAAATTCGTTCGGTTTGAAACCGACTATTACTTGAATTCTGAATATAACACAAGCTTTTTGCCGCGGTTTCGCTTGCGTTGAAACTTATTGTAACCTATGTATGTAAAGTTAGAGTATAAACTACCTCTGTTCTAAATTTCATGCAAATCTGCCTGTCCTGTCCTGTCCTGTCACTATCAAGCGTGACAATGGCGGACAGCGTATTACGCATTTAAAAATCATTTGCCCCCCTAGAAATTAGACGCTTAGTTTATCAAGTATTTATGGCAAATGTCTATACATTTGACGCGGAGTTTATCAAGTATGTATAATACTTTGTTGTACAGTTTATCAAGTAGGTATGTATAATACTTTGTTGTACAGTTTATCAAGTATGTATAATACTTTTTTGTACAGTTGATCAAGTATGTATAATACTTTGTTGTACAGTTTATCAAGTATGTATAATACTTGATAAACTCTGCGTCAATAATAAATTGTCTAGACATTTGACGCCGAGTTTATCAAATGTTTGGACATTTGGCGCAGAGTTTATCAAGTATGTATGTTAAATGTCTTGACATTTGACGCAGAGTTTATCAAGTATGTATGTCAAATGTCTACATTTGACGTAGAGCTTATCATGTATGTATGAGAACTGTTGCAGAGTATTACTCTTTTTGGGAGCTCTCAGCGAAGAGTAAGTATAAGCTAAGCTGTGAATAACCAATGACCCTTTTGAGTCCAGAATGGTAATGAACTTAGTTTCATACATTTAACTATTAATGTCTACAAAGCAACTGGGGAACGTGATGTTTACATTAAACTACATGGGAGCTTTTGTTACAGTGTAAATAAAAAAGTAGGGTTGTGACGCCTGTATATTGACGACGTGATTGGCGCAGTTTGTAGTGCTGTTGCCAACTGAGCCGACGGTCCTGGGTTCAAATCCCGGCAAGGACAAATATTTGTGTGATGAACTGGAATATTTGTTCCTGGGTCATGGATGTTATGTCTCTATAATATAGAGTCTATATGTATATCGACATCTAGTACCCATAGTACAAGCATTGCTTAGTTTGGTGTAAGATTTTCCCGTAATATTTATTAATTCTCTCTCTGGAGTCGGTCGCTCATGTCTGAGGATCTTGGTCGGCTTGCATCTGGCGCGGATGGTCTGCCTCCACCGGTTTCAGTCCAGCGCATCTCTTACAACCAAGTAGAATTTACAATACAATACAATACAACAATACTTTATTGCACACCAACAAGAAAAACATTACATGAGAAATCTTAAATTAAACTATGGTAGACAATAGGCGGTCTTATCGCTAAAGAGCGATCTCTTCCAGACAACCTTTGGGTAGCGGAGAAAACAAAATTAAACAGAAAATAGTAGGTGGTGAGATAAGAACTTTAAGTAATTTATACATACAAAATATTAAAGACAGATAGGTCATACACTTACACAAATAAATATCTATATATATAAACGTACATACACACAAAAAGGAAGAATGAAAAGAATATCACAGCTAACATTAGACTTATAATGAAAAACGACAGCATAGAATTATAAAAGGATTAGGCTACTGTAGAGACAAATAGTGATCTTTTAGTTTATGTTTAAAAATTGTCAGTTTTAGCTTGTCTTAGATTCAGCGGAAGCGAGTTCCACAGTAAAATAGCTTGCACAGTAAAAGAATTAGAATTTAATTAGTTAATTACGTATATTAAATTTGTACAGCGATCATTTGAACTGGAGCGCCTTACAACAGCAAGTATGCTTGAGCCACTGACGTTTTCCGACAGTTGGCCGGCATTGCATATGTGTAATGCCCAGCAGGGTGTTTTTCAACCCACGCAATATTGCGGATTTTTAGTGGCACTAATTTATTTTACTGGCAACGACAAGTTTTTGATAACTGACGTTGGAAGTCAGTGATCAACAATGTAAACAAAGAGGAAACAAGACTATATTTTCCGCTAATTTCAAGTATTTTTTATAAAAAAGCCAAAACTATCCACAGTGATGAAAGTCAAGTTTTTTGCAATAGGATTCAGTATTTATTTCGCAAGAAGAACGAAGGATTGAGCAGCATTCCGGTGAACAATGTTTTGAGTTTGGTTGGTAACAAATTCTTGACAAATTGCTACTGACGCACACATAGAACCAAAAGCGGCGCAAATCTGTTGTATGAAGATTCGTTCTAGGCGTACTTATTCCAGGTTTAAATTAAACATGTTCAAAGACGTCTAAGAAAAGTTGCCCCGCTGACTTACTTCTCGCATTTGACTATGTCCTAGAGCTAGGTTTAAAGCTTCACTAAAATGCATTCGCGGCAGCCTAAAACAAATTATTAGTATGGTAACAAGTATTTATGCTGCGGGGGGGATCCGCAAGTTGCCCGGCACTGAGCTCTTACTGAGATTACGGAGGGTAATATTAGACATAATATATTTGTCTGATACCTATTATAACGACGAGCAAGGAACGAAGTAAGTACTTACCTATTACACCATTTTGAGATATTTACGTACCTATACGTATACCATTCTAAGGATGATTGCAGAAAAGCTGAAAGTAAAAAGGTTATTATGGGCCTCATAAGAAGGCTCAAAGTTACTCAATGGGCAATGGAGCGAGCTAGTGGAGTTTCCTTGCGGGATTGAATCCGAAATGATGAGATACACAAGAGAACCAAGGTTGTTGATATAGCTCAGACAGTCGCCAAACTTAAGTGGCAGTGGGCGGGGTACATTGCTCGTAGAACCGATGGCCGTTGGGGCAGAAAGGTTCTTGAGTGGAGACCGCGGACCGGAAGACGTTGTGTGGTTCCCACCAAGGTGGAGCGACGACCTGGTTAGGATTGCGGGCAGATTGGATGAGGGCGGCGCAAGACCGATTGTTGTGGAGAACCTGGGAGTGGCCTTTGTCCAGCAGTGGACGTCTATCGGCTGTTATGATGATGATGATGATGATAATGATGATGATGATGATGATGATGATGATGATGATGATGATGATGATGATGATGATGATGATGAAAAAGGTTATTCACTAATGGACGGTACCCGCAAATTTGTCTCCGTATTTTTTCTTTGAATGGATTTCTTCTTGAAGGATTGGTCAGAAATAGCCTTAAGCCGAGATCACTGGAAGAAAAGGGGGGAGGCCTTTGCCCAGCAGTGGGATATTACGGGCTTAATATAATAATAATAATATTTTTTTCTTTACTGTAGACGGGTAAAGTATCCTATAACCTTTGTTGGATGTGTATCCCTGTACCAAAATTGGTCAAAAGTCCAGCCGTTTCAGCGTGATGGGAGGACAAAGAAAATTACGACCAACAGATAGCCATGACAGTCTCCACATGCCGCCGCGTGTCCATACAAAACAAAAGACGATCCTACATCGCGCTTTTAAGTTTTTCCTGAAATCACGACCCCCTCGATAGAAAACTGATACCTATTTAATACAAATCTACAATTTTATAATGGTACGTTAGATGATGAATGAATGAATGAATATTTATTTGCATTTATCATGGTGTAATTTTATTGGTCTAATATTCACCTAGTTACACGATTAGATTAGTGGTGTTGTGATGGCACATAGATAGATAAATAGAAATAAACAGAACCTAGACCGCTTCTGTGGACATGCACCTTTATCGTTGGGTAAAAAATATCAAACATACACAAAGCAAAGATATCCAGTTCCAAACTCTATGCAAATTTAGCTTAAAAGTGATATTTAAAAACGGAACGCGGTTTTTAAAAGTCGTTAAAACTGTTTGAAATTCGAAACTCCGGATTCGAATTACAAATAGCCGGCACAAAGGCTCGGGTGGGCGAAAAATTAAAAATGTAAGTATTTTTTTAAAGTTGTGGAGTTTTGTGTTTTGAGCCAAGGGTTCTGTTGATTTTGAAACAATAACGATAATTTAGGTTTGTAAAAAAACTTGTTTTAGTGAACCGTACTTGTGGATAATGTAATTGCTGCTAACGTGACTGGATAGGTACAAAAACAAAAGACTATACTTATTAATTTTTATTAAAGCAAAAACTAAACATAGCTCTAGCTACTACTAGCGATAGCGTTATCAAAATATGTCTATTCTGAAGCGAAAAATTTAAAAATGCTTCGTTTGGCACCTTGAGTCGCCAACATCGCGTTTTAATAACAATACAGAGCGATAGGTTCACCTGAGAGTCAAATATGCGATATTATATGTCTCAGGCTGAGACATATATTGTATAGATAAATAAATAAATAATTATTATGGGACAATCATACACATATCGACCTAGTCCCAAACTACGCAAAGCTTGTACCATGGGTACTAGACGACGATATACATAATATATAAATACATAATATAGATAACATCCATGACCCAAGAACAAATACCTACTCGAGTTCATCACACAAATATTTGCCCCGGCCGGGATTCGAACCCGGGACCGCCGGCTCAGTAGGCAGATGTCTGCAAACTGCGCAAACCGTGTCGTTATATAACTAGAAGGGTAAGGTTCTGGGTGGGCTCGCCCTTCGGGCCCTTGGGCTCGCGTGCTACGGGCGACTTCTCTGGGACGCTCCGCACCTTCGGTCATCCAAATTCGTACGTGTAATTTTTTTTACCGCAGTCGGGCTAAAAGTATCCTATAACCATGTTTGGATGTCCAGCTATCCCTGTACCAGAATTGGTTAAAATCCGTCCAGCCGTTTTGATGTGATGAGAGGACAAAGGAAATTATGAAAACAGATGGCGCCAGGCTGGCATGGCGCCGCGCGCCCATACAAAACAAAATACGATCCTACATCACGCTACTGAGATTTTTCCTGAAAACATGACGTCTCCATAGAAAACTGATTTTGAATACAAATTTAGAATTTTATAATAGTATAGCTATAGCATACTTGGATACCTATAGATATTATGTATCTCAAAGTACATCGTCTAGCATAATTATGCTTTGCGACTCTTGTCGTCGCGATTAAGCTTTGTCACTTCTTCTTCTCTGTCGTTTCGCTCTTGGCAGAGCGGTCGTGGTCACGTTGAGGCGTCCACATCGGTGGTAGAGGCGGACACAGCTCTCCGCACGATGTCCCGCCATCTCTCATTGTTGGCAGACTGTCTGGCGCAGTCAGATACGCAGTTTCCTACTGCTGATTTTATTTGGTCAGTCCAACGCTTAGGTGACCTGCCACGCGATCTGGTTCCATCCACTTTTCCCTGCACAACCAGCCGCTCTATAGACACTGTCATTTATGACGTGATAAATGCGAGGAAAGGCCCCCAAGACAAAATCTTGAAGTCAAATTTCTCACTTTTACAATATTACTTATATTAGCTACAATTTCCACCTTCATCCGCGATCCCCTAAATTATTCAAAAATGAAATTTAAATGAAAACAGCCTCACACCTGTGCAAGAGTTATAAAATAACGTTTTCTGATTGAATTGCTAATTCTCTTGCGTTTAAAGAAAGACGTAACCGACGGAAACACTTTTGTATATGAGTCTTTTTCTTCCAAAGGCTCAAGTTCTCGAAAATTCGCTGCGTGTTCACAATAAACAACAATTTTTTCGCTTTCTTTTTTCTGGGCGAATGGACGTTGAGATTGGATGAGTTATTTTTAAGATAAGGGCTGCATGAATATTTGAGAATTGGTTAATCAGTGGAAGGCAGTTTCGGTTAGTAGTTGGAGAAACATCTGGAATTGTTAATTTAGTATAGAAATAGTTGGGATTAGAATAGGTACCTATCTTTCCTACATGGATATTGTTTTTGCTTTCCCTTCTTTACGCAGTCTTTTACTTATCATAATTTTAGAGTAGTTCTGATTCAAGATTCAAATATTTATTTGTCCAACATAAGTATGTAAATTGTTACATTTTGGTTTGTATCTCTTAAAAAGTTTGTTTAAAATTAAGTGTTCAATTTAAGTTGAATACCTATATAATTTTTCTATTTCGTTATATACCAATTATTTTAGTAATTTTTATATCAATGTTATTGCTATGAATATACTTATATAATCTGAAACCAATGTATTGGAAATTACAAAGAAAATTGGTAACAAAATAGGAAATCGTAATTGAACATTAATTCACTTCCTAATTTTGTGCAAACTTTTTGAGAAATGCTATATAATAGTCGGTAAATATAATTGAATTATTATAGGTATGGAATATTCTTCATATTTTTACCCGGCCAAGTTATGTTCACGCCTGATCTCAATGACCTGAAATATAAATGCGTAAATTTAATGCGACCGAGTTGGCGCCAAGGCGAAGAGAAGAAGTCGATATGTACAATGCAATACAACAACAAAAAAAACTTAACTTAAACATTGGTAGACAATAGGCGTTCTTATCGCTAAAGAGCGATTTCTTCCAGACAATTTTTGGGTAGCGGAGAAAACAAAATTAAACAGAAAATAGTAGTTGGTAATATAAGAACTTAAATAATATGAGAAGTAACAAATAAAATTTCATACAAAATATTAAAGACAGATGGGTCATACACATATAAATAATAATAATAATAAATATCGGACAACCTCACACAAATCGATCTAGTCCCAAATTAAGCTCAAGAAGGCTTGTGTTATGGGTACTAGACGACGATATACATACTTATATAGATAAATATGTATATACTTAAATACATAGAACAACCATGACAAATATTTGCCCTGGCCGGGATTCGAACCCGGGACCGCTGGCTCAGTAGGTAGGTGTCTACGAACTGCGCCAAACGCGTATACATAGATATGTATACATAGATAAGTACCTTGTAGGTATATCGTCGCTTCGAAGATCTCTGAGACATCAGATAGCTATGTGTGTCGTAATCAGAATAGTGTAGTATTGAATTGGTAATATGAAGCCCGGATAATATCCGGTTTCCGCATTATTCTGTCAATGAATTTACCCCACTACGGAGCGTACCGGGGTTAAGTCGTACAGGAATTTGATTGGTGTTAAGTTAAAGCGTCTAGAATATTATTGAGAATTATAATTGCAGCGTAATTAACAAATATGGAGATAGTGATATTCGTTAATATTACTTTATTATTATCAAGTTCAATTAGTATGTATCTACTGATTGCTATTTACAAAATATGTGACCACACCGCGCTGCACTGACACGCTCGTGGTCACTATAATATGATCCATA
Organism: Apotomis betuletana; assembly: GCA_932273695.1. NCBI lineage: Eukaryota > Metazoa > Arthropoda > Insecta > Lepidoptera > Tortricidae > Apotomis > Apotomis betuletana. The sequence continues at coordinate 2,423,160 of OW026321.1, read as the reverse complement.
AATATGTATCAAATATTGGTAATTATAGTTCGTAGGCTTTGTTATGTCAAACTAGCTTTAGCCCGCAGCTGCGCTCGAATTAAAATACATATACCTACACGGGCGAAGACCAAAAAGAATAGAATATAATAGAATAGAATACTCTTTATTGCACACCTCAAGAAGAAAGAAATACAAATACAGATGATACTTAACATTACATAGAGGCAAACAATAGGCGATCTTATCGCTAAAAAGCGATCTCTTCCAGACAACCTTTGGGTAGCGGATAAATATAAATGAAATGAGATGAGTAGGCGATGCAAAAAGTAATCAAGAAAACTACTGAAAAATTATTAAAATCTACTAAATAAAACCTATAAAAATATATATTATTGATACATAAACATACATAAAAATATACATAAATGAACATATGACTAAATATATACTCGTATATAAACTTACTTAAACCTTATATTTAAAATAATATTTTATGTAACGAACCACAGATTATGTCAGTCACAGTGACAGAGTATTAAAGGAGAGACAAGTAATGTTCTTTGAGGTGTGTTTTAAAAGTAGCAACGGATTGACTACGTTTCAATTCAACAGGGAGAGAGTTCCACAATAGAGTAGCCTGAAAGGTAAATGAGCTGTTATAGAATTTGGAAGAAGAAGAAGGGACAGCCAGAAGCAAATTTTGAGAGGACCTAATAGAACGAAGGTAACTGAAACGCTCCTTGAGGTAGCAGGGAGTTGCAGGGTGAAAAAGAATATTGTAAAGAAGAGAGAGAATGTGAGAGTTACGACGAAAGCGGATAGGAAGCCACTTGAGCTGCGAACGGAAACTGGAAACATGGTCATATTTACGTAACCCAAATATGAACCTGATGCAAATATTCTGAATACGCTCAAGTTTATTTAGCTGTTCCTCTGTGAGATCAGGGTAGGAGATATCAGCATAATCTAAGATTGGAAGAAGTAAGGTTTGGCAAAGCGCAATTTTGGTGGCGATTGGAAGAAAATTACGGAGTCTTCTAAGAGAGCTCACCGCTGCAAACATCTTCCTGCTGACTTCATTCACCTGAGGCACCCAAGATAAGGTCTGGTCCAAAATAATACCCAGGTCTTTGACTTGTTTTGAAAAAGGAATTAAGACACCATCGAAATAAATTGATGGCAGCTTATCAACATCAACCCTAGCTATAAGTTTAGCACTACCAACTATAATAGCTTGGGTCTTTACTGGGTTTACTTTGAGACCAAAGCTGTAGCTCCAGTTCAAAATGTGTACCAAGTCGTCATTTACAGAGTTAATAACAGACGGAAGTTCTCCAACTTCACCCTGCAAATAAATTTGAAGATCGTCGGCATAAAGGTGATAGCGCGAAGAAAGGTTACGTGTAATGGAATTAATGAAAATGGAAAACAACAAGGGTGATAGCACTCCACCCTGCGGAACACCGGCCAAAGTGTTGCACCATGAAGATCGGGAATTATCCACCTTAATTCTCTGCCGACGACCACCTAGATAACTACGAAACCAATCAAAAACCGCAGGAGATATGTTAAGAGAACGTAAAGTACCTAATAAAATATCAAAATCAACAGTATTGAACGCATTGCTGAAATCAAGAAGCGTTAACACCGTTAATTTCCGCTTATCCATACCTTCTCGAATATCATCAGTAATTTTGATTAGAGCAGTAGCCGTACTATGACCAGGACGAAACCCAGACTGGAATACATTGTGCAGATCATTGCGGTTAAGAAAAGATGCCAGCTGTTTATGTACAAGACGCTCAAGCACTTTAGATAGGAAGGGGAGAATGGAGATAGGTCGATAGTCCGAAAACACAGAAGGGTTGGGCTTCTTGGGTATCGGGATAATATTGGCATCCTTCCAGAGCGTAGGAAAAGTACTGGTGGAAATAGAATTATTGAGGATAAAGGTAATAATGGGTACAAGGAGATCAAGGAGAGGGAGGATCATATTACGGCTAATGCAATCCACGCCAACGGCATTTGAGGTAATCGCTAATATGTTCTTCTTAACATCACTGTCGGTAAATTGTGCAAGAGAAAAAGGAGAAAAGTCAGGAGTTGGAAGCGACGAAAGATGATCAAGAGTCCTAACTTTAGTTGAGCCACTAAAAGTGGCAGAAGTGGAAAAATGCTGATTAAGCTGATCGAAATTTATATCACTAGTATAGGGGTTCTGCTGTGACTTTCCAACTCCAAGTGACTTAAGAAATTTCCACACTTTTGCAGGGTCACCATTCTCCACAGACTGATGGATATGACGTCTCTGAGCATCACGACAAATCCTGTTGCATCGATTACGCAAGGCTAGATAGCGTGCTTTATTACTTTCTGTGCCATTAGTTTTATACTTTGACTTGGCTGCATTCTTCTTTTCAATCACCTCCTTAATTTCTTGGGTGAGCCAAGGAGCAGGAAGATGCTTTACCCGTACAGAACGGACTGGGGCGTGAATATCGTAGAGCTGCATGAGGAGGGAATTAAAAAGAGACACCTGTTCGTCCACACTAACAGCTCTACAGATGACACCCCAATCAATGTCTGCAGCATCCTCACGAAGTTTATCAACGTCCATTCGAGCAAAATTGCGCTGAAGGAGAGTTTTAACGTTGGGCTTAGGAGGTCTAATTTTATAAGACAAATACAACAGGTCGTGATAAGAAAAGGCATCTGCAGAGTGCTGACCGTGCTTAGCAACAAGTTTGCTACTTTAACTCATTTTAATTAAAATTTGTATCAATTCTTCCATTGTACGACGGCAAATGAACCATCGAATATGTACCTTAAGGTACTGTTTTGAGGTTCATTATTGTGTCATTAATTTTTGTCGCACAACGGAACTTTTTAGTTAGCCTTAGAAAAGCGATCGGAAAAAGTTCCATCGTGCGACAAAAATTTACGACCCAATAATCTGATAAAGTGAATATTTTCATCTCAACGACAATCTTACCGACGAAAATGGAAAAAATATTGATTGTGTACTATGAAAACTGTTTTAACAGAGACAAATAAATACCCGTTTTAAATATAGTTTATTGATTCTATTTTAAAATTAAGAGGAAATAAATAATATTTATTTATGTTAAATAACATCTAGATGTTGACAGTAACATCGATATAATTTTATGACGATTTATTTATTTATTTATTTATTTATTTATTTATTGATACAAAATCCACAGCACAAATTACAATATTTTTTAAACAGATACATATTTGTTTAACATTGGCCAATTACGGATTTACATTATACAGACTTATCACTAGCAAATAAAAACTAACGTTGCGGTAGAGCGGTATTTGAATGGTATGGTTATGGCTTTTTCCATTCCGTGCGATCTGAATAAAATACGTGTCTATTTTGTACAAAGGTCAACTTATTCCTGTCTGAGACAGATAATAACTTCTTCAGATAAACTACCCACACGCTAAGCCCCAAGAGCTGTCTGGGTGCTTCATATCAAAACCTAGTAAGTAAGATCTCTTCTCCATCGCTCCCTCATTGCTGAGGATCGTGACTCCGCTTCAGCTTGTCAACTGCCTGTCTCTATCGGCTGCGGTCAGCTGCCTGGTGTAGTGCGGCGCTAACTGGTCCGTTGGTCTGCTCGGATATCTGGTCAGACCAGCGTTTTGGGCTCCGGCCTCTAGGTCTCTTTCCTTCCACTTTTCCGGTGACCATCAGACGCTCCAAGTTACCCACATCTCGGCGGGCGATGTGGCCAAAGTAACGCATTATTCGCTGCAGACAAGTGGTAGACAGGCGTTGGGCGTTCTCCATTTTAAGCTGATCTAGGATGGAGATGTTCGAGCGGTGGGCTGTCCATGGGATCCTTAACAAACGCCGCCAGCACCACATCTCAAAAGCGTCGACCCTGTTCCGGTCATTTGCTTTTAACGTCCATGTTTCACCTCCATATAGAGCAATTGGGAAGACCAATGAGTGGACCAGATGTATTTTAGTTGTATTTGAGATGTTACGGTCTTTCCAGACTTTGCTCAGCTGCGTCATTGCTGTTTTAGCCATCCGAATTCGTCTCCGTATTTCGGGTTCACAATTGCCTTTGTAAGTAAGATAGGTAGGTCTATATCTTTAATCAATATTTATGCAATATAGTGGTTAAATATAGATACAAAGTACGCGATCTACTGCATTGCGATGGTGATCGAATACAATATGACGTCTATTTATCCGGAGTAGTGCTCTAACCCCTGAGCTACCACAACGGTTCGCACATCGCGTGAAATTAAGCATTATATTCCGCCAAACCACTCAAAGACACATCAGTTTAAAACATAAGTTAAGAGGCCTTATTCCTTTATAAACATTTTTTTCGTATAATGACAAATATATAAGTAATTTCAACCAACTTTTTGAAGTGAATAATACTTTTCACACAGACAACCCCCACTAGACGGAGCATGTAAGGCGACCCGCGCGCACGAACGATTATGGTACGGCAGAACATTAAAGTATCAACACGGCGGCCACCGTTTAGTTGCGTCCTTGTTTATGATCCATGCGTACGTCAACGAAAAAAGAAATTAAATAAATAACATGGTAGATTGTAGTGTTAAGTGGTGTAGAGACTTAGAGAGACCTCATAAACATGGACGCACCGAGGGTTGCGTACCAATGCCTATCCCATCTTTACTGGCCGGGTTAAGTTAAGTTTGCACCTGGTATGGATGGCGCAGGATACAAATGAGGTGCAAATTTAACGCAACCGATCACGTTTGCTGTATGGGAGCCGAATATTAAATATTTATTTCATTCTGTTTTTTAGTATTTGTTGTTAAAGCGGCAACAGAACTACATCTGTGAAAAAGTCAACTGTCTAACTATCACGGTTCATGAGATACAGCCTGGTGACAGACGGACTGACTGACAGACAGACAGACAGACAGAAGGACGGACAGTGGAGTCTTAGTAATAGGTTCCCGTTTTTAGGGTTCCGTACCCAAAGGGTAAAAACGGGACCCTATTACTGAGACTTCGCTGTCCGTCCGTCCGTCCGTCCGTCCATCCGTCCGTCCGTCCGTCCGTCCGTCCGTCCGTCTGTCCGTCTGTCACCAGGCTGTATCTCAAGAACGGTGATAGATAGACAGTTGAAATTTTCACAGATGATGTATTTCTATTGCCGCTATAACAACAAATACTAAAAATAAAATAAAATAAATATTTAAGGGGGGCTCCCATACAACAAACTTGTTTTAGATTATATATATGTATAGGTACGGAACCCTTCATGCGCGAGTCGGGCTCGCACTTGCCCAATTTTTTATAGTATTAGTGTGATACTATAATATTCGTAGTTTTGTGAACTTAATGTCGCCCATACCAGGTTTTAGAATATGGCAGCCAAATACTTTTAAAAACTACTATAAGCGTACACCAACTTAATACGCAAAGCCGTCCGCCGGACCTTTGCGGAGATTATCCGGTTCTAACCGGGTATGATCCGGTTATGACCGGTCCGGGCAAACGTTTGCGAGCTTTGTACCCTTTGAGTTTGAAAGTTTATATGGATTTGTAATATCACAATTTGATGGCTAGGGGTGACCCACGGGGGTGACCCTCGCCGATTGGTCATCATCATCATTATATTTAAGAACTAAGCTTTTTTCGGTGTAGTGATTTCTAGCTCATTCATCGGTTTTACCGAACAATAATATAAATGTTATTTAATAGTTTTAAGTATAATTTACTTACTGTTGCGTTTTTCTCGGCGTTCTTTTTTTTAAATACCTACTCGTTTTTTTTTTCAACTTATTTTCAACTATCTATCTATCTATCAGCCACAGACGTGCACTGCTGAACATAGGCCTCCCCCATGACTCGCCACAAAGTGCGATCCCGTGCAGACCGCATCCAATGATTCCCCGCTACCCTCACGAGGTCATCCGTCCATCTAGTCGGGGGCCGACCGACGCTGCATGCGACGCTTATTTTCAACTGCACGCAATGAAAGCATTAAATAGCTCTTACTATCCACAACTCAGAGAAAACCATTATTCACTTAAAAAGTTGTTTGAAATTTCAAAGTATTTGTCATAATATGAGAAAAATACATTACAAAATACCTCTAAAATAAGTTATCAAAACTGTCCACCCGTTATCACCAGGCTATATCCATCCAATATCCGGCCGGATAACCGGGTCGCGGTGGTCGACGTGAGCTTAAAAGGTCAGAGGTCAGAGAGGTGAACTTGTTGAATGTCATAAAATTATAATTTTCTATTGTATATGAATATATGTGGTTAGGGGTAATGATTTCAGGGATAAACTTAATAGAGCGATGCAGGATGGCTTACACACACTTAAGCGGCCTAAATACATTTTAAAATGTATTTTTATCATATAACTAGCTTTTGCCCGCGGCTTCGCACGCGTTAAAAAAAATACGTTCACTTGGCATAACTTGGCATTTGGCATTGGCTTGGCATAACTCAAGCCCTTCATATTTTTTGTTTACTGTAGCTTTGGAATATTTGAATGTTTTCATGGACATGATTCCTTGTTCATTTTAGATTCAATTTCTACTTTCTTGTTTCCGTTTTACAACGTTGTGTTTTCTCAATGCGAGGCCTCCGACATTTTTGTGCACTGTCTCAATTGGTTACTTAAATAAAGTCATGTTCTCTTCTTTCCGTTGTGGTATATTGTCTTGCTTAGTGCCCCCGCTTTTTTTGGTCATCATCTTAGAATACTTAATCGTTTGTTCAGAATTGCTTTCCTGTTACCGTTTTAAGGTTTATGTATTCTCAATGTGAGCACTACTGCATTTTTGTTATCTATCTCTTCAGATTACTTGAAAGTTACACCAGTCTTGCTTTTTTTTTCCGTTTGTTATATTGTTTATTCTTCGCGCCTCCCGTCTGGTTTGGTCACCATCCCCATTTAGAATCCTTTAAAGTTTGATCAGAATTGCTTTCTTGATTCCGTTTTAAGGATTTGTGTTTTCTTAATGTGGGCACTATGCAACTTTAGTTCACTATCTTTTCAGGTTACTTAAAAGTTTGATCAGACTTGTTTTCTAATTACCATTTTAAGGTTTTGTGTTTTCTTTCTTTTCTTTCTTGATCACCACATCTACAGGTCACTTAGCCTTTCATCAGATTTACTTGTAATTTTCAGTTTTAGCATATTGCATTTTGTAAGTGCGGGGGGCTCTGCCCCCCGAGCCCCCCGTCTTTTCAATGCCATCTCTTCGTGTTACTTAAAAGTTTCATCAGTCGTGCTTACTTCTTTTCGTTGTGCAATATTGTTTTTTCTTTGTGCCTCCCTTTTGGTTTGGTCACCACCTCTTCTCCTTCTTCGAATTCTTTAAAGTTTGATCAGACTTGCTTTGTTGATTCCGTTTTAAGGTTTTGTGTATTATAATGCGAGCACTACGCCATTTTAGTTCAATATATTTTCAGGTTACTTTTATGTTTGATCAGACTTGTTTTCTTGTTAGCGTTTTAAGCATGTTTTAAGGTTTTACGTTTTCTTCATCACCATATCTACAGGTCTCTTAGCCTTTTATCAGATTTAATTAAATTTGTCAGTGTTAGCACTTTTAGCTGATGACATTTTCTGACTGCGGGGGGCTCTGCCCCCCAAGCCCCGCGTATTTTTTAATACCATCTCTTCGTGCTGCTTAAAAGTTTCATCAGTCTTGCTTTTTCTTTCCGTATTGCGATATAATTAACTTAGTGCCTTCCGTCTCTGTTAGTCACCATATCTTTAGAATACCTAAAAGTTTGGTCAAACCTGCTTTCTTGTTTCCGTTTTCTTAATGCGAGTACTATGCCATTATCGTTCACTATCTTTTCGGGTTACTCAAAAGGTTGTGCAGACTTGCTTTCTCATCGCCATATCTACACGTTACTTAGCCTGTCATCACTCATCAGATTTACTTTAATTTTTTCCTGTTTTAGCATGTTATACATATTTTTTTTCAATAACATCTTTTCGTGTTATTTAAAAGTTTCATCAGTCGTGCTTTCTTCTTTCCGTTGTGCGATATTGTTTTTTCTTTGTGCTTCCCGTCTGGTTTGGTCGTCATCTCTTTAGAATCCTTTAAAGTTTGATCAGACTTGCGTTCTCGATTCCGTTTTAAGGTTTTGTGTTTTCTTAATGCGAGCACTATGCCATTTTAGTTCACTATCTTTTCAGGTTACTTAAAAGTTTGATGAGACTTGCTTTCTTGTTAGCCTTTTGGTGTTTTGTGTTTTTGTTGATCACCATATATCTACAGGTAACTTAGCATTTCATCAAAGCTACTTGAATTTTTCAGTTTTAGCATGTAGTATTTTCTTAGAGCGGGGGGCTCCGCCCCCCGAGCCCCCCATTTTTTTCGATACCGTCTCTTCGTATTGCTTAAGTTTTATCAGCCTTGCTTTCTTTTTTCCGTTGTAAGATATTGTTTTTTTCTTATTGCCTCCCGTCTCTGTTAATCACCATCTCTTTAGAAAAACTTAAAAGTTTAATCAAACGATTATGAGATAGTTTATATTTTGTCTAAACACATACTGACGCAGAACGGCCCTCGAGCTGTCAACTTAAACTTTGCATCAGCTGTATTAAAATTAAAGAAATTAATTGTGCATAGTAATAACATTTAAATGTATCACTCATTGACTTCAAATTTGTGTAAGAGATCGTAGTAATATAGTGAACGTACGTTTTAACGCGAGCGCAGCGAGTAAAAGCTAGTAAAACAATACACAAATTACAGACCAATCCACTCACTTCGCCATTGCGAAACCTCTGCTGCAGAGGGCACCTCGGGGAAAACTACTGTTTAAAGCTCACAGATGGCGCTACTGGTAGCACCTATGCGCGTATCATATTTCATTCACTTTCCGTAAATACATATTTATACGTCAAAGGATAAAATTGATTAAAAATAATTTTATTTTGATTATTATCTCTCAAGAAACCAAAATGCAACTTATTTATTCATTTCAAATTTTCTCCGCGTCTCAGTACTTTTATGAAAAGAGGGTCAATATTTATAAACTACTGAGTAAATACATGAATTTTAAATGCAATAATAGAGTGGTAGTTCCCATTGTTGCATCGCGAAATTAATAATAACAAAATTGTGTTCAGTTTTGTTTCATAAAATGATAATTTCGTGTACCACTAACGCCATCTACTGCCCCGGTGTCCGTAACTCGGCGACTCGTCCAACCTCAGAGCTATTGTCCCCCGGCGGGTAGCGCAGGCCGGCCCCCCGCGGGGTACGCGTGGTTCTAAATTCAAATTCACGACGCTGATGGATGACGCTATGAGATGCACACGACTTCATTCGCGTATTTTTCTTTACCGTAGACGGAAAAAAAGTATCCTACAACCATCTCCGGATGTCCAGCTATCCCTGTACCAAAAATGGTTAAAATCCGTCAAGCCATTTCGGCGTGATAGGAGGACAAAGGATTTTATGAAAACAGATGACGCCAGGTTGGCACGGCGACGCGTGTCCATACAAAACAACTATCAAGCTGCATCACGCTATCAATATTTTTCCATAGAAAATTTATTTTCAATACAATTTTAGGATTTTATAATAGTATAGATATCGTTTTATTAATATTTATTGTTTATTGTTTAAAACTACTTAAAGCACCTTGAAAAGTAATTAGCTCATAGTCCTACCTGAACATATATTAACGACATCTATTAAGATGACAATAAATTATTATCATCTACAATGTTACTAATAATAGTATAGATATATCGTTTTATTAATATTTATTGTTTATTGTTTAAAACTACTCAAAGCACCTTGAAAAGTAATTAGCTCATAGTCCTACCTGAACATATATTAAGAGGCCTTATTCCTTTTAAAATGCTGATTGTTTAGACATTTTTCTCTATGATCAAACATGTTTCTTAATATACTATTGATTTTACTTTCTACAACAGGGCTATTGGGATTTATTGGTATATATTTGAAACCTACAGTTTGAATTTTTCATTGATAATTTTTGTTTCAAAAACTACTCGAAATTGACAAAATTCACGCGGAAAATTAGTTTTTTTAACTTATTTTCGACTGTACGCAATGAAAGCGTGAAATAACTATGTTACTACCTAGAACTCGGGGAAAAGTATTATTCACTTCAAAAAGTTGGTTGAAATTATCAATATATTTGTCATAATATGAAAAAAATAAATTTTAAAAGGAATAAGGCCTCTTAACGACATCTATTAAGATGACAATAATTATTATCATCTACAATGTTACTAATAATATGACCTGTCATAATAATTTCGTAACGCCATAAGATTCAGGTGCCAACTTAACTCGATCGAGCGTACGTCAATAATGGCGACAGCACCACTGAACGGATACATGATGGCCTCACTGTTTTGTTATCCGTGGTATTATGAATAAGGAAGCAAAGAAAAATGCATGAGATGACACGGTTATTATTTCAGTAGTTTCTTAGTGGTTCTGGGTTCAAATCCCTGCTAGGTGAAATCCTTTCTACATTGTAAATTTAATGATTTTGTCTCGAATCCTGGTTGTTTTTAATACAAAATGCATACATTGTAGAGCAGCAACTCTCAATACCTGATACACTCTGCTGCTTACATTAGGTATGCGATCGATATTCAACAACTTCGTTACTAATTCTCGAAGTCCGGGTTAACCATCACAGCTACACCCTAGCTTGTGCCGAATCGTGGTCACAGGCACTCAACGACGTGCATCGACTCTCGGGTATCGTGTCGAGGGACGCATCAATGGCTCCTATAGCATGTATGGAGCTGGTGTTATTAACTCAGGAAAAATCTTAACAGCGCGATGCAGCCGATAGTATGGAGATTTTGTCAATGTAACAACGCCATCTAGCGGAAAATTGGGTCGTTGAGAACAAAATCTCAATAAAGAATGACTGATATTTATTACTTTGAATAGATTTAATATATAAAAAACTACATAGATGCAAAATTGTGGCTAAATACATCGTATATTTATCGTTTATTATACATTTCGCTACCTTATTAGTAAGTTAGGCCAAACACAAACAGTGCCAAAATTTGCGCCTAATGTTCTAAATGTTGCTTGGTAAAACATATTTTAAAATGTGTTTAATGTACTTAAATTGATTCGAAATACTTTTATTTCAAATACACTCGATAAAATAGCAATTAAAAATCTGTTTTATTCATTAACATTTTTTATTGCGTCTCCGGGCTTTTTTATGGTCAATACTTACAAACTACAGAAGAATATAATTGCATATTCAATAAAAGAGCATTAGTTCCTATTGTCGCAAATTGTGTTTTTAAAGAAATGTACCTATGTTTTTTTTTAGCATGAGCCAATTTACAACGAACATTGCACTCATATTTTCGTCTGTGTTGGTCGATAATTGGCGCCATCTTTTTTATCTAACTAACACGGTTTCCGTAACTCAACGCCTCAAACAACCTTAACCTTATTGTTAATACCGGTGGGCCGCGAGGAGGTATTATGTCAAATTCATACTTTTTAGTTTTTGTACACGTAAGAGCCACGCGGGGGTCGCGCGTTCTAAATTCAAAAACACAAACGCTGTCATTATAAGGTTTACACATTGTAAGGAAAATATTTCATGGGATTTATGTTTTCAGAGATAAATATTAATCAATTTAATCATAATAAAAAGTATCCTATAACCATCTTTGGATGTTCAGCTATTCCTGTACCAAAATTAGTAACTTTTTATCCAGCCGTTTCGGCCACATTAGAGGACAAAGGTTTTTTTGAAAACAGATGGCGCCAGGTTGGCACGGCGAAGCGTTTCCATACAAAACAACTATCCGGCTGCATCACGCTATCGAGATTTTTCCTGAAATCATGACCTCCCTCCATAGAAAATTTATTTTCAATACAAATTTAGGATTTTATAATAGTATAGATGACAAATGTAATAATTTCAACCAACTTTATAGTTAATATTACTTTATCCTGAGTTCTAGATATAGTACTATTTGTTATGAAAAAAAGCTGCACTTTGTGATGGAAGCAAGCCGTTTTGCACAGTGATAATATAGACCAAAACAAACGATTTCACTCGAGGCGAAATTAGTTTCACCCCTTAGGATAAGAGATGGCGCCACTTATTCAAAAAAAGTTTAAAAAATTGTAAATCCTGAACGGATACTCCGATTTTGACGAAAGAGGTGCCAAACGGCAGATAATTACCCAATTTAACATAAAAAAAATTGAAAACAGGTAAAAAATTATTTTCGATACCCAAAAAAATTATAATTTCTGAAAAAATATTTAAAATTTGTGATTTTTTGAAATTTTACTCGTAAAAATGTATGTACATGGTACTTTTTTATTTATTTATATTAATATACAACTAATTTTACATTTATGAAAAAAAACCTTATATCATTAGCTCGTATATAGCTCCAAAGTTATTGAAGAATACAGACATGGCGCCGCTGGGTCAAAATATCTTACAAAAAATCTAAAACCTCAACGGATATTCCGATTTTGATAATTATGGTGCTAATCGACAGATAATGACTTAAATTAGTTTTAAAAAATAAATTAAAAATTCAAATAGGCAAAAAGTAATAATAAATACAAAAAAAACACACATTTTGAAAACAAAAACATTTTTTTTGGACTTTTATGTAATTTCATATAAAAAAATATATGAATATGGCTTAATTTTACTTATGTTTATTATAACACTATTAATTGCTCGTTTTATAAAAAACCGCATATCAAGAACTTGTACAGTTCCAAAGTTATTGAAGATTTTACTATACGGTGCCGGTGCGATGTTGCCGCCGCACGTGCAACTTATGTACATGTATTTATAAAAGTATTCTCCCGCATCGAAGGTACTGATTACCCTGAAAATATAACCACAATTGAAAGTACAAATAATAATCATCCCAAGTAGCACACTTATATCCCTTATACAGCTTAAATTAGAGTTTTAACGGGTGACAAGGCTGTTATACAACCTGTTTGCTTATATCACAAGTATATTAGATGCTAAATAGCATTTCTGAATCAATATTTTACTTACTTTACGTTTTATTTTCACTTTGGTCTTTGCAGGCTTTGCGTTGTAACGTGCAAGTTAGACCGTTGCATCAGCAACAACAACGCATTGTCCTTGTGTTGATGCCGTTTCATTCCCAAAATAAGGACTTGGGCCTCGATATTTCCAAATTAAAACGTGAACCCACACTTGGTTTGCATGAAACGGTATTCAATGGCAGCTGAAATGGACACAAGCTTGTTTAGTTTAGTGTTTTTTTAGTTTAAACAGATCTTTTCGAATCGCATTAACAGTAATAATATATGCTCTGTTGGAGCATCGTATAGCCTGCATGTGAATCTGGGACCAACAACGTTACGATTAATTGAGAACCAATGAATGACATTAATATAGACTTTGATTGAATCTTACACGATTTTCACACATTATATTAAAATAATAAAACGGGACTTAATTGCGGTAAATAAACATTTTTGTTATAGGTAATAATGAATGACATTAATTATGTAAACACACCCCAAAAAAAGAAGCAAAAATGGCCCTAAGTAACCGTTTCACATGAGCCATTACGTATCCAGAGAGAATTTCTATAGATAGCGATGTATTTTCAAAAGCAGTAGTTATTTCAGGGTATAACATGCATGTTTTAAAACAGGTCTCTTTTCTTATTGTATTGAGACGTTTTGTCATACTCTGTAAAAGCCTTGAAGTGCAGTCATCATTAAAGTAATAACTGTTTTGTAAACTGCTACTAGTACGACCGTCGCACTGACGACTACAATTTGAATGCTTCGATGCTTTCACAGAGCTGGCGACAAGCCTTACGCCGACTACATCAGCTGCCATTGAACAACATGTTCTGCGTGTAGCGTTTTAAGCGAGCCAAATGTGAAAAAAACGTCTAATGTGGATATATATCCAGTCCCAAGTCCTTTCTTTTTGGGAGTCGAATGGCGTTGGAAGCAGGTTGCAGGTGCGATCCACAAATCACAATAGAACAGTCATTATGGGTGCAAATCGGGCTGTGGCAAAATGCGTTGTTGCAGCCGATGCAACGGCCTAACTTGCACGTTACATTATAATGCAAAGTTTAGTGAAAATAAAATGTAAAGTAAGTAAAATATACTTGTGACATTAGCAAACAGGTTGTATAAGAGCCTATTCACCCGTTAAAACTCTAATTTAAGCTGTTTTAAGGGATATAAGTGTGTTGTGTGCTACTTGTGATGATTATTATTTGTACTTTCAATTGTGGTTATATTTTCAGAGCAATCAGTACCTTCGAAACGGGAGAATACTTTTATAAATACATGTACATAAGTTGCACGTGCGGCGGCAACATCGCACCGGCAGCACCCTATAGTAAAATCTTCAATAACTTTGGAACTGTACAAGCTCTTGACATGCGGTTTGTTATTAATCGATCAATTAATAGTGTTACAATATACATAAGTAAAATAAAGCCATACATTCATACATTTTTTGTATGAAATTACATAAAGCCCCCAAAAAAATGAATTCTTTTTTGCTAAATGTGTTTTTTTTTTATTATTCCTTTTTGCCTATTTGAATTTTTATTTTATTTTTAAAACTAATTTAAGTAATTATCTGTCGATTAGCACCATAATTATCAAAATCGGAATATCCGTTGAGGTTTTAGATTTTTTGTAAGATTTTTTGACCCAGCGGCGCCATGTCTGTATTCTTCAATAACTTTGAAACTATACGAGCTAATGATATGCGGTCTTTTTTCATAAATGTAAAATTAGTTGTATCTTAATATAAATAAATAAAAAAAGTACCATGTACATACATTTTTACGAGTAAAATTCCAAAAAATCACAAATTTTAAATATTTTTTCAGAAATTATAATTTTTTGGGTATCGAAAATAATTTTTTACCTGTTTTCAATTTTTTTATGTTAAATTGGGTAATTATCTGCCGTTTGGCACCTCTTTCGTCAAAATCGGAGTATCCGTTCAGGATTTACAATTTTTTAAACTTTTTTTGAATAAGTGGCGCCATCTCTTATCCTAAGGGGTGAAACTAATTTCGCCTCGAGTGAAATCGTTTATTTTGGTCTATATTATCACTGTGCAAAACGGCTTGCTTCCATCACAAAGTGCAGCTTCCGGGCCAAAACCGTCCATAACAAGTAATACTAATAGTAACATAGCAATTTCACGCTTTCATTGTGTGCAGTCGACAATAAGTTAAAAAAAAGTTTTCTGCGTGAATTTTGTAAATTACGAGTAGTTGTTGAAACAAAAATGATCAATGAAAAATTCATACTTCAGGTTTCAAATATGTACAAATAAATCGCCATAGCCTTGTTCTACCATAGAGAACAATGTCTAAATCAATCAGAATTTTTGAATGGATAAGGAGCCTTACAGTCTGACACAAAAGAGTAGAAATTAAAAAGTGGCAATACTGTATTGACGTCCCCGTTTTCTTAGATTGATTAGAAAGGGACGCCACTTTTTTAATTTCTACTCTTTTGTGTCAGACTGTAACCACACTAATATTAAATATTAAAGTATGTGACTGTGTTTATGTGTTTGTTATGTCAAAATATTTAAAAACTGATTTTGCCCGGTAAAAATAAAATAATCTATCTAGTTTTTCTGTAAAATAAGTGCGTTTGCATTACTGAATTAACTAAGCTACGGTTCACTTACTACTATTATTCAATATTTTTAACGTTTATTTTTATTTTCTTCGGGTTTCGTGACTGTCACACATTTAAATAATTTTTATCCATTGTATGTGCCTGTCTGACGTTTTTGACCGAGAAATTTTGTGTTTTTCTCAGTCAAAAAATTATGAATGAAAAATTCAAACTTCAGGTTTCAAATATGTATAATAAATCGCCATAGCCTGGTAACATTGAGAATATGTTAAGAAACATGTTTGACCATAGAGAAGAATGTCTTTTTTTTTTTTTTATGTCATTGGGGGCAAACGAGCAAACGTATCGCCTGATGGAAAGCGATTACCGTCGCCCATAAACACCTGCAACACCAGAGGAGTCACAAGTGCTTGCCTACCCGGAGGACGAAGATAGAATGCCTCTATGCTAGTAATTTCACCGGCTATCTTACCCCCACACCGGAACACAACAATGCGAACATTGCTGTTTGGCGGTGGGTTAGCAGGCAAGACGGTAGTAACAATCCGGACGGACCCTGCATGCACGAGGCCCTACTACTCCAAAAATAATGTCTAAAACAATCAGAATTTTGGACGGATAAGGAGCCTTAGTCACACTAATATTATAAAGGCGAAAGTTTGTGTTTATATGTTTGTTACTTCTTCACTCTCAAACATAAACTTTGCTATGAAAGTAGCTGACACCCAAGATTAACACATAGGCTACTTTTTATCCCGAAAAATGTATGATGTGGGATAAAATGTAGTGTTCCCGTTGGATGAGCGGGTAACACCGCGCGGCGCAACTAGTAGTCCATAAAGTAACCGATGGTGTAAAGATTATGAATCTGTTTATTTTTCAGGCGTGCACGAAATCCGTGGCACGATTTATGATGGCCGCGATCCACAATTAGGTGGCGAGAAAAGCGCAATTACTCGCCTAATGTCACGAGATGTGAGCGCCATTTTGGATGAGATATTTTTTTTTTACATAAATGACGAATAAAAAATTGAGGGTGACAATCGATTCTATTTCTTAGTAGGATCAAAGTTTTATATGGGACTAACTACACTTAGACTGCTCTAAAAGTCATAAATTATCTTTACTCCGGATGCTTTGACGTTCGGATGTGAGTTGTCGAGATAGCTGTTCTTGCCTACAAGTCGCATTCCCATATATAAATTTATATAAATTGCATGCTTTGGCATTTTGAAAATTGCATGCTGCAATTATGCTGCGTCATATTAGCAATTTGCCTTTATATAAAAAACGGGCCAAGTGCGTGTTGGACTCGCGCAATGAGGGTTCCGATCAAACACTTATCCCATCTTAACTGGCCGGGTTAAGTTAATTTAGCACCTGGTATGTATGGCGACGAATACAAATTAGGTGCAAAGTTAACACAATCGATCACCATTGTTGTATATTTATTTTTTTCTACTCCAGTACTTTTTCTGTCATTTATATAGTTACTAACTCTAATATAAAGACATAAATTATGAAAGTCTGTAAAAGTCTATACTCTATTGCCCAAAAAAACACTGCTAAACGATGTTATGATGTCGCCAAAAAAGCATCACTTAGTACCACAGATTACAAGATAAACAGCTGCATTCACACAATCTGCAATTTAAAAAAAAGCGTAGGTATTGTACTAACTTGCTGCCAACTTAAAAAAAAAGTTTTATCTTCAGTGTATGGATGTTTAGTATAGTGAACGTATACCTTTATGTATAAGTTTATATTTTTTGACAGATATTTAGTATAGTGACCTTTATGTATAAGTTCATATTTATTGACGTCAATAAAAAAAATGTTTGTTAGAGACTATTTTTATATTTAATTTGTTGGTTCCGAGCCGGAACATGTAACTATTTTCTTTTTGTTGTTTATTTGCATTTTATTTATGAAATGTCGAGTCGTAGAATAGTATTGTACGCAACGTTGTATAAGTAGGTCAAAAAACGCTCGTGGCATCTTTCTTACGATGTTCGCTACGCTCACATCGTAACCCATGCCACTCGCGTTTTTTGCCCCCTCTTATACAACGGTTGCATAAAATACTATATTCTGGTTTTAGTGTCTACATCTGTGAAAATTTAAACTGTCTCGTTTCATGAGTTGCAACCTGGTGACAGACGCACAGACAGACGGACAGTGGAGTCTTACTAATAGGGTCCCAATTCTTACCCTTTGGGTACCCTGTACAGGAACCCTAAAAACTATAAAATGTTCGGCTGTAAATGAAGTAGCAGTTTTGCGAAAATAAACGCCACCGTCCACAGACGTGGTGCCGTATAAGTCCTAATTTACGGCTCTAGGACGTACTGCCCGTTTAAAATTTAAAATAAACATAATTACCACCTCCAAACTTCCCGCCTCCCAGCCTTTCGTAAAACCCCATATTTCTCAGACCCAGTCATTTGCAGCGCCGCCTTATTCTTTGCGGCATAAGGTCGATTATCGTTTAATTTTCCCATTGTTTAGTCCATTGTGGCGAGTTATTTATGTACTTAGTTAATAGGGACTTGTCTTGGATTTTACTTGCCCTTTGTCTCCGAGAATGTTTATGACGTGATGGATGGGAGCAATATTGCGTAAGATTTTTGTAATTGTTCATTTCTGCACTTGCGATTTTGTATCAAAATCATAAATTTAAGAGTCAAACTTGTTAAAATATATATTAGAATAATCTAATAACTTAATTGTTACTCGTAGTGCCACCTAGTGGCCATATTCTTTGATTGTACCATATATGTGCCTAATCTGTGGAATAATTAAAAAGTTAGTCTCATTGCAACCGCTATTGTGTTTTTTAAAGAATGTAGTTTTCTCCATTTAACTTTATCCATAGCCTCTTCCTTGACTTCCATATACGATACGACGTCTATCTTCTCTTTAATTTGTTGTAACTTATTCTTGGCTTTCCTCTTCCTCCGTTCCCCTCAACCTTTCCTTCTATGATGTTATTTATAAAAGCATCATGTCGTATAAGGTGGCCTAACATTCTCCCTCTCTCTTTCTCTATATTTTTTTGTAATAAAATATTATGAATAAAAAATTACAAATTTACAAAAATTCACACCTAAAACACCTTGTCAACTCAATTAAGGCCATCCGTTCAAAAATGCAGATTGTCTTAGAAATTTTTCCATGATCAAACATGTTACTACTTAGAATAATAGGGCTATCGCGATTATTGGTATTTGAAACCTACAGTTCGAAGTTTTCGTTGTTCGTCGAAAGTCTTTTTGGTCGATGTCTTAATTTATTCCCACTCGAGCATAATAAAATTTGGAACATTTGGTACCAAAACGAGTTATATCAAAATTTGGCACACAGCCATCCCCGTCATATGAAGTCCATACGAAGAGTCAGATGCCCAATTAGTATTCGGATCGAGATATGTCTGCAACATATTCTGGTGAGTTTAAAATTAATTACTCGCTATGAATAGTATTATATTAACACTTTCAGACAGTACGTCGAGAGACGTACATTAGGAGCCTCTTGATACGGCACGACGTCTATGGACGACGATTTATATTTTCGCAAAACTGGCACTGCGTCTACAGCCGAACATTTCTCATTATTTTTTATATAAAGGCAAATGCCTGTGCAGCATGCAACTTTCAAAATTGAGAACATTATAATTATAGGTTCTATGAATCTACGAATGGTTTATTTTTAAGCCGTAAGTACTTATAGTTTTCTAGATTTCTTTTTTGAATAAGAATTGTCCTTACTGATTCCTTGTAGACCTTGTATACTTTCGGAATTTGAACCAACGTCATTTTGAGAACATAAAAAAAACGAGAAGCATTGAAAAGCCCCAAACCGATGTCTTAAATTATGGCTAAGAACATTTGATTATTTTTATTAAAGCAGTAACGTCTGCTAACGTAAACCAAATGATTACAATGAAGCGAAAATAAAAGTTTAATACTTCAGACAGGATTCGAATCTACGTTTCCAACGGTTTTTTGGGGCCAACACGGGCGTCCTACCAACTGGACCACCGAATCAGATGTCAGAGCCATTGAATCTTTCAACTAGTTGCTTCGACATGCCTTAGGGTGGCATCGTAGCGCCATCTACCGTAAAAAAATAATTTTAAAATTTTCACTTTATTGTAAACATTAAGAACAAATGGATTAAATCCCTGTCATATAAAAAAAATGGGTTCATCCGGTCAGGAGCCACAGACAAACTGTAATGTACCGCATTTACCAAACCCTTCTTTCTTCGTATAGAGTTATTGACAGAAAGATCATTACAAATGCGAGATAAACTGACATCCTAAGCGGCTAAACTAGCAATGGCAAACTGGTTAAAATCGTCAACTACGCGTTATTAGAAACGTGCGATTGAATCCGCTTATGCGCTCGGACTGTATTTGGTTGGCACATACGGGACATTGTTGCAAGCAGTAGCGACAGTAAATAATTTCATAACAATATTTATATTTCCTTACCTTTCTTTTATTTCATCCCTTATTTATATGTTGATAGTGACGAAAAAATTACAGTTAAATGTCAACACAATTTTAAACTTTTGTCATGAAAGACAACCGGAAAGATACATTATAAATTGCGGGCTAGAAAACTCTGGTCTCAGACATATTAAAATACATACGAAACGCGTTTACTCACGTCGTCGTAAAAGTCGAATATCGCTTGACATGTTTCGAAACGGTATGTACTTTATATATGCGAACTATATTGATTCAAAGTGATGTTTTTTTTTTTTATACTACGACGGTGGCAAACAAGCATGCGGCCCGCCTGATGTTAAGCAGTTACCGCCGCCTATGAACGCTTGCAACGCCAGGAGCATCACGCGCGCGTTGCCGACCCTTTAAGAACCTATTTACTCCCCTCTTGAAGAACCGAATACTGTAGCCCCCGGGGAAAACCTCGGCAGGGAGCTCATTCCACATGCGAAGCGTTCGCGGTAGGAAGTTCCTCTGGAACCGGACAGTTCTCGACCATTTAGGCTCTAGCATGTGAGGATGAACACCCTGCCGATGGCGAGCGGTGCGGTGGTAGAAGGTAGCCGTAGGCATCATTTCAAACAATTCCTCAGAACACATCCCATTATAAAGACGGTAGAACACACACAAGGAGGCAAAGTCTCTCCTCAGACTTAAAGGCTCGATTCCGTCTGTGAGTTTAGGATTGTCAACAATTCGCACAGCACGTCTTTGTTGTGTTTTGGGTTAATAAATACGCCTGCAACGTTCCAGTGGTAGACATAAGATATCTGTATATCACAATAGCCACTCTGCAATGTAAGCAGGACTCGAACCTGCGACCTTACGTCCCCTCTAATTTTGATCTTAAACACGTAAAGTTTTCTAAAGACCAATTTCTTTTTAAAAATATTGACACAAAGGTAAATTACGACAGAAAAATGTAATGTCATCCAATGCAATGATAGTAGGACTCATACCTGCGACCCTACGTCAAAGAATATATATACTTACGTAAAAAGAAATGACAAAGACACGTGTGTGCAGTAACAAAGCTCGCGGCTATGTGTGCGTGTCGGGGCGAGCGGGGGCGAGTGCGGGACGCGCGAGCTGGGGAAAGGCATTCATGCCTTGTCGAAGGATCCGGCCTTACAGGGTCACCGACGCCCGAGTTACACCGATAGGCCGCTGTCACGCCTGTGCCTATGTCCCTTCTAATTTCGATCTTCAAAAAACGCAGCATTTTCTCCGTAATCACCGCCCGTATACCGTCCAGGATGACGTATCGGTCGGCCGGCAACCCGTAAATTCGGACGCCCGGCCGAATGAGCCGTAATAGTAATTTATCGCGGCGATACATGTTTCACCTCTGCACATCGCGCGTTACTGAAACTACACCCGACTTATGCCTAGTTGCACGCGTCGTTGTTTATTGCTTTGTACACAAGTTTCATAACCCGACTTCGTTCATGTAGTAAACTCATATGTAAGCACGTGGCAAAGCACACTTTTGGAAAGAGGATGAGAGAGTGTGGAATTATGTATAGGTATTCGTAATTATATGTAGCAACGATGCTGAAATGATTAGATAGGCAAGATATAGGCCAGGCAGTCGCCAATCTTAAGTGGCAGTGGGCGGGGCACATTGCTCGTAGAATCGATGGCCGTTGGAGCAGAAGGGTTCTTGAGTGGCGACCGCGGACCGGAAGACGCAGCGTGGAAGGCCCGCAATAACGACCTGGTTAGGATTGCGGGCAGAAATTGGATAAGGGCGGCCCAAGACCGATCGTTGTGGAGAACTTTAGGAGGCCTTTGACCAGTGGACATCTATCGGCTGATATGATGATATATAGCGCTGTACAGTGCGTGAGCAGTCAGAAAATGCGATTCTGTTTAGCTGTTCTAAACTGTGTGCTTCCTTTCTAGCAATGTGCTAGGCCAAAAAACTCCATTACTCTACCCAAACAACCCAATCCAGTTTTAATGTTGGAAAGACGGGCTTTTATGTTGAGTTCGCGAAGAATGAACGCGATTTAAATAGAGAAACCAGAATAAGCGACATAATCGTAACTCCAACAATAGAAACTGTAGTGGCAATGGGCAGGGCATATTACTCGTCGAACAGACAGCCGCTGGGGCCGATGGACCACGCACCGGAGAACGCAGCCTGGGAAGCCTCTCACACGGTCTATGACCTGATGAAAGTCGATAGAGGCCGCCGAGCAAGAACTTCACAAGACCGGTCGTGTTGGTGCTTTTCAAGGAAGGCCCAACCAGCAGAGGATGTTTTCTGGCTGATATTGATGATGATGAATTAAACGTCAATAATTTGCCTTGAACTTCGTTGTACCTTTATTCTGATGTACACTTATTACTTTCTCTATTACATCAATTAAAATCCTTATCGACTCAATCGCCGCATAATAGACTGAAATCATAGACATAATATAATCCGGAAACCGGATATAATCCGAGCATCAAATTATTAATTCAATACCCACTATTCTCATCTCGAATAAGGTATATTCGGGCAGCGTAACGCACAAGTTTGGGGTAAGATCGAAACGGTTTTTACGTCATCCTGGGCCGTAAATGGGATTTACTCTCCGCTACGGGGAGAACATCTGACTTCCCGGCCAAGGCAAGACGTAAAAAATTAGATAATTCACGGGCGTTAATTAGTAAAGCCCCAGATTGTATAACTCTGACCCTTACATTCGGTTCAGGCCACAAACACCTGCGATCTGGGACATGCAGTTATTCACCGCCATAGGTATGCCATGTACTATTACAGGGTTTTAAATACTAACTATGTGACCTACGAGTAAGTATAAAATAGTTTCATCGGCTGTAGAATATAAATCTGACTCTTAATAAATAATTACTTAAGTCTTAATGAAGTTATATCAAATTCTCTTTCCGGTTTCGGGTTGAGGAGAGTGGAGTGTAAGTACATACCTAAATGGGATGGCTATGCTGTTATTATAATAACATAACATGGGGCAGATATGATGGATTTTGAAGGTGGTTAGTGGTGGATCCGCGTTATTTTCAAAACTGCAATCATGTTTTGGGTACGAGCTTCGTTGTTAAAGAATATAAAATCTTAGATAAGTTTGGCATTGTAGAACTGTAATAAAAAATATGTCCTATTGCTGAAAACAAAAATAGCCTTGAATTTTGGTGTACAATATTATGCATTGCTGTATTTACCACCAAATTGTGTACCTACTTTTGCAGTCCATAATTTAAATTATTCGATACTGACCCTGTACGATCTTACCCCAACATACCTCACGGTAGCAGGGTGTGTGTCGGCTAATATACATTTTATATGCCATGGCGTGAGAGCAATTTACCCCGGTTTATCCGGATAAGTATAAACATTTGGCGCAAGCCACAAGCGGAAAAAAATCTGCAACCAGCTATGAAAATTGTTATTTGAAACAAGCTTTACTTGTAACTAAGTTTGTTATAACAAATCTTAGAAGTAAAATTTAACCTACTTTTAATGACCGGCTGCTGTTTACCTCTGCCTGTTGTTTTAATGTCTTATGTTTAGTAAAGAGCATTTCTATTTGTATCGGCTGTATCGAAATGAAACTGTACATGTATATGCATTTCACGCGACACTACACTTATTTGGTATCTTGGAGCTGGTCGACGATGGAGACGGAAAGTCGTAGACCCTCCTAAACGGGATTTCCAATGATCTCCACGGAACGAAACCTAATTGAATAGCCCCAGATTGTATAGCTCTGACCCTTACATTCGGTTCAGGCCACAAACACCTGCGATCTGGGACATGCAGTTATTCACTGCCCTAGGTGTGCCATGTACTATTACAGGGTTTTAAGAGGCCTTATTCCTTGTAAAATGCTGATTGCTTTAGACATTTTTCTTTTTGACAAACGTGTTTCTTAACATATTATTGATGTTACTACCCAGAAAGGGGCTATTGGGATTTATTGGTATATATTTAAAACCTACAGTTTGTATTTTTCATTGATAATTTTTGTTTCAAAAACTACTCGAAATTGACAATATTCACGCGGAAAATTAGTTTTTTAAACTTATTTTCGACTGCACGCAATAAAAGCATGAAATAGCTACGTTACTACCTAGAACTCGGGGGAAAGTATTATTCACTTCAAAAAGTTGGTTGAAATTATCAATAGGTATATTTGTCATAATATGAAAAAAATAAATTTTAAAAGGAATAAGGCCTCTTAAGTCACAAAACGTTTTATCAAACGTCGGTCGTCCATAAAACAGCCTGTCTCTTGTAGTTAGGACTTTATAGGACAACACCAATATTTTTGTCATTAAAGCATGAGCCTTGGCACACTTGTTACTTAGGTGGACTAGAGTTGAAAACGCCCGGGAGACGAGCGCGGACGCCCCGCTGGTGGGGAGGGGGAGGGGGGGAAGTTTCGTTCCGCCGCGCGTTCTTTCGGTCCTCCTATCATCGTATTTATAGAGACTATGGCAAGTTTGGTATCGTTTTCGGATAAATTGAGGACGGCCGATCATTTTCTGGGACATTAATAACATGTTTTCATAGAAAAAAATAGAAATAAAGGCAAAAATCAGAAAATCTTAGTAAAAAAAATTCTTTCTGCAACGATTACGTGAAAATGAGCAACGGTTTGGGCATGAAAAAAATATTATTATAAAGCCACATTTATGTAGATTTCAAAAATATATAATTTATTATAACTATTATGAAAAGCACATACTAAAAAAATTTTTTTGAAAAGCGCACTCCTCAAAATTTTACTTTATAAAAATAAAGACCCAGAAACAAATGTTATAAATGTTGGAATATGTAATGTAAGTAGCTTAATTGTATATTATGTAGTTTAAAGCTGTATTTACGTTTGTTAGCATGTGTATTATATTTTAAATTGCGAATAATATAACCGTTAATGACTTCGAATGACTGGTTCAAAATAAAACTAACAAGTCACTGATCTGATTAGATATTATTGTTAATATGTATATAAATACTTAAATTGGTACATATATTTATTTGTAACATGCTCCATCACACGAACACAACTCGGTGCACTTTAATTTTTATTGGTTACACCTGCATCTAGCAGCGCATTTCTTTTTGCTGCACCTGATCATTTCCATGCAGGCTTTGGGCTCGACACCTCCTGGCAAGCTAGTCCATGTAGGTTCCCATCTCTCATCTACTTTTGTACATCCCCAATCAGATGGACTAGGAATATTTTGGATCGGTTATATTTGACCCCACACATGAACTGCTTGAAAAACTGCCCGCTGGAAATGCTGGTATGTAGCATTTGTTGGTGGAATATTTTTCAATTGGCGGTCTTTTTTCGTCAACAACTGCTTTCTGCAAACGTTTACAGCAGAAACTGAGCTGAATTTAAAACATTTTTTTTAAATATACACTACTACCCTTTAAGTGACTCATTGTTTTATGAATAAACTTAATACATGACTACAATAAACTTTTCCACGATCGCCATTGCATCTTCAATTCTGCTGCCGTATGCTGTCAGGAAACTTTGTGTGGTATTAGGGACTGCATTCCAGGCTTCGAATGCACTCTTTTTTTCCCTTTCCGTTAAAGAAAGAAACTGTAACGATCTGTGAAAGCGTACACATAACCCACCTCGGAGACCTGCCCTCCTGTGACTGGCAACTACTTGATTAGGAACCGGACGTACTCCGATCGGAAGCTCCGCTCTTAGATCACTTAAGGTCAAAAAAGCCCTCGGACCCAATCAAATAACGGCAGAAGTGTTTAAGTCATTGTGTGACAATGGCATAGACGCATTACACATGATATCCAATAACATTTCGCGTACTGGAGAGTGGCGCAAAGATTGGACGCATTCTGTCGTTCTGCCTCTTTATAAAAAGGGATCGATGGTCAAATGTGATAACTACCGCACACTCGCGCTACTCTCACATATGCTAGCAAAATACTGCTCCACATAGTCAACCGTCGCATCCGGAATTTCCTGGATTGGCAAATTCCACAGGAACAGGCAGGTTTTGTTAAAGGTAGAGGCACTCGTGAGCAAATCTTTTATGTTAGACAGCTGATTGAGAAGGCTTACAAATTTGACACGCTTATCATAATGTGCTTCATAGATTACAGCAAGGCCTTTGACTGTGTTGACTGGACAGTCCTGACAGAACTTGGCGTGCCCGCCCGCTTGACAGCGCTTGTGCAAAGTATATACTATGGCAGTCAGGAAGTTGTTCGAGTTGAGGATACGCTACCTGCACCTTTCATTTATCAAAAAGGGGTGAGGCAGGGCTGCATTCTATCCCCTATTCTCTTTAATGCCTACCAAGAATGTATTATGCGGAAAACATGTTGTAATATATGTTATGATGTGGTAGAGAAGGGACGTTGATGGGAGACAAAGTATATGCCGAGCTCTAGATAGTAGTGAACGTTTAATTACTTAAAACATTAGCTTATATACATTTTTACAATAAGGTTAACGCTTATCCAAGCAATATGCATTAGGCTACAGTTATACTGCATGCTATACTAAATGTAGACATTAGCTACATACTACAGCTTCCCCGTAAGATCCCTTCACCCCCGGGGTGCTGGAGAAAAAGAAAAAAAAATAATGCATGTTACTTGTTTACAATTCGAAATGAAGATGGGGACCACTGTGTAAACTACTTATAATTAAGTTTATACACTTTACAAGAATATATCAAAGAGAAAAAATAATTAGTTGGTCTCCCCAAAAAAAAAATATCGTCATGTCCCAGTGTCACTGTTTCAAAAGAAATATTTTATAGTTGAAGTTAAAATTATTTTTATTAAAATTCCTGTCTGTTTCAACAAAATAATCAGTATTATTATCAAATAATCTCTCTCAAAATAAAAAAAAATTATAAAAATTTGCCATTAAAGTTGTGTATTAATCACATATAATGTACCTACTGGTATTACGGTATCGGTACATTACCCTATAAAATATCTAATGCCGTACCAATGGAGTCTTCGCTCCAAAAATAATTAACGGGAATGGCTACCCAGGGCATGGTCACCCTATATAATATCCTCAATGGGCTACGCGTCCACGCGCACCCTTTACTCAAAACATGGGCATGGTCACCCAAATGGCATATCAGGCTACATGTACTATGTGCCTGTAAGTCGGAGTCGCAAATACATTAAGACTTAATAAGTTCACGGAGGGCACGATAGTCCAGAACACCATGAGCAAACAAGAAGGACTAGCGCCCAAACTTTATACTTAATCAATACGTATGTACCGTACCTTACCAAGTACTGAGAGAGTAAAAAAAAATTGAAATTAATATTTCGTATTGTAATACTTTATAAAAGAAATATCTACGCAAATATAACTCAATTAACTGTCACTAAATTATTAGGTGATCAATCCAATAACTAGCTAAAGTATAATTGTTCAATAAAATTTCTAAGTGTGAATATCAAATTACATTCACCAATAATTAAAAGTTTACTTGTAGACAGCGAACACGCGTGATCTACTTAAAATTTTTGCTTACGCGCGGACTTCGCGGCGGCGTATGCATTTCCGTGCGGTCGGAAATTGCGAAATGTGTAAGTTGTTTACGACATTTGCATCTAAAAAATTATTAGCGACGATTATTATAATGATTTTAAGTGATGATATCTGGTTTAAAAAAATAATAATTAGAAATCCGAGGTCTCCACTGTGGAGACCTCGGACCAGCAAGCGCAGCGTAGGACGTCCACCTACAAGGTGGACAGATGACCTTATAAAGGTCGCCGGAAGGCGCTGGATGCAGGTCGCTTCCAACCGGTATATATGGAAGTCCAAAGGGGAGGCCTATGTTCAGCAGTGGACGTCCTATGGCTGAGATGATGATGATGATGATGAATTAGAAATGCTAAGTGACACGGGTAACAATTTCATGTACGAAAGTTATCTAACAATTTATGTATGCAAAAGAAAAAGATTTTGAATGAATTGGGCGTTAACCTGTATAGCTAATTAATTATTATATAAAAAATATTCTCTTAATAATAATATTCTCTTATATATTCCAACTTAGTATATAAATCTTGCAAATCAGTAGATATAATAAAATTAAATCGTGCGTAAATGTAAAATAATTATAACCGAAAACATAAGTTATACAATAAAATATTCACTTACTCAATTCAACGCTTACGTAGGAGTAATGCCTAACGATATTGAGGTCATCACGTGTCGTCACGTTGCGCGATGCATGGCGGGACGTTGATGCGCTGGCGGCTGGCAGGCACGTGGAGCACGATGCCGTTGCTGATGCGCGATGCGATGACGGGCCGGGCTAACCCTGGACTCCTCTTGATTTGCGAGCCGGGATAACCCTGGACAACGCTCTTCTTTTCTTGATACTGGTTTCTTCTTATGGCTTCTTTCATAATTTCTTCTTCTTTTTTTTTCAAGTTAATTGAAATCTTCATTCTTGAGACTGCATCGTCAGTCTGGTGGTTGCCGTTGTCGCTGTTGCTGGTGTCCCGGACGGTGCGGTGTCCCACCGCACCGTCCGCTGCGAGGTTCTGAGGTTCTGGCTGGTTCAGAAGTTCGTCTTCGGAACGTTAGTGCAGGATCGCCATGTAATATATGTTATGATGTGGTAGAGAAGGGACGTTGATGGGAGACAAAGTATATGCCGAGCTCTAGATAGTAGTGAACGTTTAATTACTTAAAACATTAGCTTATATACATTTTTACAATAAGGTTAACGCTTATCCAAGCAATATGCATTAGGCTACAGTTATACTGCATGCTATACTAAATGTAGACATTAGCTACATACTACAATGTGACCAATGCGAGGAAGGCGTCAGCAGGAGGAGTGAAGCTCGAACCTCACTAATCTGCGGTATGCTCACAACACCACCATTATAGCGGCAATCGCAGCTGAAATGATAAACTTCTTGGCAAAAATGGAGCGGATTAGCTACAGGCTTGAACTCGGACGGACCAAAATCATGGTGGTTGACCAAAGTCAGAAACTGAAACTCATTGGGAGATACACGGTCCAGACTATCAACTACCTGGGTTCCCTTATAGCTGACAACGGCTCTTGCCAAGTGGAGATTCGGCGACGTATCGGGATATCCAAAGATGCCATGACTCAGTTGCACAAGATATAGAGAGATCGGAGAATCACGCTGCGAACGAAGACAAGGCTTGTGCGCACACTGATATTCTCCATCTTCCTATATGGACGATGAAACGTGGATCCTCAGAGCAGCGGACCGTTAGCGTGTTGACGCTTTCGAGATGTGGTGCTGGAAGAAGATGCTTCGCATCCCCTAGACTGCGCACAAGACCAATGCTTCCATTCTTAAGAAACTAAAATTTCATCATCATCATCATCATCTCAGCCATAGGACGTCCACTGCTGAACATAGGCCTCCCCTTTGGACTTCCATATATACCGGTTGGAAGCGACCTGCATCCAGCGCCTTCCGGCGACCTTTATAAGGTCATCTGTCCACCTTGTAGGTGGACGTCCTACTCTGCGCTTGCTGGTCCGAGGTCTCCACTCGAGCACTTTTCGGCCCCATCGGCCATCTGCTCTGCGTGCTATGTGGCCTGCCCATTGCCACTTCAACTTGCTAATCCGGTGAGCTATATCGGTCACTTTAGTTCGTCTACGGATTTCCTCATTTCTGATTCGATCACGTAGAGACACCCCGAGCATAGCCCTCTCCATTGCACGTTGAGCGACTTTGAGCTTTGAGATGAGGCCGATAGTGAAAGACCACGTTTCGGTGCCGTAAGTCATCACTGGTAACACACATTGGTTGAAGACTTTCGTCTTGAGGCACTGAGGTATGTCGGACGAAAAGACATTGCGTAGTTTCCCGAACGCTGCCCAGCCGAGTTGGATTCGGCGGTTGACCTCTTTCTCGAAGTTGGACCTACCTAATTGGACCACTTGTCCTAGGTAGATGTATGAGTCAACAACTTCGAGTACCGAGTTTTCAACAGAGACTGGGATGGGCACAACCTTGGCATTTGACATGAGTTTCGTCTTGTCCATGTTCATTTTTAAGCCCACCCGTTGAGAAACTCGATTGAGGTCATCGAGCATCATGCTGAGTTCCTCCATCGACTTTGTCATGACTACGATGTCGTCGGCAAACCGAAGGTGAGTGATGTATTCGCCATTGATGTTGATGCCAAGTCCTTGCCATTCCAGGAGCTTGAAGGCGTCTTCCATAACGGCCGTAAACAGTTTCGGGGACACAACGTCCCCCTGTCTTACGCCTCTTCTCAATGGAATGGCCTTTGTGCTCTGCTCCTGAACTCGGACCGACATGGTGGCGTTACTATACAAACACTTCAACACTTCAATGTACCGATAGTCAATATGGCATCGCTGAAGTGACTCGAGCACCGCCCATGTTTCCACCGAATCGAAGGCTTTCTCATAGTCCACAAACGCTAAGCATAATGGCAAGTTATACTCTTCAGTCTTCTGTATAACTTGTCGCAGCGTATGTATGTGGTCTATGGTACTATAGCTTCTTCGGAAACCGGCTTGTTCGGGAGGCTGGAAGTCATCAAGTCTATGTTCGAGACGGTTCGTGATGACCCTTGAAAACAACTTATAAACATGGCTTAGAAGCGTGATGGGCCTGTAGTTCTTCAATAGGGTTTTATCACCTTTCTTGAAGAACAGTACCACCTCGCCTCTAAAATTTACTTCCAGATTATCGCCAAATCGTCTCACAAAGGGTGCTGGATTTCTATGGGCACATTTCCAGAAGAGAAGACGATAATCTGGAAAAACTGTTGGTCACCGAAAAGACCAGGGTAAGAGGCCTCGGGGCCGCAGCCCGATGCGTTGGTCCGACCAAATCCGCACTGCAGTTGACTCCAACTTTCACGACGCGGTCAAGGCGGCCAAGGACCGGCAGAATTGAAGATGCAAGGGAGATTGTGGAAAAAATTTATGTTGACATAAAACTATGAATAATTTAGGGTAGTTGTGCATATTTAACATTTTAGTTAGATCCAACTCAGTTTCGGCTGTAAACGATTTCCGAAAGCAGTTATTTACGAAAAAAGACCGCAAATTGAAAAATATTCCACCAACGAATGCTACATTGTACCAGCATTTCCAGCGGGCAGTTTTTCAAGTAGTTCATGTGTGGGGTCAAATATAACCGATCCAAAATATTCCTAGTCCATCTGATTGGGGATGTACAAAAGTAGATGAGAGATGGGAACCTACATGGACTAGCTTGCCAGGAGGTGTCGAGCCCAAAGCCTGCATGGAAATGATCAGGTGCAGCAAAAAGAAATGCGCTGATAGATGCAGGTGTAACCAATAAAAATTAAAGTGCACCGAGTTGTGTGCGTGTGATGGAGCATGTTACACATAAATATATGTACCAATTTAAGTATTTATATACAGATTAACAATAATATCTAATCAGATCAGTGACTTGTTAGTTTTATTTTGAACCAGTCATTCGAAGTCATTAACGGTTATATTATTCGCAATTTAAAATATAATACACATGCTAACAAACGTAAATACAGCTTTAAACTACGTAATATACAATTAAGCTACTTACATTACATATTCCAACATTTATAACATTTGTTTCTGGGTCTTTATTTTTATAAAGCAAAATTTTGAGGAGTGCGCTTTTCAAAAAAATTTTTTTTTAGTATGTGCTATTCATAATAGTTATAATAAATTATATATTTTTGAAATCTACATAAATGTGGCTTTATAATAATATTTTTTTCATGCCCAAATCGTTGCTCATTTTCACGTAATCGTTGCAGAAAGAATTTTTTTTACTTAGATTTTCTGATTTTTGCCTTTATTTCTATTTTTTTCTATGAAAACATGTTATTAATGTCCCAGAAAATGATCGGCCGTCCTCAATTTATCCGAAAACGATACCAAACTTGCCATAGTCTCTATAAATACGATGATAGGAGGACCGAAAGAACGCGCGGCGGAACGAAACTTCCCCCCCTCCCCCTCCCCACCAGCGGGGCGTCCGCGCTCGTCTCCCGGGCGTTTTCAACTCTAGTCCACCTAAGTAACAAGTGTGCCAAGGCTCATGCTTTAATGACAAAAATATTGGTTCCCATACATTGATGTCCTATAAAGTCCTAACTATTGTGCTTGGCGCTCTGCAAAGAGATGACCTTGCGCTTTAGTTTGAGATAGAAGGAAAACATGTTCGTTTTTGAATTGATCTGTTCCTACTACAACGTTTCTTCTGTAACTTGGCACTTCGCGAAGAGTTGACCCCGCCGACCTAGATGAGCAAGCCTTCTTATTAAACCTTGCGCTCTTTAGCTTTAGGTATCTCTAGTAGTCCAATAAATTCTTGATTCTCCTGCGGATCTCCTCATTTGTGAACTACTTACGTAAGGAAATTCAAGCAAAGCTTAGTGACCAACTGAAGGCATGTTCGTTTTAAACATTTTTTTTTCTACTACAACGTTCTTCCTGTAACTTGGCACTTCGCAAAGAGTTGACCCCGCTGACCTAGATTAGCAAGCCTTCTTATGAAACCTTGCACTCTTTAGCTTTAGATATCTCAAATAGTCCAAATAAACTATTGAACGATTTGTTCCTATTTCAGAAGCGTGTCTCCTGTAACTTGGCACTTCGCAAAGAGTTGACCCCGCCGACCTAGATGAGCAAGACTTCTTATTAAAACTTGCGCTCTTTTGCTTTGGATATTTCAACAAACGAGCATGCGAGTTTTCTTTTCATATTGGGCGTTTTACAAGCCTTTATTTGACTTTCAATGTTCATTCAACCTTGTGTGTAGGTGACTTTATTTTCAACCGACATAAAAAATATAAGGAGGTTTTTAATTCGGTTGTATTTTTTTATATCTTTTTCATGTTTGTTACTTCAGAACTCAGTTGTCATTTATAGGCACGGAACCCAGAAAACTGTGTGGGTAGTTAGTTTGTCTAAATGAATACAAACTAAGTATTGTAATTATACATATGGTGGTGGTTTGGTACAATTATTTGCGTATTTACCTACTTATATTTTCGCGGTGAAAGGATGCCTACATTAAACGCATGAATAGTTGAATACATAAGAAAAAGGTTAGCACCAACTAATTGGCACGTTATTGTATGTTATTTATTAATCGAATCAAATAAAATGTAGAAGAAGAAGAAGAAGAAATACATTTATTTTGCAAACCAATTACATTTAAATTCTAGGTATATATCTAAATACTTGAATTACATTTTTATATTAAATTTAACTTAAAATCTATACTTCTATAGTAATTCTATGAGCTAAACGGTGTTCTGGTTGCAAAAATGGAGTCCACTCAGCATATGTCATAGCACTCTTGAGCACCACGACGCTGATCTTCCGTGGATCCAGATCAGGATATGTGTAGAACAGCGTGCCGTGTAGTGTATGTTTGTGTAAAAAGATGGATATGCAAATAATGGGTCATGTAAATGTATGTGGACTGTAATTGCGGCTTCACAGAATTAGAAGTTGGGCGAATACGTTGGTGTGGAGTTCTACGCCAAGGCGTTCCACATACTTACATAACAAAAATCTTACTCAGAACAACAAGGTAACGATAACTCGTTATGATCGATGTGAATTTCCGTAAAGTGACGCCTTATTCAATTAATTACCCCAGTAAATGACTAGTTTGTATATACCGACTACTCCTCGCAGTGAAACTTGATACTCATAGTAAATGAATTGCTAACTGAGTATCGGAAAAGCGCTCCTTTTAAGAACTGTACAAAAGAACTGTTGTATCCGACGGAATGAATGGAAGAGTGAATGGACTATGTACATTGACTGGTACATTATTTACTGTAAATATAAAGGGGGAATTTTGAGACTACTATACAGTAAAATTTATAGAAAATTCTTGTCTGATTTCTTGACCTACTGAGCCGGCGGTCCCAGGTTCGAATCCTGGCCAGGGCAAATATTTGTGTGATGAACTCGAATATTTCTGGTTGGGTCACGTTTGTTCTATGTATTTAAGGAACTAGATCGATTTGTGTGAGGTTGTCTAATATTTATTATTATCAGGATACTACTTCAACGGGAAGTAGTAGTATACATAGGTTTTGATTACCTACCTTGCAAGCGTCAACACTACAGCATAAGCGTTTGTATCTTTATTCACTGCTTAAAGGGATTACAGATTTGATATTAATGAGACTGAGTATTTGATATTAATTTTAGCATGATACTTCCACGCGTCACTGAGAAAAGAATCTTGACAGACAGACAGAGAAGAAGACTGGTGCGGAACGCTGATAAGTTGTCTCATTTGATATTTGCAATAAGCCGTCTCCTATGATTATATATTATTAATATGTTTATGGCGGCTCGAAGCTTGTGCCAGTATCAGTTTTTTTTTTTGTTTATAGTGCATGATTTCCGTGTTATATAAGACTTATCAAAAAAATAAAACATGGAATGAAATGAACATGAACAAAGATGGCCGATGAATCCGTTCGGGGGCCTATGATGGTTGCATTTATGTGCACGTGATAAATAAGTGACAAAGCTTCTGTCACTCGCAATCGCATATTGTCAAAACGTGACGGATGCTTTGTCATTTATTTTTATTTATCATGTGATAAAAGCAACCATCATAGAGCTCGATTAGATTTGAGCGAGCGAAGCGAAGTGTCTCTCTTTCAGCTTCGTGCTTCGACAAAATTTCTTTCGTAATATTTCCAATGTTTGGGTGTTCGGATCTCTGGGTGTTCCCGCCTACAGGCCACATTTCTCAACCGATTAGGTATCATGAAATTTTGTGAGTAGGATCGACAAGTATATAGTTTTATTTATGTCGTTTTTAGGGTTCCTTAGTCAACTAGGAACCCTTATAGTTTCGCCATGTCCATCTGTCCGTCCGTCCGTCCGCGGCTTAGCTCCGTGATCATTAGTACTAGAAAGCTGAAATTTGGTATGATTATGGGTATGTATAACGCCGACAGAACGGTAAAATAAAATTAAAAAAAAATTTTTTTCGGGTACCTCTCGAACACCTAAAGTGGGGGTGATTTTTCTTTTTTCTTTTCAACACTGGTGTGTGGGGTGTCGTTGAATAGGTCTTGTAAAAATAATAGGGGTCTTCTAACATTATTTTTTGACAAAGTCAGCAGTTTTGTAAATATTCGCTCCAAAAACAAAAAAATAGTGTTTCAACCACGGGTCAAAAAAATTCAGAAAAAATCATGTTAATGAGGCCTTATAAGTACTTTCAATGAAAACTATATTGAACAAAATCGGCCAAGCCGTTTTTGAGTTATCGCCACATTTCATATTTGTTCTTTAAAAGGTCGTAAGTTGACTTCCAGAAGGTAATAAGTGATTACAGTTTCTAGGGCGTTTACGACCTTTTTATAGAGCTTAAAATCTTTCTTAACTTAAACGTCGGGCTTAAAACAGCAGTTTATTCTGAAGGATGAGCAACTACGGAACCCTACACTGAGCGTGACCCGACATGCTCTTGGCCGGTTTTTTTTTTCAGGCGACCTCTAGGCGAGTACAGTCGGTAAGCATCTGGACATCCAAATATCCGCATCTAGATATACGAAGGGATTTTGGGCCAAACTGAAAGGGATCGCTCGCTTCGCTCGCTCATTCAAAAATAAAAAGTTTGTATGTATGTAAACAGATCGTACATAAACACCGGTCATAAATATGATAACAAAATATTACATGTACAAATGCGAACTTATCCCTAAAAGTAACTAGGGATGTATTTTTAATCCAAAAAAACTCGAAACAAGAAGCAATGTAATGTAAACGAAACGGCTTTGTTCTTATTTAGCTGATGTTCTCAGATTCAAGATTAACGATCCGACTTGGGACTTTTTAAACTTTTAAAACGTTCTTAATTGCCAAAGCAATCTATCATAACATAAGATAGGAGTAAGTTCTGAGTTTGAGTAATCAGTCAGACTTTTGTTGAGATACATATACACCATGAAAATGAAGGCGAGGGAATGATGGAATATAAGGAGTACCTAATGGAGGAAAGGTTTTTCGCAAACATGCAATGCAACGGATTTTGATGCGGTTTTTCTAATAGATAGGGTGATTCAAGAGGAAAGTTTATATTATGTATAATACATACCTGCATAATATAGCACTGTAACCGTGTGAAACCAGGGCGGGGCGCTAGTTACCGACTTATAAAGCTTGTTCAAGTTGCGAATATTAATATCTCAAGCTGAACACGACCTTCGGCAATGAACAATGTCGACGAAGTAGAGAAGAAAGAGATATAATTGTCTCCTCGCACACCTATGAAACAATCATATTGTGCCTAGAAATCGCCATCTGCGACTCTATCTCTAGGTCAGAGCTACTCATACTCATACTCATACTCATACTCATTTATTGATAATGCACAAATACATTATATGTCAATTTTTACAAAAGGGTACAAATTTACAAATGTAGTTAATAGTTATATTATATGTCAGTTTACTTACACAGTTATAGTTAGTAATAGTTAATTCGATTTTTGTACAATTAGTACATTACGGCAGAGACCAGTAAGTAAGCCATACTGGCCGAGTAGGAATTAGACGGACCGAGCCGTAGGCGAGGTCCGGATTAGTGATGGGCCGTTTCCGAGAATATTCCCCAGGCGAGAATATTCTCGGAAATATTCTCGGAAACATTCCCCATGAGGGGAATATAGGGGAATTTAGGATTTGTATATGAATAACATTTATTTTATGACATTCTCTATATAAGTAAATGCTTATCTATTTAATAGGTTAACAATTCAATAGAAAAAAAATATAAAACGTCAGCTGTAAATGTAAATTTCCTATGTTCTCGAGAATATTCTCATTGTTCTCCGGGAATATTCTCAATGTTCCCGGGAATATTCTCATTGTTTCCGAGGAATATTCCGCAAGTTTTTAAATTGCTCTCAGGAATAACATGGTAAAATAAATACCAGTGAGACAAGCAAGTTAATTTCTGATAGAGAAGGAATAGAGAAAACACGTGTGTTGTCAACGCAATTAGCAAAATAATTGTATTTTATTTAGTTTTTATCGTTTTTATGTATATATTTATTTCATTATTTCAATAGTATTTTAAATAGGTAGTGTATAGTAGTACCAAAGACAGGCATGCCATAATTCATTACTTAAATACACTGCCAGAAACATAAAATAAAAAAAATTTAATATCAGCATTTAATCTTTTGCAATATTTGATAAAATTATTTTTCTTTAATCAGTTGGATCCAAGCCAATGTTGATGCTCCAGGCAGGGTTCCATAGCCGCTATCACAAATATATTACAAGATCAAGAAGAGAAGTCTTGTTTTGGTGCGGGGGCTCATCCCCCCCGAGCCCTCCGCTTCGTAAATCTACTCGTGACTTGAAAGTTCAAAGTTGTGTTTATTATCTAAATACGGGGGCTCTGCCTCCGAGAGTGTCTCTTGAGTCATCGTCTCATCACTTTGGATTTAAGCTATCATGTTTCTGTTCTTGGTAGTTGCTTTGATTTGAGTGCCGCCACCGCTTGTCCTAGCTCCACTTGTGACTTCAAAGTTATATCTTAGTCATCGTTTCCGAAGTTGACTTAATAATCAATAGACTAACAATTTTGTTTCCCTTCTGTTCGGTTTCTCCCCTAGGCCCCTCCCCTATCTTATAGTTTTCGACTCCTCAGTAGATTTTACGGAATAAGAAGACATCTTCTCATTTCCATTTTCGGATTCAACCGTAACTTATTGCTGGAAACGTTATTCGCCCCATCAATGAGGCGCATATTTGGCGCACTTTTAGTGATTATTTCTGCCATGTCTCTGTAGCGGAAAATCATGCCGACTGTCTTTCGCGCGGCTTGACTTCTTTAAAGATTCCAGGCCAACTTCTGGTTTCAAAGATCTTCTTAAATGCAGCGAGATCCTACCGACTGGTCGGTAACCTCGTTTGATCCGTCAGTAGTTTCAAAACCAGCCAAGAGAAGACACATGCATTGATTTCAAATCCGTTAATTGACTTACCGCTCTTCCTTGTAATAGCTGAACAGATATCATCTTGGTCGAAGTTGTTGCGCTGTGTTGTACACGTCTTCGATTTGGAAAACTGCTTCCACAACTTCAATATGTGTCTGCTTCAGATTTAAATTTGGCGCAGTCTATGTCTACAACAGTGTCATTACAAAATGAGTTTGCGGGAAGATAACCTGTGTTCAAGAAATTTTCAGCTCTTAGAATTATTTCTGCAGCATGGTGTTATTGGAGTAGGAGGTAGCTAGGCGACAAGCTTCTGAATTAACCTACCAACAAAAACACTAGATCATACTACCGTAAAATGGACACAAACACGAAACCAATCTGATTGCAGATTCATAAAATATGTCATGCTGGGCCAGATGAATCGTTTTGTGGCAGCGCGTCAGTGTTAATGTTTTTTTTCTGCTAACTGCTAACAAAGTCATACAAGTTTCAAGTTTTACTTCTCTAAGTACCCTTTATGAGTTGGTTGACTATTATTACTCGTAAACTTGTAACGCCTACCCTAGCAGCGTTTATATAGCCAATACCCAAGTACTCCCAAAATTTGCAATTTAAAGTTTGATATTTCACAAACAGATCTAAATCGGAAAATTGTTGCAACAAACCTGCAAAATTTAGTAAGGCCTATCCAACGACATATCACACCATGGGGTAGACTAGAAAAAAAGACATCCCCACTTTATTATAGGGGGAGGTAAAGTAAATAAGTATTTTTCCAAGAATTTGTTCTACCAATTTGTCAAAATTACATATGTATAACCATGCCAAATTATAACTTTCTGGTATTAAAATTCTCTCTAGTACTAAGAAAAGTTCAATGTTCCCCATTTTGGAGAATATTCTCGGGAACAATGGAAATTTCCGGAAATATTCCCCAGGAGAATATTCTCGGGAACGGGAATATTCTCGCGGCCCATCACTAGTCCGGATATAATACGAGGCCAGGATGGCTCTTACGGTCGAAGCAAGTATAGTGCTTTTCTCAAAAATTAAACAAGAAAATTAGATTAAAGTTATATTTTGTAGGTGTTATTCATATTCGGCCATTTCCTAATGAATATTTTTGATATACCCCATTTTTATTATTACACATTGTGATATCCGTCGTCGCAGGCACCATGATAACAACCTATAACAAAAATAATTATGAGTTTATACTTGGATAAAAGATATAGTTATATCGTTATCAAATAGTGGCAGCATTTATTTACCTTCATCGCCAAAATGTTTATCATCTAAGTAGAGCTTGATTTAAGAACTTATCTATATTTTGCTGCTGAATATTTGTGATTTCTTTCCTTTGTAGCCATCCGATTCTCGATCTCAGAAAGATTGTTGAAATATTCTGACCTTATCACATATTATCTGACCAATTATTAACTTGATTTTCTTCCTTCCATTTAATGAATCTCTTGTATTTTTTTATATCTCCTTGGATTTAGTCGGAAGTAAATTATTATAGCTAACTCTGCCTCCGCTTTTAAGTATGGAGGAGTGCCGTCTATTCGGAATCAAACTCCTCTGAACTCATTTTTGCTGAATTATTGTAATAAAACACACAAATTTGAAATTTTTGTCTTTTAATTTAAATCCCGCCCCGCCTTAATTTTTTTTTTATAAATACTGCGTTTAATTATTTGCACTGTCTTACAAATCTAAGTCTTAAAGATGAAATTTAATTATTGTTATACATTGTTGTACTTTCTAACTAATTTTCATATCATAAAGCTTACCTTAAGTTTTAACTCCGAGGTTTTTTCTAAACCACACAAAAAAGGAAGGAATTCCGAAATATCATTGTCAGTTTACACAGCACAATTATGAACTAAACGCTGCATACAAACTTCCGCACTAAACCTTGTCGCTACGTTTTTTTTTTTTATATGCATCTTGAGTTACGTTTATACTGCCAATAGTACTAACCTCTTTTTATTTTACATTTGCTCTTAGTGTAAATTGCAAGTGTATACTGCAATTTCGTCTCTTTCTATTTAATCTATGAAAAAGGGACGCCACTTTTTAATTTCTACAATTTGCTCTCGCACTGTACTTATAATTAAAACAATTTGAGGAATGCATCCTTTTTATATTTATATACGACCTCATCGCCTTCACATCCTTAGTTTTTTTATAGGTCGGTGACGATGTAAATCGTGTTTCGATATTCAAATATCTTGATACGTAATAGGAATTACATACTTACTTACTGGACAAATATTGATTCCAAATTTAAAATCTCGCTGTTTACTGGACACTTCTAAAAAGTCTTCGGTATGTTGCACTTACTGTAGTCTATCTAGCGATGGTAAGGCAACATTACATGCAATTTTTGAGAAAATTACTTTTACTGGTAATAGTATTATTCTGTAACTACCTATTCGATTAATAATGTCATTAGTCATTACATAATTTTAAATATCCATCTTTGGTGTCAGTAACAAAATAGAAACTTGCATAAAATGTTAAGTTAGGTACCATTCCGAGATGGCTATATGCAACTATTGGCGAGAAGTGAAATCAACCATCCGCCACACTATCGCTAGGTTCGAGTTATAACAGTGAGCGAAATCGCCTCGTAAACCGGCGGGACCCAAACATATCAAATGCTGTCAGGTCCGGAACCGTGCCCATTGAATGCCGGTACGGAATAGTACATTACTGGAGACACGGGGAAATAAGGGCTTGCCGGGTGAGTAGGTATAGACGGCCGACTGTAGAGAGGCCGGATAGTGATACGAAGCCGATGTAATATATGTATTTATGTGGTAGAGAAGGGACGTTGATGGGAGACAAAGTATATGCAGAGCTCTAGATAGTAGTGAACCTTTAATTACTTAAAACATTAGCTTATATACATTTTTACAATAAGGTTAACGCTTATCCAAGCAATATGCATTAAGCTACAGTTATACTGCATGCTATACTAAATGTAG
Source organism: Apotomis betuletana (assembly GCA_932273695.1). NCBI lineage: Eukaryota > Metazoa > Arthropoda > Insecta > Lepidoptera > Tortricidae > Apotomis > Apotomis betuletana. Next base: position 2,382,006 of record OW026321.1, on the reverse strand, counting down.
ACATTAGCTACATACTACACCGACAAGCCTTTTTCTCGTCAAAGGCATGTATAGTGCACTCAAACATATGCAATAAAATAAAAAAAAACACCACTCAAAAACATATAATTCAGCTGTTTAGCCTGTTCTTGAACACAGATGCCATTTATAAAAAAATACTTCCCGGCCTAGGCCTTCAATTTTGTATGAAATCCCTTTACAGTTCTCTCGAGTTTTTCCGCCTGAAACGTGATAATTCGAAGCCTGTTATAACGCACATTATGACTAAATTTCATTGCCTGTTTGAGAAAAAGTTGTTTTCCTACATGCGTGGAAATCGGTTCTTTAACGACCCAGCCACTACTTCTGTTTGTCTGTCTGTCACCAGGCTGTAGGTATCTCATGAACCATCAACTCTGTCTGTCACGACAGACAGTTGAAGTTTTCACTGATGATTTATATAGCCGCTATAACAACCAATTAAATATTTAAGGGGGCTCTCATACAACAAACGTGATCGGTTGCGTAAACAATGCACCTCATTTGTATGCGGTGCCATACATATCAGGTGCAAACTTAACTTAACCCGGCCAGTTAAGACGAGATAAGAATTTTTGGTTAGAGTTGCGGGGGACTCGCTGCTATCCGGCACATGTTGAAGTCTATTGAGGGGGCCTGTGTCCAGCAGTGGGCGGTGATGGTGAAGAATTTTTGCGGAACCCTTGGTGCGCGAGTTAAACTCACACTCGGCCGATTTTATTATTACTCTGTAAATCTCAACTTGAAAACACAACCAATGGAAACATGCTGACCCTTGGTCGAAAATAAAAGGGCGGCCACGTAGTTTTATGTAAAGTTTTACTCCGGTCCATCAGACGACTGGAGTCCGGTTAAATTAAAGTGAAAAACCGGCCAAGTGCGAGTCCGACTCGCGCGCCGAGGGTTCCATACAAATCCTATTTAACTGGCTGGGTTAATTTAAGTTTGCACCTGGTATGTATGGCGCCGCATACAAATGAGGTGCAAAGGTAACGCAACCGATCACGTTTGTTGTAGGGGAGCCCCACTTAAATATTTATTTTATTCAGTTTTTTGTGTTTGTTGTTATAGCGGCAACGGAAATACATCATCTGTGAAAATTCCAACTGTCTAACTATCACGGTTCATGAGTTACAGTGGTGACAGACGGTCAGACGGACACACAGCGATCAGCGAACAGGGTCCCGTTTTTATCCTTTGGGTACGGAATACGGAACCCTAAAAAATTATGCATTTTGTCATTTCCGATCATTGTCGTGTCATTTTCTCAAGCCGAAAGGAGCGTATAAGTCCTTTAGAATTGGCGTCCCCCCGGAACTGTATGACAAATGCTTATCTGCGGAGGTTTGGCCCGAAAATGCACGGGTAAAAGCGTGGTTTTTTCGAAGATCGTACAGCAATAACGTCAAGGACTCGGGTACCACCGATCGCCAAAGAAACAGTAGGACCTGTGATAAACATTACTTATCAGAATGTCGGGGGCCTCAACACCAAACTTAGTTACTTTCGGCAAAGTCTTCTATCACTGGATTCTGATATTGTAGCTGTGACCGAGACGTTCCTTACTGATGCTGTCAATGACGCGGAACTAGCGAGTGGCGGCTGGAGCGTGCTGCGCAGAGACCGTGCCACGGGGGCGCGCGGTGGAGGCGTGCTCCTTGCGTCGCGCCCCGGTATAGAGCTCTGCCGCTGTCGACATCTGGAGACCTCAAGTGGTGAAGACTTATGGGTGTCGTTCGTTGTTCAAGGAGTTACGCATTATACCTGCGTGGTGTACATTCCTCCCAGTGCAGCGGACGAAACTTATATTACCTGGTTTCAAACCTTGGAGTCTGTGATTGATACATTGAAGGGTGCAGTGATAATACTCGGTGACTTGAATCTAAATCCAGTGTACACATCCCAAAATGTTCTTTATTATTATTGTTATTTTTTAGCTGTCTGTGGTTTGAAAGAGACGAATGAGGTCATTAATATACATGGAAGTAAGCTAGATGTCGTGCTGGTGTCGGAATGCATTTCCGGTTCCGTAGTTTTAGAGATGGTGGATGATGGACTAGTTCCAAGTCCAGATATGTACCATCCTCCGTTGGAAATTTCCATACCAGTGGATTGTTTCGCGCGCCTAGCTCGGGTTGAATGGTTAAATCCTAGCAATGTGGACAGACAGCGAGACTGGAATTTCTCTAAAGGCAATTATGAGCTTCTTTATAAATTAATCTCAGAGGTATGCTGGCAGGAAGTTCTTAGTGCTGAGGATGTCGACAACGCTGCTGATGGTATGTATAATGTTTTGTATGGGATATTTGACTTATGTATTCCGAAACGGGTTCGATCCAGGAAGCCTAGTAGACGTTACCCCATTTGGTATTCTGCAGATATTATTAATGACCTAAAACGGAAAAGTGAACTTCATCGGAAATGGAAAGCTACACAGAACAAAAAAGTGTATGATGAGTTTTCGAAACTGAGATCTGCGGTAAAGAAACGTATAGCGTCTGCTTACTCCAGCTACCTTGATCGAACTCAGAGTAAGATTAAAGACAAACCTCGAGAATTTTGGCAATACCTTGATAGTCTTAAGTCAAAGGGTGGGTTTGTCTCTAGTGTGACGTCTGACGGGAAGAAATTTAGAGGAGGTGAGGCAGCTACCGCATTTGCCGATTACTTCTCGGGGGTGTTCTTGTCTGATGTTCCGTGCCTAGATCCGAAGAAGCCAGGGACTGGAGATAGACGCCGTGATGCTAATGCTAATCACATCGATATTGAGTCAGTATCGATGTGTGAGGTTGAGGCAGCAATAAAGCGACTAAAGTCCAACTGCTCGGTAGGACCAGACAATATACCGGCATATATTGTAAAAGGATGTGCCGATAGTTTAAAAATCCCTATACATTATATTTTCAACTTGGCACTGAAATCTGGAGTTTACCCTCGTCGCTGGAAGGTGTCCAGAGTAAGGCCGATCCCAAAAGGAGGGGACACCTCCGCGGTAGAAAACTACAGACCCATAGCCGTTCTTCCCACGCTTGCCAAGTTGTTTGAATCCATACTCCACCGAACCCTATCAGCACAAGTAAGGCCGTTCTTAAGTGATGCTCAACATGGTTTTAGACCTAATCGCTCCGTAAGCACGAACCTTCTTATCTTGATAGATATTATCTCTGAGCATCTTGATAGGGGTGCCCAGGTTGATGTCATTTATTTTGACTTCAGGAAAGCTTTCGATCGCGTAGATAATGATGTGTTGCTGGAGAAACTGGACCAAATTGGCTTCTCTCCCAGGCTACTGTCCTTCTTCGCAAGCTATCTACGTGATCGGCAGCAATATGTCCGACATGGATGCTTCGTCTCGGCCCCCTATCATACGCGATCTGGTGTTAGTCAGGGCTCCATATTAGGACCTTTTTTGTTCGGAATTATGATAAATGACCTTCAGTCCGTTCTCAGGTCATCTCAATGCCTCCTCTACGCTGATGACTTAAAGTTAGTGCGCAGAGTGGAGACGAAAACGGATTCGGATTCATTACAGGATGATATCAACTTGGTCTTTCGGTGGAGTATGGATAACAAGCTTCTTTTCAACTCAGCCAAGTGTTGCGTTTGTAGTTTCAGTCGAGCGCGTACTCCAATACTTGCGCAATATGTTTTAGGGTCTGAGCTCATAAGCCGTGTGTCTTCAGTTAAGGATCTTGGCGTGGTCTTCGATACGCGTCTCACATTTCATGAGCACATATCGATACTTGCAGCTGACTGCTATCGAAGACTAGGCTTTCTCATTCGTAACTTGCGTGACTTTAATGACCCTTTAGCGATCAAGCTAGTCTATAACGCCCTGGTCAGAAGCAAGCTGGAGACTTCGTCGATTGTGTGGCTCCCATACGAATCAACATAATTATGCTTTATTACTGGAAAAAGTACAAAAAACCTTTCTCAGGTTTTTATATAAAAAAATGTATGGGTACTACCCGTTCATGTACCCAACCAAATATCTTCTGGGAACACTCGGCTACAATTCACTAGAGGTTAGGCGAAAGTTTTGTTTGCTGACTACCGCATGTCGAATCCTGCGCGGCGAGTCCGACTGTCCTGAGCTTGTAGGCCGCCTCGTGCGACTGTTTGTTCCTGACGTCCCTAGGATAGCTCTCAGACCGCGGCAGCGCGATCTCTTGATGGCGCCGGCGGCGCGTACTGTGTCTCGCAAAAATTCCCCACTTGTTCGTGCTCTTGTGCTACTCAATGCGTTCCTGACATCAGCACCGGAGTGTGATTTGTTTGCGTGGCGATGGGCGGTGGTGTGCACTGAATGTTTGAGATTTTGTGAGGAATTGGATGATCGATGATAATTGTTATTATTATTATTTGTTTGTGTTGCTGTTTTATGTTTATGTTGGTTTTTCTATGATAATGTTGTACTAATAATGTAAGTTTCATGGCGCATTAGTTAAGAAACTGTAATGTCATGTAAACGTGTTTAAATAATAATTATAAATAATTTCCAGCACACAAATTATTTAGGAAGCAAATATGACCGACTTTCTCCTACCAGGTGCATCGGCAAACTACGACAAAAGTGACACTGTGCACACATTTCCAAAAGAGCAAACAATGCTCCAAGCATTATCAAAGGCACCTATCCGATGTCCGGGTCCGGGTAGTTCTAACGACCATTAGTACGAGTTAGCGAACAAGTCCAAACATGCACTTCCACAAGTATTGTTGACTTGTTAATGCGCCCGACAAATCTAGATATTTCTAGTGTTAGAAATATCTAGATTTACAGATTTGATGTCAATCGATTTTATTTTTTACTAGCTGTGCCCCGCGGTGTTACCCGCTCATCCCACGGGAACACTAAATTTATTCGGGATGAAAAGTATCCTATGTCCTTTCCCGGGTCTCAAACTATCTCCATACCAAATTTCATCTAAGTCGGTTCAGCGGTTTAAGCGTGAAGAGGTAACAGACAGACAGACACACTTTCGTATTTATAATATTAGTATGGATTAGTAAGTATTGGGATCAAATGTCTATATGGGACAAACAGGACGTCCACTGCTGAACATAGGCCTCCCCCAGTGACTTCCAGATCAGCTGGTTGGAAGCGACCTGCATCCAGCGGCTTCCTGCAACCTTTACCAGGTCGTCTGTCCACCTTGTGGGTGGACGTCCCACGCTGCACTTTTGAATTTGGTTAATGAAAAATCCTTGAAAATTCGCTACTAATGTTTAATAATGCAAATATATTATGACGTATGCTCACTATTGCCATATGAAACTTGTTTTTAGCGCCAGTATCCCTGGGCCGGGCCGACACCTTGTTATAGGCTATACACACTTTATCCCTTCGCAGCTGTTTGGTAACCAAGTTTTGTAACTGGCTACAAAATGGGAATCCAAAATTACTCTGTAGGTTACGTAATGGGCTTGCGTAGTGCCGATTGGTAACCAAGTTTTTATAAGTACCCCTTAATGGGAATATGAAATTCCCTCTTTGTAGCCGGTTACGTAATGGGCCTGCGTATTGCCGTTTTCCACACACACACACATGTGCACTTTCATTTGTTTTTATTACAATATGTGTTAATATTTCCAATGTAAAAATGAGTTTCGTAAACTCGAAAGGCGTGGTCGTTTCTTCTGGAATCCTTCTAGACCCGTGAAACAAACGTCTCTCTTCTTCTCTTTGTAACCAGTCACAATACGGGATTTTTTCCCGTTTTGAAGCTGGATACCATCCGCGGTTACGAATCGGTACTGGGAAAGTCCTATTTTGTAACCAGTCACAATACCGGATATTTTTCCCGTTTCGAAGCATGCTACGAACTTTTAGTTACCAAACGGTACGAAAGGACTTTAGCTTTTATAATATTAGCACAAAATCAGCAGGATTGGGGATATTGCAAGTTCTCATCACAATGACAACAAATAATAAGTTCGTCTAATTCCGGCCAAGTTCGGTGAACTTCGTCAAAATATGCGCACTCACTAGGGACGCGGCGATGATGAGTTAAATCGGTTTTATCGGTTTTTTACGATTTTCTCGTAAACTCACAGATAAAAATATCGTGTTTCGTTTAAGGTCGTATCTTTTCTTGGGTGAAGGTTGGCTGCATTATAAAGTCGGTGAAGTGCGAGTCGGACTCGCGTACCGAGGGTTCCGTACGAACTATGAAAACACTGCATATTGCTCTAACCAAATGATAAACAGTACTGAGCGACAAAATTAATTTTACCGTTTTGAAACTGTTTAAGTACTTTAAATAAGGACTATATTTTTTATGATTTAATTACAAATGTATAGTCTTCAGTTTCCCTACACTTGTTTATATAAGACGGTACTAAGTACTTGCGAAACTTCATAGTTCTAGGTCAACAGAAAATACTCTATAGAAATATTTTGATTCCCTTGAGAGTGTCGTATATACCTACGTTTGCGGCATACACGGCCGTACTTACCTTGTTTTTACGTTAACTTAAAAGGTTGGATTTTTGTTTGGAAGTCGGCATACAAAGTAAAATAGTTTACATAAGTGGGATTTTCGGTTACCTATCATAATCCCGAATTTTTGTTTCCCCGCTGTAACGTTTCGCCGTATATTCATTTGCCCGAAAGCTATTTATTCAAACACTATTGACATTTCAAAATATAAAACAAACCTAACCTAACCTAATGGGTTCTATAAAACGATGTTTATAAAATCCTGAAAATATTATGGGTATCAGGAAAAATAGCTTTCGGGCAAATGAAAAATCGGCGAAACGATACAGCGGGGAAACAATGTTTCGAAGTTGCGATTTTCGGCCTGCTACGCGAGAAAATGTCACTTCGTGGCCAAGGCAAGACGTTAAACTTTAGGCAAACCACGGGCGGTAATTCATAAAGTCCCAGATCGCATATTTATGGCCCTCATCTTCGGTTCGGGCCACAAACACCGACATACACATATTCACCGCCTTAGGTATGTAATGTGCTAAAAATGGTACTAAAGTGTACGCCCATCACTACTTAGCCTGAGGTATTGGATTTATTTTGACGCTTCCTCGTTCGCAAAGTTTCGGCCCAACTGCACATAATACGATCGAATCAAACTTGTATTTAAACTTTTGACTGCTGGATATATAGGTAAGTATTTCTTGATTGGTGTGGATTTCTTTTTCAGGATGAAGGTATAGTACGTAGGTATAGGAAATACTTTTTGAGGCCTAATTTACTTCGCTATGGTCTAACAAACAATGCGACCTAAGGTGTTGTGTGCATTTTGAACTGTGGCCACAAACTGTAGGTACTTAGGTATGATACCTTTTATGTCTCTTGCAGATAAAGTGAAATATTTCATCATTTCATTTCAGTAGCAGTTTGTCAGAACAAAGCGAAGCCAATTTGGACTGTAAATATAATTCCGACTAGACCCACGCATTGTCAGATTTAGGTGCGTGTCTTTCCGGTAGACATTTGCGAAATTAAGGATTCTAGGGCCTAATTTTCTGATAAAATGCCTGTAAGAATAAAGAACGTTCCCTCTTCTATAATCCGATGTAATAGCAACATAACCTAGATTCATACAACTTTACTTTGCTGTTAACTTTTAACCACCGAAGGGATGAATTTTGTTTTTTGAACTGACAATGACCAACGCATATATAAATTCGAAGGTGTTTTGAAATCATGGAGTGTCCAACTGGATGTTAACCAAAATAACCATAAAAAGACACATGATGATGATGTTAAATGATTTTTGTATTTATTTATTTCATTAAATACGCCTAGAACGAGAGTCTTCATGCACCAGATTTGCGAAAAATGAAGACGCTTTTGGTTTTATGTGTGCGTGTCTACGAACCAATCATAGAGACGTGTCACTTGTGAGCTTGACGTTGTGACTGATGCACACACAGACGGAACTTAGCCCGTGGCTAACCAAAACTGGCTTCAGTTTCAAGTGCCGACTAGGTTTCTAGGCGTATTTATTCCAACATTTCAAAAATGGTACATTTCCCTTTTTGAGAAACTGTAGACAAGTTTGTTGGTGGAAAACCTAACTTCGACTACTTCCGTGGATGACATACATGCACAAAGTAGTTACAAAGTAAAAGCAAATATTGGTAAGTCCCAAAGTTCCTGGGACGGAGTTGTCAACTCCGTCAAATTAACCCCAAAACACATCCCGAAACAACTTACGAATTAATCCTGATATTAAGATTGGCGGGTAATTGCATTTAAAAATTGCTAAAAACTATAGAGTTGCATAAACGCATCTATGCTAAAAATATCATAATCCCACTAATATTACAATAGAATGTTTGTGTATGTTTGTTTTGAAATTTGGAACAGAGATAGTTTATACCCTTAGCACAGATGCTACTTTTTATCCCGAATAAAGCATAGTTCTTGTAGGATATTGTATGCGATTTCAACACCAGCAAATTCGCGGGCAAAAGTTAAAGTAAGTATTCAAAATATTCAACGCGTTTGAGAGTTACTAGGCTACCAACAATACGAACATACAATAGTTTCGGAGGTTAAAAACCATATTAAACCCGGACAAAACCACAAACAGAAGCAAAGATAGTTGGCGCCCTTAATATCCCATAACCGAGAATTACGGCCCTCGTTCACGCTTCAAAAAACTACGATCACCTTCAAAATCGGTTTATTGCCACCATGGCGCCCCCCGCCCCCCGGGGGCAGGTGAGAACTAATATCACAGGCACGGATTTTAATTACGTACACTCCAAACAATGAAACAGAGGTGGCAAGGAGACGCAGTTGTAAGTCGTGTACTAAGGTGACTACTTGAAAGAAAGAAAGAAATACGTATTCGTGGCATGACAAAAATAATAAATTATAAAGCAATAGGCAACTATAATATTATGGCTGTGCCATAAGGTCCCACCTTAGCATGATGCTAGCTCGAGAGGCAGCGCTGATCTTCCGGTGGAACTAAGAGATATGCTCCGAAGTGTCTATTCTAAAGTGTCTCCTTTAGCTCTAGTAGCTACCTAGCAGCCTTATGTGTAGCTATAATGTGTTATGAGGTATAATGGTGCGCAACGGATGTTAGCTTTGGTTGACCATCATGTAGGTAAAATATGTAATGGGCGCCGCAGGTACCCTAGGTATGAGTCGTGCGAAGAACGCAATTAATAGCTGACCAGGATGTCATACTGTCCACTCCGTACTTACCATAAAATGCCCTGACAGTACTTACGTTTACGCAGTAAAATCTACGAAGAAAATGTGATAGTAACGACAGGTCACAGCGTATACGCAACGTCAATCTTCAGTAACGTTTGGCAGTAAACATGTCTGAATACTCTGAATATCTATTTCCTTGTGATTGCTTCAATTGTAGCATAAAAAACCAACAGTTACCCACAATTGTCATATTTATACTCAATCAGCAGTTGAAATGTGTAATAATCTTATCCCCTTGGGAATACACTCTTGTTCACCAATTTATTAGACAACAAACAAAATATATACACAACCGTTGTTAACTTTGTCATCGCTTGAATAAAAGAGCGAATACCTCCTAACACAAGTGCAAAACTTAAAAGGAGGAAACGAATGGTTAATCATTTATGAATTTCGATTGTGTTTTAGGCTTGATAACGTCTTATAAATCGATGAACGCCGGTTGCACGTACGAAAAAGCATGACTCACTGTCACGTTCCGCCTGAGCCGAGCGTGCAAGCGAGAGCGTGGAACAAGCGATAGACAGGCACAATCGGCCTAAGCGTTCGGCATGTGACGCATCTACCTCTTTTCCACTTCATCGGCCGGCATACGTTATCACGTAAAATTATCTTCCGTAAGCCGACTTTACAGACAACCCATTTATTTTATTATAATTATAAAACTCCCGACTCCACAGCCGACGCTGTCCCGAACAGATATCTCCTATTGAGTGCCAGCTATAATTCCGCTGAAAATTCAACCGTTCCAATAAAACTGAACCGATTTTATTGGCCCCGCTCCAAGACTTTACATAGGTCCTAATAGCCCGGTCCTACGCCTATTGTGCGCAACTAATGAGTTTTGCACAATGAAAGGTTTTGCACCGATAATGGCGGGATGATATACGGGTGTCTTTGCCAGCTTCATTATAGACAATGGGTGGACTTTGGCTCTTGCCTGTTTGTAGACGGCACCCGTTTGTAAAGCATATGTCTGTTGGAATTATACTGGATTTACTTTATATATTGCTTTAATTGATTTAATATGTCTACTATAATAAAATTATCTGACTACTACAGTCAACTTTAATGAATGAACAATTATTGTTTTGGTAAATTGTGAGGATTCTGAAAACAATTTCAAAATATCTTTTGGGTTAAAAAAAACATAAATTTTGCGTACCTTTGGAGTCACATATATACCTACCTATCAAAAAATATTATTAATTTATTTTCTTCTTTGTTTCATGACATGTTGAGCAAATTTTATTTATAAACTACAGTATGCTTTAGACACCAGTCGCCGAGTACTTAGAGCCAGTATCACAAAATTTACCCTATGATGGACATGTGCGGTTTTCTATAATACCAAATAAAACAAGTTGTTGTTCCTTGTTGGCAACCCTAGGATAGTTATACGCCCCACAACCAATAGCGTCGAGCGTTGTGCAAGATTCCAATGAGATGTTGGTAGGGTAATTCCTTTATCGGCGTTAGTGAAGATCAAAAGAGTGCAGCTTCTGTAGTATTTTGTTCTGTAGCGGGCCTTAGCTGTTCACAAAACCTTAAATACCTTACAAGTATCTTACCCATCCCGAGGTGCCTGAAGAAAAACGGGTACTATAGATAACAGTATAATGTTAGGGGCGAAGAAAAAAATAGTATACAATTATTCTTTGTCTACCCGACGCGATACCATGTGAGATATTCCGAGTTACACCAAAAAGTCGTATGAGTATAAGGATTTAAATGCCACGTACGCTCTTTTAATTTTGAAAGGTAATATTGTAATACAACTCAAGGAATGCCGGTGGGAAAAATGTGAACTAGAGGTTTTTGTATATTGTTTTGGTGTTTGGTGAATATAGTGGCGCCATTTTGGGTTTTTGGTGAATGGTAAAGTACTAATATCTACATACTACGCAATCATTTGTGATGATTGAGGTATTATGAGGAAATAATAACTAATCTTAATGAGTAAACTAGCGACCCGCCCCGGCTTCGCTCGGGTCCAATGCTGATAAATTATGTATGTATTAACATATAATCCTTCCTCTTGAATCACTCTAAAAAAATAGTATCTAAAGCCGGGGCGTAGTTTTAAAGATCTAAGCATACATAGGAACAGACAGGCAGGAAGCGACTTTGTTTTATACTATAGTACTGTATAGTGATAGTGATTAGCCGTCTTGCCTGCTAACCCACCGCCAAACAGTAATGTTCGCATTGTTGTGTTCCGGTGTGGGGGTAAGATAGCCGGTGAAATTACTAGCATAGAGGCATTCTATCTTCGTCCTCCGGGTAGGCAAGCACTTGTGACTCCTCTGGTGTTGCAGGTGTTTATGGGCGACGGTAATCGCTTTCCATCAGGCGATACGTTTGCTCATTTGCCCCCTATGACATAAAAAAATAAAATAAAAAAGGGTAATCTCGTAATATATGGCTTCTAAACGGGCCATATTTTATTGCAATTTGTAGCCGTCCTTCTCTGATACCCTACGCTAGAGCAAGACGCAAATAATGGCCTGGCCACAAAACTCAAGTATAGTTGTCTATACGTAAGTATATAAATGTTTAAGATATTTTACAAAAAATGTATTTAAAGTCTTATTTAAATACATACGAAACGGGTTGCGGGTAGGTAGTCGTGGCGGCGGCCAAACGAAGTGAGACCAGTGATCGTAAGCTCCTGATGATGAATCGCGTACTGATTCGAAACAAGTCGAGCGATATTCGATTTCTACGTCGTGAGTAAGCCCGTTTCGTAATGTATTTTAATGTCTGAGACTCGCGAGAGTTTCCTATATAAATAGAGATGTTTCCTATATAAATCATAATCATAACGTATGTTCAGGTTGTAAGTATGTGCCTATCGTCGGGGATAGTGCAATACCGTGTAAATAACAGCTGTCGATAAAGTTGTCATTTCAATAAAATACTTAGCATTTGTTTGAATATTGATTCGTATCTACACTTGTTACTTACGCAGTATTGCACTATCCCCGACGCTATGTGTATTTGTGGTTTCATCTTGCAAAAACGGTTATGCGTCGACTTTCAATTAGGTATTTCTGCTTCGGCATAACTAGGTGTCCACTGATGGTTATTATCAAGTTGGTTTTTACGCGATTATGATGAAATAAAAAAGCGGTAAAGTGCGAGTCGGACTCGCGCACCGAGGGTTCCGTACAAACACTTTCCATCCTTAAGTGGTTAAGTTAAGTTTGCACCTGGTATGTATAGCGCTCCATACAAATGAGGTGCAAAGTTGACGCAACCAATCCCGTTTGTTGTATGGGATGGGAGCCCCCCTTAAATATTTATTTTATTTTATTTTTAGTATTTGTTGTTATAGCGGCAATAGAAATACATTATCTGTGAAAATTTCAACTGTCTAGCTATCACCGTTCTTGAGATACAGCCTGGTGACAGAAGGACGGACGGACGGACGGACAGCGAAGTCTCAGTAATAGGGTCCCGTTTTTACCCTTTGGGTACGGAACCCTAAAAAAGAGAGTTATGACTTTTTTGAGCGGGGACGAAGTAGCGAGCGCCTTCAATTGGTACTTGTTTTCGAAATCAGATAAATAGTCCTTACTAAACCTTCCCAACATGCATCTTCCGGCTCGTGGTCACCACTCGAGAACTTTTACATATCACATCATTCATCATCATATCAGCCGATAGACGTCCACTGCGGGAAAAAGGCCTCCCTTAACCTTTTGAGCGCCAAAGACGGCAAATCACGTCGACGGAAAGCTGTGCCCCAGACGCCACGACGTCATTTGCCGCTATACAATGTCATGCTATCTCCTGTCAGCTTGGCGTTAGGGACACAGTTTTCCGTTGACGAGCTGAGCGGTAGAAAGGTTAAAGTTCTCCAAAATGATCGGACTTGCGCCGCTCTCATACAATTGTTGTCCGCGTCGATCCACCTGGTTGGTGGCCCCTCCACGCTGCGTCTTCCGGTCCGCGGTCGCCACTAAATGAACCTGTCTGCCCGAACGGCCATCGGGTTCTACGAGCAATGTGCCCCGCCCATTGCCGCTTAAGTTTGGCGAATGTCTAAGCTATATCTATAAGCTTGGTTTTCTTGCGTATCTCATGATTTCGGATTCAATCCCGCAAGGAAACTCCGTACATATCACCATAACATATAATTTACTTATTAAGTTCAATCCACCTCCAAATTAATTGCAATTCAGCGAATTGCGAATTCAAATAACTGCTATTAAATATTTAATCATTAATTTAACGCTGCGATCTCTCTCAATAATTGCTTTGCTATAATTATTTTAATATTAATAATAACTTGTTGGTATCAATATATCCAATTAGGATCTTCATAATATTATAGTGGATTTGATGTTTTAAAAGTAGATAGGTACCTACCTTTTGATGTCTTATAAGTTGGTACCCAAAGGGTAAAAACGGGACCCTATTATGTCCTCTGTCCGTCTGTCTGTCTATTTGTCTATCTTTCTGCCACGAGCAGAGAAGCTATATCTCGTCAACCGTGATAGCTAGTAGGCAGTTGAAATTTTCACAGATGCACAGATATTTCTGTTGTCGCTACAACAACAAATACAGAAAACAAGCAAGGTCTAAAATTATTTAGTTGGACGCAACCCTTAGCACGCGCAATTTCATGGATGATGTATATCTGTAGCTTGTATATAAAAACAACAAAAAGAAAACTTGGTAAATTAAATATTAAAGTGGGGCTCCCATACAACAAACGTGTTTTTTAGTTGTGCGGAACTCTCGGTGCGCGAGGCCGACTCGCACTTGGCCGGATTTTTTTCGGCGTCTGTCCCGCTCTGTCTCTGATTAAATCTTTTCTCCGTAATCGGTCAAACCAGCCTCATTCCACCAACACGTATTATTTGTATCGCGTTTGCCCCCATTGTCGAGTAACGTAAAAAACACAAAGCAAAAAAATCACGCAGTGCCTTCACGTAGCCCGCATATTGCGTTTCGTCACAGCACACGTGTTAGAAACAGTATCTCCTCCTGGATCATGGATGTTTTCTTCGATTTCTTAAAGCATATACATCTGTTTTATTGTAAAATTCTTAAATTGTATTGAAAATCAGTTTTCCAAATTTATTAAACATGTGTAATGTCTTATCTGCCTGACTGCCTGTTGTTTACCTCTATTGAATGTCACGTGTAATCTGAAATTGTATTTATTTCCTGTTCAGGTGTGCAATAAAAAAATATTCTATTGTATTCTATCTTTTTAATGTGGGTACACACCACAATTTTTATATCTTTGCATCAAAGGATTGTTTCAATGGTTTAAATCAGTTTTCCAGCTCACCTTCACCTTCTAGTATCTAGAATAGAATCAGAATATTAATATAACATGTTATCGTCTAGTGCCCAAAACATAAGTGAGCTTAATTTAAACTAGGCCGATTTGTTTGAGCTTGATTAACAATTGTATAAGTATTCAAAATTAGTTTTGTATGGACCACTCCAGTTTTGTATGGTTAATTATTGTATTAAGCGGTTTACACTTACGTGAAATAGTTCAGGAACGGCCCGACATGTTTCGAACTCGTATGGAACTCTTCATCAATGACTGCTACCCGTACAGCGGCGGGGAAATTTGTTTGTTTGTTTGTGTGTTGTCTTTGTCGCGCCGGTGTACGGGTAGCAGTCTCTGATGAAAAGCTCCATACGAGTTCGAAACATATCGGGCCGTTCCTGACAATTTCACGTGAGTAATGAGTATTACTTACTGTTTCCTCAACACACACTGTGCACGGGGACGCCTGAACGCGCACACAATCAACGAGAACAAACACAAGCAAACGTTTCCGAATATTAAATAACCCGCCTGTAACCTGTAACCTGGCCTGGGCAAGACAATGTAATTTTTAAATAGACATATACATATATACATTATGGCTCTTTGACAGGTGTTGTCCGAACTTTTTATAATTCACGCAAATTATAACCCTATCGCGATATTCCTTATTTTACCTTCATAACATTTTTACATCTGAGACCACGGCGTGTGCACCCCTAGCTTTACACTAATCCCGAAGTTGGTCGAAGTATGGGTTTTCGCAGCGATGTGTTTAAGCCATGAAGCAGGAGTAAAAGATCCCATTGCAACTCGTCACATCCTGGGGGGAAGGGGTTATATTTTTAATTTAGGTCATGTAGTAAAGCGAATAGTACATATACCAGTAGAAAACCAATGAGAGGCGAAAATAAAAAGGTTGTCTTCTTTCCCACAACCGACTTAGTAAACTATAGAAGTGAGATGCACAAGAGAGGAGAAAAGACACGTAATCAGAAAAGCGTTAAGCATGAATGTGGACGGATATAAAAGAGGGGAAAGACCTAGGAAAAGATAGATGGATTGTGTGAAAGATGACATGAATAAGAAGGAAGCAAACGACGAGTAATAGGGAAGAATGGAGAAAGAAAACATGCTGCACCGACCACAAATAAATAGGGTAAAGGCAAGGGAATGATGAATGATGATGAGAAGTGATATGCATAAAACGTTAAAATCAGGACTCTCTTGCTCGACTTCGCGGCTAGAAGCCCTAGTGTCAAGTGAGGTTATCAGAACTGTCAACTACATAAAAACTACGGCTGTTTATGAACGCTTATCGCGATTTTCCCTAAAATACTCATGATCATGCCAAACTTAAGTAGATTCGATGGCCGTTGGAAGAAAGGTTCTTGAGTGGCGGCCGCGGACCGGAAGACGCAGCGTTGGAAGGCCTCCAACAAGGTGGACCGACGACCTGGTTAAGATCGCGGGTAGTAATTGGATGAGGGCGGCGCAAGATCGATCGTTGTGGAGAACTTTGGGGGAGGCCTTTGTCCAGCAGTGGACGTCTATCGGCTGATATGATGATGATGATGATGACTCATGATCATCCTAAACATTGTGCTATTCCATGTTCATAGCCAGAGATGTGCCGTTCTCGAGAATGTTTCTCGATTTGTATGGAGAAAGAACGTTCTCGAAAATTTTATACCTAAACTTAAGTGCCGCCAAAGTTGTCTGGAGAAGGACTCCAATTAATTTAATGAATCCCAGAATTTTAACATTAACTAATTAGGCTAATATTCAAACATTCTATTTCAGTAATAAAATTTACTAATTGAAGGTACTTTGAAGGTGTAGATCTACAAGAGGCCTTATTCCTTTTAAAATGCTGATTGTTTTAGACGTGTTTAGTTCAAGAAAATTAGATTGAAATGTATGGAAAATTTGGCAAAATTAAAGGACAACTTTTATCTACATATCCTGATAGATATAAGTTGCCCTTTCATTTTGCCAAATTTTCAGCTAATTTTATTGAATTATTTCTCTATGATCAAACATGTTTCTTAACTTATTATTGATGTTACTATCTAGAACAGGGCTATAGGGATTTATTGATAGGTATATATTTGAAACCTACAGTTTAAACATTTAATTTTTGTTTAAAAACTACTCGAAATTGACATGGACGCGGATTTCTTTTTTCAACTTATTTTCTACTGCACACAATGAAAGCATGAAATAGCTATGTCACTATTTAGAACTCGTGGAGAAGTATTAATCACTTCAAAAAGTCGGTTGAAATTATCAATATATTTGTCATAATTTGGAAAAAAATAACTTTTCAAAGGAATAAGGCCTCTTAACGTGCAATTAATTCAACTATTACGAAATATTCCTATCCTAAATAAAATGATAACTAATTAGCTATTTCAGTTGGAACTCTCACCACATAAGAGTTAAAATAACATAATACATAATTGTTCAGGCATTGTAATCTCTTAATATGTAGGTAGACTGCAAAACCCAACGGCGGTCAAAAATACGCGGGTAGAAATGTATTCCCGCGTAGGCTTCATTTTGACACATTACCTTTCGGCTCGGTACGGAACAAGGACGCGTTCGGTTTGCGTCCATTGTTAAAGTGAACAAATCAGCGCTTCCAACGGACTAGATTTGTGCTTTCCGGTGTGCGACAGACTGTTTTAAGGTGTCTAAGTGCTGGCCAGCCAGAAGAGTTGCGGACACAGCTGCTTCGAAGCCGGTTCAGCCCAGGATTGCCAGGTGAGTGGTTTATCTCATATTGAGCGAGTGCAATGCCTGTTCCTAGACTTTAAATTCGTTAGGGATTCCAGGACTAGTCTACCACAGAGTTTATCGAAGGGTTCAGTTACGCGAACATAAAATTTGGTCCTTCGAACCGGATTGGATTCCCAAAAGATAGCGAGTTTAGTTAGGGCAGCCATTTTGTAACGGTACATTCTTTGTTCTTAGTACGAAGTTAATTCGTAATTTCTTACATTTCGGTTTTCTGACAAACGGTTTTCGGTTATAATGGCTACTAAGTTAGTGGAAAGTAAATTTAAAATTAAATACGATTGGTTTAAAAACACCTTGCAGATTATTAATAGTAAAAGTTACGCTTCTAGTGTAGTATCGGCTCGGTTACGTAAGTTAGAGGAATATTTTAAGGCGTTGACGGAAGCGTATGAAGAGATTTTAACTTTGGATTTGGAAACGGTTGACTACGATGAGAAGTATAGGGAGGCCACGGAGGTGTACAACCAACTCGATGCGGTGGCCATCGGTTGTCCCAGCTTGGATGGCACACATTTACCTACGGAAAGTGTTGCATCATCACGCTTGCCACGGATAAACCTGACTTCCTTTGACGGCGATGTATTTTCCTGGACGAGTTTTATAAGTCTGTTTACGTCGTTAGTGTTATCACGTAGGGACATCTCTAAAACGGAAAAATTCCACTACTTATTTTCAAACGTTGAAAAGGAACCCCAGGCTTTGATCCGGCACCTACCTATGGTGGATAGTTCATTAGACACGGCTATGGACATTCTGAGAGGTAGATATGAAAATAAACGGCTGCAAGCGGATTCATACATTTCTCGGATTTTACATTTACCGGTATTAAATAAGAGTTTGGGTCTTAGGATAAAAATCTTAAATCCATTATTGGAATCAACGCGGGCTTTAAAGAATCTCGGTCTCCCAACGGACGAATGGAGTTATATTCTGTTACATATAAGTTTAACAAAATTACCTCTTGACATTAAAACACGGTTTGAACAATCTTACGGCGGTAATAGCTTGCAATTGCCCACTTTTGATCAATTAACTGAGTTCTTGCAAAATGAATGTCGATTAATTGATACGGCTAACTCGGAGCCCATATTATCCTATGCGGAACAGGTGCGCAAACCTGCGCGCACAGCACATGTAACGGAACGTAATAACAATTACAATAAATCGGATTCGGCTAACCATAATCGTAGGTATATTTCCGGCAAAACCGCTAGCTGTCTTTATTGTCAATTATCGGGTCACACTTTAAATAATTGTTATAAGTTCGGGAATATGTCTAATTATAATCGGAAAGAATATATAAAAAATAACGGATTATGTTTTAAATGCTTCGGAGGGCATTCTGCGGCTTCATGTACCCGGCAGGTACCATGCAATCGGTGCGGAAATATCGGTCATAATAAATTAGTCTGTACTATGTCCATTTCTCGTTCGGCTTCGCCCGCTGCAAATGAACAGCGTTCGCGGCAGGCAATGGTTGCTTCACAACGCGATAACGACTGCACCCGCGGCAGGCGTTCACCGGTTCAAACACGTAAACACTCTGCGTGCTCGGATGACGGTATAGACTCTCGGTCACGGAAATTAAGTCATAATAATTATGAGGGCGATAATTTATCTCGCAACGTTCGGGAGCGCGAGAATCACCGCCGAACGGAATTAGGAAATCGGGAACCAACTTATTCGGGGCGATCGCATAGTCCGGATGCGTATCGTAAGTCGCATTCTCAACAATAGCAATTACAGTATTGTAATGTCGGCTCAGTACCACAATTAGCGGATAATGTTATTTTGCCTACGGTATTGATTGACGTAAAATCGGCGAACGGTAATTTCATACAGTGTTTAGGTCTACTGGACCTTGGTAGCCAGACAAGCATAATACGAAGCGATTTCGTGGCTTGTTTAGGGTTGAGGCGACATTACAATAAAACGCCTTTAATAGGTATCGGCGGAGTACGGAATAATGACGGCACTCATATTGTTGAGTTTTACTTTAAATCAGAAAAAACGGAAAAACGTTTATTATCGGTTACGGCGGTTGTATTAAAGAAGCCTACTTCATATTTGGCGCATAGGCTAACATTATCCGGCGGCACGGTTAAACTTACGGGTGGCGCTCATGATATGAGGCACGTTGACGTTATTTTCGGATGCGACATATTAGGTCAAATTTTAAATGGTGATAAGGTTGATTTGGGTGGTGGCCTATGTGCAATTAGTACCATTTTTGATTACGCTATATTTGGTCCGTCTCGGTCGGTGTATTCGTATGACTCGGAAGCAAATAATAAAAATGTGGGCCTTACGCTTCTCGAAGCAGTTGAACGGTTTTGGCGGTCGGAGGAACCGCCGTCGGCGGCTGTCAAGAACCCGGCGGATATTGAATGTGAAAACATGTTCACAGCAACAACATCACGTGGTGCAGATGGTAAATATGTTGTTCGTTTACCTCTCACACCAGATCATCCCCGGTTGGGTGATTCTAGCGAAACTGCTTTGCGACGTTTTTTGGCTATAGAACGGCGTATGAAACGGCAACCGGATTATCGCGATAAATATGTAGAATTTATGTCGGAATATTTAAAACTCGGTCATATGGCGGTTTCTAACTTTGATGTTGGGTCGGGAGAAGAACACTATTTTTTGCCTCATCATGGTGTCTTCAAAAAATCGGGAGACACACAGAAAATCCGAATAGTGTATGATGGAAGTGTTCAAACAAGTACAGCTGTGTCACTTAATGATTGTTTATTTTCGGGACCTCGGCTACAAAACGATATTACTCAGATAATTATTAATTTTCGGTTACCACGGTATATTTTTACTACTGACGTAAAAATGATGTTTAGGCAAACATGGATACATCCGGACGATCGAAAATATCAACTTATATACTGGCGATCGTCACCGGACGAACCGTTACTTATTTATGAGCTAACTACAAATACCTACGGTTTAAAATCGAGTCCTTTTGTTGCTATTCGGTGTTTCCATCAATTAGCTAATGACGAGGAAAGTAGTTATCCTCGCGCGGCGGAGCTGTTACGTCATAATAGTTACGTCGATGATCTTAACGGCGGAGCCGACGATCTGGACGACGCGATAGCTTTGAGGGACGAGTTGATATCGCTCATGAATACGGCTGGGTATGAATTACGGAAATGGGCTTCGAATGACCCAAGAATTTTAAACGGGTTGCCATTAGATCATCTCGAGACGCCCCGTTCTTTTGAACCCGATTCGGATGGTTCTGGGTTCATTAAGGTTTTAGGTATCCAATGGGATCCGAAAAATGATTGTTTTACTTATCGGCTAAACCTACCGGAGGACGGTATTATTACTCGGCGAAGTATTTTATCTTTGGTGGCGCGTTTACATGATCCTTTGGGATGGGTCTGCGCCGTGGTGTTTAAAATTAAATTGTTATTACAAAATCTTCTCGGTAGTTTTAACAATTCACGAAAAGTTGAATGGGACGCTCCGGCACCAATAGAAATAGTACAAAGGTGGCGTGAAATATTGTCGGACTTACCTCATCTGTGTCAGGCATCAATACCTAGATGTTTGAAATTAGACAACAATATTGAATATGCGATACACGGTTTTTGTGATGGTTCATCACTCGGTTATTCGGCTGTTGTTTATTTGCGGTCGGTTAGTGCGGATGGTACGGTTCTTGTGCGGTTAATTATGGGGAAAAGCCGTTTAGCACCATTAAAGACAAAACACACCATTCCCAAGATGGAATTGAACGGTGCGGCCTTGTTAACCACTCTTATTAACCATGTCGCTTCCTCGTTCGAACGCGACATTAGGTTAAATGAGATAGTGGCTTGGTGCGATAGCACTATCGTTTTAGCATGGTTAAGGACTCCACCTCATAGATTACAAGTTTATGAAGGAAATCGAGTCTCACAAATATTATCTTCTCGGGTAAATATTACATGGCGGCATGTACCTAGTGAATTAAATTGTGCTGATGTGGCGTCGCGCGGCACGTCGGCGTGCGAGTTGCTGCGGCACCGTCTGTGGTGGCAGCCACGCTGGCTGCAGGGCGCGCCAGCGCGGTGGCCCGGCGAGTGCTCGGACTTCCCGGCAGACATGTTACCCGGATTGCGGGCTGCCACGGTTAATATTGGAATTGTAGATGAGGACTTCGATTTGATTGATCGGTTCAGTTCTTTCGAGAAATTAGTTAATGTAACTGCTTATTTATTACGTTCTTACGGTATTGTAGATTTACGGATGGACGTAATCCTAATCACATCTCGGTTTCGGAGCGTAGAGACGCTACTACATGTTTAATTCGGTTAGTTCAAACTCGGCATTATGAAGCGGAAATCGCATTAATTAAGGAAAATAAACCTATTAAAAATTCATTACGGCGGTTAAATTTGTTTTTGGATACAAATAATTTACTTCGGGTCGGCGGTCGAATTGATGCGTCCGAGTTACCTTACAATGCGCGGCATCCTATATTACTACCCGGCAAGGATCGGTTTACGGAACTTTTAGTAACACACTATCACAAGGTATATTGCCACGTCGGCGCAAATACCCTTGAATCTATTTTATCCTGGACTTATTGGATAGTTTCGGCTCGGCGGATCACACGTCACGTGACGTTCAAATGTGTACCGTGTTACATGGCGAAGCCTAGACCAGTTCAACCATACATGGCGGACTTACCTTCGGATCGTGTTATAAGCGAGAGAGCGTTTGTCGGTACGGCGACTGATTTTGGGGGCCCTTTTTATATAAAATCGAGCAATCTTCGAAATGCAAAAATTGAGAAATGTTTTCTCTGTATTTTTGTTTGTTTAAGTACTAAAGCGGTACATTTGGAAATTGTCTCTCAATTGTCGGTTGAAGCTTTTGTTGCGACGTTTACGCGTTTCGTATCTCGGCGTGGACTTCCGCATCTATTGCGGTCGGATTGTGGAACGAATTATACGGGCACGAACAAGTATCTAAAGGAGTTATACTCATTTATTCGAAACAATCAATCGGACATTGATCGGGAATGTATTAAGCGCGAAATAAGGTGGCTGTTCAACGCACCTT
Source organism: Apotomis betuletana (assembly GCA_932273695.1). NCBI lineage: Eukaryota > Metazoa > Arthropoda > Insecta > Lepidoptera > Tortricidae > Apotomis > Apotomis betuletana. The sequence continues at coordinate 2,359,624 of OW026321.1, read as the reverse complement.
CGAGCCCCAACCACGGAGGCCTCTTTGAGGCCGCTATTAAATCGGCAAAGACTCATGCTAGGCGTGTACTCGGTGACGCTAGGCTTACGTTCGAGGAACTTACAACGTTTTTCACGAAGGTGGAAGCCGTGATGAATTCGCGTCCGTTGTGCCCTCTAAGTTCGGATCCGACGGATCTCAACGTTTTAACTCCGGGTCATTTTTTAATCGGCAAGCCTTTAGTGGCACTCCCTGAGTACTCATTTACAGACGTCAAGGAATCTCGTTTATCTCGGTTTCAACGAATACAAAAAATGACTCAACATTTCTGGAACCGGTGGAAAAATGAATATCTTCATACACTTCAGCAACGTTATAAATGGACCTCTCATACAGAATCTCCGCAATTAGACGATTTAGTTTTAATTAAGGAGGACAATTTGGCTTCATTGCATTGGAAACGCGGACGGATTATTAAACTTTTACCCGGTAAAGACGGAGTGGTACGCGTTGCAGAAGTTAAAACTCAAAATGGTGTTCTGCTGAGACCCATTTCTAAATTGTGTAGGCTACCTTTAGGAGATTAGGAACCAAGGCGGGCTTGGTTAGGCGGGGGGATGTTCAGGCATTGTAATCTCTTAATATGTAGGTAGACTGCAAAACCCAACGGCGGTCAAAAATACGCGGGTAGAAATGTATTCCCGCGTAGGCTTCATTTTGACACATTACCTTTCGGCTCGGTACGGAACAAGGACGCGTTCGGTGTGCGTCCATTGTTAAAGTGAACAAATCAGCGCTTCCAACGGACTAGATTTGTGCTTTCCGGTGTGCGACAGACTGTTTTAAGGTGTCTAAGTGCTGGCCAGCCAGAAGAGTTGCGGACACAGCTGCTTCGAAGCCGGTTCAGCCCAGGATTGCCAGGTGAGTGGTTTATCTCATATTGAGCGAGTGCAATGCCTGTTCCTAGACTTTAAATTCGTTAGGGATTCCAGGACTAGTCTACCACAGAGTTTATCGAAGGGTTCAGTTACGCGAACAATAATTATAATAAAACCCAGTGATCTGTCAGTCAAAGTCAAGTATTAAAAGAGAAACTAAGCCGGCAGTAGGCGTCAAATCACATTTGAATCGAAAACCCCGCGAATGATACGGCCTGTTACAATCTGTAACGTACGGGCACATAATCCATGTACACGTTTTATATTCACATTATTTATAAGGGCGGGAAGCCAGGTCAAAAGTTAATCAATGCTTTTTATGTGAAAATCTCTGTTTGTTCACCCTGTCCCCTGTTGGGAGCGAGTTAAGTTATAAGAGGAAGCGTTTTTATTAAATCTAAATAGGTAGTGATATTACAGCTTTCCTCTTACACAATGAAAGTATTGACAGTACGCTGCCTACTCTAACGGACATGATACGACTTCGGTCTTAGCGGCGAGCGGCGTGGCGCACGGGGCGGTAAGCATGCCACGGATACCGCGCGAGCCGTCAGCGTGAACCGCCGCCCGCGTCGCTCTGAAGTCGTGGCATCTTTTCTAGTTGCCGATACATTTGTACCTCGCGCCGCGCGCCGCTTGTTGCGCCGCAAAAACCGCTAGAGCGACACCGCGCGCGTTTCATAGCATTGCTTTTCATCGGTATAATTTTTTTTTGCAGCTCACCGCTCATCAGGCCTTAAGCGTTATTGGAATAAAAGTTCGTTTAAATTTGGCCTTAGTGCTTGTTTGTCAAAAGCCCGCTCTACACTCGCGGCGCGAACGCCCGCGAAAGCCGCGAACCGCGTGTGTAGATATTGTTCACGCCTTCGTGTTCGCGCTTCGCGCCATTCCCCGATCAGTGTCGGTTTTTGCCCCGCGACAAAGGGTACGCCTACGAAGCTTTGCGAGTGTGGAGGGACACAGTTGTGCGTGAACTGCTGCGTGAATTCACGGAGCGACTTCGCGCCGCGAGTGTAGAGTGGGCTAAAGATTATTTCGCGTCATCGACATCGATTATTTTTTGTTATAAAGTGATTATATACATTGTGCCTTAGTACTATAAAAACATCGGAGTCACGATTAAAAAAAGAAACGGTTAAGTTCGAGTCTGACTCGCGCACCAAGGGCTTTCTCCCATCTTTACTAGCTGGTTTGAAGTTAAGTTCGCACCCGGTATATATGGCACAGGATACAAATGAGGTGCAATCGATCACGTTTGTTGTATAGGAGCGCCGTTAAATATTTTATTTTTTCTGATTTTTAGTATTTGTTGTTATAGCGGCAACAGAAATACATCATCTGTGTATCATCATCAATTTAACAACAGTCTAGCAATCACGGTTCATGAGATACCTGCTGACAGACGGACGGACAGACAGACAGCGGAGGCTAAGTAATATGGTCTCGTTTTTACCCTTTGGGTACGGAACCCTAAGAAGCCATAAGCCCATGACTTGTGCCGCGCGGTGTGTGAAGCCGCGCGTTGCTTTAATCTCGATACTGTACAATATGACATCTCGTCTGAGCGAAGAGTTCGCATTAATAACGCACGGCGGTAGGATCGCCGGTTTAATAATAGAAGCAGGCCCGATTCAGTAATATTTATAAAATAAAACATTTTTTAATTATATTACAACATTAATCCATACTAATATTATAAATGCGAAAGTGTGTCTATCTGTCTGTTACCTCTTCACGCTTAAACCGCTGAATTGATTTTGATGAAATTTAGCATGTAGATAGTTTAAGATCCGAGGAAGGACAAAGGATAGTTTTCATCCTGGAAATTATCCCTAAAAAGATTGAAAAGTGAGTAAATAATTCATGATGACATTGATGACCCTGTAGGAAATGTAATTATTAGACCAAAAGCACAATTGCTCTTACATTTGCTTAGGCGCTTTTAATAATTAATAATCCCTTTTATTAATTAAGGTGATTAGGTGGATATCTACCGTGTTGTACGAGGTTGCTTCCATACTTCCAAGTTGCACGCGGACGTAGTCGCGGGTAAAAGCTAGTGTTTTATATATTAGGATGTGCCCGCAACTTCGTACGCGTATATTTTTATACCCTAGTCGAGGAAAGTAACCATATTTGGATGTCCAGCTATCCCAGTACCAAAATTGGTTAAAATCCGTCTAGTCGCTTCGGCGTGATGCGAGGACAAAGGAAATTATGAAAACAGATGGCGCCAGGCTGGCATGGCGCCGCGCCCATACAAAGCAAATGACGATCGTGCATTACGCTATTAAGATTTTTCCTGAAATCATGAACCCCATAGAAAGCTGATATTCAATATAAATCTAGCATTTTGTAATAGTAGTATACTACTGAAATGGACATGCTTCTATTATTAATAGTCATATTGTACAGTATCGGGATTAAGAGCTATTACACCGTTCCATTTCCCAGACTATCAGTTTACGTTAAGTTTGCACCTGGTAACTACGGCGTCGGATACAAATGAGGTCCGAACTTAACGTAACCGGGTTATACAAATCGAGGTTTCGTTCTCGTCTGTTTCTTCCTCCACAACTTAATCAATCTTAACAACATTTTAGGAACTAAATGGGCTGAACATTTTCTTTTTCGGACCGTTTTGATTTTTTCGCAAATTATTATCGTATTTATGTACTAGGCGTCCGTTTGCGGTGCATTTTTGGTCAACACAAATTGGTACTACACAAATTGTAATAGTACATTACGTAACAAGGGTGGTAAATGAGGAATTACAAACGAGTGTATATTAGAAGTCCGAAGCCGAAGGCGAGGGCTTTAATGACACGAGTTTAGAATTCCTTTACCACCAGAGTCACGTACGACGTGTTTCATCACACTTTGGAGGAAATAAAACAAAAGTAGTAGTAGTCAATACCAACATTACTTACCGCCCTAGGGCGTAATATACGACTTACCGCCCCAGGGCGTAATATACAATTTACCACCCGGTTGTCTAGCATGTAAACCCTTAAAGTGTGATAAAAATTACTTACCGCCCTAGGGCGTAATGCACGACTTACCGGCCGCTTTTCTAGCGTGTAAACCCTTGTTTACGAGCAAGTGTGATGAATAATAATAAGCGCAAAAATCAAAATGGTCCGACACATCACATTTTCTTTACATTCAGGTTCTAAAATGTCGTAATGATTGGTTAAGTTTTGAAGCAGAAAACAGACGAGAACCAATCCTCGATTTGTATAGAAAAATTGGCACTGGAATTTCCTCTCAACATCTGCCTCCGTAGAATACTTGAATTTTTCGGTCATACAGCCAGGAAGAAGAATGTCAACCTGGAAAAGCTCTTAATGACTGGAAAGATTCAAGGAAGAAGACCAAGAGGAAGGAGTCGCATGCGGTGGACCGATCAGATTCGAGACAAAACGGTCACCAAGTTTCCCGACGCCATGTGGTCTGCAGTAGATCGAAATAAGTGGAGAGTGATCCTCCGAAGAGTGATAAGTAGAGGTCACGACCCTCAGAAATGAGGAATATGACACAGGAAGAGACCCGACCTAAACATGAGAAACTGTTCAGTAACTTTTTTTTTTTTCTCTGTATCTTTCACTTCTTGCTGGGTTAGCAAGATGTATTTCGCCAATGTCGACGTGAAGGCATATCACACGATAGGAGAATGGTCGGTATTTATAATTTCGTGTTTTTGTGGGAGGATAGGTGTGGAACCTAAAACAAACAATATTTTAATTATGTTATGGACGGCACAGACAACACAAGACGTTTGTACAGTTATTAAGAAAAAGAGCGGGAAGATGGTGACAGTAAGTACTTAAGGCATGCCAACATAGGTAAATTAGGAAAGATCATCAAAGTAAATATCTAATTAAATTAAAGAAAATTGTATTGTTCAGTAACATAAATTATAAGGTTGCCGCCTATCCTGTCACAAATATCCATGTCATATCATGCTTGTCTTCAGGGATATTCGAGACACGTGCCCGGCTTATTTCAGTCTGTTCCAGCTATTTAAGGTCAATGTTTTCCAGTTTAAAACTTGATACTATACATACAATTTTCATACATGTTACGTTTTTTTCTCATTTAAGATATTCAAGCATTTTGGCTTCGATTGCGCCTGATGTTAAGTGACAATGGAGCACGCTTGCCTAAAAGTTGCCTGTTCATCTCGACATCAAGAGATCGAAGTTATATTTTTCAGGGAAAATGTACGTAGGAAGAGAGTTCCACTCGTATATTTATGTATATATACTATGTAATATAAATGTTTCACATGTCATTTATTCGTAATCGTTGATTTCTTCAGTGTTTATTATAGAATTATTTCCCAATTTAATAATTGTTTATCGTTAAAAAAAGATAGAAGAGGATAGTGGTTCTCAATATTTTTTTTGGTTTGTGGTATCATGTGGATTCCGAAAAAAACCAGTTAAGTCTAATAGGATTACATTACGCTGAACAAAGGCCTCTCCAAAGTTCTCCTCAACGATCGAATTTCTGTCCGCAATGCTAACCAAGTCGTCGGTCCACCTTGTTAGGGGCCCACTAAGTCTTCCGGTCCGCGGTCGCCACTCAAGAACCTTTCTGCCAAACGAGTACAGTAGAAACGTATTCATTAATATCTTAATAAACACTATTATATTTTTTCTCTTACGCTGATCCTTCCGAGGGTAACCGGCCGAATTAATTAATTGTTTAACCAGCCTCGTAGTACCTGCTGAGACGGTGGTCCTGGGTTCGAGCAAGGGCAAATATTTGTGATGAACTCGAATATTTATCTCTGGCTCATGTAAGTTCTATGTTTGGTGTTAGGTACCCACTCATCCTACGGAGACACTATATTTTTTTAAATAAAAGGTGGCCTATGTATCCAGGTATCCAGGATGTCAGCTACCTTCATACCAAAATTTATCAAAATTGATCTAGCCGTTTGAGCGCGAAGAAGTAACAAACATACACACTCAGAAACTTTCGCCTTTATAATATTAGTATGACAACCTTACTTTGCACCGTTCTCATTATACAACTGCTGAGCTGATCTGGATTAACAGATAGGCTACGTTTTATCCCGAAATAAAATAGTGTTCCCGTGGGATGAGCGAGTAACATCGTGCGACGCAGGTAGTTCTTAATAAATATTAAAATAGCTACGTATGTACAGTTTATTTGTGGAGTATCCGATTCAAACTTATCCCAATTACCTACTAAAGCTGACCTAGTTGTACATAAATATCTTATAAACAATATCATCCTTTTAGTGCAGTCATTGAAGCATTATGGCTCCGATTTTTTTTACGGTGAACCGAATTGCATACAATTTTGGAATTAGGTTCATCTTACCCTTAACTTCAAAAGTGAAAATGATTTGAACTCCGCAACCACCCTGGGGGTGGTTGCCACCCCTTCTCGGGGGTGAATTATTTTTTTTTGAAAATTACCTCGGATATCGATAGAAGGCCTAATTTTAAGCAAAAAACCATCTATAAAGTTTTTCAAAAAATCCAATACTTTTCAAGTTATTGGCAATTGAAAATTCGCAATTTTTTCACGTTTTTCATCGGTTTTTTGCAAATATCTCCAAAAATATACGTTTTATCGAAAATTTTATAAAGAACAAAATTGTAGCAGGTAAAACAATGAACAATTTGATTTTTTATAAAGTATTCTAAGTGCAATATTAAGCTAGATATTAAAGATCAAAGCCGTTTTTTATTATGTCTGAAATTTAATCGATGTGGTCAATGCCATCTAGCGGCGAGCAGATGCATTTTATGCATTCTAATACAAAAGGGTTTTGTAGTGTTTGAAATAAGCTTTAAAATGAGCACTATAAAAAGTCTTTTGCACGTAAAATAAGTGAGCTGTATTGCAAATAAGAGGAGCATCTAATGTTTTTTCTTTCAAATCAATGGGTTTCATAAGTGCCATTTCCACCAAAATTAAAATTAAACGTATTCCGCCTAGAATTAACTTTATTATGAAGAGTTTGATAGATAGTATCAGTTTGGCTGCTTCAGGACACATATTTTTCAAAAAAGTCACGTTTAAAAAAAAAAACAAAATTTCAAATTTTAAAAGAACCCACTTTATTTTCATAATATCTCAAAAATGACGACAGATACATAAAAAAGTGTACGGATTAAAAATTTAGGTATTTTTCTGACAAACAATTTGTTTTTTTTGTTTTTTCTGTCCAACAAAAATTGACGGAGATATGATTGTTTAAAGAGCGCATGGCAGCGCAATCACAGCCTCTCTTAAGCCCTTTAACCCTTCACCGTTTTAGAAAAAGGTTTTTTACTATATATTGCAATAAAGGATGTTGTAGCTCTCTTAATTACCTTTACAATGGTTTTTTATAAATTATGATATCATGAAAATTGAAGGAGTTATGGTCCAAAAACTTATCATATTTTTTTCTACTTAGTAACTAAAAATTTCGGAGTGTGAATATTTGGAGCAATGTGAAAGTACGCAGTATACTAGAGACCCACAACTATTGTAATGTGTATATATACATAATATGGCTCATATATTTTGAAAACGTAGGCATGAATACATACCGCTAGATGGCATTGACCGGTTCACTAATGTTTGACCAAAAAACGTTTGACCAAATGATCACTTGACCAAACAACGTTTCACCAAAATAACGTTTCGCCAAATGATCATTTAACCAAACGTTATTTCAAGATGAGGATGAGGAAGAGGAAGAGGAAGAGGAAGAGGAAGAGGAAGAGGAAGAGGAAGAGGAAGAGGAAGAGGAAGAGGAAGAGGAAGAGGAAGAGGAAGAGGAAGAGGAAGAGGAAGAGGAAGAGGATGAGGATGAGGATGAGGATGACGTTGAGGATGAGGATGAGGATAAGGATGAGGATGAGGATGAGGAAGAGGATAAGAATGAGGATGAGGATGAGGATGAGGATGAGGATGAGGATGAGGATGAGGATGAGGATGAGGATGAGGATGAGGATAAGGATGAGGATGAGGATGAGGAAGAGGATAAGAATGAGGATGAGGATGAGGATGAGGATGAGGATGAGGATGAGGATGAGGATGAGGATGAGGATGAGGATGAGGATAAGAATGAGGATGAGGATGAGGATGAAGATGAAAATAAATCTTTATCCTATCTATCTTATCCTGTCTGTCTGTCCTGTCCTGTCCTGTCCTGTCCTGTCCTGTCCTGTCCTGTCCTGTCCTGTCCTGTCATGTCCTGTCCTGTCCTGTCCTGTCCTGTCCTGTCCTGTCCTGTCCTGTCCTGTCCTGTCCTGTCCTGTCCTGTCCTCTGTGGATATAAAAAAAAAAACTAACCTAACCTAACCCGGCCGGGTCGGATCTGCTCTGAAAGGTGATTGATTCACCTCAAGTTTGGTCAAATGATTATTTGGTGAAATGATCAATTGGTCAAATGATTATTTGGTGAAATGAACCATTTGGTCAAATGATCATTTGGCGAAACGTTATTTTGGTGAAACGTTATTTTGGTCAAACGTTGTTTGGTCAAACGTTTTTTGGTCAAACGATAGGACACCGGCATTGACCACATCGATTAAATTTCAGACATAATAAAAAACGGCTTTGATAATATCTAGCTTAATATTGCACTTAGAATACTTTATAAAAAATCAAATTGTTCATTGTTTTACCTGCTACAATTCTGTTCTTTATAAAATTTTCGATAAAACGTATATTTTTGGAGATATTTGCAAAAAACAGATGAAAAACGTGAAAAAATTGCGAATTTTCAATTGCCAATAACTTGAAAAGTATTGGATTAATTTAAAAACTTTATAGATGATTTTTTGCTTAAAATTAGGCCTTCTATCGATATCCGAGGTAATTTAAAAAAAAAAATTCACCCCCGAGAAGGGGTGGCAACCACCCCCAGGGTGGTTGCGGAGTTCAAATCATTTTCACTTTTGAAGTTAAGGGTAAGATGAGCCTAATTCCAAAATTTCATGCAAATCGGTTCACCGTAAAAAAATTCGGAGGTAAGACCGTATTTTTCGCTTCAATGACTGCACTATTTTTCTCTAATGCTGAACCTTCCGGCCTTAATACCGCGGCCGTGAATAATTCAGAGGGTAACCGGCCGAGTTAATTAATGGTTAACAGTGGGTTTAACCGGCCCAAGACGATTGCTTATTTAATTAGCCGACTTGAAAAATGAACATTTTGATTGAGTTTTGTTTTAATTCATTGTATGGTCTACATTTAGCGAATAGCACTTGTTATTCGAATTAAATAGATTATATTTAGATGTCACATCTATAACTTCTTACAACTTGTCGTAACAACAACATATGACAACACAAAATGCACTAATTTGAACAGTAAATTGATACAACTGTACATAATTTGATCTCAATACACTGTAATCTGACATACACATAATGTGATCCAATTATTTATGAAACTCGCCTTTGGCTCGTTTCTTTAGAATGAATACCCCTAGAAAGGTTTCGAGGGGTATTTCATCGAACGCTGACTAGGTAGCCGCGGACAGGGCGCTTGCCCGTAGTCTTCGGTTGGCCGCCGCCGCGACTTGATCGGCTCTCCTGATGATGAATCGCGTACCGAATCCATCATGCCGAACGTTAGTCGACTACTACGACGTGGAGTAAACCCCTTTATGTATTGTAACACACCCAAATGTTCAATATTATGCAATTTTGCTCATGTGACGTAATAAATAATGCACAATTAGTTGCCATGGCGACGGGCATGTGAGCGATGTGCGCCATTTGTCGCCATCGATATCTCTCCGCGCGAGCGACATTTATCGTCGCTCGTTAATAGAAACCTAAGTCGAGGTTGTGGTGAGAGCGCGTGTCCATTGTTGATATTTTTTGACGTGATAACGTCTTATAAATCGATGAACGCCGACTGCACGCACGAAAAAGCTTGACTCATTGTCACGTTCCGCCTGAGCCGAGCGTGCAAGCGAGAGCGCGGAACGAGCGATAGAGAGGTCGATCGGCCTAAGCGGTCGGCTTGTGACGCATCTATCTCTCTTCCACTCCATCGGTCGGCATTCAATTCATGACGTTATATTATTTACTACGACGGCGGCAAACAAGCGCGCGGCCCGCGTTAAGCAGTTGACGCCGCCTATGACGATGTTTATGAGTATTTGTCAAAAAATTAATTGTGACAAGCTTTTATAGCTGACTGTTGTCTTTCAACATCCATCAATACTCGCTGAGACGATTCTAAGGACCCCAAACTCTGTAGAGTTGCTTTATCGTTTACAGAGTTTCTAAGGTCCTCCGGTTCCATCATCAGACCAGCGCCTCGAGGTACCATTATTGTATCATAGTTAAGTAGGTAGGTTATAGAGGTTATAGGTTATCGCAGGCTAGTTTTCCGCAACTCGACGTTAAGTAGGTATACAAAACCTCATATCAACCGGTTTAAGATATCTGCTTTAAAATTGAGTTGCAAGACTCCACCTGAACAAACATAGTTACCTATAGTTACAACATAATAATATGTACCTACATATTATGTACATACATTGCAATTTAAATAAAAACTTGTAAAATGTGTGGAACTCGACATTTACTCGTAAGTTCTTTACGCCTTCCCGAGATAAAGGATCTTGACAAACAGATAGACGGACAACAAAGTGTCCTATAAGGATTCCGTTTTTTCTTTTTCAGGTATGGAACCCTAAAAATGTACCGTAAAACGGGGTTACTTTAGAAAAAAATTACACTACTTTGAAAACACTTTTCTAAAGTAGCCCCTGCATTTTAAAGTAACCCCGTTTTACGGTAGGTATATTTTTCTTAATTAATGTCTGCCCGCTGGCCGCCACGATAAGAGATGTTGATTAATGATGATGATTCCTAATTTGGTTTGCTGTATAGCAATACTCTGTCGCATAAAGACTCAGCACCTTTGGCAAAACTGTGACACGCGACTCTTTGTCTACCTGTCACTTTTCTTTCAACACCGTGCAAGTAGGTAAGACGGGATGCTGAGTCGCGGAAAGATATGCTAGCATTGCTGCAAAGTATGACGTATACCCAGATGTCGGGAGACAGTGGAAACGAGCATGGATTCACCGTTCTATTGTTTTGCGTCTCCATGGCAACGGTATCCTTGGCGAATGGAAATCCATTGGGAAGCGTGTAGTTGAGGATACACGTAAGTTGTGTATAACTGAAAGTGCGAATAGTTTCAGTGGGAAGGAAAAAGGGGTAACCTTCGCTTTACAAGCTTTTATTTGTTTTCGCCTGTCCGGGTCTGTAAACAAATGTGGCTAGTTAAATCCTCTTCTCGATGTGGTTTCTAGGGTTCTATACCCAAAGGGTAAAAACGGGACCCTATTACTATAAGCCGCCGCTGTCCGTCTGTCACCAGGCTGTATCTCATGAAACGTGATAGCTAGACAGTTGAAATTTTCACAAATGATGTATTTTTGTTGACGCTATAGCAACAAAAACTAAAAACCGAATAAAATAAGTATTTGAGTGGGGCCCCCCAAACACAAACGTGATCGGTTGCGTTACATTGCACCTCATTTGTATGCGTCGCCATACATACCAGGTGCACACTTAACTTAACCCGGCCAGTTAAGATGGGAAGTGTTTGTACAGAAGCCTCGGTGTGCGAGTCCGACTCGCATTTGGCCGGTTATTCGACCAATTTGGAGATCTCTCCTTTATAACTCCATGTTGACGCAATTTGTGACAAAAGTGAAATTAAAGCTTCTAATATCTATGTTTATTTATTTAATCTTTATTACACAAGTAATTTTTTACCCTTAGTTCTAATAATTTGACGACGCGTGTTTGCGCCAGACACAAATTGAATTTATCCCGGGCCCATGTAAGAACAAATTACCAAAGCAATCTTGCCTAGCGCGAAACAATGGAACGCGATACGCGTCCTATGTACTTAAACCTAACTTAAGCTATGCTGCTAACCTGGAGTTCAGCCGAATATCTTCCTGGCTGCAAGGTTGTGTTTCTGTTTTGTGTAAAGTGTATGTATGTTTACTTGCACCAATAAACGACGTCCCGGTCTGCGCCGCCGCCGCCCCGATCTCGTCAGCAAACACGCCAAACACAATTCACACTGTAGTAGTCCTTATATCACTCTAAATAACAATCCTTGGGGCGCCCGAAGCAGCCCACCGTACAAGGAATTGTGCCGTATTTCAACACTTTCCGTTAAAGCGTAAAACTTCCAAAATATCTCCCAAACCACGGAGGTTATAATGTTCAAGAGCCGTTACGATAGAAACCAACATTACCAATACCAATGGCGCCGGCTCGCGTCCGCTGGCGACAGCGCGCGCGCTCGCAGCGCCGTGAAAGAAAAATGAACTAACTGATTGTGTGGCCAGTGGGTAAAAACCTATCAATTCTCAACAACCACCCGCCCCGGACCGACCCGTCGTCGGTCCGCTCAAACTCCCGGTAGTCGGGATAGCGTTGAAACCGCCCGTCTAAGGATCGAGTCCCTCACTTGTACATCAGCGATCCGTGGAGACCCATCCTTGCCCGCTATCAAGTTAACGATACGCCCCCGTCGCCAACACAACGGTGATAGGTTAGCATCCTTAACCAGTACGAGGTCTCCAACGCACGGTGGGGTCGTCCTGTCCGTCCACTTAACGCGTTGCTGAAGAATGTGCAAATACTCAAGCGACCATCGCTTCCAAAAATTTTGAGTCATTTGCTGCAACATCTGATACCGTGACAACCTATACAACTTAACATCCGTATACGGATACTCCGGCAAGGCGTTAAGTGGTTGGCCAATCAAAAAATGACCTGGGGTAATGGCCTCCAGGTCATTCGGGTCAGCGCTCAACGGACACAAGGGGCGCGAATTTAAAACTGCCTCAATTTTGCAGAACACCGTTGACAATTCCTCAAAGGAGAGGATCGTTGAGCCGATGACCCGATACAAATGAGTCTTGGCAGACTTAACCACTGCCTCAAATATTCCACCCCAGTGGGGGCATCCAGGTGGACTGAAATACCACGAAATGCCCCGACTGGCGATGGCCGTGCCGATCTCTCGCTCATTTTGACTTAAAAATAATACAATTTCCTTTAGAAAACGATCGGCGCCCTTGAAGTTGGTACCACAATCCGACCGTATCAAGGCCGGTATCCCCCGCCGAGAAACGAATCGGTCCAGCGCTGCCAAAAAGGCCTCCGTAGAGAGATCAGCTACCATTTCCAAATGAACGGCCTTGGTCGCCAGACACACGAAGACGCACAAATATGCCTTAACCGACTTCGCGTTGCGAAGGCGTGATGTCTTGACCATGAAAGGCCCCGCGAAGTCTGTCCCCACACCAGCAAACGGCCGAGCTTCCGTAACTCGGTCGGGCGGGAGATCTCCCATTTGTGGCTGCATTGTGGCTGCCTTGAGCCGGTAACAAGGCAAGCAACGAAACACAACGCTCCGTATCACTCTCCGTGCCGACAAAATCCAGAACTCCCGCTGCAAAATGCCCAGCAGTGTGTTGCAGCCTGCATGTGAATTCCTGATGTGACGGTCCCAAACCAACAGCTCCACCAGAGCTCCCTTCTTGGGAAGAATTAAAGGATGCCGCGCTGAATACGGCAATTCGGCATTCCGTAGTCGGCCTCCCACCCGGAGCATTCCGTGCTCATCAATAAACGGGTTGAGGCGGACAAGGCTCTTCTTCATTCTGCCCACGCCAGTCCGCAAGATCCTAAGTTCATCCTGGAACTCATTCCCCTGAATGACCCCCACCCAACGTGAGAGAGCCCTTTGCTGCTCCTCAGGTCCCATTACAGGTGACAGGTTGCGCTGTGCCGCAGGGCTTCGACAATTATGGAAAAACCGCATTATCCATCCCGTGACTCGAAGTAGCTTCCCTAGTGAGCTATACCGTTCCAAAAGAGTGTGGTCCACTGCCACAGACTCCACTGTAGTCACATTGACTCTCAGACCCTGGTCAGGGGGTAGTGGCTGGCGTCCGCAGTCATTGAAAGGCCACTCCGTATGTGGCCGCTCCAGCCATTGAGGCCCCCACCAGAGAGAATGCTCAACCAGAGCAGGCGCCGGGCAGCCGCGACTCGAGCAGTCTGCCGGGTTAACTTCACCTGGAACATGTCTCCAGACCAGAGGAGTCTCCGAGTTATTTATCTGTGACACTCGGTTGGCCACAAATACCTCAAGCGTATGGACCGAAGTCCGCAGCCAGCACAACACGATCTGGCTGTCCGTCCATGCGTAAACCGTGTCATTCAGATCCACCGTGCCACGCAGGTTCTGCGCCACATGGTTCAGGAGGCGGGTCAGGAGCGCGGCACCGGCCAGTTCCATCTTCGGAATCGTCCACCGGGTCCGAACAGGCGCAACCTTGCTCTTGGCCATGACCAAGCGTACAACGCCCTCGCCAGCAGTCTCACCTGTTCTCAGGTAGACCGCGGCCGCGTACCCTTTCTCAGAAGCATCGCAGAACCCATGCAGGGTCACCCTGGCTCCCGCCCGAGGGAGCAGTTTGCGCGGGATCTCAATTTCTTTAATATGCGGCAATGTGGTCACGAATGCCGTCCACTCGTGCAGCAGCTCGTCCGTGAGCTGCTCATCCCAGCCTAGTTGGGCCAACCAAAGCTTCTGCATGAAGAACTTTGCCATGAACGTGACCGGAGAGATCCAACCATTTGGGTCGAACGTTCGTGCGATAGTCGAAAGGACTGATCGCTTGGTCCAGGTCTTCGACAGCAATTCGGCCTCACAATTGTATGTGAAGACATCCTGAGTCGGTCGGTACTGGACCCCCAAAATTGCCAACGCATGAGGCTTATCCGAGTCCTCAAACAAATGCGGGTCTTGTTGGTGCTCAGCTGGTAGTCCTGCCAGCACCTCTGGGCAGTTTGACAGCCACTTCCTGAGTTCATAGCCACCGGAGGCCATGAGCGCCACCAATTCATCCCTTAGGATGAGTGCTTGCTCAATGCTGTCCGTGCCCGTACAAATGTCATCCACGTAGACATCCCGGTCGATGACTGCAGCTGCGCGAGGGAAGCGCAGCCGTTCCTGGTCAGCCAGCTCTCGTAGCGTCCGCATCGCTACATACGGGCTGGGCTTTAATCCGTACGTGTTCGTGTTCAGCTCATACGTGATCATCGGTTCTTCTGGGCTCTCTCGCCACAATATCAGCTGGAACCGACGGTCATCCGCATGGATCTCCGTTTGGCGAAACATCATCCTCACATCCGTAACGAAGACAACTTGATGTCTCCTGAAGTCCGTTAGAATGTCTGCAATGTCTCTGGTCAACTTAGGACCAGCGTGCAGGCATTGATTCAGAGACACCCCGTTAGATGTCGCCGCGCTCCCGTCGAACACGACCCTGATCTTGGAGTCAGGTGTCTTCAGGACTGCATGATGAGGCAATACGTAGTGCTCCTCACGACGCCAGTCTACCCTGGATACCGACATGTGACCCAAAGCCAAATATTCACGCATGAACTCAACATACTTTCGCCGAAAGTTGGAGTCCCGTTTCATGCGCCTTTCCATGGCCATCATCCGTTTCTCAGCCAGGCCCCTGGAGCTCCCCAGCGGAGGTCGCGTCGATAGAAACGGCAGCCGTGTCATAAATCTGCCCGAAGGGAGACGCACCGTGTTGCACTGATAAAATGTCTCGCACTCCTCGTCCAGTGGGCTTGTCCTGGGAGCTGTGGGTGGCTCTTCTGTTGCCCAGAACCTTTGCAGGACCTCCGATAACACGCTGCCGTAGTATAAGTTGCTATAATCCGTTGCGTCCTGTGGTCCCCGTACTGGGCCCAATAATGCGTACCCACCTGCGGTACACACGGCCACCAACCCGTTTGGTTGCAGCTCCCGCTTACCGCTCCGCAGCAGCTTCCCGAGGACGTCAGTTCCAAGTAAGACGTCCACCCGTCCGGGAATTGCGAAGTGAGGGTCGGCCAACTCCAATCCCTTGGTCAGCTTCGTTACCGCCAGCGGTAACCGTACCGAAGGAAGAACCCCGACCACTTCATCTAAAACAATAGCCGTGGCCTTCACCCGCGTGATCGATGCCGAGTCACCCATCTCAAACAGGAGGTCCGTCTGACCCCTGATGTGAGGCACCTGATTGCCACCTATACCTATTGCGCCATCCCGTGATGGCTCCAACCTGAGGCCCAGCCTGGCCACTAGGCGGCTGGACACGATACAACCTTGTGCCCCCGAATCCAGGAGTGACCTCACTGGCACTGGCCGTCCATCCGTACCCCTGACGGTAATCTTAGCCGTCGGTAATAATACCGTCACTGGTGGGGTGGGCACGACGGATGAACAGACTGCTAATTGCTAGCAGGGGGCACCTCCCTCCCCTTCTGCTGGAGGGGGAGAGGGCCCCTGGCCCAGGTATGGGTCCCACCCCGGGTAGTACACACCGCGACCCATCGGTGCCATGCGCGCCGGCTGGTAATAACCCATCGGCATCCGTCCCATCTGCGGCGGACGCGCCATCAAACGTGGGCGCTCTGCGAGTGGTGGGGAGAAGCGACTACTCGGGGGCGGCAACCTGCCCCCCAGCGCGGCCGAGTAAGTCGCGTAACCCGACTCCCCATGGGTCATCTCCGGGCACCCGCCCGAATCTCGGCGCCGATCCCCCCCCCGCGGAGGAGACTGCGGCACCCGGCGGTACTCCGGAGTCCTCGATGACTCCCCTCCCCGAGGAGGGAGCGACCGCTGGTCTCTGGGTGACCCCCCTCTCCGAGGAGGGGGCGACCGCTGGTCTCTGGGTGACCCCCCTCCCCGGTGGGGGGGCGACCGTCCGCCCAAGGCTGGCTTAGGAGAGGGAGGATGGCCTCCCGATGAGGCCCCGTACCGCTCCCCACTCTCAGCCAGGCAGAGAAGTTCATGATGGGCTCCTCCACATACTCGGCAGTTGGTGGTCTTACTGCATTCACGCACATAGTGTGCGCCTAGGCAGCGGAAGCACAAGTTTCGCTGCTTGACCACCCCCCTGCGCCTCTGCACCCGCTGTGCTTCAAAATCCGCGCACGCGATGATCGCGTGTCCCCCCTTCCGGCAGAAGGGGCACACTTCCGATTGAAGGGCGTTGTACCGCTGTCCTCCCCGACGGGGCTCCACCGGTTTGGGCCCAACCGTACGCCGGGGTGACGTGGGGGGTTGCGGCGTGGTTGCCCCTTGGCAATCCGCCCGCCTGCACTCACCCTCCAGGAACGCCCTCAATTCGTCAAATGTTGGGAGGTGACTCGATGAATCACCCCCATGTAACTGCTCAAACCGCGCCACCACCTCGCTAGGTAACTTGCGCAAAACCCGGTTCACAACAATGTACTTGTTGTCCCCTAGTGACAACTTGAGTCGCTCCAGCGTATTCACCGCCACCGTGACGGGATTAAGGATTTTCGACCGTATTTCGTGTACATTAGTGACCTTCGATATACTAAATATTTTTTCGATGAGCCCATCAATAATTAATCGCCGATTATCATATCGGTCAATTAATAGGCCCCATGCCGTCTCGTAACTGGAATCCGTAATCTCCAAATGAGTCAAAATATCGTGAGGCTCACCGCGTAATCTCCCCATCAACTGCGCCATTTTATACGCGGGGGTCAAATCCGTGCGCGAGTGCACCACGCTGTTAAAAATGTCGCGAAACCTCGGCCAGTCGGCATATTCACCACCAAATTCCGGGACATTCACTGGTGGCAACGGCGCCATTAGTGCCACACCACTGGGTGCACGCCTTACCCCAACATCCCCTTTTCGGGCGCGCTCGATATCCGCTGCCGCTTGGATGATACTCATCACCATATCACCGCACTGGTCTACATTGCGTTGCACCACTTCAACAGCCTGGGTCCGACTTTCCCCGGTCTCCTCTTCGTCAATACGGGCCAAATATTCGGCATGCAATTTCAATACCGCGTCATATCTTTCATCTACCTGTCGCGCGCGTGACAATAATGCGTCCTCGCGATCCGTACGACCAATTAACGTAACGACTAATGAAAACCATCTTAATTCCGATTCGACCCTTGACGCGACCGTTTTAACTACTGATGGAGCCATGGTACCAACCTCGATAACGCGGATCAATAAAATAAATTTTTAAAATAAATTAATAATTTTGGGTGAATAATTTTGTCCGTGGAACCCCGATTTTCGACAATAACAATCCGTTTTTATTTTTCGTACCAAACGCGACAACTTCAAAGTTATTCACCCAACACCAATATTACGCAACGGAAAACAACACAAAATTTATTTTAAATTAAATGTATTTTGAGTGAATAATAGTTCAGCGGAACCCCAATTATGAATTACTTATTAATACGTTTCTCCGTATCGAAACGAAACTATATTTACTTTATTCACTCAACTAACATTTCAATTGAAAGTTATAACTAATATTCTTATAATTTAGTTAGTCTTAATTACGCAAATGCAACTTAACGTTAATAGATTGGAATGCGAACCAAGCGCAATCCACCCTCAAATTTCAATTATGATTTTGATGCCAACTAAATTACTTATCCGAACGTAAATGAAACAAATATCTTTTCTGTGGATATGAACCACGCTTTTGCTACCAAAATTTGTTTGCGCCAGACACAAATTGAATTTATCCCGGGCCCATGTAAGAACAAATTACCAAAGCAATCTTGCCTAGCGCGAAACAATGGAACGCGATACGCGTCCTATGTACTTAAACCTAACTTAAGCTATGCTGCTAACCTGGAGTTCAGCCGAATATCTTCCTGGCTGCAAGGTTGTGTTTCTGTTTTGTGTAAAGTGTATGTATGTTTACTTGCACCAATAAACGACGTCCCGGTCTGCGCCGCCGCCGCCCCGATCTCGTCAGCAAACACGCCAAACACAATTCACACTGTAGTAGTCCTTATATCACTCTAAATAACAATCCTTGGGGCGCCCGAAGCAGCCCACCGTACAAGGAATTGTGCCGTATTTCAACACTTTCCGTTAAAGCGTAAAACTTCCAAAATATCTCCCAAACCACGGAGGTTATAATGTTCAAGACCCGTTACGATAGTACCAATATTACCAATATTACCAATGCCGCCGGCTCGCGTCCGCTGGCGACAGCGCGCGCGCTCGCAGCGCCGTGAAAGAAAAATGAACTAACTGATTGTGTGGCCAGTGGGTAAAAACCTATCAATTCTCAACAACGCGTTTTGCTCGGTTTGTAGACACGTTGTGCTTGGGTCATGGTTGTTCTATGTATTTAAGTATAATTATATTTATCTATATAAGGACGTATATCATCGTCTAGTACCCATAACACAAGCCTTCTTGAGCTTAATTTGGGACTAGAACGATTTGTGTGAGGTTGTCCGATATTTATATTTATTTATTAAAAAAAAAAAAACCGGAATTCATAGACTTAGTATTATGGTATTTTTTTACAGGTTGGTTTATGAATGCTTATGAACTACGCTCATGGTGGCTATGGTATATTTATGGCAAGCAAGTATTTATCTTTTATGGTAACCGGTAAAATATTGGAGATTTCAAAATAATATTTACGACTAGCTTTTGCACGCGGTTTCGCTAGAGTCGGGTATTTGTGCAAATATTTGTTCTTGGGTCATGGATGTTATCTATATATATATGTTATGTATATCGTCGTCTAGTACCCATAGTACAAGCTTTGCTTAGTTTGGGACTAGGTCGATTTGTGTATGATTGTCCCTTAATAAAAAAAAAAAAAAAAAAAAAAGAGTTGAAACATAATATTATACATTGACTACCCTACGGAACCCAGTTTTAAGATAACGAGTAGTTTATGTACTCTTAGTACTTATTATATACTCTTTCTCTGTCTCTGCATGCACAATTTTCGCAATTTAAAGTGTTGTGACCCCCCCAAGAAAAATTTAAAAATGAGTTACCTGGTGGAAGAGACCCGGAATCGAACCCGGTACTTATTATATACCGATTATATACCGGTACCTCTGGATAGCCAGTCCAGCGCGTTAACGACTTCGCTACCGCAACTCCAAGCAGCCTATCGAATTTTTCCTTATGCTTTGTGTGTCGATCATCTTTGCATTGTTTATTTGAAAGGTTTTACACCTTAGACTCCGGGTATCTTCCACCAGGCAACTCATTTAAATTTTTCTTTAAGCTTTGATCCTTGTATCAATGGTTTAAATAGAAATTTTGGTTTGTACCCACATTAAAAAAAATGAGACATTACATGTTTCATAAATTAGATTTGTTATATTTGTTATAGTAAAACCACTCAAATAGTATAAGAGTAGTGTATTCCGTGGACAGTGATAGGTTGAAGATGATGAATCGTAATACATAGCAACCGTCACATTTAAATCTACGTTACGTTACTCCAAAAACAGCCAGACATACAACATGTAGTTTATGTAGGCTCCAACAATATTTAGGATTTATCACAGTGCCACCTCGAATTAGGTCCCGGTAGTGTCGGGCCGGTGGACCGTTGAATAAATCAGCGGGTAACCGGCCGTCGCTAATTAATGGTTCAACCGGCTGTCTAGACAAGGAAATAGCCTGTTTTACACAGACAGACAATTTGGTGGAAAAAGCACAAAACTCGACTACAAAATGCGTGATTACTTATGTTGTAAAGGGCACACTAATATTATAAGGGATATTATTAAATGCACATCTGTAAATTTTTTCAGCACACTAGGTAACTCCACTAATTAACTGAATGCATACCAGAAATGAATAAAGCATTAAATCAATTTCAATATATTTTATATGGGATCTCTAAAGTATGATCTACCGAACAAAAAATAATCATGTGGCGAACCCTGGGGGAGGCTTACGTCCGGCAGTGGACTGCAATAGGCTGAAATGATGATGATGATACCAGAAAAACGAATGCTGTGCAAAAAAAAACAATTGATTAACTGAACCTGTCCTACAAAAAAAACTTAAACATCATACAAAACGAGATGACCTTTTTAACCGAATTCACACCAAAAATATGGTTCGTACATCGGATATATTTGAAAGTTTCACCAAAAATACTGACTTGCACACTAATTATCCTCGCACTGCACACTAAGATCCGATTCGGCCTGGTTAGGTTAGGTTAGTTTTTTTTTTATATCCAGTAAAACAGTTTTGCAAATACCTTTAAATAGTATATTGAATTCGCATTATTTAGTGTGCAAGTCAGTATTTTTGGTGAAACTTTCAAATATATTGATCGAAAAAAGGGAATATACAGATATCGATTTAAATACATGCCATATTATAAAGGTGAAAGTTTGTGAGTGTGTATGTTTGTGACTTCTTCACGCTCAAACGGCTGGACCAATTTTGATAAATTTTTGGTTTATAAATAGCTGACAGTCAGGATTAAAAAAAAAAAAAAATGGGCAAGTGCGAGCCCGACTCGCGCATGAAGGGTTCCGTACCTATACATATATATAATTTATAACAAGTTTGTTGTATGGGAGCCCCCCTTAAATATTTATTTTATTTTATTTTTAGTATTTGTTGTTATAGCGGCAATAGAAATACATCATCTGTGAAAATTTCAACTGTCTAGCTATCACCGTTGTTGAGATACAGCCTGGTGACAGACGGACGGACGGACGGACGGACAGCGAAGTCTCAGTAATAGGGTCCCGTTTTTACCCTTTGGGTACGGAACCCTAATGACCTAATGAATTTTTCACAAAAAATGACATACTTCAAAGAGCGAAATAATGGGTAAGTATTTTGTTTTTCGTTGATTTTCTCAAAAAGCGAATTAAATCAATAAAATTTTGATAAATTTTATATGGGACCGCGAAAGTATGATCTATCGAACAAAAAAAGAATCATCGAAATCGATTCCCTGCAGCCCGTGTAGCCCAACTATGCTTCTCGACTCTTGTCGCGCGAGATACCGTCACCCGTCACTCTCTCACAGTACTACACAGAAAGCGACAGGTAACATGTCTCGCGAGATAAAAAAAAAGAAAGTAAGAGGTGGAGGGCATAGTCTTGCCGCGAACTTCGCGTGTCTCGCGACCACAGACAACCCCCACTAGACGGAGCATGTAAGGCGACCCGCGCGCACCAACGATATGGTACGGCAGAACATTAAAGTATGAACACGGCGGCCACCGTTTAGTTGCGTCCTTGTTTATGATCCATGCGTACGTCAACGAAAAAAGAAATTAAATAAATAACATGGTAAATTGTAATGTTAAGTGGTGTAGAGAGACCTCATAAACATGGACGCAACTAAACGGTGGCCGCCGTGTTCATACTTTAATGTTTTGCCGTACCATATCGTTGGTGCGCGCGGGTCGCTTAACATGTGCCTTACATGCTCCGTCTAGTGGGGGTGGTCTGTGCTCGCGACTCAGCATCATCTGTCTTGCTCACACGGTACTGATAGGAAAGTGACAGTAGTGCGAGAGTCACGTGTCAGAGTTTTGCTAGACTTACTGGTATTCACTCTCTGTACGATCTATCTTATGAAAGTTATGAAATATCATGTATACTATTATAAAATTCTAGGTTTGTATCGGGAATTAGTTTTCTATGGCGAGGATTTTCAGGAAAATCTTAGCGTGATTCAGGATCGTCTTTTGTTTTGTTTGGGTTGCACGGCGTCATGCCAGCCTGGCGCCATCTATTTTTATATAATTTCTTTTGTCCTCGCATCACGCTGAAATGGCTGGACAAGTTGTAACCAATTTTGATGCAGGGACATCTGAACATACAAAGATGGTTAAGGACACTTTCTACCCAACTACCACCTTCTATCTTCTAACACCTAGTGATTTTCATAAATCTTTACATTTTCGCCTTCATATTCAATCTTAGACATATCTAAGCTTCATAACTTGCAAAATATTCGACGTGTAAAAATGCAGCTCGTAATAAACAGAAATAGAAAGGCTATTTAACTTTTCATAGCAAATATAAAACATGTCTTAACTCCGTGCCTCGTAAAGTTAAATCCAACGAGCTTTGTGGCAAACAAACAGACTATCAGTTAAATTCATAGAAAAGCGTTAATGCTGTTCGTTGCGGGATTTAAATGTGCATGCGTTACTATGGTTTTGTCTCGGCTGCAGCGAAGATGGATCGAGTTTTGAAAATAACCGAAAAGATTCCTAATTTCATTTTAAGACTCCTTATCCATAATATGACCAAACATGTTTCTTAACATAATTATTATCATATTAGCCGTTGCGATTTATTGGTATATATTTGAAACCTACAGTTTGAACTTTTTATTGTCAATTTTTGTTTCAAAAACTACTCGAAATCGACAAAATTCACGCAGAAAACTATTTTTTTTTTTACTTATTTTCGACTGCACGGAATGAAAGTATGAAATAGCTATGTTACTATCTAGAACTCAGGGAAACTCTAACTCAGGGCCTCTTAAGTGGTTTTTTACTGACCAAATCGGCCACTTTAGTTCAAGAAAAGGTTTCGGGATTAGGAGCACTAGGAGATTTAATGAATATTCATACATTACTGCAGACGCCGGGAAATAAGCCGGCTGAGTAGGTATAGACGGATACTGATTACTGATACGAAGCCGGCAAGCCCTTTTCACGGCTAGGCATGTATATAGTGCTTTGCTCAAACATAATGCAATATAGTTAAACGAAGCGAAACATGGAAACATGTTATATACACTACTACAGCGAAGAGTACAAAGTTAATACGAATAAGAGATATGAAACTAGAAGTGTAAGTAAAACAAAAAAAATATGTTCAACCAAAAGTAAAAAACTATTATGGTGAAAGAATTTCCAAATACCTAGTACCAAAAATATTTAATAAAATAGATTTGCTAAGACAAGAACCAAAATTATGAAAAACACTGTTAAAATCAAAGCTTAGGGATTTCCATCTCAATAACATGCTGTCAGCAGGTTTAAGGACCCATCCTACCCTATATTACAATCGGACACCTCAACTGTGAAAGTTGTTGTCGAGAAGGAGATATCTCGTCATTGCTTATTCAGTTGTAAAGATACGCTGTTGTTTTATTAAAATTGAGCGCGTCTCGCCAATAAACGTTACAGTTTGGCGAGAAATTACTTAAATTTGTATTTTATGTATGTTTTTGTTGGTAAATAAAAAAAATGTAATTTAAACGTAAAAATACGTGGATTTGTGTGACATAATCAAACTCGATCTAAGCTTAACTGTCCACTGGTACCGCTGCTGGCAAAAACGAGAACTTTTTAATAGGTACCTGAAAGTTTCGAGCCATATTTCAGAGTGTTTCAAAAACTCTGAACTCTGGATTGTTCGCGATGTGTTTTTCGTTCCGTTTTATGTCATTTGACGGGATTCCGCCGGCTGGCCACATACTTTGGTACAATCCTGGATATACAAGCGATGCATAGATTAAACATAGATAGATGATGGGTACTACCCATACTTATACCGAACCAAATATTTTACTGGGAGCCTTGGGTTTTAACTCTCTAGAGGTCAGACGTAATTTAGCTCTTCTTACGATTACCAGCAAAATTTTGCGCAGTGAGTCTGATTGCACAGAATTAGTAGGGCAGTTAGTGCGACTATACGTCCCGTCGTTGACCAAGTTTCAGACCTCGTGACCGCCCCCTGCTGGCGACGCCGACGTCGCGCACGGTGTCTCGAAGAGAATCTCCGCTATTCCGCGCTTTACGCCTCTTGAACAATCTCCTCGCATCAGCCCCGGAGTGTGACGTATTTGTGAGCAGATGGGCATTATTGTGTGATGAATGTTTGAAGAAATGTCAGACGACGAAATACATACTTATATAGATAAATATATACTTAAATACATAGAACAACCATGACCCAAGCACAAATATTCGAGTTCATCATACAAATATTTGCCCTGGCCGGGATTCGCACCCCGGACCACCGGCTCAGTAGGCAAGCGCTTACAAACTGATCCAACCGCGTCGTCATCTATCCATACTAATATTATAAATGCGAAAGTGTGTCTGTCTGTCTGTTACCTCTTCACGCATAAACCGCTGAATCGATTTTGATGAAATTTGGCATGGAGATAGTTTAAGATCCGATTGAAAAGTGAGTAAGTAATTCATGATGACATTGATGGTCTGTAGGAAATGTAATGATTAGACCAAAAGCACAATTGCTCTTACATTTGCTTAGGTGCTTTTTTAATAATCCCTTTTATTAATTAAGGTGGTTAGGTGGATATCTATCGTGTTGTACGAGGTTGCTTCCATACTTTCAAGTTCCACGCGGACGTAGTCGCAGGCAAAAGCTAGTAGTATTATAAGAAAAGATAAGATATTGAATAATATAGTACATTACGGCAGAGACCAGTAAGTAAGCCATACTGGCAGAGTAGGAATTAGACGGACCGAGCCGTAGGCGAGGTCCGGATATAATACGAGGCCAGGATGGCTCTTACGGTCGAAGCAAGTATAGTGCTTTTCTCAAAAATCAAACAAGAAAATTAGATTAAAATTATATTTTGTAGGTGACATTCATATTCGGCCATTTTCCAATGAATATTTTTGTTATATCCCATTTTTATTATTACACATTGTGATATTCGTCGTCGCAGGCACCATTAACTCCCATGATAACAACCTATAACAAAAATAATTAAAGTTTATACTTGGATAAAAGATATAGTTATATCGTTATCAAATAGTGGCAGCATTTATTTACCTTCAATGGTAGAGCTTGATTTAAGAACTTTTCTATATTTTCCTGCTGAATATTTGTGATTTCTTTCCTTTGTAGCCATCCGATTGTCTCAGAAAGATTGTTGAAATATTCTGACCATATCACACATTATCTGACCAATTATTTACTTGATTTTCTTCCTTCCATTTAATGAATCTCTTGTATTTTTTATATCTCCTTGGATTTAGTCGGAAGTAAATTATTTTATTTAGCTAAGTCTGCCTCCGCTTTTAAGTATGGAGGAGTGCCGTCTATTCGGAATCAGACTCGTCTGAACTCATTTTTGCTGAATTATTGTAATAGATCACACAAACAAATTTGAAATTTTTGTCTTTTAATTTAAATCCCGCCTTAATTTCTTTTTTTATAAATACTGCGTTTAATTATTTGCACTGTCTTACAAATCTAAGTCTTAAAGATAAAATTTAATTATTGTTATACATTGTTGTATTTTCTAACTAATTTTCATATCATAAAGCTTACCTTCAATTTTAACTCCGAGGTTTTTTCTAAACGACACAAAAAAGGAAGGAATTCCGAAATATCATTGTCATTTTACACAGCACAATTATGAACTAAACGCTGCATACAAATTTCCGCACTAAACTTTGTCGCTAATTTTTTTTTTTTTAAATATGCATCTTGAGATTCTTGAGTACGTTTATACTGCCAATAGTGCTAACCTCTTTTTATTTTACATTTGCTCTTAGTGTAAATTGCAAGTGTATACTGCAATGTCGTCTCTTTCTATTTAATCTATGAAAAAGGACGCCACTTTTTAATTTCTACAATTTGCTGTCGCACTGTACTTATAATTAAAACAATTTGTGGAATGCATCCTTTTTACATTTATATACGACCTCATCGCCTTCACATCCTTAGTTTTTTTATAGGTCGGTGACGATGTAAATCGTGTTTCGATATTCAAATATCTTGATACGTAATAGGAATTACATACTTACTTACTGGACAAATATTGATTCCAAATTTAAAATCTCGCTGTTTACTGGACACTTCTAAAAAGTCTTCGGTATGTTCCACTTACTGTAGTCTATCTAGCGATGGTAAGGCAACATTACATGCAATTTTTGAGAAAACTTATTTTACAGTAATAACAACTATAGACTAAGACATTCTACTTGACAAACTTATAAACAATATAATTTTATTATATACAATATTTATTATTTATTAATGATAGCGCGAGGACCTTTATATTTTACGAAAAACGAAAATTTATTTTAGGGATTGCGAGAAATATGGCTAAAAATATTAGATCCCTAATTGATAGTTAGGGATATTAATGTTTCGGACAAATGAGTTTTAGGTCAACCATTACCATTAGTGATTTTAGGACGAACGATGTTAGGGATTGCGAGGAAGACCCGGACATTCACAGATGGTTATAGGATATTATTAAAGTTTTAAAAAATACGGACGAAGTTGCGGCCACCTTCCAGTAGAGATATATATAAAACTATTGATACAAAGATCAAATCTTAAAGAAAATTTGTAAATGAGTTACTTGTGGTAGATACCGGGAACCGAACCCGGTACCTCTGGATTGCCGGTCCAGCGCGTTAACCACTACGCCACCCTAACTCCCAAGCAATCTATCGAATTATTCCTTATGCTTTTGTGTGTCTATCTTTGTATCGTTTATTTTAATGGCTTTACACCTACACCTAATCGTGGTGTGTACTGTGTACCCACATTAAAAAAATTAGACATGACATGTTTCATAAATTTATTTATTTATTTAAACTTTATTGCACAAAATACAGAAGTAAAAGTACAAATGGCGGACTTAATGCCATGAGGCATTCTCTACCAGTCAACCACAAGGTCAAACGGAGACATTATTGGTGCGAGAAGGGTGTACAACAGTACGTGTATCGCAAATGTTGCAAATGTCGAAACAAAATACACTAGTTACGTTGATAAATACATATTAATGGGAAATTTATGGAGATATATATTTAACAATAATAATGATTATTACTTTATTTCTTTGTTATCAATCTTTCATGTGGTGCACAATGCACAATAAATTTTTTTTTTTTTTTTCAGACAGTGTATATATTTATGCTATGTCGATTTCCGTGGTTAGACAAATGAGAACTCCTCGTCGCGTGTGGAAATCCACTTCGTAAAATCTACTGTAACAAACAAAGAAAAAAATATTAATATATCTTAAAAATAAATAAGTTTCTGTCAAAAATGACATTTTAGTGGCAAGCTTTTATAGCCGACTGTACTTTTCTTTGGATATCGATCAAATGCTCACTGAGACGATTCTAAAGAGCCCAAGCTCGGTAGGATTGCTTTTTCTATTATAGAGTAAGGCCACCTTCCGGCTCCATCATCAGATCAGCCCCATGGTACCATATTATTGTATTGTCATCAAAGTTAAGTAAGTATGTAAAATTTCAGCTTAATCGGTTGACGATATCTACTTCAAAATTGAGTTGCAAGATTTCACCCGAACAAACATACTTTAAACATACAATGCAAGTTAAATAAAAGCTTGTAAAAAGGTGTGGTGGTGGTGGTGGTGGTGGTGGTGGTGGTGGTGGTGGTGGTGGTGGTGGTAGTAGTAGTAGTAGTAGTAGTAGTAGTAGTAATCGTAGTAGTGTTAGTAGTAGCAGTGGCGGTAGTAGTGGTAATAGTAATAGTAGTAAGTATTATTAGTAGTACTGATAGTAAAATTAGTAGTAGTAGTCATGGTAGTGATGGTAATCGTAGTAGCAGTAGTAGTAATCGTAGTAAATGAAATGAAATAATTTATGTGGCCTACTTACTGAGGCCACAAGGGCACTTTGACAAGTCAGATTGTGAATCTACCGGCATTTCGCAAGAGGAGAAGAGAGTAGTAGTCGCTAGTCGTAGCTAGTCACTAGTTGTACAAAATATAACACTTACTGCCCCAGGTCCCAAGTGCTGACTCCTTGTTGGTGGCTCATAACGTCATCCAAGTTGATGTAGTCGACAACGATAACGCTCTGAAAGTATTGGTTTATTAAGAGGCCTTATTCCTTTTAAAAAATTTTTTTTTCATATTATGGCAAATATATTGATAATTTCAACGAACTTTTTGAAGGGAATAATACTTATTCCCGAGTTCTAGGTAGTAACGTAGCTATTTCATGCTTTGATTGCGTGCAGTCGAAAATATGTTGAAAAAACTAATTTTCCGCGTGAATTTTGTCAATTTCGAGTAGTTGCAATGAAAAATTCAAATTGTAGGTTTCAAATATATACCAATAAATTCCAATAGCCCTGTTCTAGGTAGTAACGTCAATAATATGTTAAGAAACATGTTTAATCATAAAGAAAAATGCCTTAAAAATCAGCAATTTTGAAGGAATAAGGCCTCTTAAATACATATCCACATATGCAACAATCTCAAAAAACCCTTTTGCTTCGCCGTAGTCGGTTAAAAAGGAGGGTTATTTGAATATACTTACTGGTAGCAAATGGCAGGTCTTATCGTATCTCAAGTGCAGTTTCTTCCAGACAACAGACATGATAGGATTATGGCATGTAAGGTTAGCGATCGTGTACTCGAGTTTCATTTTTTGCTGAACCAAGTTAAAGCCACGAATAGTGTTCTGAAATCATCAACACACAACATTATAATTATACACTCTAACAGTGCATCATAACACAAACACACACATATCGACAGATAAGGGAAAATACAAAAGGTTGCTTGGGCGTTAGGGTGGCGGAAAGGTTAACGCGCTGGACTAGTACTAGTAATCCAGAGGTACCGGGTCCGATTTCCGGTCTCTACCACCAGGTTACGCGTTTCAATTTTTGCATCAATGGCTTAGTGCATCATTAATTTATCATACCAGTGGTTTTCGATGCACTAATGATTTAACAAAGCCTTTGAAAAAGATTTGAAAAAGCCTTCGATACCGTAAAATGGAGCGCGCTGTGGTCATGTTTGAAGCAGAGAGGAATCCCGACTTGTATCATCCGCATCGTTCGTTCGCTGTACGAGGGTAGTACGTGCAGGGTGGTGCCCTAAAAGGAGCTTGGAACGCCGATAAAAATAACTGCAGGTGTTAAGCAGGGCTGTCTCCTATCGCCACTTTTTCGTGATTCTGCTGGACGACGTCATGAGGAAGGTCATCGCTACACCAAGGGGTATACAATGGAACACAAATGATCTTGAGGACCTGGACTACGCGGATGACATCGTGTTGATCTCGCCTACTCTTGTCCATCTGGAAGCTAAGCTTGAGAGCCTTCAAGATAAAGCTGAAGCTATGGGCCTGCGTATCAACAGACGCAAAACGGTCGACATGCGTATTAAGTCCAGCACAACAAGTCTACTGGCGTTGAGAGGAGAAAGCCTAGAGGAGCGAACAACGCAAGCATTGCTTTCGAGTGGAAGCCGCCGGACGGAAGGCGCAGACGCGGACGTCCTGTACACTCATGGCGGCGCACCGTGGAGAGCGAGCTGCGAGCCGTTGGAATGAGCTGGAGCGAGGCCAGAAAAGTTGCTGAGGATAAAAGGGCGTGGCGCGAGCTTATAAAGGCCCTCTGCACCTCCAGGGTGCCTTCGGACAACAACAACAACAACAACAACAGCAACAACAACAACAACAACAACAAAAACCCCGGGGTATGTAAATTATAAAGGGTGACTTTTTAGTCGTGGATGATAGTGCCAGGGGGTGATTTTATTTTTATTTTCATATTTATTTATTGCATCCATGCGAATAGCGGTCACACTGAGAAACTTTTACTATAGGACCAAATATTGATGTAAACAAAGAGGAAACTAAACTAAATCTTCCGCAAAAATCCGAAAAAAAAGTAATTTTCGCATAATAAAGCCAATGAGAGACAGGTTTTTTCTATAGGATTCAGTATCTATTTCGCAATTTTCGCAAGAAGAACGAAGGAGCAGCATTCCGGTTAATGTTTTGAATTTGTTCGATGACAAATCGCTACTGACGTTTAGTAATGCAAATGACGTATGCACATTATGACGTGACGCGCGCTGTTACGGAGTGGACGTGTTTGCCGTGGAGTCGATACATTTAAATACTGTTAATTAGTGTAGAACTGTTAAAATAGTGCTGTTCGGTGTCAATGCAATGACAACGCGATGTGGTGCCTGTGAGACCGATATATATGATTTATCGTATATAGAATGCTCAAGAGAATCATGCAAGAGATTGTTTCATTTGAAGTGCCTCGGCATGTCCGCGGAAAAACTTGAAGCTCTCACGGAGGAGTACAAGAAGCAATGGTCTTGTCCAGAATGCGTGAGCTCTATACCAAAGTGCGGCAACGTCGAAACCCCGGTACGAGGAAACCTCTTGAATCAGACATTCACGCCTATTAGTCATGTAAACACAGTGCGGGGAAATCGTCATCAAATGGATGTGTCAGTGAATGAATGTGAATCTAAGGTATTAGATATGCTCGTCGGCTTGCAGGCTGAAATGCGAATTCGAATGGATAACCAGATGGAGGCGTTCCAAGGGTTAAAAACTCAATTTCTTAAAAATCAGTCTGAGTTGCAACAATTGCGAGAAGAAATGAGGGTAGCGCGAGAAAAATTAAAAGAGGTGAGCGTATTAGAAGGTCAAATAAAAGAATTACGGAACAAGAATGATCAACTGGAATGTTACATTAATAACATGAAAATTAATACAGATAAATCTGTATTACCGACTTACATACAAACAGGATCCAATGGAAAAGAGACGTCAAAACCGCTAATGCCATCCCAAGAAAAGATAGTAGATTCATATGCAAAGGTCAGTGCTAAAAATCTGCCAGTTTTATTGCCTGAAGAACAAGCACAATCTAATGCATACAGTACTGCCAGAAATCTACCCGCCGCAGCGGTAGCAACTACGAGTATGCAACAGTGTGGGGCTACGAAACAAGCGATATCGGCAGCGAGTACAGAGCGGTTCGAAGTCGAAGTTCACCCAGAAAACGCATTGAATTCAAATAGTAAAGGTAGCAATGAATGGCACGAAGTGAAAAGGAGGAAAAGCAGATTTCCTAATAATGAAATTAAAAAAGGCGGAAAGGAGAATTCAGGTGGCATCCAGGGCACAGAACGGAAAAAATATCTGCATGTGTGGCGATTAAAAAAAGAAACCACCGTAGAAAATTTAGAGGCCTATGTGAAAGATATATGTGGTGCGGAATGCATAATGAAAGTAGAACAGATTAAGCATAAAACTGAGAGGGACTATGCTTCGTTCCGAATAGGAGTTCCGGAAAGTGCTTATGAAAAACTATGTGAGCCTAACGTTTGGCCGATTAATGTGGAGTTCTGTGAATGGGTGTGGTTTCGTAACCCCAGAGAAACTAAATACACTCCAACATAGACCGTTGGAAGTGTATTACCAAAATGTTAGAGGTTTGCGAACAAAGTTGGAAGAATTTTGCGCGGGCATTGCATCATCAAGTGCAGAGTTATTTGCGATAACTGAAACCGGCTGTAATGAATCAATCAAAAATGCTGAAATAATACCGCCAGGTTATAACATTATGCGCTGCGATCGAACGGACGGACGCAAGCAGGGCGGCACTTGTCTCGTGGCCACACCGGGCACCGAGATGCGACCCGTGCGCTTGCCGGATGACGTCAGCGTCAGTGATAAGGTGTTCGAACTGGTTTGTGCGAATATCTACGCGCGCGCTCGAGTACTGTTTTTATGTTGCGTTGTTTACATTCCGCCTAATAGTAAGGATAGTGATTATATGTTACTATTTAGAATTATAGAACAATTATGTATAAAATATAGTAAAGTAATAGTAATAGGGGATTTTAACTTGTTTTCGTGTACTACATATGTTAGCGATTACTTTAATTATTTTTGTACTTATTGTGGATTCACTCAGAGGAATGAAATAAAAAATTGTAATAATCGTCAGTTGGACTTAGTTTTAACTTCGCTGGGGGAAAAAGTAAGGGTGCGTGCAGCGTCGGAGGCGTTGGTTCC
This sequence comes from Apotomis betuletana, assembly GCA_932273695.1. Classification (NCBI taxonomy): domain Eukaryota; kingdom Metazoa; phylum Arthropoda; class Insecta; order Lepidoptera; family Tortricidae; genus Apotomis; species Apotomis betuletana. The sequence goes on along the minus strand of OW026321.1, from coordinate 2,327,025 downwards.
AGTTGATGCGTACCATCCGCCGCTAGAGGTACTGGTGACGGTGGCGGGGGGCTCGCCGGCGGCGCAGGCGCAGGACGCGGCGCGCGAGGACGACGCCAACTTCGGGGACCAACATCACCACCAGAGATGGAACTTTAGGAAGGCCGATTATCCGGGGTTGTACATGTCTTTAGCCTCCATTGATTGGACTCGGTTGTATAGTATCGATAATGCGGAGGATAGTGTATTATTTTTCTATGCTAATATTAACCAAGTTATTAATGATTGGGTTCCTAATAAAGTAAAAAAAAACATAACATCAAAATACAGCTATCCCGAATGGTATTCTGCTGACATAATTAAGGAAATTAAAAATAAAGCTGCTCTTCATAGAAAATACAAAGCGAGTAACGGGTCAAGAGAAAATTATATAGCTTTTGCTAGGAGCAGGGCGAGGGTGAAAAGTTTAATCAAATTAGCTCACGCACAATACCAAGATAGGGTCCAAAAACATTTAAAAGAGGATCCAAAAGCTTTTTGGAATTATGTTAAGTCGAAAAGTAAACAGAGGAATTCTCAAAAAATAACCAAAGACGGAGTAGTACTAAGTGACGCAAAAGGTGCTAATGAGTTCGCAGATTTTTTTCAGTCTGTCTATAGTAGCGTGCCAGCAAAACTTGACTTAGACGCGGCGGTGTTGCAGGCGCCGGCGCAACAATGCCCGTCGGACTCGACGCGAATAAGCATTGAGAGGTTGCAGTTGGCCGAAGTCGAGCGAGCACTAACAAGTCTCAAACCGAAACGGTCAGCCGGTCCAGACGGCATCCCTGCTTATTTAATTAGAGACTGTCGATTTGTTTTGGCCGAACCATTATTACATATTTATAATATGTGTTTGAAGCACGAGGTATTTCCAGAGGCATGGAAAATAACTCGGGTAGTTCCTGTTCCAAAGGGGGGAGGAGGTGAAAGTGTCGACCAGTACAGGCCGGTAGCAGTGTTGTCTACTCCTGCGAAAGCTTTTGAGTCGGCATTACATAGTAGTCTTTTTAACCAACTGAAGTCTCAGCTATCGGACGAGCAACATGGTTTTCGGCCGGGTTGCAGTACCACCAGTAACTTACTTAGCTATGTGACGGATATAATACCAGAAGTAGATGGAGGGGGTCAGGTGGACGCCGCTTATTTTGATTTTCGCAAGGCGTTTGATGTCGTGGACAACGATATCCTGCTCAAAAAATTAGCCGGCGTTGGCCTTACCCCACACCTGCTAAAGTTTTTTATAAGTTACATGCGTGACAGACAACAATTTGTAGAATACAATGGTTTTCGATCGCAGCCGTACTTAGTACGGTCTGGTGTAAGTCAAGGAAGCAACCTGGGTCCTTTGGAGTTTGTTATTATGGTGAATGATTTACCCAAGGTAATCAAGAATTCAGGTTGCTTGCTGTTTGCGGATGACTTGAAATTATATTTACCTATCAGAAATTCGTCCGACTGTAACAGGCTTCAAAGCGATATAAACCGGGTTGTTGAATGGGCTGAAGGTAATAAGCTCTACTTCAATGTTACAAAATGTTTAACTATTACTTTCACTCGTAAATACAATCCCATACATCATGACTATAAGATCGACGATACGAAGTTGAAAAGAGTAACGGAGGTCAAAGATCTAGGCGTACAATTTACATCCGATCTGAGGTTTCGAGGGCACATCATAAACATTTGTAAAAAGGCCTATAGAATGCTAGGATTTGTACTTCGCCGTGCCCACGAGTTTACTAACACTGGAGCTGTTGTCGCTTTGTACAATGCGCTGGTGCGAAGTAAACTGGAAACGAATGCAGTCATCTGGGATCCACATGAAACGAAATATCATCTGATGGTGGAGCGAATTCAAAATAAATTTGTCAGATATATTTATTGGAAAAAGTATGGAGTGTATCCTTTTTACCCATTGCTGTATCCTAACTTATTTGTTTTGGGAATGGTGGGGTACAATGAACTGCGAGTGCGTAGAGAACTAAGTCTGGCGACCTACGTATTTAAATTAATCAGGGGGAAAATATACAACAGCCAGGTGTTAAGTCATGTGAGCCTTTGTGTGCCGGATAGATTTGTGTGGCGCCGCCGCCGGCCCGGCCTGCTCCGGGAGCCGCGCGGGCGCACCAACTTGCTCCGCGAGGCGCCGATGGCGCGCGCTATACGTACCCTTAATGTGATCTCGGAAAATATAGACTTATTCTCATGTTCTATGAGTGAATTTGCAAAGTGTGCGCTATATACAATCTGTTATAATCGAGAGCCTGTATAATAGTTAACATCGTTAAATGGTATAATGTAGTGTAAATACAATGTTTAAATAAAATAGTTACGCTATTGCATTAGGCTAAGTTACCTGTAATAATAGCTGTAAGTGTGGAAATACATAAATAAATAAATAAAAAAAAATAAAAATAAAAATAAATTATTGCTATATTAAAGCTATTTGTAGGGCCACTATCCCTCGGCAGGACCGACGCTTAATTAATTTATATTTTATTTAATCTTTATTGCACAAAAGAAAACTTATCGTGCAAAAGGCGGACTACCAGTGAACCTTAGGGCAAAGCGGAAAAATTGTAACGTGTTATTTAGGCTATAAAATAAATAAATAAATATCAGACAACCTCACACAAATCGATCTAGTCCCAAATTACGCTTAAAAAGGCTTGTGTTATGGGTACTAGACGACGACATACATACTTATATATAGATAAATATATACTAAAATACATAGAATGACCATGACCTAAGTACAAATATTCGAGTTCATTATACAAATATTTGCCCTGGCCGGGATTCGAACCCGGGACCGCTGGCTCAGTAGGCAGTCCACAATCTACGACATCCGCGTCGTCCTATAAACTATACTTACAAATACTGGCAAACTTTTCTCCGTAATCGTGAAATTTAACTGTAAAGTCTTTTTCGTCCTCACAGTAGCAATACTGGAAAAGTGTTTTATAGGACGTAGCTCGTAAGCCCCTTTTGGGAGGTCGCAGTCTTTTATAGACTTGAGTTCGAACTTCTTTAATTTCTAGAAAACAAAAAAAAGCCGGTCAAAGTGACAACATACAAATACAAATTTTTAATTTTTATATACAACTAGCTGCACCGCGCGGTGATACCCGCTCATCCCACGGGAAGACTAAATTATTCAGGATAAAAAGTAGCCTATGTGTTAATCCAGGGTGTCAGCTACCTTCATACCAAAATTTATCAAATTTGGTCCAGTTGTTTGAGCGTCAATAAGTAACAAACGTACTTACACATAAACACAAACTTTCACCTTTATAATATTTGTGTGATGTGATATTCTAAAATAAGTAACAGTGGAAGGGAACAACACAACAGTTGGTTAAAATAAGTTTCTGTCAAAAATGACATTTTAGTGGCAAGCTTTTATGCTGTACTTTTCTTTAGATATCCATCAAATGCTCACTGAGACGATTCTAAATAGCCCAATCTCGGTAGGATTGCTTTTTCTATTATAGAGTTCCTATGGGCCACCTTCCGGCTCCATCATCAGATCAGCCCCATGGTACCATATTATTGTATTGTCATCAAAGTTAAGTAGGTAAGTACGCAAAATTTCAGCTCAATCGGTTAACGATATCTGCTTCAAAATTGAGTTGCAAGATTTCACCCGAACAAACATACTTAGATACATACATTGCAAGTTAAATAAAAGCTTTTAATTACGTAATTTCAAATCTCAAATTAATCTATTTTGCCTTTTTTAACGTCATTGCTGTATTTAAGGAGTTTAAAATTGGCTTAAAAAATTACGTAGCCCTTATTATTTTGAGCAATATTACATCGACGGCAAATTTTTGTTTAATAATTAATTACGAACAAAGAAAACGGAAAGTTTGTTTAGTAATCAACTACGAAAGAAGAAATATAATCGATTACTAAAACAGAAAATAAATTCTTGTTTAATAATTAATTTCGAAACAATGCACAATAATTCTTCTTTGGTAGCCAATTATGAAAACGAAAATTACGAAAATGGACTAAACGCTCCGTACTAACTATGAAGAAATTGCATAAATTGAAATTGTTGCTTCAGAGGATTGTAGACTACAGGTTTTAATTTCAACTCTATAACTCAACGCGTTCCCGAGATAAACGGTCTTGACAGACAGACGCTTATTTCCATACAAAAATTTACTGATAATCCGATAATTTCCATACATAATTTTACAGGTTAGCATAACCTAATTGTGTCACTTTAGGTAAACCTAACTTACCTGTCCACATCGAATACTTGTCATTATAACACTAAATACTGTGATACAAATAAAACGTTCATTCACAATCATGGTAGATACCTGAGTCTCTGTCGTCAAATTGATACAAACATACAAATTATAATACAGTTATAAACGCATTAGATATTAAAACATAATGTACAAAATTACAAAAAATTACCGATGGAATTTTTTATATTTTTTATACGCAGGCAACGTATATATTCAAATTTCTATAAAGGGGTAAAAACCGGCCAAGTGCGAGTCGGACTCGCGCACCGAGGAATCCGTACAAACACTTTATCCCATCCTAATTAGCCGGGTTAAGTTAAGTTTGTTATGTATGTCGCCGGACGCAAATGAGGTCCAAAGTTAACGCAACCGATCACGTTTGTTGTATGGGAGCAAATATTTTTTTTTTGTTTTAGTATTCCTTGTTATAGCCGCAACAGAAATACATCATCTGAGAAACTTTCAACTGTTTAGCTATCACGGTTCATGAGATACAGCCTGGTTACAGACAGATGGACTGACGGACAGTGGAGTCTTAGTAATAGGCTCCCGTTTTTTACCCTTTGAGTACGGAACCCTAAAAAAACATTAGAATAGAATAGATGTATTTGCAGTAAACATTATAGCGCCTAATTGCTTGGCCTATTTGTGACCTTCAATGCCACAAATAGTCACGAAAATACAAACGTTTAAACACACATTACAATGAACAGATACACAAATACACATGTAACTTATAACATCCCTCTTTTTTCATTGGGGGTTAAAAATGTAAAGCTGTCAAAGTTAAAGTCAAATATTATTTATTCAAGTCATAGATATAGTATAGTAGTTATAGATTTGCCACAGAGCGACCAGGCGTAAGAGAAAGACATATAATGACGTCAAAATGTGGGGTTGCCATGGTCGCAAAAAAAAACCCCATAAAAAGTGGTTAGAGAGAAACGTTCCAAGTACTCGAATTCACATTTATTTATTTTTTACTCATTTTCCGATAACATCAAATAAAGATTAAAGGATAAAAAAATTATGTATTCCCTTTTTTATATTTTTGAAAATATTCCAATTAACGATTAAAAATCTATTTGTTCCTCATTTTTAAAGACCATAGGCGAAAGGTAATTGGTCACAGAGCAGTAAAGTCGGACTATCACTAAGGCGGATTTAGTATGAAAATTGTAGCGCTGTTCTTTTATAGGCTACGACTGTCAATTTTCCACAAGGTGTCGTCATTTGAGTGCTGATTGATTTGAGTCTTAGACGACGCTGCTTTCACCTTTATCTTTAGTATTTTCAAAACTAGTCCGTATAATCAAATAAAAATAATATACTTGGGTTCTCTGATAATAAAAAGAATGAAATTAGTTTAAACTTTAAATAATATGTATTTACAACAATTGTTTCTGAGCAAAATTTTTGATTTGCTCTTGAATACTGTAGAATTTTTCTGGCCAGTACTAAAAAAATAGGATGAAACTTCTTCTTTTTCTTCTATTCTACTCAGGATACTTTAAATCCATCGTGACACGTTCATGGACGCACCGCCTTATTGGGACATTCTGTAACAAAGCAAAATTAAATAGTAAAATTGTAAATGACCTAAGTACCTAGATAGGATATCACCAATACTAGTTGCGAAAATATATTTTTTCTCAGGCCTTGCTATTAATTTTTTACACGGTTCTTTCTCTGTCGGAATCGGAGAACTGAAAATATCAATTTGCTATAGATTCCCCAAATATGGTGATAATTTTTATTTTATATCTAGGCATCCCCAAATTGGATTATAAACCGACTGATTTATTTACACGTCTATGTTAGCAGGCTTTATCGTAGATTTATGCTACGCAATTTGACCGATTTGCAATATTTACATGTCAAAATGCTCCGAGTTATTTTGAAAATAATTTACAGATTTTTCCTATTTTATCAAGTTTTTTCATGATATAACTAATGATTTAACTTTGTAACTTGATTCTTGTGAGATTTGAGAAAGAAATAGGTGATCAAAACACTAAAAAAACTTGTACTTACGCATGAAATGTAACATTCGCTTCTTTTCGTAAGCTGTTGCTTTTACAGCCAAGCACTGAACATCCCACCATTTTTGATGCTACGCGTAAACACTCCACATCCGTTAGTATGTAAATTATGTGGTAATTATAATAATTTAATACCGAAAACCTTCTATTTCTTTAGCAGTTTTGACACTAGCTGATTGTTTTGCTTCGAATTTGAATTGTGCCAATAACCCGACCATGAAAAAATGCTCGGTCGCTGATAAAGACAAAACATGGCACACTTCTCTATTTCTTCTTTTAGGAATCTGAATAAGGCTATCTTTCTCTATCAAAGCGTGTCAGACCCTTGATTCAAGTAGGCCTAGCTACAAGCACTTTCGAACTGTCAGTTACAGAGAGCAGAGCAATTTATTGGTAAAATTATTGCTAAAAATAAAATAAAAAACAACATTATAGAAATAAAAGAAAAGCCCAAAAAGTATCGTCAACAAATAAATAAATTATACAAGTAAAAAACGGAGGCAATGTTTCTAGAATAAAATTCTAAATGTCAAAAATTATAATAAAAAAATTTTATATTAAAATATCAGTACCTTGATAGGTACTCGTTAGAATAATTACACACAAGATTGCTTTGATTTTGACTAATCCCACGACATGTTATCATTCATGTAGTCTTGTGTGACGACGTGTGCTGTGTCTATGATGTGCTTGTAAAACGTATATCCTAGGGTAATGGCTAATGCGCTTAAGCATTCTATAGAACATTATGACGCAGAGGGGGTTCTAGTAGCGAAGAATTATGGAATCAAAGATTTGGTGTGATTGACGTAACGATCCAATATGTAGCTCAGTTGGGTTGGGAGAACACTACGCTGAAAACGTAGAATCGCAGGTTCGAGTCCTGTTTACATTGTAGAAGATCACATTATTTTTTTCTTGCATAATTCACCTTTGGTTCAATATTTATAAAAATTAAAATGTGGTATTTCCACATGAAAAAATATAATCGACAAAAATATTCACATCACAATATGTTTGTGTCTAGGTACGTTAAAAAACAGAACCACGGAACTCTTAAAACACTCGGAAAGAAGAGTTATATGTCAATAGTCAAAGAAATAACAATTTAAAACACGGCGAAGACAGTTCTCTTTATATTGGCTAACAACTAGAGCGGGGAAAAGGATTGTGTAGATAGATCGATAAAAAACATTTTTCAGTGTCTCCAAATCATAATATGATTTGGAGACACTGAAAAACGTATTATGAGTTTTATATTTCAGTGGTCTCAATAACAGTGAAAATCTCAAGAAGGACGAATCGAAGGACCAGCTGTGTAGCATCGTAAACAAAGAAAACAATGTTTAAGAATGACACTTTTTTTATTGTACAGAAATTACAGTTTGCACGATCAATTAGATTGAGTTTTCTGACAGATATACATCGGAGGCATAGTAATAGGATGTTATTTGTATCCTTTCGGTACACGCTTTCTTGTTGTGTTGTCTATAGATAAGATTGTAGATCCATATAGCAAACTGTAATATCAATACAAAAATACACACACATATAAGTGAGACAGCTTGAAAGTATCAGGACATTAAACTATCTAGACATCTGGATATATATACAAAAAAATTACAGTTCCATACCTAAGTTTGTAGAATAATTTAGTAACAAACAGATTTAGCTGTTTAAATCGATATTTTCATCGACACATCGACATCCCTATCCATCGCCGCAGGCCACAACACTCGGGATTATGATAGAAAATCTTGCAACAATAAATTGCGGTTCCTGAGTTAGGGTGGGGACAGACCGACATATTGGGGGGAGTTTAACTGTAGTGGCAGGTTTATAGTGTTGAACTGTGGATCCATCGCAGGTTGATGAAAATGGAGGTTCATATCGTAAATCATTTGTTTGAAATAACGATGGTTACACACTATGCTTCAAACCATTCACATATACATATATTGATACAAATTTTACAGTCATATTGATTAAATAGTTCAATAATTTCAGTCATTTTTCATTTCAATTAGTTCAAAGTTATTAGACTTAACTTCAGAGAAAACTAATTTTCAATGCAATTTTATAATAGTAGGTGGAATATTTTATTTTTATTTTAGATAGCGAGGTGTTATTATTGTATTTTTAATAATTTAATAATTAAAACTTTAATTATTCGATTATGATTTCAATTTCTATTTTTGACTGTTGTACCTATTTGTGATTCTGATTATGATTATTTAATTTTGTTTTTATTAAAAATTATATTCTGATTTGATAATTGTAAAATATTTGAATTCACATATTATTATTATTTTTTATATATATATTTTCCTTGTTTCATGTCATGACATATTGAGCTAGTTTTATTCATATAACTATTGTTTAATTCGACATCAAGTCAACATCCAGTCGCATCCCCCTATTGAATCGAATAAAATGTGAAATCTATACTACGGATTAGATTTGTTGTGCCCTCTGCCCTACCGGTGTCGCTTTGTGTCCGGAGCGTTGGAAGACTCGAATTCAATAGAGGACAAAGAATAGGAAAAAGCTCTATTTGTCGTTTCAATAACAAACGAACTATTTAACTATACCCTTTGTATGTATACAATAGAGTAAGAACGAAGATCAAAAAATTGTATAGTGAAAGAAGTTCTATTTTATAAGAAGATATAAAACAATACAAAGTACTATTTTTTCTATATCTGCTGCATCTGGCTATCTGTATTATAGCTAAAATAAACGGGGTTGTTGTTTGTTTGTTTTTTTTTTTTTTATGTTACATGGAACCATTTTAATAAGATTTAATTATTTATTTTTTTATTAAAAAATTAGCCAAGAAATACTTACATAACATAACGCTTTTTATATACAAGTATTTTATTTGTCACTGAAGGAGTAATCAGTTATAAATGCAGTTTCGTTTTGTCGCACAGCACTGCAATAATAAGTATTTTTTTCCTTCGCCATCAATATACTTAACATCATGAAACGTATTATTTGACTGTCTTCAATCATGATTTACGTCGTAACTCCATGCCATCCCACGCGGTATTACAGCTGATTCACGTATCGAAACCGAAAGATTGAGTAAACAGTGCCCTTACCATGACCACAGTTTACAGTGACCGTACTCGCTAGCATATCGTATCGTAAATCATGGCTTACTCGGTAGCCTGGCGGCTGTAACCGACATCGTGGTGCTAGGCTGTAGGCAACGCACTGCCCCAGCGCCTAGCGTGTGTGCTGGCGTCACAGACAACCCCCACTAGACGGAGCATGTAAGGCGACCCGCGCGCACCAACGATATGGTACGGCAGAACATTAAAGTATCAACACGGCGGCCACCGTTTAGTTGCGTCCTTGTTTATGAACCATGCGTACGTCAACGAAAAAAGAAATTAAATAAATAACATGGTAAATTGTAGTGTTAAGTGGTGTAGAAAGACCTCATAAACATGGACGCAACTAAACGATGGCCGCCGTGTTCATACTTTAATGTTCTGCCGTACCATATCGTTGGTGCGCGCGCGCCTCCTTATTCCTCTCCGCCGTCGCCTTACATGCTCCGTCTAGTGGGCGTTGTCTGTGGCTGGCGTGCACGAGCACTCGAACCAGCAGACGTGTACCTGACAACGTCATCTTGAGGTCAGTCTGTTAGGTCATCTAGCTGGAATTTAGGTCGTGTGGATACTCGCTAGCATTGGGGGATTGTAGTTGTATAAAGTAACCACTAGGGGCGTTGTACTATTCCCCATACAAATTGTTTAGGCTGTCGGTAGCGAGTACGGTCAAGTTAACTCGTGGTAAGCGTAAGGGCACAGTACCAGTACAGTACAGTGGGTTAGTATAATTAATATGTATTGTGAAATTTTTAATTCCCGAATGTTTTGCATGTCGTGTTTTCGACTGAATACCTGTGTCATCTTGTACCTTACGTATTCTGGCAAATGAAAACATTCTATTCTATTCTATTCTCATAGCATGAGTGTACAGAGACCTTACTTGCTAGCGCCGAAATGAAATGAAATGAAATGATTTATTTAAATGCATGTGGGAAATCGGGCAACATTTGTAGCCACAATTGCTTAATATATAGAATCACGAAACCCTAGGTAACTTTTCAGGCGTACATACATTTTTAAATAACTTATATTAATACTCGTATATTAAATATGTAGATTTGTTATTATTATTAAAACCATATTTATCACAATTACTATAAAAAATTGCAACTATAATATAAAACAAAAACACAAATGAATTAATCTAAATGTCAAAATTTGATTATTAATTGTAGAATTAAATTATAATTTTAATGTAACATGTCAAAGTATGTCATCTAGATATTCATTAACGCTATAGTATATTCATTTATGCCGTCTGCGGGAGTCTACGCATGCCGTATGTCGACCGAGTTATCGACTTGTGAGTTTCACTGGTTGTTATACCGTCTGCGGGGAGTCCCCGCATGCCGTATGTCGACCGAGTTATCGACTTGTGAGTTTCACTGGTTGTTATACCGTCTGCGGGGAGTCCCCGCATGCCGTATGTCGACCGAGTTATCGACTTGTGAGTTTCACTGGTTGATATACCGTCTGCGGGGAGTCCCCGCATGCCGTATGTCGACCGAGTTATCGACTTGTGAGTTTCACGGGTTGTTATACCGTCTGCAGGGAGTCCCCGCATGCCGTATATCGACCGAGTTATCGACCAATGAAACTGAGCCATTACCATGAGTGAACGTACTCGTTAGCGACAGTGTAAATGATTTGTGTGAAGACGTGCGTCTAGCACAAATAGGCTTCGCGACTCTTGTCGCCTGTCACACTTTCACAGTACTGCGAAGAGAGATAGGTGAAAGAGAAGAAAGAGTCGCGTGACACAGGTTGTGCTAGAGACTAGAGAGGTTCAGCACCTCTAGCATAACTGTCTGACTTCCCTCCACATCTGAAAATAATCACCGTGGAACACTCTATCTGTGGTAGAAATTTCATGCTTGTAACCCGATGCACACAATTAGGTATGTTAGAAAACAGCGGACTAACAACTCTACTATTAGAATATCTTCTGGTTGAAATCAGTTTTTAACCCCCGACGAAAAAGAGGGGCGTTATAAGTTTAACATGTGTATCTGTGTGCCTGTGGCATCGAAGCTCCCGAACGGATGGACCGATTTGAGTGTGTTTTTTTAATCGAAATACTTGTTTGTGGAGACGTGCGTCTAGCCCAAATAGGCTTCGCGACTCTTGTCGCCTGTCACACTCTCACAGTACTGGGAAGAGAGATAGGTGAAAGAGAAGAAAGAGTCGCGTGACACAGGTTGTGCTAGAGACTAGAGAGGTTCAGCACCTCTAGCATAACTGTCATACTCTTTCTCACGCGAGACAACTACTCGTCTCTTTCTGTGCAGTAATGTATGAGAGTGACGGGTAGAGCTATGTCACGAAGCATAGTTGTGCTAGACGGACAGTACAGCGCTCCTAGCGGTTAATTTATAGAACTACAATTCTCCATACAAATCGCTAGCGAGTACTGTCACTGTAAAGTCATGGTAAGGGCACTGACAAACGCAACACGTGTAAAGGATTTGCTCTCAGCTACCCGTGCGGTGAGTAGGAAAATAACTTTTGAAAGATTAGTTTCACGAATTGTAACCAATTAATAAGCTATGTACAATTTCTTGAAGACCTTTAAATTATATTTTTGTAAGGATCTACAAACAGGTCATTCACTTTTGTTTACCATGGTTTTTCCGTTTTTAGGGTTCCGTACCTCAATCGGAAAAAACGGAACCCTTATAGGATCACTGTTGTCCGTCCGTCTGTCTGTCTGTCAAGATCCTTTATCCCGAGAACACGTGCAGGTATCGAGTTGAAACTAACACCATATACTCAAGTCTACGGTCCCTTGAAGCTGTGAAAAAATCAAACTTCTACGTTAATGTGAAAAAAAAGATACAGCCGTTTATGTCGCAAAAAACGTACATTTCGACACTCTCAAGGGAATCAAAATAATAGGGTACTTCCCGATGACCTAGAACTATGAAAATTGGCAAGTAATATTGTCACATACTACAAATACTTACAAAAATCTGAAACCTATACATTTGTAATAAAATCATAAAAAATAAAGTCCTTTACAAACATCATAATTGTGGAGAACTCGGTTGCGTTAAGTTTGCACCTCGTTTGTATGCGGCGCCATACATTTCAGGTGCAAACTTAACTCAATCAGGCCAATTAAGATGGGATAAGTGAAAGTTTGTACGGAACCCTCGGTGCGCGAGTCAGACTCGCACTTGTTTTTAATTGGCAGTTTGGAAGTTCTCAGTAATAATGGCTAAAAACGGACAGCCTTGCATATAGACCAAAATGCATTTACCTCTAGAGTATTATAGTAGAGTTGCTAAGCCGCGAAGTTGTGCGCATCGGGTTACAAGCATGAAATTTCTACCACACATACCTAGAGCGTTCCACGGTGTTTATTTTCAGATGTGGAGGGAAGTCAGATTCGTCCCCTGCGTGGCGGGAGAGCGGGGTGAAGAGGATCAAGTACTGCTCTTTTTCTTTTTCCCGCCTCACAGGGAACAAATCTGACTTCCCTCCACATCTGAAAATAATCACCGTGGAACACTCTATCTGTGGTAGAAACTTCATGCTTGTAACCCGATGCACACAATTAGGTATGTTAGAAAACAGCAGACTAAGAACTCTACTATTAGAATATCTTCTGGTTGAAATCAGTTTTTAACCCCCGGCGAAAAAGAGGGGCGTTATAAGTTTAACATGTGTATCTGTGTGCCTGTGGCATCGAAACTCCCGAACGGATGGACCGATTTGAGTGTTTTTTTAATCAGAATACTTGTTTCGTGGCAATAGGACCAGTAGTTTTCAAGATATTCAGCCTTAATTGGAATAAGTGACAAGATGTCAGCCAATATTGAAGCTAAGAATTCCAAATATAGTTATGTTCAGTTTTTGTAGCATTTACTACATCACTCATTGAATTAGGGTCTCATGATGACCAGGTACTTGTAAATTGTTAATTTAGGTTATGTTTCTTGTACATATATCTCCCAAAGGTAATTTATTCGCTACAGAAGTAGGTACCTACATTTTACTCTTTACGAAGAGGGACTCAAGTAGGGATGAGGACTGACCTTTTCGTCATGGTATAATGCGGTCTAATATTAGAACGGAGAAATGTCACAGTATTGGACCCGGTTGGCGCAGTGGTTAAGCAGATGCCTGCTAAGCCGGCAGTTCTGGGTTCGAATCCCGGCAAGGGCAAATATTTGTGTGATTAACTCGAATAGATGTACCTGTGAGATTAGGTACCTTTTGCACTGTGCAATGGAAAGGGCTATTTTCGGATTTTTTTGAGTGATAGAAACAGAAATGAGAATATTCGCAGAATAACCAAGGTAACATAGCTCACAGGATTGCACGGTTGAAGTGGCAATGGGCAGGCCATGTAGCCCGGATAATGGACGGCCGTTGGGACAGCAAAGTCCTAGAGTGGCGACCACGTATAGGAAAGCGCAGCGCGGGACGGCCCCCGACTAGTTGGTCGGATGACCTCGTAAGGGTAGCGGGGAGTCAATGGATGCGGTCTGCACGGGATCGCACTTTGTGGCGAGCTATAGGGAGGCCTATGTTCAGCAGTGGACGTCTGTAGCTGATAGATAGGTATAAATAGGTACAATGAGCTGCAGAAATGCATGGTCCATTTATGAATGAATTCATTCATGCAATTCTGCAGCTCATTGTACCTATTGATACTTTCCTTTGTTCCAATTGATCTGCTTGATTGTAAAATAATCTGTCATTGCTAAAACCTATATTCTTGGTAAGTTTAAAATCATAACTCAATATTGAGAACGACAGGGCTGATTCGATCATACCAACAGTTAACTGAAAGATACGCACCTGGCAGTAAGCCGGGCTATTGACGTACGTTATTGACAATAAGTTACACTGGTATCCTGGGAAGCTGGCACAGAACTGTGGAGTAGACATTGAGTTGTAAATTTTTGCTTTTTTTATTCTAAAAATTACCATACCTTACTCCTTGAATAAAAGTTTGGTCAAACCCAACCTTAGTGTGGCAAACCTTTATACTTACTTATTAATTTATACCCCGGGGGTTTTGGTGCATGAATGATATAATACTAGGCCGCCAGTAGGCGTCAAACCATGTTCTTGTATTCAATTAGGGTACCTAAATTTATTGAAATAAAATCATCATCATCATCATCATCAGCCAAAAGACGTCCATTGCTGGACATAGGCCTCTCCCAGAGAACGCCACCATGACCGGTCCTGCGCCTCCCACATCCAGCGGACTCCAGCGACCTTCACCAGGTCATCAGTCCACCTTGTGGGGGTCCGGTGCGTGGTCGCCACTCAAGAACTCGATGGCCCCAGCGGCCGTCGGTTTTACGAGCCATGTGCCCTGCCCATTGCCACTTAAGTTTTGCTATCCTTCGGGCTATGTCGGTTACCCTGCTTCTTCCACGGATCTCTTCATTTCTGATTCGATCTCGCAAAGAAACTCAGAGCAAAGCCCTCTCCATTGCTCTCTGAGTGTTGAAATAAAATAAAATATTGAAAATATACAAATATGGATGACGACGGCCGTGGGGGAGTTAAAGGTATCGTTAGATATCGCTCAGACATATAATTTTTTTGACGAAGCAGTTGGCGGAGTTTGTTGTGCATCGGCCCAGCCGGTGGTCTTGGGTTCGAATCCCGGCAAGGGCAAATATTTGTGAGGAACTCGAATATTTGTTTCTGCGTCATGGATGTTATCTATAATGAATTTTCTTAGGCACATACTAAATGAATATTTGAATCCAGTAATTTTATCAACTAACATAAAAAAGAAGGTACTTAATTCGGTCGTTGTTTGTTAAAACAGAAAATATCCATGACCCAGTAAGAACTAGAGCTCATCATAAAAATATTTGCCCTAGCCGGGATTCGAATCCTGGACCACCGGCTCAGTTAACAAGTGTATTACCACTGCGCCAACCGCGTTGTCAGCTAACTATCTTACCCCACCCTACCATATATTCTTTTTTTCTCAGATGGCTACTCTATAGACGGCGACAACCGAGCTCAGACACGTCTGGAACGGCAATAAAACGCCAGCGCTGTCTCACTGCTTACTTACCGACTGAAAATACACTGCTGTAGTGTAGCGGCAGTTGTCGGTGAACTACAATCTGTTACAACTATATTTTAGAACTGGACTAACATAAAATTCAAAATTAATAATTATCAAAACGGTTCAAACTCACGAAAAAATTGACAGGAACGGTCCGACATGTTTCGAACTCGTATGGAGCTCTTCATCAGGGACAGGCAGCTATCCATGCGACTGAAATTAATCGGGCCGTTCCTGACAATTTTTCAAGTGAGTCTAAACCGTTTTTACTATAATTTTTAGTTTAGATATATTCGACAAACAGTTTTTATTATAACAAAACTAGTCTAACCCCACCCTACCATATATTCTTTTTTTCTCAGATGGCTACTCTATAGACGGCAACAACCGAGCTCAGACACGTCTGGAACGGCAATAAAACGCCAGCGCTGTCTCACTGCTTACTTACCAACTGCAAATACACTGCTGTAGTGTAGCGGCAGTTGTCTGTGAACTACAATCTGTTACACTACTTTTTAGAACTGGACTAACATAAAATTCAATATTCTTATTAAAACTTCCGTGAGACATTAAAAAAAGCGGTTTACACTCACGTGAAATTGTCAAAAACGGCACGACAAGTTTCGAACTCGTACGGAGCTCTTCACCAGAGACGTAAAGAGAAAGAGAGTGAGTGTAAATCGCTTAATATAATAATTCAAAATTCTTATTAAAATACATACGAAATTTTACTTATGTCGAATATAGCCCGGCATGTTTCTAATCGGTTTGCGATTCATTATATACTACCACCCCGGCTTAGCACGGGTCCAATGCTGATAAATTATGCATGTAGGTATTATATATATAAAACTTCCTCTTGAATCACTACCTCCATTTAAAAAAACGCATCAAAACCAGTTGCGTAGTTTTAACCTCGTAAGACTCCGCGGGCATTATAATGAATTTTTATTGAATAGAATGTTTCAATTTCAAAAACACAAAAATAGCTCTGGGTCTTAGGAGGCTAAAGATCTAAGCATACATAGGGACAGACAGATGGTAAGCGACTTTGTTTTATATACTAGGTATGTAGTGATAATTCAATTATGTCGTATGCTCGAATTCCAGATGTTTAGATCCAGCTGTATCGTCGAGGTAATTAAATAAACACTTTTTATTTTATACTAGCTGTGCCCCGCGGTGTTACCCGCTCATCCCACGGGAACACTAAATTTATTCGGGATGAAAAGTATCCTATGACCTTCCCCGGGACTGAAACTATCTATATACCAAATTTCATCTAAATCGGTTCAGCGGTTTAAGCGTGAAGAGGTAACAGACAGACAGACAGACACACTTTCGCATTTATAATATTAGTATGGATTATTTTTATTTCATTTTCTTTATTAGAAGACCAACAGCTTTGTACAAAAATAATCTACAGAAAAGATACATTTAGTATAGCCAATAACAGGTCTTCCTATCAAATAATGAAAACGGGTTTGCTTAACCTAAAATTATTTATTACTATCAATCCAAAACTACAAATCCAAATGTGTGTGTGTGTGTGTGTGTGTGTACATAAGTTAATGTACAGAGTCGTCTTTCATTTTTGTCTTTTTTAACGTAATTACTGTGATAATGTTCCGTTTCGTTGTATAAATCAATATTTAAAACAATTTTTTTCACATATTTAGATGAGTTTTAAAGCGTTCCACATGAAAACAAATCCTATTGCGCAGCCAAGTGAGCCAGAGAGAGCTTTGGCGGCTTTTGTTCGCTTTCAAAGCTTCGCCGAGATCCGAATTGCCTCAGATTTGACTAAAACCACGCACTCGACCGGTTTGGCTAAGGCGGCGAGTCCAGAGCAGGCTAGGCTAGCTATTTTCTCGTTTCCACTCGGTTTAGATTTAAGGGGACGGGTAATGCGAAACTAGCGCCACTTACGAATTTTTATTATATCTTCCAAACCAGATCAATTTTCAGTTATTGCAAGATATTAGGAGCTGGAAAAACACCTTTAGTGTTTATTAAATCATTATACACAATTTCTTGTTCTTTACTTGTCTCTAAAAACTTGCCCAAAACTATTGTGGCCGCTTTTGACGTGAACAAGTTTTGTAAGGTAAACTACAGTGAACAAATTGTATAATAGTGATTTAATAAATATTAAAGGTGTTTTGCTAGCTCCTAGACTTCAGCTATTTCTAAAAATATCTGATTATGAAGGTATAAGAAAAAAAAGTGGTGTCGAAAGTGGCGCTAGTTTCGCATTGGTGGATATTTTTATGATGCTATGTGTCAAAGTCGTAAAATATTTAAATCGCGGCTCAGATGGGTTCAACAACACCAGGAACAAATAAAAATGGACATAATTGCCTCGCATCATAAAAATAATGATTTTAAACATTTTTGGAAAGCCACGAAGAAACTGGAGACCAGGCCTGGTCTTTTTGTTTCTGTTGACGGTATTTCTAACCCGAAGTGCGTTGCTAACTTGTTTATGAAACATTTTAATGTAAAATCTGCTCCCATCTCCGCCAATGGGACCCTGCAGCAGCACGTGTTCGATGCTGGGGTGGACTCGGATGTCCTTCAGACCCGATTCAGTGCCAAGGAGGTAACCAGGATACTGAAAGACATGAAAAGAGGTAAATCTCCCGAGCACGACTATTTGAGTATTGAGCACTTGCAGCATGCCGGTTCCCACCTGCCCCGATTGTTAGCGATGTTTTATAATCTTTTCACCTCACCAGCTCAAACATGGCGATTTTGCTGTCAGAAAACAGTGAACAAAATGCGATTTTGTTTCGAGCGTGAGTAGAAAGTAGCTTTTTAATTTTTTCAATATCTGACCACGAATTGTCATTATTCAGCCAAAGGTTAATTATAAAATTCTAATCATTTGAATCTCGATGCACTCTGTTTCTTTCATATGTATATAAAAGAGAGGGATAGAAACTTATCAATTTGAAATTCGATTTTCGAATCCGACCTCGATTGAGAACAGTTCGGATACGCGTTATACCAAAAAATTCATTAAAAACACCCGAAAAAGTTTTAATTGCAACTCATTTTTTTTCTTTATTATATTTTTATTTAACGACCGAATATTAAAACTATTGTGCCTTTTATATAAAACAATAGATCATTGCTCAAACAAAATAAGATTTTTCAACTTATTGTAAATATAATTGTACAACTTGTATAGAACGAAAGTTCCCAATACAACGCGTACCAAACAAAGTTTACCCAATTTGCCGCTAGATGGCGCTACTGTGCAAAACATGTAACGGCTGCATCGCGCTGTTAAGATTTTTCCTGTATACATAAGACTGTTTGATGAATTTTTGTTTTTGAGATTAATATACCACTCTGGACTGAATCAGCTGGTTTTATTCAAGTTTATTCATGGTCCTTCGAGCCGGATTCGGCAGGCTTGTATACAGTGGTGACGTTTTTTGCGTAATCAAAACAAACAATTCTTGGGGATTGTTTTGCGCACCTATGGGCAGTGGATTGCTGTTCGGGGCGATTGCAGCGAGTACGTGATCGTACTGCATCCAGTAGCGGCCGGCAGAGGGCGCTGTGGAAGGAAGCCTGAGACAGCGAGATATCTACAGCCGTGGAGGGAACCACGGAAGGATACGGTGCAATTAAACGGAACAAACGAGGTGACAAAACCATTTGGACAAATTGTGAGTACTTTTATTGTTTTTCAATGCAATTTTGAGCCTTAATACATCAAGTGAAGTTTAATAGTGAAAAGTGAGCAAAATTGAACCTTAAGTTCAGCAATAAAATAACTTTGAAGAAAAAGTGAACAGTTTAGAGAGGTGAACTAAAAGTCTACGGAATTTGAACTTTAAGTGTAGTAGTTAATTAACTTTGAAAATAAATTAGACTTAGGATAATTTAGTGTAAGAAAGGTTGTTTATACGGGGAATCCATGCCCGATTTCACTTAGAATTTACAACTTTAAAACACTTGTAAAATTTTCTACATTTATTCTATGGACTTAGAAATTTTTTGCAATTTCTTATATTAACTTGTAAATCTTTTGTTAACTTATGAACTTAGACAAAACGGTAACATCTCGGACTTGTAAAATATTGGCAAGTTATTTTATGAACTTAGAATTTTCGCCCCAAGATTGATTTTTAACTTCTAGTATTCTAAGAAACCGTTCTACTACCTTGATAGTTTATAGCGCAAGCGGATAAAATTTAGTGTTCGAGAAATTGCAAGTTTCATATAAAAATGGAATCGTTGGTAGCGGGTCAGGAAGACATTTATAGTCGCATTGTAAAGGCTAGAACCAATTTCAAAAAATCGTCAAAAGAACGGATCACGGAAAAATATGTCGAAGTTAGAATAGAGAACTTGGACGAATTGTGGACGGAGTTTTTATTGGGACATAAACGAATTTTGGAAAATTTCCATGTGGAAATAATGTCTTCTAGTTACATGGAAAATGATGTGTACGATGTAACTCAGGAATTTTATTTGGACTATAAGGCAGAGTTAAAAACTGTAGCACAGAAATTTAAACCGAGTAGTAGTAATAGTTCTCAACATCAACCTCAAACATCTAACAGTTCTGTAACAAAACACAATTCGGTCAAGTTGCCTAAAATAATTATACCCGTTTTTTCCGGAAAATACACCGAGTGGGCTACTTTTCGTGACTTGTTTGAGTCTCTAATTCATAAAAATGAGGCGATCGATAACGTACAAAAAATGCATTATTTGAAAGGTTATTTAGCCGGAGAGGCAGAGCAGTTGCTCCGTCAAATACCTATCTCTAACTCGAACTATGACAAATGTTGGGAATGTTTAAAACAGAGGTATAATAATAAAAGATATTTATGTCAAACCTTTTTAAAAAGATTTTTGTCCCAAAAAAATGGTACTTGTGAGTCCGCAACCTTTCTAAAGGAGCTTATTGACACCAGTACTGACTGTTTACATGCATTAAAAAATATTGGGATTGATGTCAGTACCTGGGATGTCATAGTGATTCACTTGCTCACTCTAAAGTTGGATCCAGAGACAAGGAAGCAGTGGGAATTGACTGCTTCGATGAATAGTACCGAGGATTCGTTGCCTACATTTGATCAGTTTAAGGATTTTATTACAAACAGATTCAGAGCGTTGGAGTTCATCGAAACCAAGAAACCAATAAACCATAACGCAGCTCCAGTTTCTCATAAACCGCGAACTTTGCATGTAATTCAAAGCAGTCAATGCCCGTTTTGCTCCGAATCTCACAAAATTACATTTTGCAAACTATTTGGGAAGCAAGATGTAGACACACGTCGTAGTTTTGTCCAAACTAAAGGTTTATGCTTTAATTGTTTGGGTGGGTTTCATTCCGCGAAAGTGTGCCAGAATCCTACTCCATGCAGAATCTGCAAACGTCGCCACCACTCGCTGCTTCATCCAAAGAGTGGTCCGGTTGCTGATGGTTCTTCGGCTGAGGTTGTGGCAGGTGCTAGTAATGTTGGTACTGTTGCTGAAGACGATGAAGAAATCGAGGAATGCACCGAGGAAACAACCATTACGTCCTGTTTTTCTTCAGGTAATAACGAGCAGGTGTTGCTAGCCACTGCTGTGGTTAGTGCCCAGTCGAAAAACGGGGAATACTATCCCTTGCGAGCATTACTGGATCAAGGGTCACAAGCTTCCTTTGTCACGGAAGCCACGGTTCAGTATTTGGGTCTGAAAAGAAAACCAGTTAATGGTAACATTTCTGGTCTGGGCGGGAACAACAATGTAAGATCAAGGTCAATAGTCATATTGAGCCTGCAATCATTAATATACCCGGAAATTAAATTGTCAGTAAAAGCATTTGTGTTGAGCTCAGTCACTACCCTCTTGCCCTCCAAAAGGGTAGTTGATTTGAACTCCGCAGAAATACAGGGGTTACAATTTGCTGATCCAAATTATCACACGCCTAACAAAATTGACTTGTTGTTAGGTGCTGAGGTGTATAGCCAGATAATTATGGAAGGAGTAAAGAAGAACAAGCAAGGTACCCTGGTTGCCCAAGCTACGTCGTTAGGATGGATTTTATCAGGCATAGTAAAGTCAACTGATAACAGCTCGAATGTAGTTGTTTTACATACGCACCTAGTTGAAGATGACTGTCTAAAAAAGTTCTGGGAGTTGGAAGCAGATCCTTCGACTGGGAAGAGGCACAATCTGTGCACAGAAGAAGAGAAAAGATGTGAAGAAATATTTGCCGCTACTACCACCAGAGACGAAGAGGGCAGGTATATAGTTAAACTTCCTTTTCACGATGAGGATCCCAGCTGTAAATATGGACAATCTCGAGAAATAGCTGAAGGTAGGTTTTATGCGCTGGAAAAGAGATTAAACAAAAATACAGAATTAAGAAGTCAATATCAAGAGGTAATAAAAGAATACTTACTGTTAGAACATATGGAAGAAGTACCTGAAAAAGAGAAATACAAGTCGGATGCTGTCTACTTACCACATCACGCTGTTGTGAAGCAAGACAAGGACACGACGAAGGTTAGAGTAGTATTCGATGCATCATGCAAGGGAAAAAATGGAGTGTCACTGAATGACAATTTAATGATTGGTCCTAAGTTGCAGCCAGACTTGAGGCACTTAGTGCTTCGATGGAGAACATATCCCATTTCATTGGTGTCTGACATAGTAAAAATGTACAGGCAAGTTAAGGTAAAAAAAGAAGATGCTGACTTTCAAAGACTATTGTGGAGGGATAATCCAGATGCAGACTTACAACATTATCGACTGCTGAGAGTGACCTTCGGTACGGCCAGTGCGCCCTATTTAGCAGTGAAGGCACTGCAGCAAATAGCTCAAGATGAGGGAGAAACATATCCTATGGCTGCAGGAAGAGTTCTTACGGAATTCTATATGGACGATCTCATGACCGGATGCGAAACTGAAGAGGAAGGAATTCAGATTTATAGGGAAATGAACGAATTACTAAGCAAGACGGGATTTACTTTACAAAAATGGACAACCAGCAATAACAAATTATTGGACATGATCAAAACGGAAAAGGAAGATGTGGGTACTAGAAGCGGAATTGAAATTAAACAGGATGAGGTTATCAAAATTTTGGGACTTACCTGGAATCGAGAACGTGATGAGTTTCAGTACGCAGTATCACTTCCGGAGTTAAAAACACCTATAACTAAAAGGAATATTATTTCAGACATTTCACGTTTGTTTGACCCCTTGGGCTGGGTCGCGCCGAGTGTAGTGGTAGCTAAGGATATGATCCAAAAGTTATGGCTAACTGGAGTAACCTGGGACGAAGAAGTTCCAAGCAATCTGCTAAATGAATGGTGTACTTACCGGGAAGAATTAGCGTTGCTGACGATGGTTCGCGTTCCAAGATGGATGGGTTTGCAGAGAAGTAACAAGAAGGTGGAGTTACATGGCTTCAGTGATGCGTCTAAATCGGCCTTTGCAGCAGTGGCGTACGTTCGAGTACTAGATAACACTGAAACGATCACTGTAACATTAATTTCTGCCAAAACTAAAATTGCACCTATCAAGCAAGTGTCGATCCCCAGGTTGGAGCTTTGTGGAGCAGTGCTCCTAGCTAGACTGCTTGCTGAAGTGTCTGAGGTCTTAAATATCGACAAGAGTAACATTCATGCCTGGACAGATTCTACAGTCGTTCTAGCATGGCTTAACAGCCATCCAAATAAGTGGAAGACTTTTGTCGCGAATCGAGTCTCTGAAATTCTAACCACGTTGGACTCAAGTCAATGGTCACATGTTCCATCGAAACTCAATCCCGCTGACTACGCGTCCAGAGGGCTACGACCGTCTGAATTACTAAATGCCTCTATGTGGTTTAGTGGACCGGACTATCTGAAACAGGAACCAATAAAATATGACAGACTGAAAGATATTGCAACTAATCTGGAGGCAGCAAAGGTTTTTCACATAACAACGGACTGCTACGAGATTTGGAGTAGATTTTCCTCCCTAACTAAGTTGATCCGAGTCATTGCTTACTGCAGACGTTTTCTGAATTTAAGAAGGCCAAGAATAGAAAGACAAAATCCCAGCTATTTAAGTAGTGAAGAGTTACGCGAGGCGCTCAACGTATGCATTAAGCAGTGTCAAGCAGTAAACTTCGAAGTAGAATTTGAGGTTTTGAAAAACAACGGAACGCATATGCCACGAGGTTCGAACTTAAAGTCATTAAATCCTTATTTAGATGACAAGAATATTATGAGAGTTGGCGGGCGATTAGCAAACACCAGGCTCTTGAGCAACAATAGAAAACATCCTATACTGCTTCCTCGAAAATCGCCTCTATCTCGACTTATTGTGAATGACGCTCACATTAAAACTTGCCATGGACCACCCCAACTCATGCAAAATTATATAAATTCCAAGTATTGGATTTTAGGATGTAAAGATTTGGTTAACGCTTGCTTTCGAAAGTGTGTGTCATGTGTCAGACATTCAGCAGCAAGCAGATCGAACTCACAATTGATGGGACAGTTGCCAGCTGCTAGGGTAACACCTACGAGGCCATTCAAGGCATGCGGTGTAGATTACGCTGGTCCAATCAGTCTCCGTACGTCAGGAGGTCGGGGCCACAAGGCTTTCAAGGGCTATATATGTCTATTTGTTTGTATGAGCACACGTGCGGTACATATAGAAGTAGTCAGCAGTCTCACCACGGAAGGATTCATCCAAGCTTTTAAACGCATGGTGGCCAGACGGGGACCTTGTCAAGAGATCTGGAGTGACAATGGTACCAACTTTTTAGGAGCTTCCAGAGAGCTTAAATCTTTGCTCGAATCAGAAAATGCCAATATGTCGAAAGAAATCGCAGAAGCCTTGGCAACAGAAGGCACTACGTGGCATTTCATTCCTCCGCACGCCCCCAATTTCGGTGGTTTATGGGAGGCAGGTATAAAGTCCGCAAAGTATCACCTGAAAAGAGTAATTGGTGACTCTACGTTAACATACGAAGAGATGTCTACGGTGTTAGCACAAATCGAGGCGTGCTTAAACTCACGGCCTATCACTCGTATGGATAATGACCCAGATAATATCAATGTTCTGACACCTGGACACTTTTTAGTTGGAGAACCATTGGTAACAGCACCCGATCACGACTATTTAAACACGAACGTTAGTAGTTTGCGTAGGTGGCAGTTAACGCAACGCATGATTCAGGACTTTTGGCGCAGATGGTCGCATGAATATCTTACTCGTTTTTTACACCGCTACAAATGGGCACAACAAACGCCCGAACCTAACATCGGAGATGTCGTCTTAATCAAGGAAGACGATCTGCCTCCTAGTCGGTGGTTGCTCGGTAGGATTGTAGATAAACACCCTGGTACGGACAAGATTACTCGTGTAGTTACCTTACGCACAAAAGGGTCTTTGATAAAGCGGCCCACCTCTAAGCTTTGTGTTCTCCCAGTTAGTGAATAATTGTAATTTTAATTACCTAGTACAGTAACATTTTGGTGTTTCATTTTATTCATAACGAATGCCTTAACTTTTATTATATTTGTAATAGATTTAAGTAAAAAAAAAAAAAAAAACGCAGATGCATGCTAATTCTGCTGTTTCAATATTGTTATTGAAAATTATTCTTCCTATATTTGTTTATAAAAAAGGTCATTGTGTAGGTATTTATGTTCATTAATTAGTCGCAATGTAAGCCCCAAAGGAAGGATCTCAATATTTATTAAGAGCCCCTCATGGTGGGCGGTGTAATATACTCGGTACCTTAAAGAAGGACGTCAGGACGTTCCTTGGTGGGCGGAATGTACAACTTGTATAGAACGAAAGTTCCCAATACAACGCGTACCAAACAAAGTTTACCCAATTTGCCGCTAGATGGCGCTACTGTGCAAAACATGTAACGGCTGCATCGCGCTGTTAAGATTTTTCCTGTATACATAAGACTGTTTGATGAATTTTTGTTTTTGAGATTAATATACCACTCTGGACTGAATCAGCTGGTTTTATTCAAGTTTATTCAATAATTATAATTTATAATTTCACCATTTATCATAGATGCATATTCGAAACGTACCTTAAAAAATATCGAGTTCATATTGTAATTTGTTATTTTCTTTTGCATTTATTTTGTTTGGTGTTTTAGGAGTAAAAATATTAATCAATTTATGAACAAAATCTCGTAATATAATATGTATTTATAAATAAACACGTCATGTATCTGCTAAATCTTCCAATTTGATAAAATAATGACAATAACCGTGTTGGTTGATTATAATTTCAATTAAATTATATTGCTAATCCTTTTTAAGCAGCACTTATCTATTTTCTGATTAATAATATTATTGAAATCAGCAACAAAGACTATAAACATACGTTGGAAGAAAAAGAACAAAATGTCGAATATGTTCTCGCTGATGAGGTGAAAAGTTGTGTGTGCTACACGAGAGCAAAGTTTTTTGCATCTCGTGCTGTTGAGTCCCTCGCTACACTCAGGATTCTAACATAGAATCACTCGCTACGCTCGTGATTCAAACGTAGAATCCTTCGCTTGCTCGGGACTCAAAATCAGCACTCGTAACAAAAAACAACTTTGCTCTCTTGTTGCACAAATAACTATTGCATATGTCACGCGTATTTACCGCCTCTTATGACAAAAACAATTGTTGTACCTATTGTCAAAAACAAGACGGGTGACATAGCTAACAAGGATAATTACAGACCTATTTCGCTGGCAACCATTGTGGCGCGGGTACTCGACGGCCTGCTTAATAGTCAATTAGAAAAACATTTGAAATTAAATGACGCGCAATTCGGGTTCCGTGCCGGTTTATCAACCGAGAGTGCCATCATATGCTTAAAACAGGCTGTGGAGTACTATACTCGTCGGAAAACGCCTATATATGCGTGTTTTTTGGACCTTTCCAAAGCCTTTGATCTCGTTAATTATGACCTGCTTTGGAAAAAACTTGACGAAGTGCAATTTCCAAGGGAACTAACACGCATATTTAGGTGTTGGTACGCGAGCCAACGAAATACGGTGCGTTGGGGTGATGTGCTGTCTGACGAATATGGTCTTGATTGTGGTGTGAGGCAGGGGGGTCTCACTTCTCCTAAGCTTTTCAATCTGTACATGGATGCCCTGATTGGCGAGCTTAGCAGTACACATGTCGGGTGTCACATAGACAGGGTTTGTTTTAATAACATAAGCTATGCTGACGACATGGTACTGCTGAGCCCCTCGGTCGGTGGTATGCGTGTGCTGATTGAGAAGTGTGAGGCCTATGCTCTAAGCCACAACCTGCGCTACAATGTACGTAAGAGTGAGTTCATGGTGTTCAGGGCGGGGAACAAGTGCCCATCTCACATACCACCCATTTGTTTGAATGGCGTACCACTTAAAAGGGTATTCAATTTTAAATATCTGGGGCACTTGGTCACCGATGACCTGCGCGATGATGCTGACTTGGAGCGCGAACGCAGGGCTTTGGCCGTCAGGGCCAACATGATCGCTCGGAGGTTCTCCAGGTGTACAGCGCAAGTTAAGATAACACTATTCCAAGCCTACTGTACTTCGCTGTACACCTGTAGCCTCTGGACGAGGTACACGCAGCGCGCTATGAATGCCATGCGTGTACAATACAACGACGCGTTCAGGGTACTGTTGCGGCTGCCGCGATATTGTAGCGCGTCCGGTATGTTCGCGGACGCGCATGTGGATTGTTTCCACGCGACGCTGCGCAAGCGCTGCGCCGCGACGCTCCACAGAGTGCGCGGCAGCCGCCACAGCCTCCTGACAGTTGTGGCGGAGAGATGGGACAGTGCTTTAATCAGGTACTGGACCTCTCAACATCTTAGTTTAGGTAGTAACATAGTTATTTAAGTTTTCTACGTGATACTAACAACATATGGATAATTTTAGTCCGAAATAAACGCTTTTTATTTTATTTTATTTTATTTATTTATTACCCGTCACCTTAAATTTAAAGTACGGAAGAGGTTTTCTCCAGGGGCTATAGTATGCGATTCTTAAAGAGGGAAGTAAATAGATTTTTAAAGATTCATCTAGAATCTTGCAATCTTTTGCCATTATAATATTAGTGTGATAGTGTGGCAAAAGAACCGAGGTTGTAGATATAGCCTTCTTCAGCTTAATTTGGGAGTAGATCGATTTGTGTGAGGGCGTCTGATTTTTCTTTTATAGCTCAGACAGTCGCCAAACTTAAGTGGTAGCGAGCGGGGTACATTACTCGTAGAACCGATGGCCGTTGGGGCAGAAAGGTTCTCGAGTGGCGACCGTGAACCGGAAGACGCAGCGTGGAAAGACCCCCAACAAGGTGGACCAACGACCTGCTTAGGATCGTGGGCAGAAATTGGATGAGGGCGGCGCAAGACCGATGGTGGTGGAGAACTTTGGCCTTTGTCCAGCAGTGGACGGTTATCGGCTGATATGATGATGATGATGAGTGTGATTAGTTATAAATCCAAAACAAATATGGTACCGTAAAACTACCCAACTATAGTCCAATCATCCAACTATATGGTCCAAAACAAAACTCGTTTATTTTTTTTCAAAATCCATATTCTATCAGTGATTTTATACGTTTTTATTTAAGTTTGTTTAATTATGTTGTTCACTTTAGACTTTATTCGTTACAATTGTCATATACTAACGAGTAATTTTCGGATGAAATTGGACCATCTTTAAAAATAAATATACAAATAATATTCACGACAAGCTTCGTGAACATAACCTATAGGAACAAAATAATATCCGCAACGCTTCGTCAGTCAAGGCCTTACTTAAAATGGACATACACAAAGTTACACCCGCAATACGCTGTCAAAACTGCCCACCCAAACCCAACTTAAAATACCCGCACACCCGGCTCAAAAGTCCCCATAATCCCAGCAACATTACCCCTCTGAATCGTAATTAGAGTTATAAATTGTATTCATATGCGATAAGTTTTGTTGAGACAATATTCTGAATTGTACAAAAAACTCGACTTGCTAAACACTTATTCGAATCAGAGCGATGGAGCGCGGCCCTAATGGTCTCAGTATAACACCATTACTGAGACCTCTCTTCAGGGTTCGAGTGGATACAATACCAGCAGGGAACATTTCAAACTTAGTAATAGCACTATGTTGGTTGTTTGGAACAAATCGCTCTTTAGCTATAAGACCGCCTGTTGTACAATGTACAGTAAGTAAGTAAGTACTTACTTACTTACTTACGGACACAAGGGCACTTTTACAAGTCAGATTGTGAATCTACCGGCATTTCCCAGAAGGAGACCGCTGTTGAGAAGATAGCCGAAAGAAACTAATAATTAATGAAGTATTTTTTTCGTAAATAATACTTAGAACAATTACATTACATTTATGTTACAATTACATGGGTACACGTAAAGGAGATGTATGTATACCTCTATTAAATGTTACGTATATTCTGTGTTTGTTTGTATTTCACGTGTATTTCGCATGTATTTCGTGTGTATGTTACGTGTATTCTGTGTTCGTGCTCCTGTGGGAAGAACTATATAGGAGGAACATTTCTACAAGAGTGACTGAACACATACGTAGTATGAAAAATCGAGATACCCGGGGTTCTGCAGTGACGGAACATTCACTGAATTCGGATACGTCTCACTATATTCGGTTTGATAAGGTAACTGTGCTGGCCAGAGAAAAGTTTTTCAGTCCGCGGAGGCTATCAAAATTAGTCGTCATCCGAATTTTAACCGAGATTGTGGATACATAATTAAAACTTATTGAACCGGGTCTATCGCGATATTTTGAAATAAGTTTTAATTATGTGTTCAAACCGCGGAGAGCGGTGGTAGCCTAAGTGGTTAGGGCATGCGACTTTCAATCCGTGGGTCGCGGGTTCGAACCCGGCCCGTACCAATGAGTTTGTCGGAACTTATGTACGGAATGTCATTTGATATTTACCACTCGCTTTTCGGTGAAGGAAAACATCGTGAGGAAACCACCTAAGCCCAAATAAGGCCTAGTTTCCCCTCTGGGTTAGAAGGTCAGTCGCTTGCGTAAAAACTAGTGCCTACGCCACATCTTGGGATTGAGGTAGCCGACCCCGATTGAGAATTCATTCTCAAAAAATGGGACAAAGGCTAGGAGGATGATGATATCGGTTTTGGATACTACATCGGTCACCGACATTGTGCGTTATGATTTTATGATGGGGTAGTTTTTCGCCTCCGCCGGTGACACCCGCGTCGAGCAGCCGCGCGGACAGGGCGCGTGCCCGCAGTGTTCGGTTGGCCGCCGGCGCGACTGATCGTCTCTCCTGATGATGAATCGCGTACCGATTCGAAACATGTCGAGCGTTATTCGACTTCTACGACGTGAGTAAACCCGTTTAAGTATTTTACTATGTCTGAGACTCACGGTAGTTTTCTATTAAGTTCATATTGTGACGAGACTCCCAACTATTCGACCCTCAGAGTGAAGTTGGTCTTTTGCAAATACCCGACGATAGATAATATTATCTGCTTTCATCTGCTTTATCACAGCAGACTCCTATAGTAACCCACAAGGCGCCTGCTGTGTTGTATCCACTGCGCCATTACCCCTCTGATTTATTAGATTCCTATCCATTACTGTGCTATGGGATCCGCGCGACAGAATCGAATTAAAAAAACCGACCGACTTGTTCAAGAGGATCCGAATAAAGGAAACGCTTTAGGGGGACTTTTTGAAGTTACTGGAATGGTTCGTCAGTGTACAAGTTAATGTACTTTTTAGGGTTCCGTACCCAAAGGGTAAAAACGGGACCCTATTACTGAAACTTCGCTGTCCGTCCGTCTGTCACCAGGCTGTATCTCAAGAACGGCGATAGCTAGACAGTTGAAATTTTCACAGATGATATATTTCTATTGCCGCTATGACAACAAATACTAAAAATTAAAATAAAAAAATATTTAAGGGGGCTCCCATACAACAAACTTGTTATAGATTATGGTACGGAACCCTTCATGCGCGAGTCGGACTCGCACTTGCCCAATTTTTTTATACTCGCGTGCTGTAATCTGTCAATTATAATTTCACAGGCAAAATCACAACATCGCACTTTTTACACCTGTACCATAATTCTATACTCTGTGGTACTCGTTACTGAACATGAATCTTTCATAAGACAACTCTCGAATTTCAAAAATAGAACATGATATTTCATAAAAAAAAGCATGCCGCTGTTCCCTCACTGGTTGAAATTACTAACTTGTCAAAAAATTAACCAATCACGAGGGCTTTTTGAGCCATATTAAATATCTTTAACTACTGTTAAGTCCGCTTGTTAGTAGTTCCTATCCTCCTTCCGTTTCAATGAAGATCAGTTCCAAAATACCAAGTTACTGTATTGTCACATGAGTCACATGACTATTGACTACATATATATATACATGGAAAACTTTGTTTCGATACGACTATTAGGATTAAGTTTTTACTTCTAAAAAGGCTTAAAAACATATTTTGTTACGTCACAGCCGAATTCTCGTGGTGATTGAGCACCCTAAAATTGAATTGCATTTCTAGATTTACTTACGATCGAAGCTATAAAAAGCTTTCAACTCGGTTCGGGGAATTGTAGAACTCGCGAGTTTGAAATTTGTATTCTTTATCTTTTTCTAAATCCGCCATATTGAAAAAAAATATATGAAAAATCGTAAAGAAATACACCCTTATCAAACCTACACACAACACAACGTAATAATCAATGAGATTTCGACCTTGAGGCGAGGACAGCGGGAAATCATCTAGACATCCGTCCGCTCTTGCTTGGCCGAACCTTTCCAAAGAATTTTAGGCCAAGCTGAATCGGAGACGCTTCGCTCAACAAAGGTTCCAATAAAATGTTCTTATTGAAGTTCCAATAAACCCGTTTCTATTCTCAGTCGTATTCTTGACAAAGCGATCGTGATCAGCTATCAGGCGCAGATATTACTCGATATTATGACGTCCTGTCTCGCGGGATTCTGGTGCACTCATGCAGAGATACGATCACATCTGATTTGATCTGAGACTCATTCGAGGTGACATTGCGATATACCCAATGCAAGCGTATGGACAATTTTTTTGACACCCGACGAAAAAAGAGGTGTGTATAAGTTAAGTTTATTTGTAGTGTATTTGTGTATTACGTGTATTTGTGCGTACGTGTATTTGTGTATACGTGTATATGTGTATTTGTGTATATGTGAATTTGTATATATGTGTATTTGTGTGTCCGTCTGTGACATCGTAGGTCCTAAACGAATGGACCAATTTGAGTGCGGTTTTTTCTAATCGAAAGACTTGTCTATCGAGATGGTTCTTAGCTATGTTTGGTTGAAATAGGACTAGTAGTTTCCGATATATTCAGCTTTAATCGGAACTAATGACAAGATCTCAGCCAATATCGAAGCTAAGAATTCCATGTAGTTATGTTCAGTTTTAGTAGCATTTTCTATGTCACTATGTTACAATAATGTGCTTTTGGATGTCGTTAAATTGATTCTATTTAAATATTAATTGATTGTATGTGAATGCATTTTTATGAAGGTGATTTGGCGGCTCCGTCACGCGGATACGGTTGGATATACCGGGTGTTGCCTGTAATAGGAGCAATAAATTAAAACATAGATTCTATTCTTCAAACTGAACAACATTTGTTCAGCAACTACTAAAAAAGTCACTTTTGAAAAATTTATTATTCCAAACAAATTAAATAGCATTTTCCATGTACTTCTTCCAACATTGACTTTTCCTGAGCATTGACATAGCTGTCACTACTAATATCGGACATTTCGCGATACATTGCATCTTTGTCTAAACATTAAATTAACTACTTCTAGCCCTCTGACATTGCTGTGCCCTTTGCAGGGCGTCACATGTAGACCTATTTATTTTTAATTCCAACTATATTTGTAATGTGACATGCAATAAAGAATTTTGAATTTTGAATTTTGAATTATTCTACAAATTATCATTTAGTACACGTTATTTTCAGAAGTTGCTTAACAAATGCTGTTCCGTTTGAAGGGTAGAATCTATGTTTTAATTTATTGCTCGTATTACAGGTAACACCCGGTATATTAATTTTATTTGTTACGATGTGTACCTGTGTTGTAATTTTTTATCGTAAGATGAAGCAAATAAGGCTATGTTTTTCTTCTCTGTACAAACGAAGTTACAGCCACCTTCTAGTAGTCAAATACATCTGAAAAGAGTACGCATGTAGGTATGCATTGGGCACTTTATTGTAGCGCGTTACGATGCCACTGTACACTCATTATTATTCAGTACAAAATACGAGCGAGAAGCGATTTGCAAGAGTACAATCATTCGTTTCACGGTATTAATGAACGAGAGCATGGAAATGCATTTGTAGTGGTTGTACGGTTTGAATGAAAACTAGAATAAAATCGGCCGTTAAAATATACGCACAACGTAAATAATATTTAGAATTTGACACTGACATTATTTTGGAATTTTCTTCTTCAATATATATTACAAACCTGTGTTTATGCTGATAGTACGGGAAAAGGTAAATTTCAAATATATAGAATGCCCATAAACACACATAATATTATGCAATACCGATACATAATATGCAATTTCACACTCGGTAATTTATCTACTTATACACGAATGTCACACATTATTAGACATTCAATTGCGTTAAAAAAGTTGTTTATTTACCTCGACGTCTTGAAACCATGGTCATAACATCACGTCCAAAACATCGAGGTAATATTTGTGTGATGAACTCGAATATTTGTTCCTGGGTTATTGATGTTATTTATATCTATACTATTATAAAATCCTAAAATTGTATTGAAAATAAATTTTCTATGGAGGGAGGTCATGATTTCAGGAAAAATATTGATAGCGTGATGCAGCTTGATAGTTGTTTTGTATGGACACGCGTCGCCGTGCCAACCTGGCGTCATCTGTTTTCATAAAATCCTTTGTCCTCCGCCGTTTATCACGCCGAAATGGCTGGACGGATTTTAACCATTTTTGGTACAGGGATAGCTGGACATCCGGAGATGGTTGTAGGATACTTTTTTTCCGTCTACGGTAAAGAAAAAATACGCGAATGAAGTCGTGTGCATCTCATAGCGTCATCCATCAGCGTCGTGAATTTGAATTTAGAACCACGCGTACCCCGCGGGGGGCCGGCCTGCGCTACCCGCCGGGGGACAATAGCTCTGAGGTTGGACGAGTCGCCGAGTTACGGACACCGGGGCAGTAGATGGCGTTAGTGGTACACGAAATTATCATTTTATGAAACAAAACTGAACACAATTTTGTTATTATTCATTTCGCGATGCAACAATGGGAACTACCACTCTATTATTGCATTTAAAATTCATGTATTTACTCAGTAGTTTATAAATATTGACCCTCTTTTCATAAACGTACTGAGACGCGGAGAAAATTTGAAATGAATAAATAAGTTGCATTTTGGTTTCGTGAGAGATAATAATCAAAATAAAATTATTTTTAATCAATTTTATCCTTTGACGTATAAATAATTATGTATTTACGGAAAGTTAATGAAATATGATACGCGCATAGGTGCTACCAGTAGCGCCATCTGTGAGCTTTAAACAGTAGTTTTCCCCGAGGTGCCCTCTGCAGCAGAGGTTTCGCAATGGCGAAGTGAGTGGATTGGTCTGTAATTTGTGTATTGTTTTACTAGCTTTTACCCGCTGCGCTCGCGTTAAAACGTACGTTCACTATATTACTACGATCTCTTACACAAATTTGAAGTTAATGAGTGATACATTTAAATGTTATTACTATACACAATTAATTTCTTTAATTTTAATACAGCTGATGCAAAGTTTAAGTTGACAGCTCGAGGGCCGTTCTGCGTCAATATGTGTTTAGACAAAATATAAACTATCTCATAATCGTTTGATTAAACTTTTAAGTTTTTCTAAAGAGATGGTGATTAACAGAGACGGGAGGCATTAAGAAAAAAACAATATCTTACAACGGAAAAAAGAAAGCAAGGCTGATAAAAATTAAGCAATACGAAGAGACGGTATCGAAAAAAATGGGGGCTCGGGGGGCGGAGCCCCCCGCTCTAAGAAAATACTACATGCTAAAACTGAAAAATTCAAGTAGCTTTGATGAAATGCTAAGTTACCTTTAACAAAAGGCTAACAAGAAAGCAAGTCTCATCAAACTTTTAAGTAACCTGAAAAGATAGTGAACTAAAATGGCATAGTGCTCGCATTAAGAAAACACAAAACCTTAAAACGGAATCGAGAACGCAAGTCTGATCAAACTTTAAAGGATTCTAAAGAGATGACGACCAAACCAGACGGGAAGCACAAAGAAAAAACAATATCGCACAACGGAAAGAAGGCACGACTGATGAAACTTTTAAATAACAGGAAAAGATGTTATTGAAAAAAATATGTATAACATGCTAAAACAGGAAAATTAAAGTAAATCTGATGACAGGCTAAGTAACGTGTAGATATGGTGATGAGAAAGCAAGTCTGCACAACCTTTTGAGTAACCCGAAAAGATAGTGAACGATAATGGCATAGTACTCGCATTAAGGAAACGGAAACAAGAAAGCAGGTTTGACCAAACTTTTAGGTATTCTAAAGAGATGGTGACTAACAGAGACGGAAGGCACTAAGTTAATTATATCGCAATACGGAAAGAAAAAAGCAAGACTGATGAAACTTTTAAGCAGCACGAAGAGATGGTATTAAAAAATACGCGGGGCTCGGGGGGCAGAGCCCCCCGCAGTCAGAAAATGTCATCAGCTAAAAGTGCTAAAACTGACAAATTTAATTAAATCTGATAAAAGGCTAAGATACCTGTAGATATAGTGATGAAGAAAACGTAAAACCTTAAAACATGCTTAAAACGCTAACAAGAAAACAAGTCTGATCAAACATAAAAGTAACCTGAAAATATATTGAACTAAAATGGCGTAGTGCTCGCATTATAATACACAAAACCTTAAAACGGAATCAACAAAGCAAGTCTGATCAAACATAAAAGTAACCTGAAAATATATTGAACTAAAATGGCGTAGTGCTCGCATTATAATACACAAAACCTTAAAACGGAATCAACAAAGCAAGTCTGATGAAACTTTAAAGAATTCGAAGAAGGAGAAGAGGTGGTGACCAAACCAAAAGGGAGGCACAAAGAAAAAACAATATTGCACAACGAAAAGAAGTAAGCACGACTGATGAAACTTTTAAGTAACACGAAGAGATGGCATTGAAAAGACGGGGGGCTCGGGGGGCAGAGCCACCCGCACTTACAAAATGCAATATGCTAAAACTGAAAATTACAAGTAAATCTGATGAAAGGCTAAGTGACCTGTAGATGTGGTGATCAAGAAAGAAAAGAAAGAAAACACAAAACCTTAAAATGCTAACTAGAAAACAAGTCTGATCAAACTTTTAAGTAACCTGAAAAGATAGTGAACTAAAGTTGCATAGTGCCCACATTAAGAAAACACAAATCCTTAAAACGGATCAAGAAAGCAATTCTGATCAAACTTTAAAGGATTCTAAATGGGGATGGTGACCAAACCAGACGGGAGGCGCGAAGAATAAACAATATAACAAACGGAAAAAAAAGCAAGACTGGTGTAACTTTCAAGTAATCTGAAGAGATAGATAACAAAAATGCAGTAGTGCTCACATTGAGAATACATAAACCTTAAAACGGTAACAGGAAAGCAATTCTGAACAAACGATTAAGTATTCTAAGATGATGACCAAAAAAAGCGGGGGCACTAAGCAAGACAATATACCACAACGGAAAGAAGAGAACATGACTTTATTTAAGTAACCAATTGAGACAGTGCACAAAAATGTCGGAGGCCTCGCATTGAGAAAACACAACGTTGTAAAACGGAAACAAGAAAGTAGAAATTGAATCTAAAATGAACAAGGAATCATGTCCATGAAAGCATTCAAATATTCCAAAGCTACAGTAAACAAAAAATATGAAGGGCTTGAGTTATGCCAAGCCAATGCCAAATGCCAAGTTATGCCAAGTGAACGTATTTTTTTTAACGCGTGCGAAGCCGCGGGCAAAAGCTAGTATGTATTTATATATTATGTATCTTCCTTATTTAGTACCTCATAGTACAAGCTTTGCTTAGTTTGGGACAATTGTGACTAGATAGATTTGTGTAAGATTGTCCCTTTATTTATGGGCTACAGTTGCCGAAAATAAATGTTTTGATTGGTTGATTTGTGTGAGGGGAGGGATATTTATTTATTTCTCCATAAATCGCTTATGCTTATACCTTGCGCCGCTAGACGCACACACGATTACGCAAACCGCCAGGTATTATGCGCGGCCCATTTACTGGAGTATTATACTCTAATCAACCATTGTATCTGCTGGATACTACTAGATTATATAATATGTATTAGTCGTATAATATACTAGAAGACATGCAAATTCGTGCGCGCACGTGTACTTACGTTACTGACCGATCTAAAGGGCCACCATGTAGGTATCTTTCAAGAAGCCGTACGCAACTTCGTCCACGTAATTTTTTGTTTTATCGTAGTAGGGTAAAAGGTATCTTATAATTTTGGATGTCCCTG
The DNA here is from genome assembly GCA_932273695.1 of Apotomis betuletana. Lineage (NCBI taxonomy): Eukaryota > Metazoa > Arthropoda > Insecta > Lepidoptera > Tortricidae > Apotomis > Apotomis betuletana. The sequence goes on along the minus strand of OW026321.1, from coordinate 2,289,930 downwards.
CAGCTATCCACGTACCAAAAGAAATTTTAACCTTTTTAAATCTCCAGCTGAGAGAACAAAGAAAATGTTACCAATTGAAGGCGCACCGCGTGCCCCCACGAATCCTGCATTGCGCTCTGTTAAGAATTTTCCTGAATTAATTAACCCTCTCCGTAGACCCCTGCACAATTTTATTATTGTATAAGTTGGGTGTTCGGATGTCCAGTTGTCCAGATTTTTTTCGATTTAGTTTTTCGTTTTTTTTTTTCAATATGATGGCGTCGAAAGTACAAAAAATACAAACAGCCATTTCAAAACAGACTCATGAGGTGTACAGCCCACAAAGCTACTAATGGTTAACTGGTAAAGAATGCCAATAAGCATTCATGAACATTGAACGTGCACCATTTGTTTTGTGTGTGTGTGTGTGTGTGTGTGTGTGAGTGTGTGTGCTGAAAAAAGTATGGAGGAACAGACACATCACAGGGATCACAAAAATCCGGCTCGTGCAAACCCTTATATTCCCCATATTTTTATACGCTGCAGAGACGTGGACGTTTCGAGAAATTGAGAAGAAAAAGATATGGTGTTGGAGACCAAAGCTGGGAATATCATGAAGAGCTCCATCCGTGAAGAACTCCGCATCAAGCAGCGTGTCCACTTTGGTCCGGTCTCGTATTCTCAAATTGTTCGGCCACGTTTCAAGGCGAAACAATAACTCCATAGAGCGTCTCGTCACCCATGCGATGGATCGACCAGATCAAATCAGTTGTGGGCAGACCTTTGCATGAGTGCACCAGAATGTCTGTGAATGGCGAGAACTGGCGTACCGTAAAGCTATCCAAATATAGTCCAGTCCACAGAACTATGGTCCAATTTAATCCGAAAATTACTCGTTAATATAATGACGATTATAACAAATAAACTCTAAAGTGAACAACATAATTAAACTAACTAAAATAAAAACGTATAAAATCACTGATGAAGAACATAGATTTTTATAAAAATAAACGAGTTTTGTTTTGGACCATAGTTGGATGATTGGACTTGAATGAACTATGAACTCTATGATCTCGGAATAAAAGTCGGTTTAAACTAAAACCGCTTTATTGTTCTAAACTCTCCCAATCTTAATTCTCATAAAATCAAATACGCTTATTGTCTTAAGATTTCTACGTCGACATGTCGTTAGCTAGTTTGCGATGGCTAAAGAGCCATCTACCGGACAATAGAAATACTAAAATATTCAACTACTTTAAATACAAATTGAACATGCCGCCCACCAAGGACAGAATGTCCTTTCTAACCGCCCACCATAGCAACATTGACCCTTCCGGTCCTGGTGAGGGAAAATCAGGGATGAGCTACTTATAAACTTAACACACACTAAGAATCACAAATGACACAGAATAACAATTAATAAATCCGTTAAATATAAGTAAACATAAAAAAATCTAACAATCCTACTCATTAATAGGTAAAACACAAAGTTTTGAAGTCGGTCGTTTCACAATTGAATTTTTACATTTCAACGACACAACTCTAGTTAGTCCATCCGAGCCAGGATGCTTAGTGAGGACTTTACCGAAAAGCCATTTGCTAGGAGGTAAATCATCTTCTTTTATCAATACGATGTCTCCTACATCAGGTTCAGGGGTCTTGAAGGCCCACTTGTAACGCTGCATGAGATGAGTCAAATACTCATTAGACCATCGTCTCCAAAAGGTTTGTAACATCGCTTGAGTGAACTGCCACCGTTTCAAGGTGCTTATATTGGAATTATCGTACTTAGTCTCAGGTACTGTTACAAGCGGCTCTCCTACTAAGAAGTGACCAGGGGTTAAAGGGTTTTCTTTTGTTGGATCACTATTCGCTATTGACAACGGACGCGAGTTGAGACATGCCTCTATTTGACTCAGAAGCGTACTCATTTCTTCGTATGTCAAAGTAGACTCGCCTATAACCCTCTTAATGTGGTACTTGACCGATTTTATGCCTGATTCCCATAGCCCACCGAAATTAGGTGCGCGCGGAGGAATGAAATGCCAGTTTGTACTGTTACTAGCTAAACTATCAACTATTTCTTGAACTACGGTTGATCTTTCGGCATTAAACATCTCTTTGAGCTCCTTTGACGCTCCTACAAAATTGGATCCATTGTCACTGTACAAGTTTGCACAATGACCACGTCTGGCTACGAAACGTTTGAATGCTTCTATAAATCCTCTAGAGGTAAGTTCGCTTACCACCTCAATGTGTACGGCCTTTGTGACCATGCACACAAATAAACACACATACCCTTTGTAAGCCTTATGGCCTCTGCCTTTGGATGTTCTCAACATGATTGGACCTGCATAGTCAACACCGCTATTTAAAAAGGCTCTTGCAGGTGTCACTCTAACTGCAGGCAGAGTTCCCATAAGCTGAGTTTGTAACTTGGCCTTGTATCGCACACAAGTCACACACTTACGCACATGATGCTTCACAAGAGTCTTCACTCCAATTATCCAGTATGCTGATCGGATGTAATTCAGCATCAACTGTACGTCACCATGCAACGTTTTCTTGTGAGCATCATCCACTATCAAATCCGAAAAATGCGACCGGTGTGGCAGTATTATGGGCGTTTTAACGCTTTCGGGTTGCTGTGACTTGGATATTCTGCCATCTACTCGAAGTAATCCATTATCATCAATGAACGGAGTCAAACAAAGCAATCTTGATGATTTGGATTTGATCTGTCCGTAAGTTTTTATTTCTCTTATTTCAATTTGAAATTCAGCAGCTTGTGTTAATTTGATGCATTTCACTAACGCTTCATCTAGCTCCCATTTGTTTAGAGATTTTACAGTGTGACCTTTTTGAATAATAATATTTTTTTTTTATATAAAATCTCCTACAATATGCTACCACTCTTACAAGTTTTTGCAACGATGAGTATTTATCGAGTATTGACACTTCTGTCGTCGCTATATGAACTCTCGTTGATATTTCTTCCACTGTGTCGTTGTCTTTTAATTTTTTATATAATATGACATTATCCCACAGAAACTTCGGCCCGAATTTCCACAGCTCTAAATCAGCTGCTCTGAAGGCTGAACTCCTCGCGAGGCGCAAACTAAAACGACATGGACTTCACCGTGCACATCTGCTACTCGCATATAAACAACCGAAGAGTAAGCTACATTGAATGCGTCCGAAAAGTCATGCAATTCAGTAACTACATCATTTTCCTTTGTGAACATCCACCGTGGGATACGAAAGTCGGTAAGTTGAGCTAATTCGTTGCGGTAAGTATACCAATCCTCTAAGATACTCGTTGGTGGTTCCTCGTCCCATCCTGTTCCTGCTATCCACAATCGCTGTATGAAGATCTTAGCTTTTATCACGCACGGCGCAATCCTCCCTAAGGGATCAAAAAGCCTTGCAACGTCTGATATGATTTTTCTTTTTGTTACAGGTGCTGACAGCGGAGGTAACTTCACCGAGTATTGAAATTCGTCGCGACTTCGGTTCCAGGTGAGTCCTAAAATCTTTACTATATTGTCCTGTTTTAGAACTAAAGTTCTATCTAATCTGCTATCTTCTGTTTTTCCCGTTTGACTTATAATCTTTAGCAAAGCCTCTTTATTGCTGGACCATTTTTGTAGAATGAATCCGCCTTCCTTCAAAAGTGCATTCATCTCATTATATAATCTTATACCGTCCTCTATAGTTTGACAACCAGTCATTAGGTCATCCATGTAAAACTCCCTTGCAACCTTCTCTGATGCTATTGGATACGCTTCCTTGTGATCAATTGCGACTTGATTCAGCGCCTTAACTGCTAAATATGGGGCTGAAGCTGTACCAAATGTAACTGTGAGCAGTTTGTAATCTTGCACTTTATCTTCTGAATGTGTTCTCCACACTATGCGTTGAAAATCACAGTCCTGTTCTGCCACTTTTACCATTCGGTACATCTTCACAATGTCTGCTATTAGGCACACGGGATGTTTTCTCCAACTCATAATCAAGTGTCTCAAATCTGGTTGCAACCTAGGCCCAACCATTAAATTATCATTTAGCGAAATTCCATTTTCATTTTTACAGGATGCATCGAAGACTACCCTGACTTTAGTGGTAGTCCTATCTTCCCTAACGACTGCATGGTGTGGTAAGTAGACTGAATCTACATCAAGTTCCTGCTCTGGCACCAGCACCATATGACCTAACTGTAAGTATTCGTTTATCACTTCAGTATATCTTTCTTTTAGTTTTTCGTCTTTTGTGATCTTTCTTTCCAATGATTTAAGTCTTTTTATAGCAATTTCACGAGAGTTTCCATTTTCGCAGGTTGGCTCATCATCGCGGAACGGCAGCTTTACGACGTATCTGCCATCTTCATCTCTACGTGTCGTCGCTGAGAAGATGTCTTCGCATCTCTGTTCTTCTTTTGTTAAAATTGCTGTACTTAATAAAGGTTCGTTTTCCAACTCCCAGAATCGTTTTATTATTTCATTCTCTTCTACTTGCGTATGGAACACGGATATTTTGTTTTCTACACCTGTGGGGCCTATCGGTCCCGACAATATCCAACCCAATGACGTACACTGAGCTACCGGGGACCCTACAGGTCCTCTCAATACACCGTCCTTTAAGATTTGGCTATAGACTTCCGCTCCCAACAAAATGTCTATTTTATTGGGGGAATCAAAGTTTGTGTCCGCTAGGCACAAGTTCTTTAATTGTACCCAGTCCGGGACCAAGACCTGTCGCTCCGGAAGTAAAGATGTAATGTTTGTTAAAACAAAACATTTCAATTCCATTTTAAAGTTCGGATCCGTTAGTGACTGTATTTTTAATGTCACTGATGCTTTTGACCTTATTGACCTCTGATCAGCGCCCACTCCCGAAATTGTAAGGTTGGCTGACGTTTTCTGCAGTCCTAACCCTTGAACTGTAGCCTCCGTCACAAAGGAGGCTTGTGAACCCTGATCTAATAAAGCTCTAACTGGCTGGTATTGACCTGTTCTCGATTCTACATTCACAATTGCCGTGGGTAACAAAACTTGGTTTCTTACCTGACCTTTTGAGAAACAAGTCACTACTGGTGTATCCTCATTTGAAGAATGACTAGACCCTAAATGAGCATTTACCCTAGTCACTTCATCACCCGTTCTGTCTCCAACTGATTGACCTGAACTACCTGACGTACCAGCGAAAACACCCTTTGGATGAAGTAACGAATGGTGTTTTTTGTTACAAATCCTGCAACTCGTGGCTTTTTGGCAAAATCTTACACCATGGTTGCTACCCAGACAATTGTAGCAAATTCTATTTTTCGTTACAAATTCGTGTCTTTTTTCATAATCCTGGTTAGCGAACTTCTTGCAAAAACATAGTTTGTGTTCATCGCCACAAAATTCACAACTCATCTTAACAACATTAGTTGCGTGCAACGCTTTGGTGTGACCTATTTTATGACTAGTCGATGTCTTTGAAGTAATTGCTATCGACTTATTAACATATTTCGGCTCAATGAATTCAAAAGCTCTATATCTGTTAGTTAAGAACGTTTGAAATTCCTTGAACGTCGGCAACGAATCAGATGACACATTAGTTGCTACATTTAATTCCCACTGCTTTCGTGATTCGGCATCCAGTTTAAGCGAGAGCAGGTGAATCACAATAATGTCCCAGGTCGAAACATCAATACCTATGTTTTTTAACGCGCTCAAACAATCGGATGAAGTATCCATTAATTCCTTTAAGCCAGTGGCAGATTCCGTCATAATATTGCGTTGACTAAGCAGCCGCTTTAAAATGCAATGTGAGATATATTTTTTGTTATCATATCGTTCCGTCAATTGATTCCAACACTGATTATAGTTTGCGTCCGTCACTGGTGTATACCGAATCAATTGCTCCGCTTCTCCGGTCAAGAAACCCTTAAGATATTGCAACCGTTGTACGTTATCTAATGCCTGATTATTGTGTATCATTGACACGAACAAATCTCTAAACGTGGGCCACTCTGTATATTGGCCTGAAAATGTGGGAATGCTAATCTTGGGTAACTTGACTAGATTTGACTTAGTGTTTACATTTTCTCTATTGACATTTGACTGATTTGCATTAATCTCAGTTTTGAACTTAGTTAAAATATGTTTTAACTCACACTTATAAGTCATAAATTGATTCTCGGTTTGCTCGTAAACATCGTCTGACATATATGACTGCGCATTTAACAATGTACAATCAATTGTTTGCAACAGCTCTTTATGTCCCTGCCTAAAATCAATCCACAGCTGTTCTAATGCTTCCAACTTACTTTCGACATAAAACTCCGTTATACGTTCTTTAGGAGACTTTTTGAAATTCACTCTCGCTTTATTTATACGAGTTGACAAGTCAATTTGAAATGATATTAAAGATTCCATGTTTGCAACAACCAAACATAAGTTAACAAACCACACAAACAATCGAAAGTAACCGCCAGGCATTCAATTTAAAACCAATAATTAGGAAGCAAACACAATTAAAGTTAACACATAAATTACTCTACTATTAGGTTAACACTTAATTACCATTACTTTAAAAAAATTACAAGTCCGAAATTACTCAAAAACACTTAGAAAATTTCATGGCAAAAATCGTGAAAAAATTACAAGTGTTTGAACTTATCGGGACTTAGACGAAATCCGGCATGGATTCCCCGCTCCTCCGTTTTTTCCACTAAATATTCTAAGTCCTAAATCTAATGAATTAAAATTTTACAAGTTATTTTTTAGTCCAATATTTTACTGAGTCCGGAACTCCTTGATAATAAGGTTGAAAATGTCTAAATATTTTATGAACTTTCCACTGATGTTAAGTTTTGAACTTCTTTGAAATAAGGTTCAATTTCGCCTTCCAAATAATATAAATGTACTCACGGTTTGCACTTTCCACCACACTCACTCTTATGCACCAAAATTTCCAAGTTGATCTGCTGAAATGCGATTACTAGCGCCCTCTCTCCGCTGACCTCGGCAAACTGTAGATGCAACTTTCCTCCGCTAGATGGCGGTACCGTCGCTGCACACTGCCGCCCAAATCGTATCCCTCTGAACAGCGATCCACTGCTACTATGGGAACGATGCGAAGAGTAGCTCACGCACTGAACTACTACACCCACTTCCTCAAAAACATCCGGTTCGAAGGACCAATGAATGAACTATGAACTCTATGATCTCGGAATAAAAGTCGGTTTAAACTAAAACCGCTTTATTGTTCTAAACTCTCCCAATCTTAATTCTCATAAAATCAAATACGCTTATTGTCTTAAGATTTCTACGTCGACATGTCGTTAGCTAGTTTGCGATGGCTAAAGAGCCATCTACCGGACAATAGAAATACTAAAATATTCAACTACTTTAAATACAAATTGAACAGGACTATAGTTGGGTAGTTTTACGGTAATATCATACAGCGAACAATATCTGCCTCTAATAATACTAGCAGTTGATCACGACCGCTCTTTAACGAGTGAAACGACTAAGAAGAGGCGTGTTTGTCTGTGTTTTACCTACAAGACTGCAACAACTTTAAACATGACCTCTCTTGAGACCTTTGGCTTATCAGTTATTTGGACAACCCTAGCGACAAAGTATTATTACGGGGGCTATCATCAAATTTTCATGCCATGTCGTATAGGCAGTCCGACGATTCTGCCGACGCACCCTTTCTTTTATAACTCGGGTAAATGCGGACGCATCATACTCATACAAGACCTTTGTAGGCTAGGAGCTAGAATACAATTCGCTGGCTCAAAGTTACAGGGTTGATTTTTGAAGATTCAAAGCATTGTCATGATGACATTAAATCTAATTTAATTTACCCTGAAAACGTAACATAGTTAGTACCCTGTAAAATTGGGCCAGCGATTTATTAAGGGTAAAATGCAAGGCCTATGTCCAGCAGTGGACGACTCCGGGCTGATGATGATGATGATGATGATGGAAATGCATGACTGTGCTTATGAAAGTAAAATTTATACCATCATGTGTATAAAATATTTATTAGTCGTTCGTGCAGAAAAAAAGCAAGTTATAATACAATTTTTGTGTGTTTTGTGACGAAATACTTAACTTATTTTTTATATATTTTATAATGTCCCATGTGCGAAGGCTTCCCCCATTTCTTCCACTCCTCCCTTTTTGTGCATTTTGTGCAGTCTCTGGCCATTGGTTCAAAAAGTAGTCCAAGTCAATGTAATATTGCGACGAGTGAGGGTTCGTATTAGATAGAAAAAAAACACAAAATTAATCCACTAATTTAAACCCACACTTTATTACGAATATCATCATCATCATCATCATCTCAGCCATAGGACGTCCACTGTTGAACATAGGCCTCCCCTTTGGACTTCCATATATACCGGTTGGAAGCGACCTGCATCCAGCGCCTTCCGGCGACCTTTATATGATGATTTGGTGTAGGGACGCCCGGCCGGAAACAGGCGGGCTGTCGATCGCTTGACTGCGTTCATTCAGCCCAATTCCCAATTGGAGCCAACGGTTACTGTCCCGGCGGCGCTCCCATACAGCCTTCTTCCTCGAATCTTCTTGTTCTCCTGCAGAAGGAAAGGACATCTTTAAGGTTAATGTCCCTCAGCTCTTCCTCTTCTAGTTTATCTTTTCTGAAGATGCTATATCGTGCTATCGCATACATGCCACACTCTGCTATAACATGCTTGCTCGTCTCCTCCTGTCCACAGTGCGAGCAGTATGGATCACTTGCTACACCCATAATGTGTAGGTGCCTGTTAAGGCTGTTGTGTCCCGTGATTATACCTGTTAATAATCTGAGAGTTCTCTTACCTAGTTCCAGTAAGTACCTGGTCCTTTTTCTGTTGATACCTCCTAGGATCATCTTCGATTGCCGACAGTCCGTTGTCTCTTGCCATTGCCTATTGGCCTCTTCCTCCATTAACCTAGCTATAACTCCTTTCGTGACTTCTGCCGATATTGGCAGTGCAGGTTCGGGACCTATGAGTTCCCTCTCTGCTCCTAGCCTTGCCATCTCATCTGCCCTTTCATTCCCTGTCACACCCTGATGTCCAGGTACCCATGCCACCGTAATCCTGGTGTGTCCTCCAAGTTTGTTCAGGGCTTCTCTGCATTCCTTTACCAAGGACGAGCTTACCGTCTGTTTGTCTAGCGCTTTTAGTGCAGCCTGGCTGTCTGTGTATATAACGACAGATCCCACTTCCTGTGAACATTCATCTATTATTTGTGCACATCTCATTATGCCGCATACCTCTGCCTGAAATACGCTAGCGTACCTCCCCAGAGGTATGTGTACCTTCTTATCCAGCTTTGGTATCACTATGCCGGCTCCTGCGAGTTTTGTCGATTCCCGCCGAGAACCATCCGTAAAGCATATAGTCACGGGGTGTTCAACCTCTATTTTCCAGTTGTCCCTTTCTCCTATGTGTATCCTATATTTCTTGTCGAACATCTCCTGTCTCTTTATGAGGTCGTTGTTTTGGGTAAGCATCCCCATCCTCGAGCCTGCTTCCCTCTGAATAAGTGCGTGTCCCTTGTCCACCACGCTTCCTCTCCATTCCTTACATGCTTTCATTCTGTACCATTGTTCCATGGCCTTCTTCTCCGCTTCTATTTTCAGTGACTTGAGACCGAGCATGATCTCCATCGCCTGCGTAGGCGTTGTTCTCATTGCCCCCGTGATCATAAGACATGCCAATCTTTGTACTTTTGATAGTTCTTTATGGTATTCCTTGATGTTGGCCTTGTGCCACCATACTATGGCACCGTATAGTACTCTCGGTAGTATCACCGCCTTGTAAATCCAGTGTATCATAGCTGGTTTCAGGCCCCATTTTCTTCCGACCGCCCTCTTACACTGGTATAGCGTTCTTATGGCCTTTGCCGATTGTTCCCTTATGTGTGTCTTGAATCTGAGAGTACTATCTAGCGTTATTCCCAGATATTTGAGCTCCTTGACTACTTCCAGTTCTTTGCCTTGAATACTGATAGGCTTTATTTTCTCTATTTTCCTCTTATTGGTGAATAATATCAGTTTTGTTTTATCGGGGTTTAGATCCAGTCCTCTATCCCTGCACCATGCTAATATTTCCATCACTCCTCTTCTCATTATGTCTCTGACCACATCTAGTGCCACTCCTCGCACCAGTATGACTCCATCGTCCGAGTACGCTTGCACGTATAGACCTCCTTTATTTATCCTCTCAATTAGGGAGTCTAGAAGTAAGCACCACATCAGTGGTGATAAGCATCCTCCTTGTGGAAAACCCCTTTTCGGTCTTATCTGTCTCACTTCTCCTCCGAGTTTCGCCATTACAGCCCTTCCTCTTAGCATTTTACCTATCCAGGTCCCGATGGTAGGATTTATGCCATCTCTCTTTAGACTTTCTTCCACCGCTTCAAAGGTTGCCTTGTCAAAGGCTCCCTCCACGTCGAAGAAGCATCCTAGTGCGTAGTGTTTTGCTTCCAGTGATCTCTCGATCCTTACTGTCAAATTGTGTAGAGCCGTTTCCGTGGATTTTCCCGCCATATATGCGTGTTGGTTTCCATGTAGCGGCTTTCCACTATTTCCTATTTGTGTTCTTATGAAAGCGTCTATCACCTTCTCCAGTGTTTTCAGTACGAAGGATGATAGGCTTATACTTCTGAATGACTTCGCCTCTTGGTACGTCTTTTTCCCTGGTTTTGGTAGAAAGACGGCCCGAACTTTTCTCCATGCTTTCGGGATGTACCCTAGGGCGATACTGCCTTTGAATATTTCCGTCAGATGCTCTTTTATCGTTTCGTAACCCCTTTGGAGTAGTCCCGGGATTACACCGTCTGGTCCCGCGGCCTTGAAAGGAGCGAAGGATTTCACTGCCCAGGCCAGTCTCTCCTCCGCTACTACTTCCTCGGCTGTCTTCCAGTCCGGTTCATCATAGCCTGACGGCTCCTCTTCCTCTTCCCTGGCTTCTTCACAGTCTGGGAAGTGCGCCGTCAGCATCACTTCCAAAACTTCTCCCGGGTCCGTGATCAAACCATCGCCTGCCTTCAGACTTCCCAGCTGGCATGCCTTATCGCCTGCTAATAGTTTCACCACCCTTGCCCCCTCCGAGTAATTATTTATCTCCTCCGTGTATCGTCTCCAGCCTTCCTGGCTACATTTCTCCCTCAGCCTGCTGTAAGCATTCCGAGTTGCTCTATACATGTCCCAGCTCTGAGTGTCGTTCCTTTTCACGGCTTGTCTCATCGCCCTGCGTGTTTTCTTCCTTTGCTTTTGGAGCTCCTTGTTCCACCATGGTTGTCCTCTCCCAGTCTGAACTGTTTTCTCAGGGCATGCTTTGTGGAATGCCTCCATCATGCTTCTCTCCAGCCCTAATGCGGCCTCTTCCAACTCCTCGATGTCCTTACATCTCCTTGGTTTTGGCGCGTTGGCTCTCAATTCTTCTTCATATATTGCCCAGTCTGTTTTTCGTGGGTTTCTTATCCTCATCTTCTCCATTTGGTAATCTATGCTATAGAGTAGTCTCCGGTGGTCCGACATACTGTCCTCCCTGTCGACTCTCCATCCTTTTATCCTTTCGGTAATTCCTCCCATAGCAATTGTTATATCTAATACCTCATTCCTCACCCTTGTTACGAACGTGGCGGTGTCCCCCTCGTTCAGTATGTCTAGGTCTTTACTTACTATGAACTCTAGTAGTGATTCTCCCCTGCCATTGGTGTCGGTGCTTCCCCACACTTCGTTGTGCGCGTTAGCATCGCAACCTATAAGTAGGGGTACTCTCTTACCTTGATACATCTGTACCGCCTCTTCGAGCTCCTCCGTCGGTGCATTGCCCTCGCCCGGTAGGTAGCAGGACGCCAGCGCCACTCTCCTCTTCTCCCCGTCCTGAGCGATGAAGCATGTTTCCACCACTACAAGGTCTCTGTAACATAAGGTCATAACACAACCCATGTTCTCTACATTGTTACTCACAAAAATGCATGCTCTAGGAGGTAGCTCACCATTCCTTTCGTAGTGGAGAGCCCCCCCCAGATGTCCCAGGCCTGTCACTTTATTTCTCCACGCATAGGGTTCTTGCAGCAGGGCAATTTCAACTTTATTCCTTACAACATACTGTCCTAGCTCGGACATTGCATCTTTGCAGTGTTGTAGGTTTACTTGGCATATGCTTATTTGTGTTTGTGTTTTTGTTGTGTGTGTATTTTGTGTGTTATGTGTGGTGTTCATTGTTATTGTGTGTCTGTGTTGCAGTCTTCCCCTTACTCGGTGGGTGCATCACTGTCGGCATCCATACCCTCCCCTACCGTCTGGATGTCGACAGATCCTGCCCCCGCCTGTTCAGGTATTGGCTTTCTTGATGGCGGAGTTATTTCATCCGCCATCTGCTTCTCCTTTCTCTCTTGGTTTCCGTACGATTGGGCCCTTATAATCCTGGCTCGGATTTTGGTGCACTGGAAGTAGAGGCTCCTGGTCCCCTCGTCCCCCCAGGTTTCCTCCACCGCCGTCGGCACCGACAGGCAGACCTGGATCCCTGCCTGTTGCCTATCCCAGGATACAAGGGTCCACTCGTCCAACTTCAACTCGGGCTTATCCAGGTTCTGCGCCCTCAGGAACCCCACAAACATCTCCTTGTTTGTGTTCGTGTCCCCGGGGACCCAGACCTGTACCCTCGTCTGCTGCAGTCTCCTGGTCACCAACTTGTGACCACCTACGATACCAATGTCCCGGGTTAGGAGCCACTCCCTCGACTCCTCCGACACTGGTGTCACAAGGAAGAATCCTTCTGCCACCAGCCCCGAAGTTGCAAACTGAGGGGCTCCTAACCCGGTCTCCCCTGACAGGAATCTCCGCACCTCCGTCTCTATCAGGTCATTGATCCTGTTCCGGATGAGCTTAGCCAGAGCTTCATCCACCAAAACGCCATCCTCTCGGCACACAGCGACGGCGAGATCCCGGTGCGCCCTTGCAACGCCCCGTGGTCCCTCCGCCGCCGCCTTGCCTTGGTTCTGGCGCTTCGCTGGAGGACGCTCTGACTGTCCCTCATCCGTGCTCTGCCTTTTTATCTTAAGACCCCGCTTGTTGGGGGCCAGGCTGTCGGGGGGGTTTCCCCCGGATCCGCCAGCCTCTCCCCCACCAAACGCGATCTTGGCTCTTCTCCTTTCTAGTTTGGCCCTCCTCTTCTCCGCCTTCGACTGGTACTTGTGGAAAGTACCGGTCCCTTCGTCTGCTGGTGCGTGTGCTCCCGCAGTCTCCTTCGACGGCGGCGACGCGAGCAACTCCTCCTCCCTCAGTGACAGGCCTCCCATTTGCTCGTGGACATCCGGGGTGCCTGTTGCCTCTCTTCTTGCTCCTGACGGGGGTCCTCCTCCACCTGATGTGCTCGGGTTCCCTCCCGGTCCTTGCGCTGCCACTGGCGTTGCGCCCTTGGCCCTTCTGCCTGATTCAGTGTTTACTGACATACTATTGGAATTCATATTTATAAACTGTAATGGGAAGAAAACTATTAGAGTGGCAGCAGTGCTCCCGTACTACCCCCCAGCTACATTTGACGTACGCAGTGAACGCCACCTCCCCTGCGCACAGTCGTTCACGACAGCGATTGTGCCGAGTAAGCCCGCAAGCATGAGGTAGCAGCCCCTGAGTTGCTTTATGTGACAAGTTCGTTCAGCTTCCCAGTCCGGCTCCTCTCCGAGCCTTACTGTTCACCTCCCTTCGTCGTCACTCCGAAGTCCGGGTCTACGCATCGTCCGCTTCACCCCGGAGACAGTCACTAGTGACATCCCGGGGATCCCCGACCTCCACGCTTCTCCATTCCCGGATGCACCTCAGGTCCTACTCCCCCTCCCCTCGTCCGCTTGCGAGCCCAATCCGCACCAACCCCCCGCTGCCCACAGCCGGCTGTGAGGGCCTTCGGCACGTCCTCCCACCCCTGACCCTGGGGGTTTTGTACCTTTATACCTTTATAAGGTCATCTGTCCATCTTGTAGGTGGACGTCCTACGCTGCGCTTGCTGGACGAATTACGAATATACACACTTATAAATCACGCAAACTGTACTTAAAAACGTTAACTTGTGGCGTAACAGTTATGGCGTCATCTGATAGAGAGTGCTCTGAAACGGACTGAAAACATGTTTCAAGCGCCTGAAAACGAAGGCAACTTTAATGAAATTTCGATTTTTTTATATGTGATAGAGTCACTCCTGAAACGGCCTGAAATGACTTTTCAGTCTGCTAAAGGTGGTCTAATCTGGTCTAATCCACCAGCGTAACACTATGAATATAATATACAATACAATACAAGTACCTACTCTTTATTGCACACAATTGCACACCTCATAAAACATATAGGAGAAATAAAATGCAAGAAATTACAATTAGAGGTAAACAACATGCGGTCTTATCGCTAAGGAGCGATCTCTTCCAGACAACCTTTGGGTAGTGGAGAACTTGAAAAATTATTTTGTTATAATATATGTATTTACGTATTTATCGCGTTAAACATTGCAACACTGCACAAACTCACCCGATTTTTGATACAATAAGCTATATGCCAATAGTGAAAATAAAATGTGTCATTGAAACAACTAAACTAAGATTAGAATCAGGTAGTTATTATTGACATTATATTTTGATTTTATCATTATTTATTGGAAATGTTAGTTTTTAGGTTATCGTAATTCAAAGTTTATTTCTTTTTTAAATTCTACTCCAAAAATTTGCATGCCTACATAGGCCGAATACATGATACAAAGTTTTGTAACATCTAAAACACTGTATTCTGACAAATAAAATCTTTGAATCTTTGAAAAAAAACCACTCATTCAAGAATACACGGAACCAAATAAACTACCACTTTGGATATTATACAAAGACGACGTGTTTTGACTATTGACGTTTATGCCGTCACAAGCTATCTTAATAGAAACTTCAAACTAACAGATCGTTCTTGACATTTCATAAAGATTTGCTAATTTGAGCTGTCATCAAATATCATATTTGACACAAGCGAAATACCTCTGGCCAAAGCAGCTACAAGTGAAAGCCATAAACAAATACCGTATATTCAAACCTACCTCCTAGCCTACACCTTAACTCGTTCAATACGCGCAATAAAGGTATCCCGGCCTGCCCCGGGATCGCGGGAATTTCCCGGCCGCCCGATTTCATCTCACGTCTCCTATTAGAGTTAAGTAAACGGGACTGACCGGAGGACCTGTGTCGCCGATTTGCATATATTATGTTCTTTTTGATGTTTTTATTCAAAAATAACTGGGACTGGGGTCTAGACTGATGTTGAATTATAGAAGCTTATATTTATAAATATTACGCAGGTATTTTTTTTATGAGAGAAGAAATTTATGTGATGAAAAATGTGGTTATTTCCACATTGAAACAGAATCGATAAAAAGATTCTAAAAACGTTGAGTCTTTAACTATGTAAATAATAAAAACAGAAAATGACATTAAATTAATATATCCAAAAAAATTATACTCAGTTTTTTTTAAACACATTTTGACACATCTCAGCACCCAAAAAAAGTAAATACGCATAGGTACCTAATCCATTGAATTTGATAAAAAAAAAACAATCAATGATATAATTGTTTTTCAAGTATCTGTATAAACGTATTTTACTTTCTATTTTGATACAAAGTTTTTTTTTTAACACAGTGTTGAAGTTTTAAACGATAATAAAACATTAGATAAATAGTTACGTAATACGTGCTTTTATTTTAAAAGCAGTCTTGTGACCAAATCTTTCGTTTCGATTCAGGTGTCATTTTTGTAAATTGATGGAAATCGATTAAGTAAATCGACAAATTTATAACCAGATTTTCGTCTAACTTTCGTCTGACCGGAGGACCTGTGTCGTCGATTTGCATATATTATGCTCTTGTTGATGTTTTTATTCAAAAATAACGGCACAAAAGGGGTCTAGACTGATGTTGAATTATAGAAGCTTTTAATTATAAAAAATATTGACACACAGGTAATTTATTATGGGAGAAAAATGTAATGTGATCCACTGCAATGTAATGTGGTATTTCCACATTGAAACATAATCGATAAAAATATTCTAAAAACGTTGAGTTTTAATTATGTAAATAATAAAAGCTGAAAATTACATTCAATAAATATATCCAAAAGATTACTGTTGGTTTTTTAAACACATATTTTCTCACATGTCAGTTTTTCGATCTTTTTCAATTTGGTAGAGATATGGGGGTGGAAAACGTAAAAAAGTTTTTTTTTGTTAGAAAATATACCTACACATTTAAACATTTACACATAATCATTCAATCTTCTAAATCTAAATATTATCTTCAAAATAATCCTTAGTAACTACTATAATAACATTTGTAAATAAACACATACATGACAATATTATATTTACAATACTAAAAACTATAGATAAATATAATGTTTCAGGCATTTTGAAAAATTATCGCAAGGTATTCAGCTCACAAAGTAGCTAGGTAGTAAATAATTAATACTCGCTTATAATATCTTTAGTAAGAATTCTTATTAATAAAGCAATATAGTCCAGTGATTTCTGCATAGCGGGAATACTTCGCATTCCACACTGCAGATGGATAAAGGGCTTTAGAGTGAGCGGGACAGCTGCATTGTTCTGTGTGGAGCGAGAGAGATAGGAAAGGACAGGGTTGTGATGAAAATCTTCACTCTGTTATATTTTAATACGCGTTTTGAGTTGCTATGATACTGATTACGACGGCTGTCTACTGAGCCGACGGTCCTGAGTTCGAATCCCGGCTAGGGCATATTTGCATGATGAACTCGAATGGTCATGGATGTATTTATTATATGTATTTATTAACCGATCGACTGATATGTCTCCGTTTCAGCTTGTCATATGTCCAGCCAGATGCTTTCCGGCTGTTCTCGCCTACAGGTTGCATTTCTTGTCCACTTCTCATGACATTTTGTGAGCAGGTTCGATGAGCATTTTGACAATTCAGTTATTCAAAATTTTTCAAAATGACGGATATTATGTGGATTGAAAACATAAAAAAAAAAAACAAATTTTAGTCATTTTGAAACGGACTCGGTAGGTCTACACTCACTACACAGCTACTAGTTATATCTTCTGCGATAAATCATCCAATCACCATCTCCAAATCATCACATGTCTTAATGCATCATCATCAGAGATTATTCAAGTCACACATATCAACATTAAATGTGGCATTTATGGCAATAACTCATCATGCCGATTGCCTACTCATCGTCATCATAATAAACTAAACAATAACAATATGAAACACAAAGCAATACTCGATTTAACAATACGAGTAACTATTTAGTCAGGTATTTGGGTCATTGTCAGTTTTAGATTCAAGCCTTTCCTGTGGACAGAAGTGGAATAAAAGATTTTATCTATCCAAATATCATAAACCCCTCCATGATGCGTTCAAGAACCGCACATTATGACCACCATAAAAATAGACTGTTTTGTTAGAATAAATTTCTTATCTGTAAAAATGTTATTATTGCTATATAATAACATATAGTCACGTTAGTCGCCAGATATTGTACTGGGACTACTGGAACTACTGGGAACTTCTTAGAATGGGGATGCGCCACTGCCGGCTGGCAGAAAATGAGAACTCAGGGGTGTTTTCGGGACTTAACTTTAATATGCAAAGTTATGGATTAGTGGTTAGTATAGTTTATAAGTAACACTGAACAGTCTAACTAAGCGTAATAGTAAGAACTAACACGGACGAGACGCTTTGTGGCGAGAGCGTGGTAGGTATCAACGCGCGACATGCGCGCGCGGTAACTATCCGGTGGTGCGGTTCGAGCTCGACTGGCGGGCGGCGCGTGAGGCGCGCCGGCCGTTAGAGTGGGGCGCGGGAAAGAGAAGACGCGTGTTACGCTGGCTTCACACTCCGAGAGGCCCGCTGGGGCAAGACACGACTAGTTTATAGGAATATTTGGTATACGGTTTACTATATACTCCCCCTCTAGTTCAGGTATACGCCCTCGTTCCTGGACTAGCTTCTCTTTCTTCTTCTTCTTCGGTCGTCCGCGTTTCTTGACGGGGTTAACCGGTTTAGGCAGAGTATCATCGTTACCACTGAACCGAGTCAAATCTTGAACATGGTCCTTCCCTATTATCTCATGAGGCATCTCCATGCGAGCAATGTTGTATATCGTAGGGCTTACCTTCTTGGCGATGACGTACGGGCCGTCGCGTCTTGGCATGGACTTTGAATTGAGCGCCTTTGAGCTGTTGCTCAACAGGTGCGATTTGAGTAGCACCTTATCACCCACCTGGAAATCAACCTGCCGACGCGACTGGTTGGCGTATTCTTTCTTCATCACCTCTATTTTCGCAGGATTCAGACAGTATGGAGGCACTGCTACAGGTGGGTACTCACCCGTATCTATACGGTGCTTAGCGAAAAGCGTAGGAGCTCCCCCTGGATGAAAAATGTGTGCGTGCCTGACGAGGATCTGGGCGAGTTCATCTCGCTCCGCAAACTCCAGTTGAGTACTCTCGTCGTCCCGGAGAACGTCTGTGGAGGCACAAGTAGTGCCACGCGACGTTGGTTCGAATAACAGCTGATATTTCACGTGATGATTTGTGTCGAAATACCATACTTCCTTGGAGAAATTAATAACAACACCCATAGCCCTAAGGAAATCTATACCGAGTAACGTCTCGTTGTTGCCGGACTCGGGGAAAATTAAAAATGGTATCGTAATGATAATTTGTTCCAACCGCACCTGTAACGTGGTAGTGAGAACGTTCATCTCACGTACGTGGCCATCGGCAAGTTTAATTTGACTCGTCGTAGGCGTGAGCGGGTGGCCTTTACGTAGAAGGAGAGCATATAGCGTGTGGCCGGCAATACAGTGTTTCGCGGCAGTATCAATTAGAGCTGTACCATTTACGCCCAAAATCTCGATTTTGAAAATGGGACGTAAGTCGCGATATTTTACGGGCCTATCACCGACGCTACATGCCAACAAGTCGTCATCGTCCTTACTACGTACACAATTATCATCATCACAAGACAAAATATCATCATTATCAGTAAAAATATTACTTTTACCCTCAGCAGGATTTTTCAAAAAATCCGACCTACTACACTTTGCCTGAGGGCAGGCCGTTACCTCGTCAACAGTAAAATTCGAACTTATCTCGGCCGGATTTTTCAAAAAATCCGACTTGTTACACTCTTGCATTGCACCGTTACGTGTGCGGTTACGCTTAGCGTCATTTTGAGAACAAACATATTCATTTTTAGTGTCAACATGATTTTGTGAGAAATCGGACTTACCACACTTTTGCTTTGCACCGTTACGTGTATGGATACGCTTCACGTCATGTTGAAAACAAATATATTTATTTTCGGTGTCAACAAAATTTTGTGGAAAATCCGACTTATCACACTTTACCTGCGGGCAGGTCGGTCCGCCTAAAGCAAAGGGGGCGCAAAGTAAGGACTTAGAAAATGTTTGATCAGTCATCATAGCGTTATTGAAATCGCGAACAAAAAATGTATTACATTTACATGCGAAATCGAACTTGTTGCACTTTCCATGGGGACAAATATGCGAAAGCGTGACGTCATTGATTTTGTGACACTGACATTGTACACAATTACCTACAAAATCAGACTTGTAATTTAAAATAACATCGTTATCATAACAAGAACACGTCACTTCCTTTTGTGCAAAAATTGACTTATTACCTTTTCCCTGTGGGCAGGTACAAGTTACGTCATCGATTCTGTGAATACAGCAATTCTTGGAATTTCGCACAGAATCGGACTTACATTTCGGTACAGCGCCGTTACAAGAAGCGAACGTAACTTTTTTATCATTTTTGGCACAATAGGTATCGTTGTCGCTAACGTTGCATACAACATTTACACTTGTAGTACAATTTTGGTAATTATCCAAACAAATCCGATGAGAATCGTGATCATGGCTATATGCATCGTTCATGGACAAATTGTCCGACTGACAACTTTTGGTCAAATTGTCCGATTGACCGGACTTATTTTCATAAGACACACAGGTTGGGATTTTATGATTATAGTCATTGTTTACTGCACTAAACGAACGATTTTGATATTTACGACCGCGCACGGGTAATTCGACACTATAGAACATTTCCGGCTTGGATTGATTTACGGCACTATCACTCGCGTTATCAGAGTCATTATTATGATTGAACGACTCACCGCTGTCCTGTAACTTACGACACTGTTCTCGCCGGTGACCGTACCGCCTGCAGTAGGCACAGTAGGGTCGTGCGGGGCCGGAGGCCGAGGTCGTCAGGTGAGCACCCGGAGGTGCGCTCACGGCGGGCGCGATGCGCGGCGGCGGCGCAGGCGCGTGCCGGGGCGCGGCTGCGCGGGGCGGCGGCGCGGCGGCGGCCGCGGGCTGCGCGCGCTCCGGGAGCGCGCCTCGCTCGCGCGCGTTCGAGTCGGCGGCGGCAGCGGAGGGGGCCGGGGCCGCGCGAAACGTATTCGCGCCGGCGGACGGCGATGGCCTCGCTGTTGATGCTCGTCGCTCCTCTTCGCCCATGGAGTCTTCAATATTTCTAGCATGATATAATAACTCGGCGAATGTAGTGAATTCCTCTCTTCGGAGTCGTTTTCTTATTCGCTCGTTTAAAAGGCCGTAAATCATATCTAATTTAACTTTTTCATTTAAATCGTTCGTGGGTAGCCTTGATAGCAGGGCGCGCGCTTTGGCAACGAACACATCGGTATTCTCGTGCTGTTGTTCGATTGCGAATAAGTCGCGGTAAATTCTATGGGGTGGCCGGCGGTCGCCGTAGGCGCTTCGTAGGTTATGAACGACCTCGTCCCATGTAGTTACTTGATTTTTAATACCCTGCCACCAGGTTGCAGCGTCATGCGTCAGCAACATTGACATACCTTTAATCGCATTATTATCAGTCACGTTGGCACACTCTTTATAGCTTTCTACTGCATCTATAAATCCTTCTATGGACTCGGTGGGTGTGCCGCTAAACACAGCCTTACAACGCGCAAAATTGCCATTTTCGGCGAGCACCGGCGCGGGCGTCGAGGTCACCGCGCGGTGGCTGAGAACACTGTCTAGGATTTCCTTTATCGCGTTCGTTTGCGTTCTTTGTAGGCCTTCTAGGAGCATAGAAACACTCTGCTGTGAGAATGTTGCGTCAGCATCGCGGGGGGCGGGGGGACGGCGGTTAATAATATTCACGCCTGCTGTCTCATCCCCGTCGTCGTCGTCGTGCTGGAACTCCTGGTGTTCGTGCTGCGATGGTGGCACAGAGGAATGGGGAATGCTTGTTGCATCATCTCTGTTGCCATGCGAAATTAACTGTTGCTGGGCAGGCATCATTGGCGCGGGAAACACGTTTTCTCGGTCTTCCTCGTCGCTGTGTAATACCAGGTTTCCTTTACTTCTGGTATAATGCGCCATTATTACTATGCGGATAGTTCGTACCTAAGTGCATCACGAACGCACAAGTTTAGGTAGGTACGGAGTCGTACGGAGTTCGATACACACACACACAAATCACTCGCGCACGAACTGTTTGTGTTTTTCTTTTTTACCACTAATCCACACTGTTGGGACGCCAGATATAGTCACGTTAGTCGCCAGATATTGTACTGGGACTACTGGAACTACTGGGAACTTCTTAGAATGGGGATGCGCCACTGCCGGCTGGCAGAAAATGAGAACTCAGGGGTGTTTTCGGGACTTAACTTTAATATGCAAAGTTATGGATTAGTGGTTAGTATAGTTTATAAGTAACACTGAACAGTCTAACTAAGCGTAATAGTAAGAACTAACACGGACGAGACGCTTTGTGGCGAGAGCGTGGTAGGTATCAACGCGCGACATGCGCGCGCGGTAACTATCCGGTGGTGCGGTTCGAGCTCGACTGGCGGGCGGCGCGTGAGGCGCGCCGGCCGTTAGAGTGGGGCGCGGGAAAGAGAAGACGCGTGTTACGCTGGCTTCACACTCCGAGAGGCCCGCTGGGGCAAGACACGACTAGTTTATAGGAATATTTGGTATACGGTTTACTATAAACATCAATTTCGATTCTTTTATTCATTTTGAACTTCTCTGAAAAATAAAGAAATATGATTTGATCTCTATTCTAATATCAGTTGAGATGACGTTTAGTTCGAAATTAATTGTTAATTTGCAATCAAATTAGATAAATGTCGCACGTAAGTAAGATATCGAACGATATGTTAGTTGGAGCCGACTCTAGTTTGTCTCTGAATTAAAAAAAAAACGGCCAAGCGCGAGTGGGACTCACGCACGAAGGGTTCCGTACCATTATCTGTACCTAAGCTTGTTGTAAGGGAGCCCCCTTAAATATTTATTTTATTTTATTTTTTGTATTTTTTGTTATAGCGGCAATAGAAATACATCTGTGAAAATTTCAACTGTCTAGCTATCACAGACGCACGCACTGTGCAACTAATTTGAATAAATAAATAATTAGGCATTAAAACGCTCGTGTGATATTATTATGAAACTTGCCTTCGGCTCGTTTCATAAACCCACACTCGTGTTTAATACCCTTCATTATGTACAGTCACATAAACTACTAAAAATGCCTAATTTTCTGATAAAACTACTCACTCATTATTCTCATACGGAGAATAATTTGACATTACAGCAGACGCCGGGAAATAAGGACTTGCCGGGTGAGTAGGTATAGACCGACCGTAGGGAGGCCGGATAGTGATACGAAGCGTGCGTGTCTAGGAACAAATCGTAGACGTTTTTCTTGTGATATTGATGTTGTGACAGATGCGTGCTTGGGTTTACCAGTGACAGGCCGTGGCTTACCAGAATTGGCTTCACTTTCAAGCGTTGACTAGGTTTCTAAGCGTATTTATTATCTTTAAATAAGTAACAAAAATAGTATCCAATCGCCTAGGAACCCAGCAACTATATTGCCTTGTTGAACTGTGGATCTGGCTATACTACGATTTCTAATTCAAGACCAAAAAATCTACCACAATGTTACCACTACAATAAAATATTAGTAAAATCCTTATTATTTTTTCGTAAGATAATTTATTAATTGATAACTTTAACTCTATGTTTTAACAAAATAATTAGATATGCTTTTTTTTTTTATTATCTTTATTAATTAGAAAGGGGTTTTGTCACACAGTGACTATGTCACCCCCGTTGAGATCACACACTTTAATATTAAACACTTTTCACTACATTAATTTAGAGTACAGTTTTAACAACAGCCTGGCCTCTTCCGATAACGGCGATGCCAGGATGCTGTTACAACTACCCACATCAAACGACATTAAATTTGACAAATCATATCGTTGAGCCTCGTTACGGAGACATTCCATCAGCACGTGTTGGACATCCTCCACTGTTCCACACGCAGGGCAATTAGGTGAATCAACTATACCCATTAAAAATTTAAATTTGTTAGACGGAATGTGTCCGGAGCGAAGCCTGATCATAGATACTACCTGTCTTCTATTAAATTTTTGTTTATCGAACCATGGGACTCGAGGAGGCTGACATTGAATCGTTTTATACTAAATACCTTTTGTAAGAGATCGCTCGTCGAAGTATTCGTTCCATGCCTGGTTACAACTTATTTTAACGTTACTGAGTATTTCACTGTGTACCGGAGAACAATAATACGGAATACCGTCTGTTATAGCACTCCTAGCCGCCCGGTCAGCCTCCTCGTTGCCCATGATACCTACATGAGAGGGTATCCACTGAATCATTACATTCCTATTCGACGCTCGAAGTTTGCAGATGGATCTCAGGATGCTGTAGGCTATCGGATGCCCTCGAACACTCGAGGGTAACCGAGCCAAATGTAAAAGGGCACTTTTCGCATCTGATAAAATAACAAACTTATCATAATTTACGGATTCTACATATGACAGTGCCTCAGCTATGGCTATAAGTTCACAGTGCATAATGGATACATCGGCCTGTATATTAAATTTTACCTGTATATTTAACTGAGCATCATAGAAAGCTGCCCCACATCTGCCCCTTTCCTTCGATCCATCTGTGAAGAGTTTATAGCATGAGCTGTACCTCTTCGTTACGAACTCACAACATACTTTATATAGGTCTGCTCTTTTTATATGTCTTTTGGCGGAGTCTACACCTTCAACGTTGACATTTATATTATTTGTTAAATTATAATTGCTAATCCAAGTTTCTAGAGAGTACATTGGTAATTTCAAGTCAGAATGAATGGGATAATCACCAAATTTGTTAAGTGTTTCTACAAGTAATGGTCTTTTCTTTCCTTGCCAATAAGTATTCTGACATGATCGATGAAGTTCCTCTAACACTTCTATTGTGATGTTATTCTGAAAAGATTTAGCTTTGAGGTAGAATTTAGCAGCCAGATATTTCCTTCTGATATACAGTGGTTGAAGACTTAGTTCACTTTCCATGACGTGGATAGGAGAGCTTCGTATGAGTCCTCCCACCACCCGCATAGCCTGATTCTGTACTTTATCCAGCTTGTATAAATGACTTTTAACACTAACATCGTACAAAAAACAGCCGTAATCAAGTCTACTTCGAAGAATGGATATATAAAGACGCCTGAGATGCGTCGGATGAACACCCCACTTAGAACCAGCCAGAACCTTAAACACATTTAAAAAATTTAAAGTTTTATCGCGAGTTTCATTTATATGTCGACCCCATTTCAAGCTTCTATCAAACCACATGCCTAAATATTTCACACTATCTACTTGTTGTATTCTTTTATTGTCTACCTGCAGTTCTGCTTTATATTTATTTATGTTTCTCGGGTGACCTCTAGTAAATACGCAGACTTTTGTTTTTCTAAATGATACCTCTAGACCTATTTCTTTGACCATGGCATTCAGTGTGTGAAGTGCATTCTGAACTACAGTGGCTGCATCGGCTACATTTTTACGACTGGCATAAAGTACAAAATCATCCGCGTATTGCGATACGAATACATCTCATGGTTGTTTACAGATATTTATAGTAGCTATATTAAATAACAAAGGGGACAAAGGATCCCCCTGTGCTAGGCCCATTCCTGTTATTCGGACTAAGGATTCTTGACCTGTCAATTCAATAGTTAATTGCCGCGAATGCAAAAATTCCCACAAATATTTACAAATTAAACTACCTACTCCAAGGTGATCCAGTGTACTCAAAAGACTGATCAAGCTGACATTATTGTATGCATTACTGATGTCCACAAAGCAACCGACCGTAGCCAGTCCGTCAGTGTACCCAGCCTGAATTCGCGAAACCAGTCGTGTTAAATTATCCATGCAAGACCGAGACCTTCTAAATCCCACTGTTTCGTCTGAAAAATAGTTTCCTTTCTCCATATACCATTCTAGTCTACGAGTGATGATTGTGTTATTATTACATAAATACGAGAGGAGATAATAAAAACTTAAACATCGGAGATTTTTGGTACAATATCTGGGTATTGTACTTGTAACACGGGAGGTATTCAAAACATTTGGTGCAATAATTTACAAGCTCAGATGTCATTTAAATTTTGACAACTTTGACAGTGACGTATCTGTCGTAGTTTTTTTGGTCTTGAATTAGAAAACCGAGTTTAGTTTGTATCGAAATTTTGAATAATTTCGAAAAACTGAATTGACAAAAAAAATTATCAAACATACTCACAAAATTTCATGAGAATCGTTTGAGAAATGCGTCCCCTAAGCGAGAACAACCGGAAAGCGTCTGGACATACAAAGTTCCAAACATAAATCTGAATGTACGAAAGAATTTTGGGCCAAGCTGAATCAGAGATTAGACGAGACGCTCGGTCAACAAATTTAATATTTCTACTTGCCCTTGCCGGAATTAGAACCTAGAACCACAAGCTTCATACAAGAAAATTCAAATGAATCGTCGTCTGAAATATTATTCCGATAAACAGTCAGTGATACTCATCCTCATCTCCATACTCATCCTCATCTCCATTCTCATCCTCACGCCCGTGCCCCCGCTAGTTTCGTATTGTCCTCATCTCAATATTGAGATTAAAAGTGACGCTTCGCTTGCTGCGAATTATCAGGTGTACTGGCGGCAGAAAAACGGGGAGAAATGTCGACTGCGTTGACACCGCTACCGACTACAAAAAAGGTATACCTATAATGTAGTTTTTAATAAAAGTAGTGTTTGGTAGAATCGTCATACAAATTTTCATTTCAAAAATCAAATACCTACATTGAAATCAATCTCAGTATGTACTTTTATTTATAACACAACGCAACAGATTATCAAAGAAAAATTGAAATGCGTAACCTGGTGGAAGAGACCGGGAATCGAACCCGGCACCTCTGTATTGCTGGTCCAGCGCGTTAACCTTTCCGCCATCCCAACGCCCAAGCAACCTTCCGAATTTTTCCTTATGCTTTGTCTGTCGATCTTTGTATTGTTTATTTGAAAGGCTTTACAGCTTAGCGACCTCTGAAGCCTTTCAAAATTTGTAAAACTCAAAGCAAAGAACATACCTACTCAAGAAATATTTTGAAAGGGTATTCCATGGCATTTGATGAACATTTCGTTATTTGGCCCTTAAAACTCTCTTTGACTGAGCAGCAAACTTTAGAGAATAAGATACAAAGGTCCAATGTTGCTAGTTTACCACTAATTGTAATTTTATTTTATCAAAAATGGAAAAAGACGGAGTCTTTTCTTCCAATTAACGAACGATCTCTTTTGAGCAATCATCTCCCTTGTTTTGCTTGTTTGATCTGACGTCAGAAGTGGGATCCATTATGTATTTACCTCTTATTATTTTTAAATACGTTTCTTTCCAAAATTCAACATTGTTTCCGAAGGTGGAAGATCAGTGTGGTTTAAATAATGTAAATATCTTTCCTCTACGCTAATCATGATATAATAATATAATTTATATATATCTATCATTACAGTTATTTTTTTAATTGGGATCAGGGATGGAAATAGTCCGTCTATTTTCTCAAGGTTTTCTCAGAGAAACACTATCAACAATTAATGTAATAAATCCGCTCATTATGCAATTAGCAATTGAAATGAATCTTATCTAAATGTAAAAATCACACAATCTTACAAACGATAAAACGTCCGGCGGGTCTATGATGGTCTATCATGTGACAAATAAGTGACAATGCATCTGTCAGGTAGCAAAAAATCATATATATTGTGATAATTTTCTCTATATCAAATATTATAATATCACAGCTAATTATCCACCTGGGGCAGGCCGTCTATTTCCCCCACGCTCCCCGGCCGCTGCAGGCGACGTCTCGCCTGACACGAACACCTTTTTGTGTGAAGACTCCACACAGATTCAGTACACTGGAAGAACTGTTCGGAAAATTAAAAATGGTGAAATCGGGAGAGTATAAAATCATCAAGCATGTCAGTCGAAAGACGTCCAACACTTGAAGTCTTCTTCCAAGTTTCTCCACAATGACCGGTCATGCGCTCTCATCAGCGGCTTCCCGAAATCCAAACCAGATCGTTGATCTACCATATTGGGGACTTTCTACGCTGCGTCTACCAGTACAATACAATACAAGTACTCTTTATTGCACACCTCAAAAAATATACAGGAGAAATACAATGCAAGACATTACAATTAGAGGTAAACAACAGGCGGTCTTATCGCTAAAGATCGATCTCTTCCAGGCAACCTTTGGGTAGTGGAGAACTTGAAAAAATAAGATTTTGATATTAGGCGGTGCAAAAATCGGAAAATAATAATATATACATAAAAACAAATAAATACATAAATATAATAAACAATAAATACATAAATACATACATACATTCAGCCAACAGATAATAAAATTCGAATTATGAAAGGCCCAGGCAAAAGGTAAAAGGTAGGTAGGTAGGTGAAAGGTAAAGGCAGCCGTTACTCAAGGACTTCACTGCCCGAACGGTAGGTTGTAAGCTAAGTGCCTACCTCGGCTACCTCTTAAGTTAGGTGATGTTCAGTGCTCCAGTTACTTTAGTTTTCCTGAGGCAGGGAAACTCTTAACTGATTTATAGATTCACCATCATCATAAATTGAAAAGTCGAACTCTTTATCGCTGTAGCTGATAACGTATGTAGCTGTCTCCATCTAACGCTATCTATGACCACCTCTTTGATTTTCCTGTACGACATGACGTGTACCTCCGTTTTGAATTATTTCATGTATTATTTGAATTATTTGACGACGCGTTTGGCTCGGTTTGTAGACACCTGCCTACTGAGCCAGCTGTCCCGGGTACGAATCCCGGCCAGGGCAAATATTTGTGTGATGAACTCGAATATTTGTGCTTGGGTCATGGTTGTGCTATGTATTTAAGTATATATTTATTATTTATCTATATAAGTACGTATATCGTCGTCTAGTACCCATAACACAAGCCTTCTTGAGCTTAATTTGGGACTAGATTGATTTGTGTGAGGTTGTCCAATATTTATTTATTTATTTATTTATATTTTTGTAGCTAATTCTTGGTCTTCCTCTTCCTCACTTTCCTTCAAAATGCATAGATTCATACTCTCTAATAATAGTACAATACTGCAGATGAAAGAAGGGCTTGTCGGCTGAGTAGGTATAGACGGATGGTGATACGAAGCCAGCAAGATTCACGGCTAGGCATGTACGATTATAGTGCTTTTCTCAAACATATGCAATGAAATAAGAAAATACAGCACTTAAAAATAAATATAGTTCAGCTTTTTAGCCATGAACACAGGCGCCATGTAAAAAAATTGCTTCCCGGCTTAGGCGTTCAATTTTGTATGAAATTCCTTTACAGTTCTCTCGAGTTGTTCCGCCCGAAACGTGATACTTCGAAGCTTGTTATAACGCACGTTATGACGATATTTCATTACGCGTTTGAGAATTCTCTTCCAGTATCGTTAGCGCCGCGTCTCGTAGTAGGTATTCTGGTTGCAAGAATACCTTTTTCTCTGCTACGAGATCTGAATACCAACCCACGTTAATTCTGCCAGCCTTACATTAAATTACATCTCTTTGTTAAATAAAAGGATAAAAAGAAAATTATATGTCAGGCATACTAATCGTGTGGTTTAGGTTAATTTATTATATATTTATTTAAACTTTATCGCATAGAAAATGGGTACAAATGGCGGACTTAATGACATAAGGCATTCTCTACTAGTCAACCATTAGGCGAAACAAAAACATTTTATGGTGCAGGGCCTGTCTACTATCAACATTATACCAAAAGATAAACTTATTACATTTCAATGAATTATGATGCGGTTTTTTTAATAGGTAGAGAGATTTAAGAGGAAGGTTTATATGTATAATACATCCATAATTTATTATCATTGCAACCGTGTGAAGCCCGGGCGGTTCGCTACTACTTAGATAAACATTACTTTTTGTACCCAGTGCGAAGCATCATACCGACAATCAGTCTAGGAGCTTACTTACTATAGTGAGATGCTTGCGTAACATGTGTTTGAAGGTTTGTTTTGTTAGTGCTTGCCTGATAGAAAGTGGTAAGGTGAATAAACAGCGTTTGTAAGGCGTTTTTTTTGTCATTCCCATTTCTGCAAATATTGTTAAAACAGATGATTGTTGGAAGTCGATTTTTTATGTATCCCGAGTCACTCCCGAGTGCGATCCTAGTTAGATCATAAATTAAAACGGCTGGCTCTTCCGTTGTGGTAATGATCGTGAAAAAGGAATGACGCTAGAACTTCGCGGTTAGAACGCTCGGAGAATCACAAAGCCGTATTGCCGTACTGCGTAAATTTTAATAATTTTCAGAGATTAGTATACAATAGTTTCAGTAGCAATAGAGTTGCTCAATCGCCCTGAAGTGAACAAGCCAGTGGGAATCAGGTTCTGCGAACGCCACGCCACTGTATCTCATTCATTTCATTTTCATAACAGTTCCTTGAATCTGTGAAAACACCAAACTTCTAATGTACGATTCACATTGACCGGGCCGGACCGTGGTTTTTGGTGCACGGATGATTTAACACTAGGCCGAGGGTAGGTCAAATCATACGTGCATCAAAAACCCCGGCCTATGATTTCGACAAATTTAAATGAAAACGTTTAAAAGTCATTGATATAAATTAGATCTTTGTATGGACCATTGTTAGGTGGTCTGGTCGGACAATATTTGGATAGTTTTACGGTACGAAAAATTTTGTTGTAATATCGCAATGTTCTGTTGAATCGTGCTGCAAGTCTATGCCTGTAACACGCAACCGTTGGTTAACGAGCTTTAATGAGGTAATCAAGCGAGATCTGTTGGGATTTGGTCTGAGACCAGTTTGTCTTAGACTGCCGACTGTGCGAGACAAGCATAATTACCGAAGTAGCATAGAAGTTGCTTAAGCGCTAATACAGCCTTTCATTATCATCATCATCATCAGCATATTCTTGTTCACTGCTGGACATTATAGGCCTCTCATTGTGAACGATCCTCGGCTACTCTCATCCAGCTCTTGCCAGCCACCCTGCAAAGATCATCGCTCCACCTAGTCTGAGGGCGTCCCACACTACGCTTGCCGATCCGCGGTCTCCACGCGGTGAGTGTCGACGTCTTGGCACCGTATGTCATTCATCATACAGCCTTTATCCAGATTAAATTAGTTGTGTAAGGGTTGTATAACTACAACAACAACAACACTTATGCAGCTTGGGTGTTGCTTAGGTAGTAGGCATCGAACCTCTGATAGCATGGTACCTAAGAGGTATCCTATCTCGGCTCAGAAGCATTGTTTCCCATCTGTAACGTTTCGCCAAATTTTCATTTGTCCGAAAGTAGTTTTTCCTGAAACCCGTAACATTTTCAGAATTATATAAACATCGTTTTAAAGAACTCATTAGGTTAGGTTTGTTTTATAATGGAAAAATGAAAATTTGGCGAAACGTTATAGATGGGAAACAAAAATTAGTGTTTCAGATAGGTATAGTCTGGCTAATGAAATATTACTCAAAGTTTTGACGGGAAATTTAAAAGTTTTGATACTAGAACACATATTTTTGATTTTCTATGCATACCTACGTAAGGTACCTAAGGAATGAAGGTAAGTATATGTTGAATAGTCAGCTTACATAATTCCTACCACTATGTACAGTACAGTCAACGACAAACACATAATTATGTTTACACTTTAAACCTAACTCCATACCCACGGTTTATATCTAACCATATACATAGCGAAAAATTTAATGTAGTGTAAATAGAGTCAGACCAGATGGTCAGACTCTAAGACCTAGCTCGATAATACCATAATATTAATCCATCTCCAAAAAAAATACCTAAACTATGCCAAAATTCAAACCGATCGGTTCGGAATGTTCGAACTAGTACATAAAGTATCAAAATTATTTATGGAGGACCCACCTACTAAATTGTTTAAATCATAGACAATTGGTGATACCACAAGGAAATATCTGTCAACATTTTTTGGGTAGCCAGACTCTAACCATGGTAAGGCTTTTTTAGACAGCTATGGAGCCGATATTAACACTAAAACACAGTTTAGACTCATAATCATACTCAATAGTGAATTTAATTTGCAATTTTAATTTTATAGTCAAGGACAAAGTCAGAAGAATATACAAAGAGCCCATTTTGTGTAGGAATTATACAGCTGTTCTTATACAGTTGTAATAAGCTGAATAAGGGCTGTTATTAAGCTATTGCGTAACTAGATTCTACACGTACGAAGTCTAGTAACAAGTTATTTACCTAGCAATGTAACTACCACTGATGCGTACTTGCAGTGTAAGCCTGTACCTAAGTTGTTTAAAGTTACTCTTATTGCACAAAGGAACACTTTGATGTGTCGTCGGTAGAGTGTTATCGGCAGTGGATACAAAGTGCTACTTTTAACCGAGTTAAAAAAGGAGGTTCTCAAAGCGACTTTCTATTTTTTAACCGACTTCAAAAAAGGAGGAGGTTCTCAATTCGAACTAAAGTTTTTTTTTTTTTTGTATGTATGTTACTCGATATCTCCGAGATCCGTGAACCGATTTTCAATTTTTTTTTAATCGAAAGGGTATAACTCCGAGTTGGTCCCGTTGGCACTAAGTCGGGATCTGATGATGGAATCTTGGAGAAATCGAGGGAACTCTTCAAATGTTATAGGGACATGTACGGCGCTTTCGGTAATTTATTGATTATAGGATTTGGTGTAAGGAAACTGATGATGTACACCACAGATGGCCACTAGAACTTTTATACGAATCACTAAAAAGCAAAAAAAAAAAAAATTTTAACAAAAAAAAGAACCGACTTCAGTAAAACTAAAAAGCCAAAAATAACCTTTTCAAGTACAGATTACATTTGACTCACCCTTCGAAGTCGGTGCCAAACCTCGCGTAAACTATAAATATAAGAACTGAGTGGTTTGGGATCGACTTCGAAGGGTGAGTCAAATGTAATCTGTACTTGAACGGGTTATTTTTGGCTTTTTAGTTTTACTGAAGTCGGTTCTTTTTTTTGTTGAATTTTTTTTTTTATTATGTAACTATTGTGTACTCTACTCCCAAGTTTATTGTTCTATGTTTACTTATATAATATTTAACACCAGTTGCGCCGCGCGGTGCTACCCGCTCATCCCACGGGAACCTACGTTTTTTTTCGGGGTAAAAAGTAGCCTATGTGTTAATCCAGGGTATCAGATACCTTCATACCAAAATTTTACAAAATTGGCCCAGCCGTTTGAGCTTGAAGAAGTAACAAACATACATAAACACATTCACAAACTTTCGCCAGTGTGATGGGATGACCACCACATTAGGATACTTAAGTTTTGTAAATTAACATGCATTTATATTTACAGAAACATTATAATTTAAGATGAATATGAATATGATAAACTAAACTTTTAACCTAATTTAATAAAGGAGAATTTCAGTTTGTCGTTATTTTTTTTAATCGACAGAGGTTACAACTAAGCGCCAGAAGTAACTACTGGCAATAAACTACGCCTTACACGAAAGGCATCAAAGTGCATACCGTGAAATCGGATTTGTCTTAGAACTTCTCCATCGCTGGCGGTGACTTATCCAGCAACTTGTGTGTGGAGCAGTCGACCGACCAATCACCGATTAAGTGAGGGAACAAAACTGGTAGCGAAAATACCGGTAATTACCGGTATTACCGTATTTGACTACTATAGTGAAAATAAACTGTAATATTGAAACCACTAAACACGTTCCAAAATACACCGGACCCGATGAACTACCACTAACTTAGACATCATACTATTTTTAATTAGGCAAAAACTAAAAAGAAGACGTATTTTGTCTACCGATTATTATGACGTCACAAGCCAGTATCGTCATATAAACTTCATACTATAAAATCGTTTTTGACATTTCATAAAGCGTAACTGACTTGATCTGTCTTCGAATACCGTATCTGGCAATGTACCTACAACATAATGTACGTACAAACTCTTTGACCATTATTTTCTCTTTATCTTCGTGAACGAGAATTGTTTGCTCTATTTAACCTTAACGAGTCTTGAACTATCGACCTTCGTTTTTCTGTCAAATTAATAGTTTAGTCATACCATTTTCATTGGAAACGTCGTTAGTGGTCGAAGTCGAAAAAAAAAGCTAGTCTTCAACACACTAATATTACAAAGGCGAAAGTTTGTGAGTGTGTTTGTGTGTAGGTTATTACTACTTCACGTTCAAACGGCTGGCCCAATTTTGATAAATTTCGGTATGAAGCTAGCTCACGCCCTGTATTAACACATAGGCTACTTTTTATCCCGCAAAAATGTAGTGTTCCCGTGGAATGAGCGGGAAAAACCGCACGGTGCAGATAGCATAAGATAAAGCCAAAAACAAAAGGGGCAACTCTCCAAAATAACCGGTACCTACCGTAATTAAAGCTTTCCGGTAACGCAAATCACTTAACTTTTCCCATCCCTAGCTTACCTAGGCAAGCTAGCTAGATTTAGTACATATTTGATTGTGGACGGGATGTTTTAGCTAAGTTACAAATTAAGCGAGGAAAGTTTGGACTTACCGCCTGGATTTCTCCCAGTGAGCGTACGATGTCGGAGCTGTACTCCTTGAATTTCAAAGCGTGAATTGGTAAACAATATTTAGTTGCTGAAATAGCTTGTTTAGCTTGTGAAATTAATGTACCTGGATGCTAATTCGACGGAACTTGTGGTTTCTAGAGTTAGGACTTTTGGTAGCATTCGGTTCTAAAAAACAACGAAGGTGCAATAATACTTTATTTTAAAGAAAAATCAAAGAACGATATGACGATATATTCATTTGATATCATGATTTATGTTAATACAGTGTTGCTGAACTCACTTTATTGGTCGGTGAATTTATTAGTCGTTTGCCTTTGGGACAGGTTCTTGAGTGGCGACCGCGGACCGGAAGACGCAGCATGTGAAGGCCCCTAACAAGATGAGCCGACGATCTGGCTAGGATCGCGGGCTGAAATTATGCTGATTCTAGCCATTTTGACAGCACTGCTAACTCCTCTTGTGTAACGGAGTCGGATGAATCACAATCACGACGTCATCTGATCACCCGAACGTCCAAACGTGTGTGACTGACACACTCATACATTTTTAAATACATTTGTCACGAGTCACGGCCGTGTCCAGTAACTAGTTTAGCCGCAAACCAGCCGTGACCACAAAGGCTGGATAAACAATAGATCACAAACAAACAGTACGACAAATTAAAACATTGATACAAAGCTCAAAGAAAAATTTAAATGCGTAACCTGGTGGAAGAGATCGGGGATCGAACCCGGTACCTCTGGATTGCCGGTCCAGCGCGTTAACCACTTCGCTACCGTTACGCCAAGCAACCTTTCGAATTTTTCCTTTTGCTTTGTGTGTCGATCTTTAAATTTTTCTTTGAGCATTGATACTCGTATTTGTATCAATGGTTTAATATAAGAAAAAACCCCCGACATGACAACCAATAAAAAGAAAGAGATATAATCTACGAAATGTGCCTATACAATGAACAGTAGAAAAAGAATCCAAGCTTCGTTGCGTTCGGGGGACCGCTAAGTACCTAAATGAAATGAAATATATTTTTCGACGCAGAATTGCATGTATGCATTTGGGCTTCCCACTTTACAATTTTCAGTACATTGCATTTCATTTACTTAGCGGTCCCCCGACGCAACGAAGCTTGGATTCTTTTTCTACTGTTCATTGTATAGGCACATTTCGTAGATTTTATCTCTTTCTTTTTATTGGTTGTCATGTCGGGGGTTTTTTAAATTTTTAATTTTATTTTTATTTCATATTTTTTAAACAAACAGAAGTTTCGTCCCGGAATTTTCTTCTGTTGAGACTATTTTTGTTTTACACCGTTTAAGGTCCAGGGTTTCCAATCTTTCGTCGAGCTTGATCCTCCGTCTTCTCTAAGTTTGAAGTTAGGATATATTTTGGTTTCAATAGCCTTAAGCAACATTCTGGGAAAAAAACGTTAAAGTCAGACTAGTTAATGCTTATAATGGCAAAATGGCGAAGTTATTAGCCAAGACAATCAAAATATGAAAATTGTTTTTAAAAAAAATGGTTGCCTGTAAAGTCGGTTTTACGGGCGAAGGAAGATTTTACGTGACAACGTCTTATTCTCGGTAGAATATTTATTGATATGAATATTATTAAATTGCACAATAGGAACAAGGAATTGAATGAAAATAAGAATTGCACAAATTTTAACTATAGAAATATATTTTGTTTACTAAAACATTGTACTTCCCCCTTCCCCCTTCCCCCTTCCCTCTTCCCTCTTCCCTCTTCCCTCTTCCCTCTTCCCTCTTCCCTCTTCCCTCTTCCCTCTTCCCTCTTCCCTCTTCCCTCTTCCCTCTTCCCTCTTCCCTCTTCCCTCTTCCCTCTTCCCTCTTCCCTCTTCCCTCTTCCCTCTTCCCTCTTCCCTCTTCCCTCTTCCCTCTTCCCTCTTCCCTCTTCCCTCTTCCCTCTTCCCTCTTCCCTCTTCCCTCTTCCCTCTTCCCTCTTCCCTCTTCCCTCTTCCCTCTTCCCTCTTCCCTCTTCCCTCTTCCCTCTTCCCTCTTCCCTCTTCCCTCTTCCCTCTTCCCTCTTCCCTCTTCCCTCTTCCCTCTTCCCTCTTCCCTCTTCCCTCTTCCCTCTTCCCTCTTCCCTCTTCCCTCTTCCCTCTTCCCTCTTCCCTCTTCCCTCTTCCCTCTTCCCTCTTCCCTCTTCCCTCTTCCCTCTTCCCTCTTCCCTCTTCCCTCTTCCCTCTTCCCTCTTCCCTCTTCCCTCTTCCCTCTTCCCTCTTCCCTCTTCCCTCTTCCCTCTTCCCTCTTCCCTCTTCCCTCTTCCCTCTTCCCTCTTCCCTCTTCCCTCTTCCCTCTTCCGCCAAAAAAGAAAAAATTATGTCCGCCATCTTGGATTTCAAAATCGAAGTCATTTTCGTAATCGGAACCCCGAGGAAACTTGGAGATGACACCCATATCGATTTTTAAGAAAAAATAATGTCCGCCATCTTGGATTTCAAAATGGATGTAATTTTCGTAATCGGAACCCCGAGGAACCTTGGAGATGACACCCATATCGATTTTTAAGAAAAAATTATGTCCGCCATCTTTGATTTCAAAATGGATGTCATTTTCGTAATCGTAACCCCGAGGAACCTTGGAGATGACACCCATATCGATTTTTAAGAAAAAATAATGTCCGCCATCTTGGATTTCAAAATGGATGTCATTTTCGTAATCGGAACCCTGAGGAAACTTGGAGATGACACCCATATCGATTTTTAAGAAAAAATAATGTCCACCATCTTGGATTTCAAAATGGATGTCATTTTCGTAATCGGAACCCCGAGGAACCTCGGAGATGACACCCATATCGATTTTTAAGAAAAAATAATGTCCGCCATCTTGGATTTCAAAATGGATGTCATTTTCGTAATCGGAACCCCGAGGAACCTTGGAGATGACACCCATATCGATTTTTAAGAAAAAATAATGTCCGCCATCTTGGATTTCAAAATGGATGTCATTTTCGTAATCGGAACCCTGAGGAAACTTGGAGATGACACCCCTATCGATTTTTAAGAAAAAATAATGTCCACCATCTTGGATTTCAAAATGGATGTCATTTTCGTAATCGGAACCCCGAGGAACCTCGGAGATGACACCCATATCGATTTTTAAGAAAAAATAATGTCCGCCATCTTGGATTTCAAAATGGATGTCATTTTCGTTATCGTAACCCCGAGGAACCTTGGAGATGACACCCATATCGATTTTTAAGAAAAAATTATGTCCGTCTCTTCTTCCCTCTTCCCTCTTCCCTCTTCCCTCTTCCCTCTTCCCTCTTCCCTCTTCCCTCTTCCCTCTTCCCTCTTCCCTCTTCCCTCTTCCCTCTTCCCTCTTCCCTCTTCCCTCTTCCCTCTTCCCTCTTCCCTCTTCCCTCTTCCCTCTTCCCTCTTCCCTCTTCCCTCTTCCCTCTTCCCTCTTCCCTCTTCCCTCTTCCCTCTTCCCTCTTCCCTCTTCCCTCTTCCCTCTTCCCTCTTCCCTCTTCCCTCTTCCCTCTTCCCTCTTCCCTCTTCCCTATTCCCTCTTCCCTCTTCCCTCTTCCCTCTTCCCTCTTCCCTCTTCCCTCTTCCCTCTTCCCTCTTCCCTCTTCCCTCTTCCCTCTTCCCTCTTCCCTCTTCCCTCTTCCCTCTTCCCTCTTCCCTCTTCCCTCTTCCCTCTTCCCTCTTCCCTCTTCCGCCCTCTTCCCTCTTGTTACAGTAATGCTCGATGAATGAAAATAAGAATTGCACAAATTTTAACTATAGAAATATATTTTGTCTCTCTCACTCATCAACCGTGAGCGGGCGTTACATTTTTTCATGAGTGACTCCGAGCGCAACCTAAATTAAGACGTTGTCACGTCAAAATGTATTCAACCACTATGTCTCTGAGCTAAGCTGTGGACAGACTGACACAAACTACAAAATCCTAAAAAGCTGTTATTCACTTAGGCAAGAGTACTTTTGCTAAAGCTTACGTGTCATTTAGTCGCTTTAAAATCTTGCAGGGTGTTGCTTTTTGTGACCTCAATCAAAGGAACCTGTTCAATAGTCCTAATAACAATTCAGCTTTAGCAGAATTCCGAAAGTTAAAAACAGTGACCCAGTACTGTGACAGAAATTATAATGAGTTTTTTTGTCAAAAAAGTTTTATTGAGACTCGGTTTTGTTATTGACTGTACTTTCTTACACAAAATGTTAATTGCTCATCAAGAACAATCAGACGAGCCCAAACAACATGGGTTTATCTTGTGCTGTTTAGGAGTTCCTACGGCCATCTTCAGCTCCAAGGTACCAAATTATTGTACTGTCAAAAAATTATTAATCTGTTGATTACGCTAATAAAACTTAACATTTAACCAACATTAGAAATTCTTGGCTTAGATCCTTTCACAACTAGCTGGTCATCATGAGACCTTCATTTATCGAGTGATATAGAAAATGCTAATAATACTTAACATTGAACCAAAACTTTGGAATCCTTGGCTTCAATATTGGCTGAAATCCATTAACAACTACCTGGTCATCATGAGACCTTCATTTAGTAAGTCATATAGAAAATGCTAATAATACTTAACGTTTAACCAAAATTTGGAATCCTTGGCTTCAATATTAGCTAAAATCCATTAACAACTAGCTGGTCATCATGAGACCTTCATTTATTCAGTGATATAGAAAATGCTAATAAAACTTATTATTTATCCAAAATTTGGAATTCTTGGCTTCAATATTGGCTGAGATCCATTAACGACTTGCTGGTCATCATGAGACCTTCATTTATTGAGTGATATAGAAAATGGTAATACAACTTAACATTTAACCAAAATTAGGAATCCTTAGCATCAATATTGGCTGAGATCCATTAACAACTACCTGGTCATCATGAGACCCTCAATTAGTGAGTCATATAGAAAATTCTAATAAAACTTAACATTTAGCCAATATTTCGAATTATTGACTTCATTATTGGCTGAGATCTCGTCACTTGTTCCAATTAAAGCTGAATATCTTGGAAACTACTGGTCCTATTTCCACCAAACATAGCTAAGAACCATCTCGACGGAAAAGTCTTTCGATTAAAAAAAACCGCACTTAAATTGGTCCATCCGCTTGGGCGCTACGATGCCACAGACAGATACACAGATACACAGTTACACAGATACACAGATACACAGATACTCAGATACACAGATACACAGATACACATGTTAAACTTATAACACCCCTCTTTTTTCGTCGGGGGTTAAAAATTGTGGTGTATACCCACATAAAAAAAAATGAGACATTACATGTTTCATAAATTTATAGTACGACAATATGCTTAGAGAATGCAAAATTCTAAAAGAAACCTTTATTCCGAGCACGGAGGTCTTCAATTTGATTGTTATTAAAATATAGGCATTTCAACGATGTATCAGCCAAATTCCTACAGATAAAAATGAATCGTTACTGCTCCTGGTCACGGCATCACGCGTAAACAGCTGGACCGATTTCGCTATATATTTTTTAGTCGTGTTTGTTATTGTCAAGAAAAAAATTCTTTACGATTTTATTAATATACCAATTTGAATTCAGTATTCATAGTTAAGAAGACAGGACAATAACGTATGTCGGGTTAGCTAGTTACTGATATATTTCGACGTTTTGTTATTGCATCTGCATTCAGTTAAGTGACATTAATAAACTATCATTTAAAGATAAGGTAGAACACATCGCTAGGGAAGACATAAGTGGTAATATTTCGAGTAAATGCCATTAGACATGTAGAATCTGTTAAAGTAATAATCGAATCTAATGTAAATCTAATGTTATATTGATATTTATTTATTTAAAGTCAAACTCGTCGTCGTCCGTCCATCTCCTATGTACCCATATCCAAACATGTTTGAAAAACAAACTTGTACATTTTTAAATCCATTTATCACGACCGTGTCCAGTAACTAGTTTAGCCGCAAACCAGCCGTGTTCACAAAGGCTGGAAAACAATGGGTTATGAACAAACAGTACGGCATATTCATTACTTGGAGACATTGCTCAAATTAAACCCCAAGCGTCATTGTTGTAACATGGGCGTATAAATGTTTTTGTTTATCCTTATGTCAAGATGTCTATCTGTTATCCTCTACATGTCTCATTTCTCAATCTATTCTCTTGAAACTTTGTGAACAAGTGAGATAATGGTAGTATTTTAATTTATTTCAAAAAAGGAAAAACTAAAAAACAGTAAAGAAAAAGCTTAAATACTACTAACAACTATGTACAAAAAATAAACTAAAACAAATTCAAAAAATTACTCCCCTGCGGCATGGTACCGAAAATGCTGGCAGCATTTCCTCGCTGAACAGCTATGCTGATACGTTGAGCGAGGAAGCCTTGGTCCCCAGTGGTCTCTGCAAGCCTTTTGGATAAATCTTTGTAAAGCTTGCGGGCACTGGGACCCCATGGACCTAGGGACCCCAAACGGTACAAAATTGTATTCGGGGCCGAGACCCCTATATTTGGTGCTTTTCAGTTTCTCGGCCGCTTCAGCAGCTGCACCCGCTCTGTCAGATGTTCCGTGAAGGTGGGACAGCGCCAGTGTGTCTACACAAGTGGCATCCCACACAAGCACACGTCCCAGCCTCCACGGAACTAGGGACATCCCATCCGGTCTCTTGCCATCGTCCCTGGCGATACCCGATGGCTCCAGTAACGCCGGCACGTTGACGGTGGCAAGAGAGCGGCGGATGATGTCGTTCAGAGTGGCATGTCTCGAGAAGCGGCCTGCACTTTTCTGGCAAGAGAGGCCATGGTGTCCCAGTGTATCGACCGCGCTGCCGCAGGAACATCTATGAGGCGCACAGATTGGCACTACGAGTCGCAGGCAGGTGGATATGCGGAGGGTTTCGGGCTCTAGGAACGCATCAGCATTGGCAGAGGGGAATGCGTGCAGCCAGTAGCCCGCTTCTTTCGTGCCCGCTGCCAAAATTCTGGCACGTTCAGAGCCCGTACTGCGACTTAGGAGGGAGTCATACGTTAATTTTGAAAGGTTGTCGTCCCAGGACCTTTGTGATTTTAAATTTTCTGGGAAGTCCTCGCCCGGGCAGGCAATGGACCAAGCTCTTTTGGCCTCCGTTAAGCCCGCAGTCTCATAGTTTAAGGCAGAGTAGGCCCTCAGAATTTTGCCTATGAGAACTGCCGAGCTGTGGGCAGAGGACAGAAAAGCTGGTGGGGAAATGGAGGAAATTTTGCGGATCCCTATCCCACCAAAGCGAATGGGAAGGGATGCTTCGGTCCAGGATTCTTCACT
Organism: Apotomis betuletana; assembly: GCA_932273695.1. Lineage (NCBI taxonomy): Eukaryota > Metazoa > Arthropoda > Insecta > Lepidoptera > Tortricidae > Apotomis > Apotomis betuletana. Next base: position 2,248,610 of record OW026321.1, on the reverse strand, counting down.
GAGCTGAATATTTAAAATAGATTCCAGGTTAGCTTTGATTAAGTCATCTAATTGGGTTAGTAAAATTTGGAAATTAGTGAATGGGCAGCAGTGAAGTACATACGTGAATTTTGGGACAAAAAGGCAGAATTTAAGGAGAGTAATTGCAAAATGAGGACTAATTTCGAGATAATTATAATTATTGTCGATTCAGTTTTCGGAATCCAAAATGGCGGAGACAAAGGGATCAAAAACGTAAACAAGCATAAGAAGAAGCATGTGGAGGCATAAATTTATGTTTCAGACATTTCGAAAACTGATCAAATGCTCGATCAATCTAGCGAGGTTTTTCTTTCTCTTAACTAGCGACATCTGTCCAAAGTATATCTTCGATAAACGCCTTATATTACGGATATTTGACTACAGCAGTGATAACATCTCTCAAATAGCTTGGGCAATGATGATTGAGGAAATTCCAATCGGTCTTATTGAGATACAGTACGCTTACCATGAGTTTACAGTGACCGTACACGCCTGCGACTTCGTAAATGGTTTGTATGGAGAATTGTAGTTCTACAAAGTAGCCGCTGGGGGGCGTTGTACTATTCTCCATACAAATCGTTTACGGTCTCGTTAACTCATGGTGAGGGTACTGCTTCAGTTAGGTTTACTGTGACAGGCCTAAGTTCGTTGTTCCGCGTCATAGTCCTGTATATTCCACATGTTCAGGTTCAGACAGATGTTGCGTTGTTTTTGGAACTAGTATGAATAATAAGGTAAACGTCCCTGTGCTCGACACTGTCCCAATAGTTACTATCTTGAATGTTATGTCATTAGCAATAGAGGTGACAGTAAGGTTTCAACAACTATTAGGCATTAGCCTGTCGAGCACAGTGACAGTAAAGTATAAAGATTGATACAGGAATCAAAAAGAAATCTCGAATGCCAGATAGATGTATTTTTGATATAACAAGTTATTAAAATGCCGTTCGGCGTTCAGAGTTGTCGTCCCATTGGTAAAATTTAACATACATAAGTTACATTTACGGACAGTGTGAAAAAGACCCTAATTTTAATATCAAGAACAGGTCTAAGCGCCTAAGTATGGAACACAGACTTCACTCGAGTTTGTATGACAATTGCCTAATTTATAAAAATGTGGGTGGTCGTATTCAACGTTATCTCTGATTTGTTCTATATTAATCCTATCTAGTGGCTCTGGAAGCTGATGTAGACCTCGCGATAAGGTAAACAAAACAATTTATATTAAAATTATCATACCTGCTCACAACATTTCACAGGAATCCGCTGGGACCCGCAGGCGAGGACAGCAAATCCAAATAAACGAACATACGAAGGAACTTTTCCCAAAGCTGACAGAAATAGAGGCACTTAGCTCGCTCCTTTCGCTCGATCAAAAAGTTAACTTTAGAAAAGGAATGCTTTCGATGAAATGAAAAATGAAATGTAATGAAACATTCAAACGTTTGCCGATAAAAGAGAACCCCTAGAAGAAGATAATTTTAGAAAACATTTGAAGATGTTAAACTCAGCTACATTATCCAGAACAACTGTAAATTTTCATACCATAATCATAACACGTCCATATCTACTCTTATTTGAATAACAAAGTTTTCACTTGAAAATGCCTTACCGTTGTCGCAATAGAGTTTACATTGAAGTAAGTACAATGAGAGATAGATCGATTTGACAAACCACCTTTATGCGCTCTTTCAATATACTTGAAAGCTTTTACACATTCGGTCTCGTTTTCTTGATATTTTTGTTACGAATTGTGAGGTCTGCCGTTTGGGTTGTGTAATGCCACACAACTGTTTTAGTGTTATTTGCTTATGGCGTCTATTATTCTATTTTATTAGTGAGGCGCCCGGAATTTCTTTCGTGGAGGAAAGAAGTCATAGCCTTCTTTTCTTTACTGTATTGGTGAAAAGATATTCCGTTAACCATCTGTGAATTGAATACCCTAATTCTTATGCGGTATTTCAAACATAATATAAATAAAAAAATAGTTCATTGATCCTTAAAAAATTACGCAATTTATGAAAGTTTGCATTAAAAGATATAAAACATCCAGATTGAAAGCGTCGCGTTGACAACCCTATTGTAGCAGGGCTGTCACACGTCAGTCAGAGGCAATTTATTGCGAGTTTCAACAATAGATGTTTTAAACCGTTTGGCTGACACACATTTAGAGAGTTATTGACGTATGTAAAACTATGGTTTGTTAAAATTGGTATCTGTTTTTGTTTTCTATCTACGGTGATATTAGAGTCGTTTCGAGAAATAGGGCTCTTAAAATACAATTAACTACATAAATTAGATTTTAACTTATGACACCAGTTTAAAGATAAACGCAATCACACCTTTACTTTTTTTTGTCATACCAAGAACTTCATCATATATCATATATCATTCATATATATATCATCTAGTTTTAAATCTCCACACTATCGTATTAGGTTAAGACCTGTAAAGATAGCTGTATAGCTGTATGTTGTTCAACAAAGTACGAGTCTAAGTAAAGGCAATAAAAAACTCACGGGATTAAATAAGGAGGCAGAAATTTATGTTTATTAATCATATTCTTCTTTTTTATTACTTGCGTTGAAACTTTTGCCTCCGCTCATCTCAAAAAGTGGAAGAAAAGTGACCAGATCACAAACCGTCAAAGACACGTCAATTTTTAATGTTGCGCCGTTCGAGAGCAGGTTTCAATATATGTTTTTTCGAATGTTAAAGCTTAAATATGATTTGTGCAGAGGAAAAACTAAACAAAACTCGATATCTTAAAGCTCCTTATCCGTTCAAAAATGCTGATTGTTTTAGAACTTTTTCTCTATGATCAAACATGTTTCTTATCATAATATCAATGTTACTACATAGAACAGGGTCATTGCGACTTATTGGTTGTATATCCTACAGTTTGAATATTTAATTGATAATTTTTGTTTCAAAAACTACTTAAGCACTCCAAATTGATAGAATTCATGCAGAAACTCATTTTTTAAACTTATTTTCGACCACACGCAATGAAAGCATAAAATAGCTATGTTACTTTCTAGAACTCAGGGAAAAGTATTATTCACTCCAAAAAGTTCGTTGAAATTATCAATATATATTTGTCTTAATATGAAAAAAGTAATAGGGCCTCTTAATGTTGCTCCTGCAAGTTTCCACAGTTAAAATAAACATTTTATTTATTCGAATGCTGTTAAGTGATGCAAAAAAACATACCAGAATAGAATATAATTTACAAGAATAATGTTGTTAAGTGATGTAAAAAAAACATACTTACCTAAACAAAACTCGATAGGTTTGCAATCTTGTCACGAGACATCAAACGATAGACATCCAATCCTGTTAGCAAAAGATGAATATTCTACAGACTAGAGCTACAAACTTACATATGCACTTGTATAAAACTGCAACTGACTCAACCACGAGCAAACCCAGTGTTGTGTGTGTCTTGTTGTATTGATAGCAACCGCATTTGTAAGTTTGTGCGAGGTCCTTAATGACATTGGTTCGTGAAAGTTGGATTTTTTTCAGTATTCCGTCATGAACTCATGAGTAAACGTTAATGTGATCGACAACATATGAGTAGGTAATATGGAAATCTTATTTAAGACTGCGCCGAGCGTTAGCGACTGAACCATAGAGCGCGGGGAATGCATATTTAGATCGGCGCGCAGCCGCCATAGTAAAAATGTATGGTTAAAAACACTTTTTGATAAATCTGGACCTTTAATACCAAATAATAATTGAAATGTTTGTTGCGGACAAATTGTAATATACACATTCATCTTTTTTTTTGAACTGAACAGAATAGATTTCCATTGTTAAAGTATAAAAAAACACTTAACGCCTGCTTACGATTATACAATTTTCGTCCAACTTTACTTAGTTTTCTACGGTAAAATATTAATAGTCTTAAAAAATTTCCACGGAGAAGAAAGACACGTTCTTCGAAGTGCTAAATATAAAGTTTAGAAATGGATTAAACAACTAGTGTTGGCGTTGTCTAATACTTAACGGCAAGTGCCTATTTTTCACATTTCGCTCGGCGCAGTCTTAAAATAAGAAAGCCATACAACAAAATTATAGTACCTTTAAAAAAATCGTTAATTATTTGGTACACTGAATGATGTCATACCTTTATAGCAATTTGATTGACAACATTCCAAATTTTCAAATAGTGTTAAGTTTAAACTAATTTCATTACTTTATCACAGAACCCAAAACTATTATTGATATTTGACTATACGGACTAGTTTAAAAAACAGTTGAAAGCAGCGTCGTCCAAGATCTTGTGGAAAAAATGACAGTCGCAACTTACAAAAAGTACAGTGGTACAATTTCCATACTAAATCCGTCTTAGTAAGTCCGACTGTATGATTTACTGCGCTGCTGTGGCCAATTACTGGTTTGCTTATTTACTTTTAGAATGAGGAATTTTTCAAATGGATCTTTTAATCATAGTATATTGGGATATTTTCTAAAATGGTAAAATGTGGTTATATCTATTTTTTATCCTCAGATTATTTGATGAAACGTTGTGAATTGAGTAATCATGACGCGGTCGGCGCAGATGTGAGGTTGTTGGTATTTATTTATTACTAGCTATGCCCGCGGCTCCGCACGCGTTGAAATCGGTCTGTGTCACTTTTGCTTCATCACAATTTCTTGATACCTCGCAGACAGGACTTTCCGTGCTGTCCAAATCAATTGGGATCTTGAAAGTTGTGCGAGCCGTTTTGCCATCAGGCAGCAACGTAGCAGCGATTATTCAATTAAATTTGTTGATATCCGTACCGCGGCAAAATCCTACCTCAATGGCTTATCATCAGATAAACAGACCAAGATTCTAAAAACTGTTGGAACGTGTTTTATTATCGATTCTAAGTATATCCCACGCCAACTTTTTTTTAATATCTTCCATTTACCGATTTTCGGCCCTCTTCAGCTTTATTATATGTATAGACTGTCTTAAAGTGTCGTTTTAGTGAATCTGTGATATGTGAAAATTACTTGTACCTTTTTTCTAAGTAGTACGTTCAGTAGTAGCTTAGCGTAGCGCGCTGTACGGTTCTGGTTCAAGTTGGGTAATTCCTGAACAATGCAGCAAACAGTACGCGCGCCGGCCCGCACTGCCGCCATTAACCTAGTGTCGCTGGTAAATTCAGAAAACAGACAGTATTTGCAATTTTAGTCTTCTTCTTTCTCGTTCTTGCCAAGGGTTTTGCCACCGTGTTATTCCGTGTACAGTTAAAAAAACTAGAATTTTACTAGTTTTTTAACTACATGACATATCGCACTCAGATGACAAAAAAAGGGCAAACTGGTATATAACCGGTTTCTGTTTAGTTTTAAGATAAATTCAGAAAACAGACAGGATTTGCAATTTTAGTCTTCTTCTTTCTCGTTCTTGCCAAGGGTTTTGCCACCGTGTTATTCCGTGTACAGTTAAAAAAACTAGAATTTGACTAGTTTTTTAACTACATGACATATCGCACTCAGATGACAAAAAAAGGGCAAACTGGTATATTATATTATAACCGGTTTCTGTTTAGTTTTAAGATATCTGAGGAGAATTTACATGGCCCGTCACTATTGTCTCTGTTATTAACGATATTTTTGACAATCCTATTATTCAATACCTACTGAATGCAAACCTTTTACGCTACTCGGACATACTATACTAGTAAATATCAAATGGGGTGAAGTATATTCTGATAAATTTATGATATACCAGCACACCTTTCAACTGACATAATGGTGATGATAACATTTTAGTCAGTTCACAATCCTCTCTGTTCCCGAGTCTGCCTGCGGCGGCTATAAATCACGATGCAGTCGCTCATTAGAGCCGTGTCCAGCCGGATCTAATCAGGGTATCCGGGTATTAGCTAAATCGCCGGTCGTTTGCAAAAATCCTGATATACTCAGTCATACTTAGGCTGAAATATGTGAAAATATGTGTGTTAATTAATAGGCAGTTGTAGCAGGGGAATGTGGTCCCACTTTTTGTTCAGTATGTCTTCTTCTTATTCGGCGTTTTCATTCACGAAGGTCGTGTCTAGCTTGGAATACTAATGTTCTACTCGTACCATTAATACAAAGATCACAGCTTAGAGAAAAAGAAAAAAAGAGGTACCGGGTTCGATTCCCGGTCTTTTCTACCAACAAGAAAAATATTACATGAGAAATCTTAAATTAAACAATGGTAGACAATAGGTGGTCTTATTGCTAAAGAGCAATCTCTTCCAGAAAACCTTTGGGTAGCGGAGAAAACAAAATAAAACAGAAAATAGTAGGTGAGATAAGATTTTAAAATAAATCTTATACAAATATTAAAGAACGCAGGTCATATATTAAACATACATAAACGTGCATACATACAAAAAGGAAGAATGAAAAGAATATCACAGGTGACACAAGATTTAATGAGGAAAAACGACAGCATAGAATTATAAAAGGATTGCAAAATTAGCTTGTAAGATTTATAATGGCACAGTGTCGATCAACTAAAGGTACAATTTATTGTTCCACATGAAATAACTCAGGGGTAAACACTAGTTAAATCATGCAGTGAAGTTTTTAATTCAAAAGTTATACGCTGCTTAAAATGCAAACTTTAAACAAATTGAGATCAGAATACGTGTAGTGTATGTAAATTTTGTCAAAAAATACTATCCGGAGCAAAATTATGCACACTGGGACAAAACAGGCACAAACTCGCAAAAACACGCTTATATTTGAATAAATTTTAATAAAGCTACTCATATTTCACAATAAAAATTTGCAGTGTGTTATGCTGGCTTTATTATGTGTCATAAAACAAATTGCAATTTTAAACTAGGTGTTTAGAACGACTACGCTTTTCATGTTAAATTGGCAAGCGTTTGACCTTGATTTCAATTTTAGTATATCGACTGTACAGGTAATTTTCAAGTAATCCTAACTTAACAAAGTATCGTAATTCTCTGATGGATCTTCCCCCATGTTTTATCACTAGCTGGAGTAAAATTAGGTTTGGGTCAGTGTCAGATTTAGGTTCGAATCTTACCAGTGGACATTTGCGTAATTAAGGATTCTAGGGCCTAATTTTCTGATAAAATGTCTGTGAAAATAAAGAACGTTCCCTCTTCTATAATCCGATGTAAAGCGACATAACTTAGATTCATACAAGCTCTTAACTTTTGACCACCGGAGGGACGAATTTTGTTTTTTGAACTGACAATGGCCCCTTTCGTATTCGTCTGTTTGTTCTTTACGAAATTTAGACTGTTTCGATTTTGGTGATTCTTAATATGGCATCTGTGTACTAAGCGTCGGTTTGTGGCTGAAATTGCGCCTCATACGGCCGCCTAGTACACAAATTCTATTATTATTTGCGCAAAAATCGAAACCGTCTGACAGAACCTTTCATTTTCATTCGGTTCCTAAAATTTCGTAAAGATTGGTTAAGTTTTGGAGGAGGAAACAGACGAGAACAAAACCTCGATTTGTATAAGCCGGTCACGTTAAGTTTGGACCTCATTTGTATCCGACTCCATAGTTACCAGGTGCTAACTTAAAGTAAAGTCATATATCCTCTTAAATGCACTTTTTTTGGATATCCCCTACGCAGCCTGATTGGTTGTTTCTCCGCTTCGCTTCGATGGACAGGGAGCCTTAGGGTCCGGGCCTATTCATTTGTCTGGTGCCCTAGGCGCCATAGACCTAGACAAAACCCTTTAGGTGCCAGCGTCCCGGCCAGCCGCACAATTCCACGTTACGTGTTTGTGGCGTGGGACGTTACGATAACGTGCCATCGCTCAGCCGTGAAAATCTACATTAAAATTCATGCAGCATTAGATGTGCCGTTCTCGAGACCGATTCCTAATTTGTATGGAAATTGTTCTCGGTAACGTTTCCCGTTTTGTATGGGGAAAGAACGTTACCTCTATGGCACCTCTATGCGGCATAATTTATAATTCTAAGAATGAAAATGTATTCTATACACAAACTTTCTACCTCCATAGTGCAATAAAACTAACACATGACAAAACAACTTCTAAAACACTTCAAGACTAAAACAAAAAGAAAATAAAGCAAAGGAAACTTAAACACAAACTGACAATAGGAAATGAAACAGAGCCGTGCCAAATGACACTAGACTTATCAAATGAAAGCAGACTTATCAAATGAAGGTGTTGGAGCGGACGGGGCCGCTCGAGCGGGTAAGTTCATTAATTGGAAGATAGTTTGTTAACGTTTGAGTGCCAACATCGTCTAGAAACGTTAGACAGAGGTGTTAAGGCGTGTAATTTGTGATATACAACGCCATGTTTTATCTGCTATTGAGTGCAAAGGCTCCTTATCCGTTTAAAAATTCTGATTGTTTTCGATTTCGACGTTTTTCTCTATGATCAAACATGTTTCTTAATATTATCAATGTTACTACTTAGAACAGGGCTTTTGCGATTTATTGGTATATATAATAATAATAATAATAATACAATACTTTATTGCACACCAATAAAAGTTTACAAAAGGAAACAAGACAAATACAATTTATAAATAACGGTAGACAACAGGCGGTCTTATCGCTAAAAAGCGATCTCTTCCAGACAACCTTTGGGTAGTAAAATTGATGAAAATTCTAACTTAATACAGAGTAGGTGCAGCAGAAGGTGAAGGGAGCACATAATTAGATACTAACAGAAAACAAGTACGCATATGGGTAAATATACACATACATAAATAGATATACATAAACTTACATAATACCTACATAAATACAATAATATAAATAGACACTAGACATATACGAATCTTATATAACACAACGCAATACAGTCAGTGACGAAAAAACAGTTTCATAATATTAAACCAACAATTTTATTGTTCGAGAGATAGGTAATGCTCTTTAATCTTATTCTTAAATATAGACAGGGACTTAGCACTTCGCAATTCAACTGGCAGCGAATTCCATAGCAGAACGGCTTGGACAGTAAAAGAATTGGAATAAAATTTAGAATGTGCGGCGGGGACAGTTAAAAGGAAATTTTTAGCGCACCTTGCAGACGAAAAATAACTAAAACGCTCTTTAAGGTATTGTGGAGTTGCTGGGTTGAAGAGTATGCCAAATAGAAGAGTTAGAATGTGAGAGTTACGCCTATGACGAATAGGGAGCCACTTGAGTTGTGATCGGAAACTAGAAATATGATCATATTTGCGTAACCCAAATATGAATCGTATAGAGATATTTTGAATGCGCTCAAGCTTATTAAGTTGCTCTTCTGAAATATCGAGATAAGAGATATCGGCATAATCTAGAATTGGGAGAAGCAACGTCTGAGCGAGCGCAACTTTAGTGGCGATAGGGAGAAAATTACGAAGCCTTCTAAGAGAGCCCACAGCGGCAAACATCTTCCTGCTCACTTCATTTAATTGAGGCGCCCAAGAAAGAGTGCAGTCTGGTGCAGTCCATAATGACACCCAGGTTCTTAACTTGGGAAGAGTAAGGGATCAAGACACCATTAAAAACAACAGAAGGAATATTAACTAAGTTAATTCTGGAAATCAATTTAGAACTACCGATGATGATAGCCTGAGTTTTTGACGGATTTACTTGTAGGCCAAAGTTACTGCTCCACTCTAAAATGCGTTTCAAATCCAAATTTGTTGAAGAAATGACTGAGGGTAGATCGACAACTGATCCTTGAGAATATATTTGAAGGTCGTCGGCATAAAGGTGATAACGTGAAGATAGATTATGAGTGATTGAATTTATAAATACAGAGAATAACAAAGGAGACAACACGCCGCCCTGCGGAACACCGGCCGTCGTGTTGCACCAAGAAGATCGGGAAGCATCCACCTTTATACGCTGCCGACGACCAGTCAGGTAGCTACGAAACCAATCAATTACCGCAGGAGATATGTTAAGAGAACGCAATATACCCAACATAATATCGAAATCAACAGAGTTAAATGCGTTGGAAAAATCTAAGAGAGTTAACACAGTCAATTTACGGTCGTTCATACCCGCCCGTATATCATCTGTAATTTTCACAAGTGCAGTAGCCGTACTATGCCCGGAACGAAAACCAGATTGATAGGGATTAAGAAGATCATTTCTATTAAAAAAGGAAACAAGTTGTTGGAAAACTAGGCGCTCAAGGACTTTGGATAAAAAAGGAAGAATGGATATAGGACGATAGTCGGAAAAGGTGGCGGGATTGGATTTTTTTGGTAATGGTATGACATCAGCCTCCTTCCAGATTGAAGGAAAAACACCAGATGAAATGGAGAAGTTGAGAATATTGGTAATTATAGGAACAAGGAGGTCAAGGAGTGGTAAGATCATACTACGGCTTACGCTGTCGACACCAACTGCATTCGAAGTAATAGATAACACGTTTCTCTTAACATCACTGTCGGTGAATTGAGCAAGAAAGAAGGGATTATAGTCTGGAGTTGGGAGTGATGAAAGATAATCAAGTGTCCTGGTTTTAGCAGGGCCACAAAAATTAGCAGCAGAAGAGAAATGCAGGTTTAACTGATCAAGGTCAACATCTTTATTACAGGAGTTCTCTTGAGATTTCCCAACTCCAAGCGACTTTAAAAACTTCCACACCTTAGCGGGATCGCCATCTTCAACAGACTTGTGGATATGACGCCTTTGAGCATCTCGACACACAGTGCTGCACCGATTCCGCAAAGTGTGGTAACGGTTTTTGTTGTTGTCTGAAGGATCTGATTTATATTTGGACTTGGCTAAATTCTTCTTCTCAATGAGAGATCTAATTTCCGTAGTGAGCCATGGAGCAGGAAGATGCTTTACTTTAATAGCGCGAACCGGAGCATGAACATCATACAGCTGAATGAGAAGGGAGTTAAAAAGAGATATTTTCTCATCAATAGTTTCAGCCTGAGATATTACACTCCAGTCGATCATCAGCGCGTCATCACGAAGCTTATCCACGTCAATCTTACTAAAATTGCGCTGAAAAAGGGTTTTGGCTTTAGGCTTAGGAGGTCGAACTTTATAGGACAGAAAAAGAAGATCGTGGTATGAAAAAGCGTCAGCAGCGTACTGTCCATATTTAGCGACATGACGGGTAGATGAAGTTAGAGTAATATCTAAAAGCGAGGCTGTGCAGTTAGGAAAGTGATGCGTAGATTGAGACGGGAGAATATGCAAATTGCATGCCTTGGCAACATATTTCAAACGCTTTGACCGATGATCATCTTTTAGAAGGCACGTGTTAAAGTCACCCATAACGATATGGTGATTTGAAGACGGCATAATATCTTCGAGGAGTTTCTCTAGAGAGCTGAAGTAGTCAATATTAAGGGATGGCGAGTAAAAAACACCGAGAAGAAGCTTGGTATGGGAAAGGGTAAGTTCTAGAAACAAATACTCTGCGGTATCAGAGGAAGGAGATTCTGCTGACATGCTAACGATAGAGAACGGAATGTGAGAACGGAGATATATGGCAACTCCACCACCACCTCTTAAAGAGCGATCGTTGCGAATTAAAGTAAAACCAGGTAAGGAGTAAGAGGTAGAAAGAAGGCAAGGCTTAAGCCAAGACTCTGATACTAAAATTGCATGCACATTTTTCAAGTCAAAAGTGACACTAAGATCGGTATAATGTGCAGGAATGCTTTGTGCATTTAAATGTACAACATTAAAATTTTTCACAGCATCATCGTGAAACTCGGCATCTAAAAAATCATGAAGTGAAAGGGGAATGCTGTGGAAACTGTCCTCACTGGATGAAAAGGACGTGAAATGGTCACTGTGATCATCTATGCTACTACTGAGTTGTGTCATTAAATAAATAGATATTATAAGTAAAAATATTAATAATTAAATAAATGTTAAATATAATATAAAAGGTGATGTAAAATGTATACTACAACACCACCCGCCAGCAGTTGGAGACGAAAATATAAATAATTGATTACAATGGGACAACATTTAACAATACGGAAACAAAACGCACACAGTAGTGTAGCAACACCAAAACAAAATGTCAGTTGCTCCTCGAACTGACAGTGACAGACGTCTGCACAATCTGTCATTCATTGTCAGCTATGTCACGCTATGTTGCTTAATTATACAAAATACAGAAGAAGAAATAAAAGCGGGTAAACAGAAAAACTATAACCCAACTAAATTAAAGAGGAGCAACGTACCTGACTAAATTAGGAAGCTCGACAAACAATATGATAAAAACAAGTGAAATTACAAGACTACGTTACTACGATTGGGGCTTCAGAACACGCTTAGGACGTCGACTTGGCTGTGTGGCAGCATGGGAACTCTCCTCTTCGATCGGCGGCGGCGCGGCAGACTTCCTCGCCGGCACGGAAATGGACGACATCTGAGCCAGGCTGCCCACACGGTGCTTCGTCCCGGCCGCGTCCAGAACAAACACATCGCCATTCCATGACCAGCAATTGCGAACTCCGAACTGATCCCGAGCTGCCACAAAAATGTCGTGACGCGGTTTAGTCAGGAATTCCCCAACTGTGACGCCGGAGCCCTTCAGAGCCACTTTCCCGAACCATACCTCATCACGGAGAGTGAGGTCCCGGAACTTGACTAGAACGGGTTGCGGCTTTCCAGTCCGTGGCTTTCCTAGTCGATGGCAGCGCCTAATGTCAGCAGCAGTCAAACTGGCCTTAATGAGTTTGAGTTTTCCGACAACAAGAGCAGTTGTGTCCTCTGTGCTGCTGTCTGAACTAGATCCTTTAAGACCGTGGAGCACCAACATCTTGCGTCGAGAGCGCATCTCCATGCTGTCTACCTGCTGCGCCACATACTCAACTTGCTTCTGCAGCATATTGAGCGTTTTCAGAATGAAGACTTTGAAGGTGCTGAAGTCTGCCGCTACTGAAGCCACAGAAGGGTTGCTAGGTCCCGCCTTGTCGAGGTCATGCTGCAACTCTGCCATTCGGGAATGGAAGACCTCGGCCAGCTCCGCGATGGATTCCTTAATAGCGTCCACTTGTGCCATTGTGTAAGACAAAGTGCAGTGCAATGAAAAAGTTGTAAATAGTCCAAAAAAATGTGAACAAACTGCTGGTAGGTGCTAGTTATTATTTGAACATTTATAAATAACTTTGTTTTAATGTAAAAAGTTTACTATTTATATTTTTTATATAAAATCTCTTTTGGATGATGTTGTTGCTTTTTGTTCACCTACCCGAAATATATATTGACGGTATATATATTTATTTGACGTTTGTATATATATTTGACGACGCGTTTGGCTCGGTTTGTAGACACCTGCCTACTGAGCCGGCGGTCCCGGGTTCGAATCCCGGCCAGGGCAAATATTTGTGTGGTGAACTCGAATATTTGTGCTTGGGTCATGGTTGTTCTATGTATTTAAGTATATATTTATCTATATAAGTATGTAATGTATATCGTCGTCTAGTACCCATAACACAAGCCTTCTTGAGCTTAATTTGGGACTAGATCGATTTGTGTGAGGTTGTCCGATAATTATTTATTTATTTATTTATATATATTTGAAACCTACAGTTAGAATTTATTCAGAAACTACTTGAAACTGAAGAAATTCACGCAAAAAACTGGTTTTTAGGGTTCCGTACCCAAAGGGTAGAACGGGACCCTATTACTGAGACTTCGCTGTCCGTCCGTCTGTCCATCCGTCTGTCACCAGGCTGTATCTCAAGAACGGTGATAGCTACAGACAGACAGTTGAAATTTTCACAGATGATGTATTTCTATTGCCGCTATAACAACAAATACTAAAAATAAAATAAAATAAATATTTAAGGGGGGCTCCCATACAACAAACTTGTTATAGATTATGGTACGGAACCCTTCATGCGCGAGTCGGACTCGCACTTGCCCAATTTTTTTTATACTATTTCTATGTCAAATACTATATGAAATAAACATTAGTTTGCAAACGAAACGTTTTGAGGTTGTGACACTCGTAGTTGTTACCTAATGTTTTTAAAATTGTACGACCTACAAAACCTATGATTGGTTTAAACTCCCGCCCATATTGGATTTGTACGCTGCATTGAGCATCGTATTATTTCACGTTTCATATGTAAAAACGCCATAAAACAAATAAGCGGCTGATTTCGGCATTTTCGCCCGGCATTGGGGCCAATTGTTTTTTATTGGCGCGCAAAAATCATGAACGCTGGCCGCCTATCACACCGTTCATAGCTTGTACTTTATGTTTACAAGCTTTTACTTAACGTTTTTTTATAGAATCTTTTTACCGATTGTCTTTTACTGTGGAAATAACACATTTTTATTTTTATAAATATTGACGAAAGAAAAATGTTATGTGATCCACTGCAACGTAAGCAGGACACTTCTTACATTTTCATTTAGTCATTGTTTTCTTTTTCTTTCATAATTTACATTTGTGTCAATATTTATAAGCTTTTACTTAATTTGTGAGGCACGGTGTCATATGAATGCGACTGAGATGATTTGAATGAGGACGGCACACGACCGATCTTGGTGGAAATCTTTTGGGGGATCCCTTTGTCCAGCAGTGGACGTCTATTGGCAGATATGATGGTGATCAGATGATGCAGCGTGGGAATGCCTTCTCCAATGTAGACCAAAGAAACATGCCAGGTAAGATAGCAGAAAATCGTTGGATGAGGACAGTAATGACAGTTGTAAAGATCCTTTTGAAGGCTGTCCATCAATTGACGTCTTTTGGTTGATTATAGTCCTAATTAAGTGGGTCGGTTCCTAGCTATTCCTTTACCTGAAATAAAATCGAAGTGATAACTGAAATACGTAAACTTTTACACCTAATATTTTAACAAAATTTAAAATCGCATTGCATATATTAGTTTTTCTGAAAATCAACAACTACTATATAAAAAAAGAGGTAACTAAATTGTTGGTGTTAAAATCTGGACGAACCGTGTAAAAGCGTCCAACTTAAAAGGCCCAATTTATCAAATACCGCGCGCGATGAGAGATGCAAATTTAATGTCCATCATACGTCAGAGGACGGGGCAATGTGTTCGCAAAAACACGGCACTATATCACGTTTCTCACTTCAACAACAGCCTATATGCCTATAGGTCTAACGTCACTTATGTCTTTGTTGTCCTAAAAGACTCGTATTACGCGAAGTAAATCAAATTACGCGAATATATCTCCGGGAGCAAATTGTTCCGTTCGCGGTCCGGTGCCGGTGTGATGGGCGGACAACGTTCGGATTTTTTCTTCATTGTTTTTAGTAATAAAATGCAGATGCATTTTGTAACGTGTTATTTTTAAAATGTTATTTTATGAAACCAAACGTTCAAAAGATTATTTACTAAACTTTTCTTTAACAAAGTCAGGTAAAGTATCCTATAACGATTTTCAAGGATGTCCGCCTATGGGGCATATGGGGCCCTTCGGGTCCAATTTAACAACGCGTTCCGGGTGCTGGTGGGGCTGCCCCGCCTCTGTAGTGCATGCATCCCTGGATGTTTGCGGAAGCAGGCATCGACTGTTTCTATGCGACCATGCGCAAACGCTGCACATCCCTGGTGCGCCGGGTGCGGAACAGCCCCAACCCCATCCTACGCTCGATTGGGGACAGGCTTGACTGTCCCTACACAAGATACTGCTGTGAACAGCGTGTGTCAAGAAGCTTATGTATGTTGTGTAAGTTTTTGTAATGTTTTACTAACACTAGATATAAATTTGTACTAACAAATAATATGAGTCATTGTTACTCGAAATAAACGATTTCATTCATTCATTGATATCCCTGTAAGGTCAACCGGGGTAATGGCGTCACTGTTTTTTTTGATATTTTATACTCTCATTTAACCCCAAGTTATGAAATATTTAATTAGTGTATAGAAATATTCTTACGCGCTGTGCTTCCTGTGGCTTTTTTCCAAGAAAATTCGTGTAGTAACGTTTTTGGCTTGCGATGATTAAACGATATACAGATGTTTTCTTAAAAAACGGAAATTTAGACGCATTTGTCCCAGTTGGGATAATTGCGTCTTTTTTAAGCCATTCACGATCAATTACGAAGAGGCTTTCAAAAATTCATGAAACATGTTTGCAATACAGTATTCTAGAAGATAAAGCTAAATACAAGTGATCAAAAACAGTTATAACGACCTCAGATAGAAAATAGTATAATCTGGGTAAACGCGTCTACAATATGTGGACGCATTTATCCAAACCTAATTTCCAGATGTTGTAAACCTTTTAGTCGGTCAAAAGTCTTAGATCTAGAAATGTTCCGAGAGCTTTAATTTTTATCTTTGCCACTGACCTATTTAATGAGTGAAATTTAATAGTGGAGATTTTATCCAGATGAGGAGTTTTGTTAAAGATATTTAAGGTCAATACTTTCTTCTATGTACTTACCCATATTTTTTAGCGGATTGAATTACGGAGTTGCTTGTCATCACACTTATACCCCTTGCGGCGAACGATGAGTCCTATGACACCAGTACATTTTTCCGATTATAGGTTATAAAATGTATTGAGATGACAGCTGTCATAGGACTCATCGTTCGCCGCGAGGGGTATAAAGAATAGGAAAAATACATATCAAAAAATGAGAATTCCCTCTGCTGTGTTCCATGATAGAAAAATATTTCAACATTATAATTTTTTTACCTACTTTGTACCTTGTAAGTATTAATCATATAATCCTTTGGGATATAGAAAACGAGAATGAAATCATATATACATACCTACTTATATAGATCCTATCCTAGACCCAATCACAAATATTCGAGTTCATCACACAAATATTTGCCCTGGCCGGGATTCGAACCCAGGACCGCCGGCTCAGTAGGCAGGTCTCTACAAACTGAGCTAACCGCGTCATCAAATATAGATATAACATGAACACTCTTATACAAATATGTAACCTTTGCCCGCAAGTTCGTCTACATATTAATGATTTCCGTGATAAAAAAACTATTCCACTTTCTTCTGTGGGACTTACTATCTCAATAACAAAGTTTTTAAGCGTGAATAAATAACAGGCAAACAGAGATATTTATAAGCGTGAATATATAACAGGATAGACGTTTCGTATTTATATACATTAGTGCAAAATTAAATGAATATTTGTGAATTTTGGAGTTTAAGCTATTTTTAAATAAGTAATTTTGTTAGAATACAGAGTGCCTACCGCGGACCACGAAGGAACTCTTGCGTCTTTGTCGAACTTACGTAAGTACGAAATAACATTTGCGGCAGAGAGGCAAAACTTTGTTCACGATTTGCAGCAGGCCCTCTGGCGTTGATTTAAAAAAAAAAAAAAAATATTGGGAGTTTATCAGTAGACGAAATTCCGACTAGGTTCTTACTTAAACTTTGACACTAAAACTACATAAAATGCATTAATTCTGGTAAAAATAAGCTCGAAAATGTTCTATATACTGTTAAAACCAAGTATCAAGAAAAAGGTTGTCGACACCTGACATTGGGGCAAATGCGCTACACAGACGCAATTACCTCAAAGTATGAGACGCATTTTGCCAAATTTAAAAGATAACCTCCAAGAATTTGACATCGATTTTTTTCCAAACCCAAAGCATTATCAACAAAAATAGTGGTTCGAACATATCGTCTTACTAATAGTAGTCACAATTATTACAAATAATTATCAAATATCTAAAGAAAAACAGGAATTTAAACAGATTTTGTTGACTTACCTCATGCAACGTGTAGATCTAGCATGACACAAAATTTCAAAATGATCGACCTCTTGACCACGATACGCCAAAACGCCCTCTATGTTACGTGTTGCCCTCCAAGTAGTTTATTCCTATATCACTAAATAGCAGAAGTTGTAGTAACTACCGTCGTTTAAAAAGTAGCTGAAATAGACGCAATAACCCCAAAGTGGCAATTACCCCGGTTGACCTTACTACAATTGACAACATTTCATATTTATAACAGGTGGAAATTAATATAGAGATCGACAGGGCTTTATGTCGTGTACCTTAAAAAAAAATCTTTGAATTTATTATTCTGTATTTAAAGAAATATAAGAAAATACATCAAATAACTGCAATCTAAGACAATACGGGCTGAATAGGGTTGTTGTCTAAACCAAAGAGCCAAAAAATATATATTTTTTTTATTTGACGTTGACAGATGACAGATGCATACCGAGTTTCAATGGAGTTTCATTAAGTTTTTTTTTAAATAAGAAAACCGACTAAAGTAACCGTTCCATTAAGTTCTGGTTTTGGTGTTGCCACATTTTAAAATGAGTATGTTTTTATAAATTAATAATAAAATAAATAACCATCTCAGAAAATAAATAAAAACAGAGATTACTTCATCTTTTTAAGCAGAATTCAGAAAAGTAATAAAATGATAGTCTTAAAAATATGAAATGTTGTCAATTTATTAAAATCCGTCCAGCGGTTTCGGCGTAATGAGAGGACAAAGAAAACTTTACAAACAGATGGCCCCTTACGGCCGGCGCCACGCTGCATCGCGCTGTTAAGACGAAATATCACGCTTCATTTTTCCATACAAATTGATTTCGTTCTCATCCGTTTCCTCCTCCAAAACTAAACCAATTTTACCGAAAAAAAATTCTGTGACGGACTGTTTACATATATTAAGGACGCGGTTGGCTCAGTTTGTAAGCATCTGCCTACTGAGCCGGCGGTCCCGGGTTTAAATCCCGGCCAGGGCAAATATTTGTGTGATGAACTCGAATATTTTGTGCTTGGGGTCATGGTTGTTTCATGTATTTAAGCATATAATTATAATTATCTATATAAGCATGTATATCGTCGTCTAGTACCCATAACACAAGCCTTCTTGAGCTTAATTTAAGACTAGATCGATTTGTGTGAGGTTGTCTGATATTTATTTATTATTGAACTTGTGTACTAGGCGTCCGTTTTTAGCCAAAATTTCGCTATAAACGGACGCCTATTACAAAAATCCCATAATAATTTACGTAAAAATTGAAACGGTCCGTCACAGACCATTTCCTTGCCATTCAGATCCTAAAATTTCATAAAGATTGGTTAATTTTTGGAGGAAACAGACGAGAACGAAACGTCGATTTGTATAACTCGGTTACGTTAAGTTTGGACCTCATATGTGTCCGAAGCCATAGTTACTAGGTGCAAACTTAGCGTAAATTTATAGTTTGTTTTGTATATATACAAACATAGGTAATAAGTGCTTTGTAACTAACAAAATATGGATCTAGGTCTAAATTTTTTTTATAATCTGGGAAAAGGTGCAGTGATATTATATCCTCTTAAAGATTATTCTGAAATAATGTCCCCTCTCTATAGAAAACTGATTATTAATACAATTTTAGAAAATTGTATAATGGTGTAGATCGCCTTGCCAATCAAATATTAACTTTAATTTCTGTCTCTACTCGTCAAAACCTCTTATCTACTTTGAAACAGATACGAACTTTGTTTTAAGTAGGTATTTGTTACTTAGTGAGTTTCGGTTATCAGCTGACGAGATATTGATTCACTTTAGTGACTTTTGAGAGGTTACCTTCCCGAGAGATCTCAAATCCACCTTTTTCGTCTAAGCCTACTCCGAGGCATAAAAATAAGACGATAAATATACCTACCGCACCTGTCACCCTACTTCTAAATCCGCGATAAAAACCCAAAAATAAAAGAGCCCCAATAAAACTTTGATGGCCGTCCATTTCAATTTCGGGGAATCAATTTTTATATCTACGGTTGGAATTAATCGGAATTTATTCCCGAAAGTACCCGATATGGCTTTGTTGTGATCGAATTTAGGTATAGGTACTTACGATTATTTGTTTCTCAAGTCAGTGTGCTAATTCAAGTGTATTTTGAGATATCCCCAAATAAGAGATGTCTCAGGTATAGTATATCGCCTTTAACTGTCATTAAAAGGAAATACGTACGTATATACGTAAACAAGCCTATATTTTTCATACAAATCGAGGTTTCGTACTCGTGTTTCCTCCTCAAAAACCTATCCAATCTTTACGAGATTGTATGAACTGTTTGTGTGTGTCGGATCGGTGACAATAATTAGTAAACAAATGGGTGGTAGTCTCCCTACCCATTTAATTAGACAATTTCATAGGTAGTGCTACATTTGGCAGATAGCTTCAATAACAACTCGCTGATTCACCAGTACATCTGAGACCACGGCATGTGCAACCCCGCCGAAACGTTAGATTATGAAGGTAAATATGAAGGTAAGTATAAAGTGTTATGGGAATGTAATGTTCTGTATCCACACGCCTAGTAAACAATTTTTATAATAGGTAATGAAGTTTATGGCATTAATTAAAGACATATATGAAAGAAAGAAAACACGAAATTTTAAATTTATAACTTAATCTTAAGAAACTTATGACTGCACCGCGCAGTGTTACCCGCTCATTCTACGGGAACACTAAATTTTTTCAGGATAAAAAGTAGCCTTTGTGTTAATTCAGGGTGTTAGCTACCTTTACACCAAAATTTATCAAAATTGGTCCAACCGTTTGAGCGCAAAAAGTAACAAACAGACACATATGTAAACACACTCACAAAGTTTCGCCCTTTTAATATTAGTGTCATTACTTAAGGTTTAGTTACTTAAATTATTGGGACCAAAACTATAATATACATATATATATCCCCTAGACCACCATTGGGTAGGGTACCCGTAAGGCTGGCCGCGTTACCTCGCTGGATGGCAATGCCAATGCGTTGGGCGAGGAACGAGCCAGCTCTACGATCACTAGAGGACCAGATAAGCAAATAACTCAGTTTTTCAAAAGCTTTTTAGTATTTTAGTAAATTTTAGTATTTTAAGTTATTTTAAACAGAATTTCGTATATTGATCCCAGACTCGTTTTGCTACAACATCGCATAGACTCAGCCACAAACGAGTAGAGAAACTAAAGCACTAAGTTAAATGACTTGCAGAGCACTTGCAAGTTACAAACCGATAAATTGCTAGAATGTCTTGTCTAAGCTCCAAGTGAAATTACATCCATCAATATCGAGTCTCATTCAGCAAACTGGAGGCAAATGCCCGTTCTGTTCATAGTTTATGCAATTTCAGGACGGCTTGCTAGTGTTAGGGGATTATTGCATCGAGGTATTATATTATCACTACTGTGCGGAGGCATACCCGTATTACCCGTTACCTAGTAGGTTTGCACAAAGTCCGGTTCCCCGGTAGTAAACTGAACAGCCTTCATATATGGTTTTGCGAAAATCATGTTTTATCTCGAAACTAAATTGTTTTTAGAAATTATTTGTGTATGTAAATTATCGCCACATTTTTATATTGCTATATAGATACCAAATCAGCAAGCAAAGAGAAAAATCCAAATACCTTGCCCAACGCATTGACATTGTCCATGATGTGGACCATTTATCAGCCCAATTTTTTTTTTCTGTGCGTGTTGATCTTTTTATCTACTTATATAGCAATTACGAAAATCATGTTACTCAATTACACTTATGTACAGCCTAGGGTGAGGTAAAGATACATGGTGGCCCATTTAGATCGGTCATTAACGTAAGTATGGGCGAGTCTGAAACTCTGTGACATAGAAATCTGCAAGGCTAATATATCTTGGCGTGAATTTACTTGTCGACGTGTATCGGCGACTCAACATAGACAGGTCATGCTCGCAATGTATCATATTCCTTACTCTAAGCAATGAATTGAAAGGAAAGTGACAGCTAGTATTTTCCCGCGGAAAAGAGTCGCTTGCCACAGTTATGCTAGTACTTTTTCTTAACCTTCTTCAAGTCGAGAGTGATTAGGCATCTTCTAGCCAAGCATGCTCCATCTTAGGCCTTATTGTCACTTAACATAAAAAAAAAAAAACACAGGTGCAATCGAGGTTAAATGCGTGGCTATTCTGAATAAAAAAATAAAAAAAAACCTAGCTCCACACTACTCACGAAGTTGACCGAGGTTGGGCGAATATGATAGTGTGGAGACGCACTTCTCTACGGAAACCCATACTTCGGCCAACGGTCAACTTTGCGAGTAGTGTGGAGCCGCAAATGGGAACCATTATCATTGATTTAGATTTGAAGTAGGTACATACTTTGACGACGCGGTTCGCGCAGTGGTAAAGCAAGGGCCTACTACATCGGCGGTCCTGGGTTCGAATCCCGGCTGGGGCAAATATTTGTGTGATGAACTCGATTTTTTGTGCCTGGGTCATTACTAGCAACGACACATTTTTGATAATTGAAAGTCAGTGAATGTCACTGATGTAAACAAGGAGTAGGGGCAAGTGCTGTACCTGTGGACACTTTCCAGAATTTGACCTTTAATCAGTCGTTAGACCAAAACTACGCGTATTACCAATAAATTATTTATTTTGTTTTAATCACAGTTAAATAATCTTTAAAGTCCACATATGTTTTCTACGCTAGCTATCCGGAGATGGCGGATAAAAATAAAATAAAAATATACTCATTTTGTCCATAGGTACATCTCCTGTTTGTACCTATGGACACTAACAACGTACCTGTGGACGGTAACGTACTTATGGACAATAATCAACAACATTCTTTGAAACAGAATAAACTTCTAAAATAACGTAAATAACAACATACAATTAATCAACATGTAATTATAAGTTGTTCTGCATATCATAATTACTTTTTTTTCTTCTTGGACTGTAATATTCTTAGCAGAATCTCAAGTATAATTATGGGAATTTAAAAAGCCTCCATAGTCAGCAGATTTAGCATAATCATCGTTTGACACTTTACATTCTTAAGGAAAACCTCATTTTCTTTATGAAAAATAATCAACAATCAATAACAACATAATGTTAAGTAATCATACAGCTGTTGCTCCTCAGTATTGCTAAAGATCCTCCTGATATCATGTTTGAGGAGTTCTAAGCCTTCTTCACCAATATTTCGACACTAATGATTTTTTTTGTATTAAAAAATTATCGAATTTGGGATTTTAAACGTCTCTATGGCTTTCCTTACTGAAGTTAGAATGTCCAGGCATATCTTGTCTCTTTTTTCCCAGTTTTACAACGAGGCACTAAATAAAACAAAAATATTAATTTTACTGTCCACAGGAACATTCAGTATAATTGTACCTATGGACAGTCCACAGGTACATTTACGGAGGTGTCCACAGGTACAATTTCGGCGGTTTTTATTTTGAATTCATACCGGTCACTATTAATGCTACCTACGACTAACGAAATCTTGTAGAAATAACGTTTGCACCACATAAATTAATATGCCACTGCAAAGACACCCGTAACATTTGCAGATTTTGCATTAAACATACTTAAAAAGAAGGAAAAAAACTTACTTTTTGTCACAAAAACTTTAGGCAGCCATAAAACACTCAGTTTCTGCCATCCTTAAAGATGGCGACTAGCTAGTGTTGCCATATGAAAAAAATGCTTTTCAAATAAGTGATTGCTATTGGTCTATGGTTATTCGTTTTCTTGGTATGAGTAGTGTCCACAGGTAAAACCGTCCACAGGTACAGCACTTGCCCCTACTTTTTGCATAATAAAGCCAAAACTATCCACAGTGATGAAAGTCGAGGTTTTTTCAATATGATCCATTATTTATTTCAAATGAAGAACGAAGGATTCTGCATTCTGGTTTAAGAATGTTTTGAATTGGTTGTTGACAAATCCTTGACAAATCGCCAGAGACGTTTTCTAAAGCATAATATATGACATATGCACGTTGTTGCCATATCAAAGCTGTTTGTTTGTATTTTGTTAGGCTAAATGTATCTACTTCTATAAGTATTATCTTCATCGTCGTCTAGCGTCCATAGCACAAGTTTACTATAGCTTACTGTGGGACTAGAGCGATTTGTGTGAAGTTTTCCGATTTATACTTGTACTTGGATTAGCCTCGTGAACGCTTACGTACATTTTTGAGTGGTGCGCCATGTTGTATTATTAGTTTACGAAGTCGAGCAAACTTCGTCCAACTTGCCCCGCTGCGGTGATCTCAACCGTGTTTCTATTAACACCGGCTATCTGAGCTAGAGATGAGAAAATATTTCAATCGTTGTGACTGTCGTTCAAGTTCCTAAAAGTCACTGTTACTCGTATTTCACTGTGTTTCTATTAACACCGGCAATTAGGGCTAGAGTTGAGAAAACAATCGACGTGAGAATACGGTGTTTGACAATAAGTAAGAAAAATAAATTGTATCATTGAAACGACTCATTCAAAAATACACGAAACTACATAAACTACCACTAAGGGCCTTATCACACTTGCGATTTGCGAGCGTATTTTCTATACAAATAAGCGACGCGGCGAACACGCTGCGCGATCGCCTTCATACAAAATACGCTCGCAAATCGCAAGTGTGATAAGGCTCTAACTTCATCATTATACTATTTTTAGTTGAGAAAAATTAAAAAGAGGAAGTGTTTTGACTATCGATTTATGTGACGTCACAAGCCAGTCATAGAAACTTCATACTAACAGATCATTTTTGAAATTTCATAAAAAGTAGCTGATTTGAGCTGCCAACAAATACCGTATTGTTCTAGTTTTAAAACAAGCCGGTCAAGTGCGAGTCGGACACGCGCACCTAGGTTTCCGCACAAACTATGGAAGCAAAATTATCTTACGAAAAGTTAAACTTGTTTGAAGCCTAAACTTAACCTTGGCCGTTGGAAAACTGTTATCACAGTACATCAATGTCCATTAAATATTTTACATGCAAATAAGTTTAGTAATTGCAAAAATATATTTATTTATGAGGTTTCCATTTTTGTCCAGCGATATTGTACATTTTTGTCTAAACTGTTAAATATCGCTGTTATTTTCTTATGCATAAGTGCAAATTCAAACCTGCTTTGTGATATCGCCAAATAAGAAATTATTCGGGTATATATCCATGATATTTCTCTTCACTATATATTATATCGTGACGTTTTCTGTCGCTCAATTTGTCAAAATTAGATAAATGCATACATTGACATACAGACAAACGGACAACAAAGTGATCTATAAGGGTTCCGTTCTTGTAAATAAATAAATAAAATAAATAAATAAAATAACATTTATTTACCATTTCAATTTGTACAAAATGTTGACTTTCCTGTGACCACCACACTAGGCAAAGCCTGTCTTGTGGAGTCATTTTCGACAGTTACCAATTTCATATTAAATTAACAACACGTTGCGAGTATTTACAAAAAAAGGTCTTAGATTAACATTTCCTTAAACCATTCTAAGGTCTTAAAAGAGAAATAATATATATATATATTTTAATTAATTTGCTTATTTATTATCATGCAAGTTTAACAGAGTGCGCTCATGTGTGTGTGTGTGTGTGTGTGTGTGTGTGTGTGTGTGTGTGTGTGTGTGTGTGTGTGTGTGTGTGTGTGTGTGTGTGTGTGTGTGTGTGTGTGTGTGTGTGTGTGTGTGTGTGTGTGTGTGTGTGTGTGTGTGTGTGTGTGTGTGTGTGTGTGTGTGTGTGTGTGTGTGTATGTGTATGTGTATGTGTGTGTGTGTGTGTGTGTGTGTGTGTGTGTGTGAGAGAGAGAGAGAGAGAGTGTGTGTGTGTGTGTGTGTGTGTGTGTGTGTGTGTGTGTGTGTGTGTGTGTGTGTGTGTGTGAGTGTGAGTGAGAGAGTGTGTGGCTGTGTGCCCGAATAGTATGGGAGAATATTCATGAAGAAGCCTTAAGAAGTTGCTCTGTGGCACTGTAATCAAGAGACTGGAGCCACAGTGTTACCCTCTTTTTTGCTTCAGCAACGTCAATTGAGGTAAAGACGTTAATTATAAAAGTGTTACCTAAAATGGGTTCTAGTTCAATCCTTGTTCAATAATATTTTTGTTATATTGGTTACGGAACAAAAGTATTAAAATTCGCACTATGTTCATTCTTACAATCCATGACAATAAATCATTCACGGTTTCAAAATTATTCTGTTAAATTATAAAAGTGTTATCTAAAATGGGCTCTAGTTCAATCCTTGTTCAATAATATTTTTGTTATATTGGTTACGGAACAAAAGTATTAAAATTCGCACTATGTTCATTCTTACAATCCATGACAATAAATCATTCACGGTTTCAAAAATATTCTGTTTGGAAAATAAAGTATAATAAAATGACAGTTATAAATTACGCTAAAACAATTTACATGCATTTATACTATGATCGTCATAAAAATAAAAATGAGATAATATACCTAATAATAGTAAAAAAACATAACAATTGATTGCAACAAAAGAAATTTACATGTCATAATCATAATAATAATTCAATTGAATGTGGTTACAATATAAGATTCATTTCTTGATTATGTCATAAATCGTCCCTATCCCTTTTGCTACCTCTAACTACCCTAGAATATTTATCTGAGCAAAAAGCTTTTGGTTTTTATAATCCCCAAAAAAATCCGCAACACATTAAAACTTAAATATTTCCATTAAAATTTAAATCGCAACAAACATTTTCACGTCAAAAAACTCCGCTCAAACAACACCAACATGGCGGCGAAAAATGGCGGCAATTTTTTCTTTCGCGCGGATTAGTTACGCTGAAAATGCAGGTGTAAGAATACTTATATAATTTCAAACTCCACTTACAAATTCAGAGCGGAGAAAACTTTTCAACAATTTTCTTTGCATTACAGATTTTTTATATAAGCATCCCGCGGGATCCGAACTTGTTTCTTACGCATGTATAATTTCTACTCATTTCGGTAACTTTATACTTTTGTTTTTTTTCCACTAACAATCAAGGGGCAGAGAGTTGAAGCCTTTGCCTTGTTTTCTTTTTTTAAGTTCGTTAGGTTTGTGCCAATCAAGTACAGGCTTCGCTTGATTGTAAGTCTTTGCAAGTTTCCTTTTTCGTTTGTTGTGTTGGTACGCCTGGAGGTGGCGGAAAATAGTAAAGTTGAAGGAAAGGGGTGCTCATCATTATTTCACCTTGCAGTTCGAACGAGAAGTTTGTGATGAAATGTTTAGTTGGAGTACTTAGTTTTGCAAATTATTTTCCGGGAGGATTACCTACTTATAGAAAGTTCGATCACTATCACTACATAGTATAAAACAGTCGCTTCCTGCTGTCTGTCTATATATATGCTTAGATCTTTAAAACTACGCAACGGATTTTGATGCGGTTTTTTTAATAGGTAGATAGAGTGATTCAAGAGGAAGGTTTATGTGTATATAATACATGC
Source organism: Apotomis betuletana (assembly GCA_932273695.1). NCBI lineage: Eukaryota > Metazoa > Arthropoda > Insecta > Lepidoptera > Tortricidae > Apotomis > Apotomis betuletana. Next base: position 2,221,435 of record OW026321.1, on the reverse strand, counting down.
ATCACTTATCAGCATTACACCCGCACCAAGCCGGGGCGGGTCGCTAGTCTTGTATAAAAAAAATAAAAGGTCGCTTTGGAAATTGGAATAAAATTTAGAACCTGATTTTAGGACCAACACGGATTGCTACCAGAATGGTATATAAACATCGAAAATATGTAGTAATGATAATTTATAAGTAATAAGTTCAATAAATCAGTTTTCTATGGATATGGTCATGAATTCAGGAAAAATCTTAATAGCGTGATGCAGGATCGTCATTTGTTTTGTATGGGCGCGCGGCGCCTTGTCAGTCACGCGTCATCTGTTATCATAATTTATTTTGTCTTTCCATCACGCCGAAACGGCTGGATGGATTTTAACCAACTATGGTACAGGGATAGCTAGACATCCATGGATGGTTAAAGAATACTTTTTACCCGACTACGGTACAGAACAAATACTCGTACCAAGTTCCGGGCACTTTCTAGGTCTAAATAAAAGATAAATGCATTTTTCATGTACATTAAAAAGTAAAGGTAACATTTATTTATCTGTATTATTCTGAAAGAGGTAAGTACAGAGACGGTATCTACTCAGGAATAAACAAACTTTTCGCCGTTCGTTAAATTTCACTTTCCCCCAGAATTTCTGGTCCAAACGAACCGGCGCGTTCCAAATTTAGATGACGAAATTCAAATGCCACAACTGAAACTTTATGGTCTTGTTCGTAACTTTTTAAACAGATGTTTCAGAGCACGTCAACTCTTTACAACTCGGGGCCGTGACCTTCGTTCAAACAGCCAGAAAATAATTTTATTCAATTTGTTTCCAACGGAAGAATTTAGCAGCGTCAAAGATCTTTGTAGATTTTATCTCGTACTTTGTCATTAGTACTTAAACAGCGCGATTGAAATAATGGCTTAAATTAAAAGATGAAGAAACTATGTAAAAAATTAAATTACACCACCTATTCCTCCTAAATGAGAATGTTTGTATATTTATTTATTTATCGTATGGCGTACAATTTACACTGCGTGCTAACTTATAATCTAAATTTAAAATTTGTAAGGAAATTAACAGCTTCGCTTGTTAGGTCTTTAAGATCTTCCACTTGGCCTGCGAATCTAGTTAGTGGGCATTCCAAGACAATATGGATATTGGTTGCTTTAGATCAAACTTGGACACAGTTCAAGTCATTGATTAAATAAAACATTTTAATGTAGTTTTTAGAAGAAACTAGGTATGTAAGAAATTACACTACCTAAATGAGAATGTTTGGATGTTGGTTGATTTATATCATACTTAGACATCACAGATAGCTCAAGTCATTGATTAAAAACACAATTTTGATGAAATATGTAAGTCGAGCAAAGTCGCGCATGAACACTGATTTTATTCATGCTTACGTTACTAATCTATTTATTTATTTAATCTTTATTCACAAAACAAAACTTATCGAACGAAAGGCGTATTTAATGCCACGAGGCATTCTCTACCAGTCAACTTTGAACTAAGTAGAAAAATTAATAGTTAACTAATGTGTTCCTGAAAATTGTTTTACCGAACGTAATTCGCATAGTTATTCTACTCATACCATTGATTTTTCTGAAAAGTTAGAAAATAAACCTAACCTAACCTACCCTAATCTTAGAAATGATCATTATTCAAAACATGGCGTTCGGGTAAAACAATCATCTTCCAGATGAGAAGTTTTAATTGTGAAAGAGTGGAAATTACCCAAGAATTGGGTCACAGAATTTCAACATCGATAAACTCGTTCGAAAATCAACTTGTTCTGATTGTCCCATTGTCCACTTGTGTGTGGAAAATAGGTAACAATTTTTGTGTTAATAATATCATCACGAATCATCATCATTATATATGGTGTTTAAGATATACATCAACGAGCTTAATCATTTCTCATTTAACGAGTATTCTGATTGGTTGTGTACGATGACACGTTATTTTTTTATATACTCATTTATCTGTCTTTCAATCGTTCCTTTTTTGGAGCCGGTAAGTTATAATAGATATTTGACATCACCCTAGATCGTAAGTGCGATTTTACTGCCCACGGGGAGAAAATGTCACTTACTAGCCAAGGCAAGACGTAAAACTTTAGACAAACCACGGGCGGTAATTCGTAAAGCCCCAGATCGCATATTTATAGCTCTCACTGTCTCGAACCGAAGTTCGGACCACAGACACCTGCGATCTGGGATATTCACAAATAGAGGTCATTGGTCATAATTTTTGGTAGACACCTGCCTACTGACGACGCGTTTGGCTCGGTTGGTAGACACCTGCCTACATTGGCGTATCTAACATTATTTTTCAGGGGGGGCCTGGGGGGGGCCTTGGGGTGGGCCTGGCTATGGCCTATGAGATGAAACCATGAATTTCTATCGGTAACCCAAAATCCTGGGGTGGGCACTAGACCATACTGGGGTGGGCACGGCCCACCCGGCCACCCCCCTATATACGCCAATGCCTGCCTACTGAGTCGGCGGTCCCGGGTTCGAATCCCGGCCGGGGCAAATATTTGTTCTTGGGTCATGGATGTTATCTATATATGTATTTTATATATTATGTATATGGTCGTCTAGTACCCATAGTACAAGCTTTGCTTAGTTTGGGACTAGGTCGATTTGTGTATGACTGTCCCTTAATATTTATTTATTTATTTATTGTTTTATTTTGATGACAGAAATATCAAAAGCAATTTCTATTCTAGAAAAAAATCAAGGTGAAACTGATTTCGGTGGCGAAATGTGAAGTCCCAGGAGAGGAAGTGGACCCGACAGAGCCCGTGACCTACAACACCGGCACCAGGACCATCACAACTGGTCGCAGACGTACCACAGTCGCCAGAACAAACTTCACCATATCGCGACCCGCAGGGCCTATTAAGGTAAGCTCTGACTCATAAAAATATCTTCTTATATCTCTCTCTTTGTGACTGCTCGCCCTGGTTGCACTCTCCGTACTTCCCGTAGACTTAAGCTCGTCGTCAACCTTCACCGCTCCGGTTTTATGTCCAATTCTTTCACAGTTCAGGCAATACCCTTCTGGAACGCTCTCCCACTCAACATTAGCCACTAGATTGCTTTTGGTAACTACGGCTACCTGTCACCGCTCTTATTTTATTATATAAATAGAGTCCAACTCAAAATTCGAAGCAATTGAGTGGTCAGGCAAGCTCGTAGCAATTCTCCTTCAAGCGCATGTTGCGCAAGCATCTTTCGTACAATCTCTCTTCCTAACGTTCTTCGAAATATTTTACTTTGAGTACATAATATGTGTATGTAAGTATGTCGTATAAAGTATTCGTGTAAGTGTATGGTAATTATATAAATATTCTTATATAAGATAAGAATGTTTAATTTTTATCTTTAGGTAATTGATTTGTGTTGTAATTACTTTGATCGTCTGTAACCTTTGATCCTGCACCGACTACATATTTATGTTTGAGAATGCCTAAAGGCATTAAGTCCGCCATTTGTACTATTTTTGTATTGTGCAATAAAGTTTAAATAAATAAATAAATATAAATAGATTGATTGACTACATTGATTGATTGGTAGTAGCCAATCAGAGATGTGGCAACCACGAATGGGGAAAAGAAGCGTGGGTAGACCCCCCTCTAGATGGAGAGACGACATAGTTAGCGTCGCAGGAAGAAAGTGGATGCACGCGGCCCGGAATCGCAGTGAATGGAAAATGCACGATGAGGCCCTAGTCCAGCAGTGGATAGATACGGGCTGATGATGATGATGATGATGAGCCAATCAGAAACGAATCGTCACTGATAAAGTAAAGGAGAAAAGGACACTAGGTAGGTGCACTGAACAGACCAAATCCGTGGAAGTTTTTTTTTATAACGGCTCAACATTGTGGCTCCACTTCGCCTGATGGTAAGCAAAAAGGGGAGCCCAAGTCGCATTGGCGACTGACCAGAAACCAACGGTGCCTTGTCAGTTGACACTGTCATGCTGGCCCGAGAGATGCTTCTTCGTTTGAAGGGCCCCATGTTATAAGAAGGAGGAAACACATTGAGCCGGCGAAGATTTTTTTAATAGTTCGTGAGATGAAGGAATTGCCAAACTTTTTGGAGTTTCACGATGTTGAGAACCGGCACAGATGTGACACACATCGTACTGGAGAAGTTGATGGCCTGATGGGTCATGACCACCTTTGGAGTATCGACGTAAAGAGAAGCTAACCATGATATCGTGAAACACCAGGAAGTTTGGCAATTCCTTCAGCTGCCGAACTATAAAAAAAAATATTTGCCGGCTTAGTTGTTTCCTCCTTCTTATAACATGGGACCCTTCAAACGAAGCGTGGAGAAGCATCTCTCGGGCCAGCATACAGGTAGTACCTGAACTGATATTTTTTACCACTTTCTTTCAGATGACCTTAAAAATCAACTATCTAAAGCAAAATTCCAAAGAAGAGATCTTCAAAATGGAGAAGGTGGATTGCTACAATCCCATTACGTACCAGCTCGTGAGGGTGATCAATTTGAAGCTTGATAATGATTGCATCGCTGTGCCCGTGAGTATTACCGGATTCGTTAAGTATAAGAGAATTATTTTTACGTTTATACGACGTAAGTAAACCCGTTCTTGTATTGTAAGAGAGTTATTTGTTGATTTGTCCAGTATTCAGAAATGTTGAAGGAGCGAAACCATACATACAGCTTAGAGTATTTACCTAATTATTTTCACCCAGCACTTCATTGCAATATCATCTGATACTGGCAGTATCAAATGATACTGCAATGATGGAAAAAACCAAAACAGCTTTCTGTTTATTTAAATATCGCAATCATCGACGCTCCTGAGCATAAATCGCGAACCCATTCGAAACATGTTGAGCGATATTCGAGTTACACGACGTGAGTAAACCCATTTCATACGTACTTAATATGTCTAAGACTCACGCGGGTTTTCTATGTAAAATAGCGAGTATTTTAGTTTATTTCATTATTTCAGGGTAATTATCTCACGGAGAACATCAACCCTCAAGACTTTGCCTGGATCCTGACTAAGGCCATGATAAACCCTGGCAAGTAAGTCACAATGCGAAAATTGCGACATCATTATGTCAATGTCATGTTAGGTAGTGATATTGTCTAGTAGGAATCCTTTCTTGAGCCCGAATTCACTTCGCTTTGTTCTATCAAACAATGGGTATTTGTGCGCATTATGAAATGCGGTCACAAACAACTGTTTTAAATGAAAGGATAGTATAATACGACTAATTTGAGAGATGAGTTAAAAAAATATGTGTGTATAGTACAAATTTTCTAAGCTAAGCTTATCCACTTAAGAACTGAATACCACTGAGTGGTAAACCACAAATTAAGATAGCGAGCTCGTAGTAAAAGCAGATTGTAACCACCTTGGAAGGTTAATATAGATTATCGACTCTATTTTCTTGGACATGAAACTACAAAATACACTAACAGAATAATGGTAATCATAACTTTTTTGGAATTTTACAACCGTCCGACTCTCCACAAGAACGTATTGTCTTGAAAGAGGACTATGAACTCTCATCATCAACCAATTTAAAACTATTCAACAAGGAATAAGGTTGAAAATTCAATATCCACGCAATGTAGTTCTAACCTTTTTTTGTAAGCAACTGGTTGGCGCTTACCAGAACAAAAGCAGATAGGATTGTATTAGACACAATGCCATTGTGAATGCAGGTAAGTGGATGAGCTTAGTTTAAAAAAATTGTACTATAGGTGTCATAAGTGCAGTTTGTGGCCTCAGTTCATAATGCGCGCAATACCATTGGGTACCATTGTTTGTTAGAACAAAGCGAAGTGAATTCGGACTCAAAGACGGATTTACTTTACCGTGGAAATCTAATATCCCTTCAGGTGGCAGCGCCATATTGCTAAAAAGTCTGCAACTGGCGACGCCATTTTACTAAAATCCACACAAGTGGCAGAGGCCTTCATGGGTTTTCCAAAATTTGTCTGTTTGTGCGTATAAATTTGTTCTCAAACATGCAATTAAATGTCGTCATAACTTGCGTTATAACAGGCTTCGAAGTATCACGTTTCGGTGCGGAACAACTCGAGAGAACTGTAAAGGAATTTCATACAAAATTGAAGGCCTAGGAAGTGAGGTCGGGAAGTAAATATTTTTTAAACATGGCGGCTGTGTTTATGCTAAACAGCTGATTTGTTTCAGATATGAGTACGTTTTAGAGTACTACTCGGAGAAAGGCCTTGTGGTGTGCAACAGTATTATTTGTGACATGCAGGAGACTAAATGATTGAAGACAGACAACATTATTCAAAAATCAGGTAAAACCGCGTAAAAAATTTCAGGAGCGGCCCGACATGTTTCGAACTCGTATAGAGCTCTTCATCAGGCACAGTGTTGTAAACGACTCGAGTTTTAGAGTCGTTTGTTCGTCTAGAATCGTTTAAACCGATTTTCCTAATTGTAAATCATTAAAGATGTCTCACGATAGTTTTAATAAGATTTATTAAGATTATTAAAAATATAGTTTTGTATTAAGAAATAAATATTAAAAAAAATGTGTTTATGTACTTACTTATGTTTGTATGTTATTCATACACTTATTATCAATAAAAAAAAACTAATTAGGTACATTTGGCTATAAAAGCCTGTTACAAAAATTTCTGTGGACTGCCCTTATTGACGTTTAGTAAAAAAATAGAGTTGGAAATAACACTCCAAGGAACGATACATATTTATGGATAAAAACTTGTATCTTTATTTATTTATGACACACGTTATGTCTCTTTTTTATGTGTTGTATCTATGGTTTGTATTTTTTTTTAACTGCTATCTGATATAGGTACCCGAGCTAACTCGACAAAGCTTCAACTGACAAACGCAGTACATAGTAGAGTCGAGTAAATAAGGGACACTTATAAACAAAAAATAATGAAAGCAGAAGGAGGCGTAATAAATAAATAGGGGGAAAGAAATAAGTAATTTGTCTTTGCTTGCTCCACTGCTTGGAGAGCTCGAAAACCGTGGACTTGGGGCATTTTAAGGCGGTTTTTAAATGGGTACGAAAAATGCAGAATGTTAAATTTTTATGTTCGAAAACTGTGATGTTTTCATCTGTTGTTCTAGGGAACGTGCAAAACGAAGGTGCCGTTAATACGGTATTTGATGACAGATCAAATCAGCTACTATATAATGTCGAAGGCGATTTGTTAGTATGAAGTTTCTATGAAGACCAGTGACGTCATAAAATCAGTAGTCAAAACAAGTCTTTTAGCTTTTGTCGTATGTATTTTGAATTTTTGAAAGTATGTTTAGTTTCGTTCAAATTTCCAATGATACAATTAATGTTCACTATAGTATACAGTAATTCGAATATTTTGCCTAGATATTGACTTTGATAGAGCTGCTACTGCTACCTATAGATTGGTATAGAGTGCGATTTCGCAGAATATAATTTCACGCGATGTAGTCAGAGCACTACTCCGGATAAGTAGCGGTCGCGGTTTTGAACCCCGCCTGCTACAATAAATAAATTAATAAATATAAATAAATAAATATCGGACAACCTCACACAAATCGATCTAGTCCCAAATTAAGCTCAAGCAGGCTTGTGTTATGGGTACTAGACGACGATATACGTACTTATATAGATAAATATATACTTAAATACATAGAACAACCATGACCCAAGCACAAATATTCGAGTTCATCACACAAATATTTGCCCTGGCCGGCAATGTAGTGAATCACGTAAAATTTTATATTTATGCTTAGCCACTGACTGTATCAATATCAAAAATAAATATTTGATGTTGATCAGTGATCGCAGTTGTGCTAAGAGGTTACTTTGAAGTTCCAAGTTCATGTCGCACCGTACTATTAATAATTGTAATATAGATAAAGGTTGCCTATCCACTGGAGCGGAGCTGTGTAAAATGAACCAAGCAGCAGCACATTCCTCAGATTTAAATACACTTCGTTTGGGCTTCACAAAGACGCTAGATAATAGTTTTATTGACTCCGTTCTGATTTAGTGCGGAACACGAGCGGAATGAATTGTCACTATAATCTCTCAGCTTACGAGATTTATAGGAATAGGTCTTATAGTTTGGTATACAAAATATTTTTCAGAGAATTGTCAAATTTTAATATTTCTAATAGGTGAAAATTCATTTAGAGATCGAGAGAGAATTGTGTCGTGAAAAAACCCCTTGAATTACCTTGAAAAAAAAAATAATTATTAAACGGAATACAGAAAAGTAATAAAATTGTGGTCTTAAAAATATGAAAACTGTCAACTCTCGCACCGGACGAAGAAGTTTCCGCGACCGAAACTTTATCCAAGTCCCTAATCACCGTAGTCTCCCCGAATACCAGTAACAAATGACTCAAGGCGGGCATTGTGAAAATATTAATTAATTCTGCTAAAATTGGGCACACACTGTTTGTTTTGCATTAACTCCTGAACTCGCTGAATTCCATTAGGGCTTGTGCACAAATCACGTGAGGTTCCATAGGGGGAGGGGGGGGGGTCACGAAAAAATCACGAAATATCACGTTGGGGGAGGGGGGGGGTATAAGGAGACCTCACGTGTATTTTTTCTACAGTGAACGAACTAAGAAAAAGTCAATATTTTTTTCTCGGTTTTGTTAAAAATATGTAAGTCTTGACTTGTTAAATACCTCAAAATAGCGAGTCTATTTTACGAAATTTTGGCGGAAAAAAAATACACGTGAGGTAGTGAGGGGGAGGGGGGGTTAGCAAAGAACCTCACCAAATATCACCAGGGGGGAGGGGGGGGTCAAAAAGTAGCCGAAAAAACATCACGTGATTTGTGCACAAGCCCTTACTTGCTTCTATTTTGAGACTGAAAAGGCGGTTATAAATTTTTATTTATACATGGTAACTGTAGGTTTAAAATATATACTAATAAATCCCAATAACCCTGTTCTAGGTAGTAACATCAATAATATGTTAAGAAACATGTTTGATCATAGAGAAAAATGTCTAAAGCAATCAGCATTTTAAAAGGAATAAGGCCTCCTGTGCTAACTGCACGGCACTGATACTAAAGTATAATGTAGCAAAATATTTTATCAACGAATAAATATACCTATCGATGTTACTGTCAACATCTAAATGTTAATCAACATAAATATTTTTTTTTTCTCTTTATTTCAGAATGAAAGCAATAAACAAATGTTGTGTATTTGTTTGATTATTTTGAATAATTTTCATAGTAAGTTCACAATCAATATAATTTGAAACCTACAATTTTTCATTGATAATTTTTGTTTCAAAAAGTACTCCAAATTGACAAAATTCATGCGAAAAATTAGTTTTTTCAATTTATTTTCGACTGCACGCAATAAAAGCATAAAATAGTTACGTTACTACCTAGAACTCGTGGAAAACTATTATTCACTTCAAAATTTTGGTGGAAATTATCAATATATTTGTCACTAGCTGTGCCCCGCGGTGTTACCCGCTCATCCCACGGGAACACTAAATTTATTCGGGATGAAAAGTATCCTATGTCCTTTCCCGGGTCTCAAACTATCTCCATACCAAATTTCATCTAAATCGGTTCAGCGGTTTAAGCGTGAAGAGGTAACAGACAGACAGACAGACAGACAGACAGACAGACAGACACACTTTCGCATTTATAATATTAGTATGTATAGTATGTATAATATAAATTTTTTTTTTTTAAAGGAATAAGGCCTCTTAAACCATTCATACAAAGATCAAAGCTTAAAGAAAATTTTAAAAAGGAGCTACCTGGTGGAAGATACTGGCAATCGAACCCGGTACCTCTGGATTACCGGTCCAACGCGTTAACCACTTCGCTACCCTAGCTCCAGGTAACCTGACGAATTTTTCCTTATGCTTTGTGTGTCGATGTTTGCATTGTTTATTTGAAAGGTTTTTACACCTTAGCGACCTATATGTGAATACGTTCATATTCACATCTTACCGCACCACTTTACAGCGGTGAACGAGCAAGCGAGAGAGGGCGCTGTTAGTATTACAAATTTACGAAAATTGTGGTGTACCTACCCACATTAAAAAAAAGAGACATTACATGTTTCATAAATTTCTAGTTTATTTTTATTTATTTAGTTTCCAGAATATCACAAATAATGCTGTTGCACGCCGCGATTCCTTTGTCCGAGTAGAACTCCAGTAGGTATTCGTATCTGAAATCAATTTAACATAAACAAGAATAACTAAACCATTGATAAAAAGATCAAAGCTCAAAGAAAAATTGAAATGCGTAACCTGGTGGAAGAGACCGGGAGTCGAACCCGGTACCTCTGGATTACCGGTTCAGCGTGTTAACCTCTCCTCTATTCTAACGCTAGACAATCTTTCGAATTTTTTCTTATGCATTGTGTGTCGATCTTTGCATTGTCTATTTGAAAGGCCTCTATGTGAATACGTTATCTTACTGCACTACTTTACAGCAGTGAACGAACAAGCGAAAGAGGGTGTTTTTATTTATAAATATAATGTCTCATTATTTTTTTAATGTCGGTACACACCAACATTTTTATATTAAACCGTTGATATAAAGATAGTAAAGTAGATAGTTCAAAATCTTCTATTAGTTAAGGAAATAAATAAATAAATAAATAATTATCGGACAACCTCACACAAATCGATCTAGTCCCAAATTAAGCTCAAGAAGGCTTGTGTCATGGGTACTAGACGACGATATACGTACTTATATAGATAAATATATACTTAAATACATAGAACACCCATGACCCAAGCACAAATATTCGAGTTCATCACACAAATACTTGCCCTGGCCGGGATTCGAACCCGGGACCGCCGGCTCAGTAGGCAGGTGTCTACAAACCGAGCCAAACGCGTCGTCAAAAATACTAAGATAAGACTCACTTGCCAGGATATATCATGGCTTTAGTCAGGATCCAGGCAAAGTCTTGAAGGTTGATCTTCTCTGTCAGATAATTGCCCTGAAACAACAATTAGAACTGTCAAGAACTACCTTAAAAATTAACCACCAAAAGTGGAAATAACTCACGAAAAGGTGCACACTGACAGATTGGTGCTGTGTGGTGTGGCGGATAGTCAAGTCTAGCATTTCTTTTTAATTCATAAACTGACCAGCGATTGTCGTTGTTGATTCAGCAACAGCCTATTAACTCTTGTTTTGATGAGACCCAAGTTATAATTTTGAAAATTATAGCTTGAGTCCTCTCCTATCGATGGGAGCGAATTTTCGTTCTTTAACAGTTCGATGGTGATTTTATATGTATCTATCTATCAGCGAAAGACGTCTACAGGCGAACCAAGCAAACTCGGCTCAGAGTATTTGCTGAAAGATTGACTAGACAAACCTAAGGCCACAATCGCATATCCTTTGGCGGTCAAGTCTAGACTGGAAGGTTTCCTGAACTAACTCAGTGGGGGATAATATTAGGGAGATTAAGTAACAGTTGCATAATAGTTCATTGCATACCTTCGGTTAGGGCCACAAACACCTGTGACCTGGGGCTTTATTAATTACCGCCTGTGGTTTGTCTCAGGTTTTACGTCTTGCCTTGGCCAGAGTCAGATTTTATTTAGCGGACCTAGCGTCCTAGGGTGACGTAATAGGATTACGTACCTAGTGCGGTGAGTTCGTGAATGTCACAGATCGCACGTGTTTGTAGCCCAAACCGAAAGTGCCAAAATATGCGATCTGGAGCTTTATGAATTACCGCCCGTAGTTTGTCTAAAGTTTAACGTCTTGCCTTGACCAGGAAGTGAGATTTTCTCCGTAGTGGGTAGAAAATCCCACATACGGCTTAAGGTAACGTAAACTACTGTAGAAGAAGAAAAGACTCACAGGAACAGCCATGCAATTGTTGTTCAGCCTCAGATTGATCACCCTCACCAGCTGGTAGGTGACCGGATTATGACAATCCATCCTCTCCATCTTGAAAATCTCGTCCTTATTCGAATTCTGCTTCATATTATATATATGCAAGCTCATCTGAAAGAAAATGATGAAAACTAATGCCATGATTGGTATTAAGGCGATCCTTCGCTGAGTTTTATATTTAAACGTATTTTATTTTAACAGAATAGAGCAAGATAATTAAGTATCAGCCAGTAATTGAATATGAAATTCCGCAAAGTAACGTTGCAATCTATCAATTTCTTAATATTTGTAATAGGTACCAAGACAGCGTAGATATTATGATAATCCACAATGAGTATGAACGATATAAGTATATGTAAATTGGGATATAGCTATATTTGTGTAAACTGTAGTGTCAGACAGTCTCTCTGCCTGCAGCTACCTACATACCTACTTCAGTACTTTCACCATGTGGCTCGCCAAGATGACGACAATCTGGAAAGCTGATGGTGATAGGCACAGTTTTTTTTATACTAACGACGGTGGCAAACAAGCTTGCGGCCCGCCTGATGCTAAGCAGTTAATGCCGCCTATTGCCGCTTGCGACGCTATAGGAGCATCACACGCGCGTTGCAGACCCTACAGTTGAAGGGGAGCGACCCAGCGGTAGCCCAGGGTAAACCAGGTGTCGAAGTGGCTCGACGTATCGGTTAGTGCAGCTCTTTAAGGCGACTCCGTACGTGGAATGGTGATTTTTAAAGTCCTAAGGCTCGTAATCTAGCCAACGGAAAAATCTGAAAAAAATATATGTCATTTTTGACTATTTCTTCTAAAAAATGGATTTTTTTTTAAAGCAATAATTACTATGGAAAAAATAATGTTGAAATAGGGTCGTTTTCAATTTTCAATTCCCTAAGGCTTCTAAACTACAAGTGATATTTACACGGCTCTTTCGCAAGAACATTGACAATTCATTGATCTTTAATCGTATTGTTTAAAAATTAGTAAAATGGAAATTCGGTCTAATAAAGCATCAAAAAAACTGAATTTCCGCGAGCGCGGCCGTGCCCGGGCTGCGAGCTCAGTGTAAATCTAACCGTCGAAGGGGAAGGCTGTGTCACTTGCTCTCGCGATCCATCTAGTTACGGAAAATTGTTATAGTACCGGATCCCGCGGAGGTCCGATCTGTCTTCGTGCGTTTGAAGTGTATTTTAAGAGAGTGTACTTCGTTTTTTCACGCGACTACGCTATGCGACATAACAAAAAGCACTCATTTTCATATAGAATTAAATTCAACTGTTTTTTTTCGTATTTAGGTATCTATTCATTTTAAGTACCTACTTATAAAAAAATTGTCATTGCTTAGCATTCCCGAACACATTTGGATACTTAGATATTCTCAGTCATGGGCCCACACCAGACAGGATTCCCAGAAAATAACACTTTTGGTGTGGGTTTTAGGGCCCTTCTCTGTGTAATATTAGAGTACCTTAGGTATTTCGGTTAGTAAAAAAAATCTGATAATACAGATATTTAAGTATGATAACGTCTAATGATCTTTATGAATTCAACCCTAAGAGATATGAATATCGTAATGCAGAACAAAGTATTGTTCGTTTGAATACCATTGTAATATTCGGTAAAACGCTAATTTACGAATTCGAATATTTATTGTAAGTATTCACATTCGTTGCGTCACTAGTACAGTACATGGCATATGATATAAAAATACATTATCAAAAATTACAATAATTTTCTAGTCCAAGAAGACAAGTGACAATTTTGGCATGAGGGCTTATTTATGTAAATATAGTCAGAATACATATTTGCATCAATAAATTTCCCACTTCATATTTAAATCTAAATGAGCGTTAGTAATTATTGATATATCCGCCGGGCCTAGCTAGACATACCTAGCCTAGCCATAAGTTCTGTTCCAATTGTTTACCGTTTATAAAATAAAAACCTGATTTTTATTACATATCGTTTAAAAGCCATATATTAATGATCGGATTACAGTTGAATTAATGAAAAAATATATACCTAACTTTATTTAGACTCATCGTAATGCCCGGACTTGATTTTTGACTAATGCTCAGAATTTTTCTCTCTAAGTTTGCCAGAGGGCAATGAAACGATTTTGGATCAAATTAATCGATCACGGAAGGAACGCCAAAACCCAAATAGCTTACGTAACCCAGACAACCGCTAAACTAAAGTAGAGCTGACACGTTTGCCGCATGTCAACCGATCTGCAGATCAAGAAATCTACACCCACCCAATAAAATTCGGCGTCACGGTAGATCACGATGGAGATGGTGGGACTACCTGGATGTATTACAAAAGGGTTGGACATTGCTGATCTAAATAAGGACGAGTGGAAAAAAGATAGAGGCCTTTACCCGACAAAGGGACGGCACAGGCTTATATGCATAATAATCGGAAAAAAGAAAAACTTAATACCCTTCATTATGTACAGTCACATGAAGTACTATTTATTGTATTCATATATCACATTACACCGTCAAAATATGTTATTACCTTCTTAAACTTCAAAACCTACCTTTGCTCTATTAAATGGTAAACATTTAAAACTAGCCTGGTTATGAATAACATTTTCCATCTTGAAATTTTATGCGAATGACCATTTTTATCGGCTAAATTTCATATATACTGATTAAAAGTGATAAACCTCATTATTTATAGATTTAGGTATTTTTACCGGAAAAATCGGAACCCATTTTGCTGACCGTCCGTCTTTCTGTCACGATCCTTTATCTCGGTAACGCGTGTAGGTGTCGAGTTGAAATTAAAACCGTCTACACGTCGTACTTTGGTCTACAGTCCCTTGAAGCTGTAAAAAATCGAACTTCTAAGTTAACGTAAAAAAAAAGATACGGCTCTTTATGCCGCAAAAAAACGTATCTACGCTGGAAAGGAAAATTATCCAAGAGACACGGAGCTAACTTTACAGGAGATCTAAAAAACTACGAACTTTTTCAAAAAAAATAAAAGTTATTAAATATTCTGTGGACCTACTTTTTAAATGAAGCATTTTATAATTATAAACAACATCATGTTCTCTACATGTCGCTTTTGTTATTTTGTCTATTAATGGAATAATTTAAAATTTAGCATCGCTTACGCAAAATGGCTGTCAAAATAGAATTAGGTAAAATTATCTAAACGACACGTTTCCCGAGATATTAGTGAGGTAAAATAGTATTATCTACATTTTACACAACAATCAACACAGTAAACAATATCTATGTGCATACGATGCTCATTTTATATAAACAATATCATGTTTTTTACATGTTGCTTTTGTTATTTTGTCTATTCATGGAATATTTTAGGATTTAGCGTCGCTTACGCAAAATGGCCGTCAAAATAGAATTAGGTAAAATTATCTAAACGACACGTTTCCCGAGAAATTAGTCAGGTAAAATAGTTTAATCTATTACACAACAATCAACACAGTTAACAATATATATGTGCATGCTCATTTTATAGTCAGGTAAATATATAAATGTGCATAAATCAGCATGAAATAAATCAAGAAAAATTATCTAATCGCCTTTGTAGGAAATATTTCAGACATGAAAAGCTATTTATCGTACAATAAAACCTCACGATTAATGTTTTAATTAGAGGAAAATATTTATTTTCAAACATTAAAATTAATGAAGTGACATTTAAAGTTCTTTAAGACAAAAACTTGTGGTCCAACTACGCAAATACAAAAAAAACTGCTTTAGAAATGTTCAAAAAATTCAAAAAAAATTCAAAAATGTTTATTGGGTTTTTTTACACGTTATAACAACATAAAAGGTTGGGACATTCCATTAAGCATAGTATGCTTGTAGCGGAACGACCCGCTCTTCCATCACTCAGAGATGTAGCACAAAAACCAAATAAATATCTAATTTCTTAAGTGCTAAGTATTACTACTGTTACAACTAAATTAGCATGTGCATATATGTGTATGTGTAAGTGCTTTATATCTATAAATTTACTATACTCGTATTAACAACAAATCCATTATATTATACTATATTATACACAATTTGAAAACAAACAACAAATATTCGGTATCCCATATGTTATACGTACTATATTATATTTACGATACATGTCTCAAAAGTGCTTCTGTTTCTTCATAGTTTAAATTCTGAATCCACGCAATAACTACTTTCTTACAGTTACGAAGCTGCATTGGATAAACGTTAAGATGGGCGTCAATACTATTATATAAGTAGGCAGCTTGTGCAGCAAACTGTTTCCAGGCAAAACTAGAATTACAGACCGGGATGGGAGCCGCTTTGGCCTTTCTTCTGCGTGTTACAGTTTGTGGTACATAACTTAGAGTTTTATGTAATTTAGTCACAGTGAGTACAATATATAACTTACGCATAGATAGGAGTTCACATTCCCTGTAAAGCTCTATTGTGGGGTATCTAAATGGTTTGCTAAAGGTAACTTTGAGTAGACTTCTTTGCGCCCTCTCTACTTCGAGGAATTTAGTTTTACTTGCTCCTCCCCATACAGGAATGCAGTAAGACATTATTGATTGCGCGAGAGCAATATATAATTGTTTGAGAAGGGTGTTAGATGCAATATTTTTTAAGATTTTAAATATCCACATTAGTTTTCTGATTCGCCCATTCAAATGCTCAATATGTTCATACCAGGATAACCTATAGTCAAGTACAATGCCAAGGTATTTTATAGAAGATACTTTTCCAATTTTGGTACAATTACAATTTATGTCATTTAGGTTACAACTGTGTAGTTTTAATTCCAGGTTCTTAGGTGGCTGTGTGTTTCCATACTTCGAGAAGCACATATATTTGGTCTTGTCGGCATTAAGCGTAAGAAGGTTATGGCTTAGCCAGGAGCAGATTATATTTAAGCCTATTTCGGCCTTCAGATACACTTCTTCCCAGGAATAGTTTCCGAAGACCACCGCGGTATCGTCGGCGTACGAAAACACACAACCATCATGAGAAGGGAGACTGATAAGGTTATTGATGTAAATTAAAAAGAGCGTAGGGCCAAGTACGCTCCCTTGGGGGACACCAAAAGTGACATTATGCTCGCAACTTAGGTGGTTTCCTATTTTAACTCGCTGGGTACGGTTGTGTAGATAATCTGTTAAAAGTTTTAGCGGTGTACCCCTTATGCCAATGGATTCGAGCTTCTGCAAAAGGATGGGTAGAGAGACGGTGTCAAACGCTTTCCGTAGGTCCAGGAAGATAGCAAGGCATTTTTGTCCTTGGTCTACACGCTGTGTTATTTCTGTAGTAAGTGCCAGAACCGCATCTTCCGTGGACCTACCCTGCCGGAAGCCAAACTGAGAGTCAGATAGGATATCATATTTATTAAGGTAGCTGACTAAACGTTTATTTATTAATTTTTCTAAGATCTTAGATATCACCGATAATACAGATATGGGTCGATAGTTATTAACGTCGTCCCTCCCCCCACCCTTAAATACAGGCGTTACAATGGCCTGTTTAAGCATCTCGGGGAAGACCCCTTGGGCAAAGCATAAGTTGGCCAGTTTGCTAATTACAGGAACTACAAGAGATTTTGCCAATTTAAGGAATCTGGTGGGAATGTCGTCCCAGCCTGGAGAGCTATCATTTTTTAGGCACATCAAGACACTATCCACCTCTTCAGGGCTGGTATCTAAAAGGACAAAAGATGAGGGAATTGATGGGGAAAAGTCGAGAGCATGGGCACTATGGGGGAAGGAAGAATTATTTGCGGTGGACTGTGCAAGTTCTTTGCCTACATTTGCAAAAAAGTTATTGACATAATTAACAGAGATGTCGGGTGAGGATTTAGAATTAAGTAGTTCTACAGCGTTATCATTTTTAGTCTTATAGTGAGTTATTTTTTTAATATTACTCCATAGTGCTTTGGGATTTTTCGTAGATTTCTCTAGGAGGTTACTATCATATACTCTTTTGAGTTTTCTTATTAAATTATTGCAGAAGTTGCGGTATCTTCTGTAGGTGACTTTTAGAATCTCATTTTCAGGGGATGAACGTACTTTAAGTTGCATTTTATTTCGGTTATTAATACATCTGAGTATCCCAGGTGTGATCCAGGGCTTGATTATCCGTTTTTTACTGGGTATTTTTAGCGATACTTTACTTTCTTCTAAGCTGTCCTTTAGTTTATTTAATAATTGTTCTAAAATGAAATATGTTAAAGATTATCTAAAATGTTAAAGATTTATTCATCAGATATCACGTGAAATTTCAATTTTATCAATTTTTATGTGTGATCCTGATCTGCTGAAAGATTTCCAGTAGTTCTAGACCAATGTATGGTAGCAAACAATAGCTATGACTAATGAGAACAGCACAAGAGTTCTCAAGACTGCAGTCACTCGGTACTCATTAAGGAATTTTAAATCACGAACTACGTGAAATTTCAAGTTTTACAATTGCAATGAGATAATATCCTATCCTAACAAGAATAACAAAACTACCTACAACTCTGTGTGGTATAAGTGACGTCTCGTAAGACACTGTTTGAGTGAGATGGCGTTTGGGTCCATCAAGCGAGTCCAAAGTAATGCCTTAGCGCCACAGACACAGATTTACACCGCAGGTGGGCCTAACGGCCTTTATAAATATATTGAATTACTACTCAATGAGTGATATTTTATAAAACAGAACCGGTAAAGTTGTCTAACTACCAGTTTATGAAAATATTTGTTTTTTTAGTACATTCTATGCGACAAATACGACTCAATTGTCATTCAAGCAATTCAAGATAAGCGACAGTAGTCGATCAAAGTCATATCAGGTAAAAAAGGATAAGCGACAATGGTTTCATAGTATAAAAGCAGGTAAATTTGGATAAACGCCAATAGTTAAGATACGACAATCAGATAATTTAATCTATGTTTTTTTTTTTTATAGAATCTTATATCGATTCTGTTTAATAATGTGGAAATACCACATTTTTACTTTTTGGCTAATGCGCATAAGCATTTTAAACACACATGACACAGAGGGCGCTCCAGTAGCGAAGAATTATGGAATCAAAGATTTAGTGTGATTGACGTAACGATATGATAGCTCAGTTGGTAGAGCACTACGCTGGAAGCTTAGGGTCGCAGGTTCGAGCCGTGCTTACATTGCAGTGGATCACATTAAATGTTTCTTTCATAATTTACCTTTATGTTAATTTTATCATAAAGACATAGGTAAAATGCCTCAAACGACATTAAAATATATTTTACGATCAGGTAAAAACAGTTAACCAACAAGTGCAAGGTTAGTTGCAATAAAGAAAAAATATCCAAGTTGTTTGATCTGTTTTGACAAATAAGTAAAAAAGCTCTAAGGTTCATTATTATGCAAAAAACTTTTTATGTAATCTCCATTTTGCTAAAAAAACCTCAAAAATCAAGTCGTTTAGTAGAAAAAAAAGTAAAGATTCTCTAAATCACCGACGGGATAAGCGACACAAAAGTCGTCAGACAAATGTATACGAGACCCAACCCATTCGATGCAGAAAAATCTGCCGATCCCAACAGTGTGTATAACTCAATATCCCCAAAAATGTCGCTTAGATAAGTTCTCCTTTCCAGCATCGGCATATTTTGACACTCAAGTAAATTAACATTTATAGGGTATCCATTGACCTTGAACATTGAAATTTGCCAAAAAATTCGTCGAGTAAAATATCGTCAATATCAACAAGTATAGGGGAAAATCTGAGAACATTACTAATGTAGTCATAAAAAACTATCACTGTTTATAAGTAGGTAAAGGACGTGAATCCGTTTTCCAACGGTAAAGTTGAGTTTGTCGCTCTATTATTTATAGTTTATCTTTTCATTAGAGCAGCATGACTGGGGGGATAAAGCTGTGCCTCCACTACTATATTAAAATATCGGTTCATCCGCTGGGTCACGATATGATTTATTTATTAAAAAACTATATTTTTTATTTCTGCATGATTTTACACGTATAATCAAGAAGCTTGTCGGCATTTTAACTATTTTTGGTAGGTACCTACACATACAAAAGAAACTAAAAAGTATTTTTCGATTCGAGACTTCCAAATGGCCAATTTCACTTATTTTTTTGGAAAATGGCTTTAACGCATTTTATTTTTAATATTCTACTGTAGTAGGTAAATAGATATTTAGTAATCCGAAATAATTATATCATTGTTTAAATGATTTATTTTACTTCGAGATTTTTCAATGCCTTTAAATAAGGTATGTTGATCTTCAACTCACGCTCGGACTATGCGAGTGTATGAAGCTGCTTGGACGCCACTCAACGAGATTATGAACGAAGTAATGTTCCGGGGGCGCACGGTCGGCGGGGGGAATAACGTTAGGCTCCGCCCAGATCCTCAAGGACGTTGGGATTAGGAGTCGCCTTAACAGGCAACCGATTGAGCTTCATGGAGAGGAATACTTGCTACACTACGTCGGCAGAGTCATGATCCTCAGCATTGAGCGACAGATAGGAGGACCCAACTAGCAAAAAAGTCTTAGATTGCGCACTTTATAAGAGTGGTGGGCTTATAGCGCTCTTATAATTGTTTTGCTGATGCTGCTGCTCTTATATTAGCTTTAGATAAGATGGTACGGACTCAAGAACTCTCAGTCTTATTACCTAGTCTCATATATGTATATAAGCGCATTTTATAATACTATTATAAGCCTCTTACTCCTACAACAACATTTACGAAGACTCATTGTACTTGAGAATATCTGTTCTTATAGCCACATTCTCTAAGTTGATTTGATTTTATAATGGTCTTGATAAATGTTCTTATAAGAATGTCAGACTAATAACTGCATAACATAAAAGCACTATAAGTGCATACTTTTTTGGTCTTCATAAAACTATTATAAGATCAATATAAGATGGTTTGATCTTAAATCGATTTTGGGAACACAATTGTAAGAATAACGTTTAGTTAGCCATATTGTTTTGTGAAAAAGAGAGTGCTGTGATTTTAAATTTTGTGTAATAGGCATGGATTACAGAGATTGGAAAAATCATTCAGAATATTAATGTTAAAAAATTTAGTTTTCATGTAGGTTAACCAAGAAACCCTAAATTAATTCAATATGGCCGTACCACTTGTATTCAGAATGCTAATATTAGCGTAAGTGATCTTACAGTAGTCTAATAGTGCGCTGGAAAAATGCCACTATCAAAATGGCACCGTTATCACAACAAATAAAGAAATAAAAAATTATGAGAGGATATTTAAATTGAATATTTGAGTAGGCGCATGAAATTTGAAGTGTAAAACAGGGTCCACTTTACAGTTAATAATATTTTCCAACGTAAAAACTTACCGCGCAACGCAACATAAACACACACCAAGATTTTCACAAACACGTTATTTTATTACGTTACCATCACTATTAGTTAAGTCATAAGCAGTTGTGACAATAATATTTATTTTTTATTGTCACGCTGCAGTTTCACTCAAGACATACAAGTAATCAAAATAAGCTTGTTTAGGCTCACAAGATTCTAACGTTAGACCAATATGCGTCTATGTGGGCTTACAAAACACTTACGTGAGAGCGATATTAGCCTAAGGCAGCTTAAATTCGTTTTGGCAAGATTACTGTAAATGCAATCAGTATTCAATTAGACTGATATTAGGACGATATAAAGTAAATACACTTATAATTTGCGCCCAAATCCAGGCTTATACGATGATATAGGATCAATATAAGAGCGAAAAATTTTAGTCTTTAGACTGTTGTTAGTGCGATTTTGCTGGTTGGGGAGTTTCAGACAAATTTAGCACGTGAATTTTTGTGCGAATACTCGCATTACTAAGGTCAGTGGAGCGAACATCTCTGATTCGATCACGCAAGGAAACTCCTGTGCTTAGAGTTTCCTTGCGTGATCGAATCGGAAAGGAGGAGAACTAAAGTCGTCGACATAACTTGGAGTTGGCGGGACACATTGCTCGTAGAACGAATGTGATGGTTGTTGGGGTTGGGGCAGAGAGTTTTTAGAGTGTTATTTTTGGCGGTTGACCCCCCTAACGGCTCAGCCACGACTTTGCGTGACCAGCGGCAGTGGAGCGGCAGAAACAAAATCATACCCATGTATGAAGCATGCCACGAACGGCCGCACGCGGTGCCGTTCCAGCGGTTTTTGCTGAGCGAAGCGCGGCGCGGCGGGAACAAATGTGTCGGCGACTAGGAAAGATGCGCGTGCGGTGGTTCGCGCGATCGCGGTGTACGTGGCATGCTTGTCGCTCCGTGTGTGTGTGTGTGTGTGAGTATATGTGTGTGACAGAAGAGATAGAGAGAGAGAGAGATAGAGAGGTGCCACTAGCCAGCGAGAACTAAGGCCTCAGTTTCGTGATACGATAGTGACAGTAGCCACTTCTTCACAATTACTTGCTTCAAATGTGAAGATCATTGAAGGACGCCTTTGTCCGGCAATATACTTCTTTCTGCTCACAATGATGGAACTTACCGTAACCGGGCCCACTGATCGCAATATGGTGAAATTAGTTGTGGCAACTTTCGTATGTCTGTTCAGGTTCCTGGCCCAGGTCTCGTAGATGACGGGTTCCGTCGGGTCCAACTTGTCTGCTGGCGCGTCACATTTGCCTATGGACACCAGCTTGATCTTGAACTTTTTCTATAATCACAGAATTAAACACTACAGACGGAGAACTTTCTGCATGTTTTTAGGGTTCCGTACCTAAAGGGTAAAAAACGGGACCCTATTACTAGGACTCCGCTGTCTGTCCGTCTATCTGTTTGTCTGTCTGTATGTCCGTCTGTCACCAGACAGTTGTAACTTTCACATGATGTATTTCTATTGCCGCTATAACAACAAATACTAAAAACAGAATAAACTTAATATTTAAGTGGGCTCCCATACAACAAAACAAACGTGATCGGTTGCGTTAACTTTGCACCTCATTTGTAGTATGCGGCGCGATACATACCAGGTGCAAACTTAACCCGGCCAGTTAAGATGGGAAGTGTTTGTTCGGAAACCTCGGTGCGTAAGTTCGACTCGCACTTGGCTGGTTTTTTTGTTAGCTTGTTACGAGTTTGTTCAAGGAGATTGACCATTGGCATTGTATTATGTTTACGTAACGTAATTGTGAAATACCTAATATGACTTTAAATTTAACCTAGACTTAAGGCTGATACAATCAAAATTGTAATTAAACGTCTTGTAAAATCGATTTGATTTCCTCCCGCAGAAAATTCTACTTACGGACAAGAGTGACGTAAATAAACTTACCGCTTCAAAAATAGCAATGAATGAAAAACAGATATATAAATAAACCAAAACACAACGAGCCATCGTTACACCAGCAATCATATGTACCCAGTAAATGCGAAATGATGAGCGCTCTCGTTGATTTCTCTTAAATACATAATGATCATATAGGTAAAAACACAAAAATTATATACCGTTTTGCATCAAATATCAGAATAAGAGGACAATGGGAGTTGATTATCATATATATATTTTTTAATGGTTTGTCATCGAATTATTTGGAACCTTCCTTTTGAGCTGCTTACAAAGCTCGTTCTATTCTATCATTAAATTCTCTTTGTTTTGGATGCTCTATTCTAGTTTTTCGCTAGCTCTTTGTTTATTTGGTCTAAACCCACCGTTAGACCAAATTTTGCCAACAAATCTCTGACCATCGGGGTGAACTGTGTACTTTCTGCCTTTCTAATCGTGTGGTCTGCTATCTATCTATTTATCAGCCAGAGACGTCCACTGCTGAACATAGGCCTCTCCCATGACTCTCCACAAAGTGCGATCCCGTGCAGACCGCATCCATTGATTCCCCGCTACCCTCACGAGGTCATCCGTCCATCTAGTCGGCACACGCTGGTGCTTGATCTGGATGGTGATTTGGTCATCACATAAATCATATATTATCTTCTTAGTCTCCAATGAGTTTTTCGGAACTTATGTACGAAATGTCATTTGATATTTACCACTTCGCTTTTCGGTGAAGGAAAACATCGTGAGGAAACCACCTAAGCCCAATAAGGCCTAGTTTCCTCTCTGGGTTGGAAGGTCAGATGGCAGTCGCTTGCGTAAAAACTAGTGCCTACGCCACATCTTGGGATTTAGGTAGCCGACCCCGACTGAGAATTCATTCTCAAAAAATGGGACAAAGGCTAGGAGGATTATCTTCTTAGTCTAGGTACTCTTTAGGTAATATTTCTTGGATTCGAGAGCGCAATGCTCAAATATGTCTCAGGAAAATTTTAATAAATAATAAAATAAATAAATATCAGACAACCTTACACAAATCGGTGTAGTCCTACATCAAGCTCAAGAAGGCTTGTGTTATGGGTACTAGACGACGATATAGGTACATACTGATATAAATAAACATATAATTAAATACATAAAAACAACCATGACTCAAGCACAAATATTCGATCTGGAACTGGGAAACCGGCTAGTGTAGCTAAAAGCCCTAAAACTCTGTCAAATAGAGACACTTCAACTCCAATAAATCCTATTTCGTCTCACCAAATAAAAAGAGCGATGTAAAAGATTTTTAGCTAAAATCGAGTGCTTCCATCCTCTCTAAATCAATTTCATTATAGGCTCGACCCTCAAAGGGCTGGACAGCCCTCTATAAAGCACTTTCGGCACTTGAATTAAATATTTATAGTACCTAGGTAAGGTATGAAGGATTTTTTTTGAGCGTAGTCTGTTTTGGAGATTTTAAACGCGTTTATGCCTAAGGATATTGATAGGAGATTTTAACCCAATTTATTTGATAAATACTTAGTAGTAGGTATCTTTCCATTTATAGTTCATTTTTAATTTTAGTTTTAATTTTTTACTTTTAACCCGCATCAAAATCCGTTGCGTAGCTTTAAAAATCTAAGCATAGGGACATAGGGACAGACAGCAGAAAGCGACTTTGTATTATACTATGTAGTGATAGCACAGAATAGATAATAGTAGGTAAAGCCTGACCAGAAATAGGTATATGAGGATGCGCCATATTGCGGAATTTCACTGGAACTAATTTCTTACACTGGCAATGATTTTATGATGGTTTGTCAACAATGTCAACGTCATCCGTGGTGATTTCTCTTAAGACAAATATATAAAATCATCCAAAAAGAAATCCGAAATCCATTCACAGTCGTCAATGTAAGATTATAAATAAAGTGTACCTACATGTGTCGACTACACGAAAAATTGTCAGTAAAAGAGTGCATTCCATTAAATGGTATTACGAGGTTAACATAGTGGAACTGACAGGTATTTAAAAGTTTTAAAACTAATGTCATTATAAAGGTTTGCGATTGGTTGCAAAATTGTTGCCATATAAGTCTTATAAATAGCGCCCTCTTGACAATCCTTACTTTTCTGGTCAGGCTTTACGTGGTAGTGATTCTTCGAAAATCCAAAGAGGGATCACCTTATGTTGTGTTTGATTGTGGAAGTTTTAATTTCTTCGTGCTGAGAGTTCCGACGGACCACCTAGCGACAAAGGAAGAGTATTGGCCAAAGGGCGTCATGTTCCGGCGTTTCCGTGGACCTGACCTGACACTCGAACACGCGTAACACGTCGCTCTTGAAAAATGTGACCTAGTTAAGTTACTTATGTTTTTACTATTATATATTTAATAATTTATTCAACAGTAAATAATAAAAGACAAAGTGTAAAAGTCAAATCCGCAACGCAGGCATCGTCAGAGAGAATACAAAATCTAATTTATTTATTTATTTAGGAGAACCAACAGCTAATACACTGCACATAGAAGCTTAAATAGAATCATGGAGCCAATTACAGGAACTCACATAGGTATAGTTGTTTTACATGAAACATACACTTAAGTAACGACGCACATCGATGTAACGACGCGCACTTGCAGCAAATATGAACACTAATTAAACTTAGAATTTAAACTTATAAACCATAACTTAACTTAACTTATAGGGCCATATTAGGCACCACCTAAATACCTAATACTCCATACTACTGCACAAACATGTCATAAAATCGCTCAATCAAAAAATCGCTCAATCAAAAAACGCATTAGTCAATTTTCGCCTCACTGAAGGAATTACACAATTGAATATGTCAATATCAAGCTCTTTCGTCGTATTATTCAAATGTCGACTAGCGCGGTTAAGGAAACTATTCCGTCTATAATTGGATGAAGTACGCCTTAATCAGCGACATGCTTCGTCAAACAACACACCAATAACGTGACATCCGCAACAGGCTTCGTCAAAATTGTGGATTGCTAACAAATACCTTTACTATTTTAGTATTTGATATGTAGGTACTTATGTTAGTTTTAAAGTAGGTACCTATGGACTACAGTTGCCTGAAATAAATGTTTTCATTCATTCATTCAATGCTTGTCTACACAATGTCCTACAGTACCAGCGCGTTGCCTTTTGTTTGTCAGTGTACCGGAGCGTCTAATCGCTTCTCAATCGCAACACGTCCAAAGGCCGTGTACACACTGAATGTGGTCACGCTCGTTAGTAGACACAAAGGCAAGAACGTGACTCCATCATGTATACATACCTGTATTACTGTACCCTCCGTGATTTAACGGGACCGTACTCGCCAGCGACAGCGTAAACGGTTTGTATGGAGAATAGTATAGCGCACCTAGCGGTTACTTTGTAGAACTACAAGTATATAAAGCCTGACCAGAAATATATGAGGATTGTCAAGAGGGCGCTATTTATAAGACTTATATGGCAACAATTTTGCAACCAATCGCAAACCTTTATAATGACATTAGTTTTAAAACTTTTAAATACCTGTCAGTTCCACTAAGTTAACCTCGTAATACCATTTAATGGAATGCACTCTTTTACTGACTATTTTTCGTGTAGTCGACACATGTACACTTTATTTATAATCTTACATTGACGACTGTGAATGGTTTTCAGCATTTTCTTTGGATAATTTTAAATATTTGTCTTTTAAAGAAATAACCACGGATGACGTTGACATTGTTGACAAACCATCATAAAATCATTGCCAGTGTAAGAAATTAGTTCCAGTGAAATTCCGCAATATGGCGCATCCTCATATATTTCTGGTCAGGCTTTATAAACCGTTTACGTAGTCGGTAGCGTCGGTCACTGTAAACCTAATGGCAAGGGTTCTGTACTTAGTGTGATTCGAACCTAGATATGTGCCTTTTTGGAAAATTTCCGGAAACTTTCCTCCTTTTTTATGGGAAAAGAGGAAATTTCCGGAAGTTTTCAGAAATGGCACATGTCTATTCGAACCAGATACTTACCACGTGCAGCCAGCTGGCGCACTACTCCCATATTTTTTTAATTTTAGAGTCCGACTAATAACCTAAATTCAAATTTAAAAAACCCCGACCCAACTAAACATAGCTAAGAACTATCTCGACAAACAAGACATTCGATTAACAAATCCGAGCCACAATGACAATGACAGACAGACACACAGATACCTACACATGTAAAACTTATAACACACTCTTTTTTGTCGGGGTTTAAAATCAACTGCATAAAAGACATTTAAATAAAACAAATTAAAAATTATGAATATTGACATAAAGGTAAAATAAGGTAAATTATCTAAGCAGAACCTGCGACCTCAACTTTTCCGGCGTATTGCTCTCCCAACTGAGCTATTAGATGGTTACATCCTAGGGTATGGCTGATGCGCATAGGCATTTCAAACACATATGACGCAGAGGGCGCTCAGTAGCGTGATAATTATGGAATGAAAGATTTGGTGTGATTGACGTAACGATGTAATAACAATAACTCAGTTGGGAGAGCAATACGCCGGAAACGTAGATGTCGCAGGTCCTGTATGGGTAGCAGTCCCTGATGAAGAGCTTTATACGAGTTCGAAACATGTCGAGCCGTTCCTGACAATTTCACGTGAGTGTAATCCACTCAAAACAATAAATAATCAACTATATTTACCACAGACCATAAGAATACTATAGACTGGGTATTGGGCGGGGCAGGCGTAACCGAGCTTAAGCCCAAATTGCCAAATACATGTCAACGTGATGTCAACAGTCACTTAATTACCATCCGAACGTGCTTGAGTAATTATGTCCCAAAAAATTAGAAATATGCCGAATTGTG
The DNA here is from genome assembly GCA_932273695.1 of Apotomis betuletana. Taxonomy (NCBI): domain Eukaryota; kingdom Metazoa; phylum Arthropoda; class Insecta; order Lepidoptera; family Tortricidae; genus Apotomis; species Apotomis betuletana. The sequence goes on along the minus strand of OW026321.1, from coordinate 2,193,436 downwards.
CCATTATAATCGTCACAGGCGAGATCTGCATACTCAAAAAGATACCTGATACAGTTTAATTTCACTGGGAAGTAATAAAATTCGTTATTTTGTAATATTTCGTAAAATATTGCCGTGCATTATGACAATTATACATTACTAGCTTGACATGGCAACTATTCACGCAACATCTTTAGGAGCACGCAATGTATACGTCCGTCTGACAATTTAGTGCGGGGGAACAAGTCTAAACCATAAATTGTCGATATTCTGTATGGAGGTTTTAATGTGAGCCGCTCGTGTTTCATACTAACTTGTCCATTTTAATAATATAATTTACACTTTATCACCTTGTTTTTTAGGGTTCCATACCTCAATCGGCAAAAACGGAAATCTTATAGGATCACTTTGTTGTCCGTCCATCCGTCTGTCTGTCAAGACCCTTTATCTCGAGAACGCGTGGAGGTATCGAGTTGAAATTAACACTATATGTATATATACTCAGGTCTAGGGTCCCTTAAAGCTGTGAAAAAAAAATAAAGCTTCTACGTTAACGTGAAAAAAAGATACGGCCGTTTATGTCGGTAAAAACGTACATTTCGACACTCTTAAGGGAATCAAAGTGATAGGGTACTTCCCGATGACCTAGAACTATGAAATTTGGCAAGCACTACAAATACTTATAAAAATCTGAAATCGCCACATATACTTACTACAAATACTAATAAAAATCTTAAAAAATATAGTCATTTTCAAACATCAAGTCCACCTTTTGTACGATACGTTTACTTTAGTGCAATAAAGATTAATTAAATAAATAAATAGGTAAATCATATTTGGAGAACTTGGTTGCGTTAAGTTTGATTCAAATTCAAATTCGGTTATTGCAAGAACATAGTAATAAATTAGGTGATACAGGTATATACAGTGTTGCTTATGTTCTACCAAAAAGGCATGCAAACAAAATAAAAAAGTATTTAAATACTTAATTGTTACATATTTCAATTTGTTACTTATGTCAAAAATAAGGGATCACCTCTAGTGGAATAAAAATTCTTGTCATAAATTTGACCGTCATAACTCATTTCGCATAATGGCTTTCCTCATACATGTTATTTGTCATAAATTATTATTTGCATAACATTTTATATCTCATAATTGTTGTTTGGCAGGCTTTTCATAAGCATAATTTAGTATGGCACAAAATTTCAAGTAATATTATTGAATGTCATAATAATTGATAGTACGAAGAAGAGCAACGCATAAATTATGGTTTTCATAATTAATGGCAATAGAAATTATATAGTATAAGTTATATCACATGTACCAATCATAATACTTTATAACATTTGAAATAATGATACAAAAGTTACATGAGCACAAAAACAAAAAGGGGGGACGGGGGGGCGAAGCCCCCCGCATTAATAAATCCTTCTCCACACTGACCTCTTTGTTGTAGGTTAGGTTAGGTTAGAATTGTGAACCTACAACAAATACGAACATCGGCCAGAAAAGTAGGTTAGGTTAGGTTTGAAAGAACTGCGACCCCCTCAGAAATGAACTGCTGCCAGAAAACCAGGCTGATGTTGAAATAAAAAATTAGGAACTTGATATTTATGTTCTTCAGTATTATGCGCCAATGCACCATATGCATAAGAACATTATGACGATTAATGATTATGATTCAGGTTGATATGCTCCAAAATTATATGAAATTCCTTACTTATGCGTAAAAACATTATGGTCATAAAATTTATGCGGATCAATTAATGACTAAACCTACACCTTATGCGCAAGGACTATTATGACAAAAGTGGTTATGCGCACCGACATTATGGCTTTAAAATTTATGCAACCCAATATGGAACCCAAAAATAATTACTAAAACTCAGAATTTGCAGATTAAATTACATTAATTATTACATTATTTTTATAAGTATTTGCACCTCGTTTGTATGCGGCGCCATACATTTCAGATGCAAACTTAACCCAACCAGGCCAATTAAGATGGGATAAGTGAAAGTTTGTACGGAACGAAGTTTGCGCGAGTCAGAATCGCACCAGGCTGGTTTGTTTTAATTCAGACAAGTAATTTTATTACCTACAGCGAAATCAATAGCAGTGGGTGACAAAATCATTAGATTAAAACAGTATTATTGTTTTGCTAATCCACAATATAATAACGTGCTAGTCAGTTGACGACGAGGTTGGCGCAGTTTTTATGCACCTGCCTACTGAGCCGGCGGTCCTTCGTTCGAATCTCGGCAAGGGCAAATATTTGTGTGATGAACTCGAATATTTTGTTCCTGGGTTATGGATGTTATCTATATGTATGTATTTATATATATTGTTTATATCATCGTCTAGTACCCATATTAAAAGCATTGCTTAGTATAAGGTCGGGGCGAGTTGTGTACGATTGTCCCTTAATTATTTTGTTTACATTTTATATGATAAAATAAATAAATCCACTCCGTTTATAATTTACCTACTACCTGTTCCAAATTTTGTAAGGTGATGTTTTTATTTTTCATATATCACTATATATGTAAACATTTTGAACGATAGAAAGATTGAGATGACGCTTCCATTTGATTTCGTCGCCAAAAATTAAAAGGTCTCATAATTTAATTTACGACCATACAAAATAAATAATTTCAACATGCATTATATTATAAACCTATACATATTATTATTTTATCGATATCGACTATTTTGATTTGATCATGCCCTTAACCTTTAGAATCAGTAGATGCATACCGCTGACTGAGCTTACATTACATTTTCTGGGTCGTTAAAATTAAACCTCGTGTTACGAGGATAAGGTTCAATTTTAAATGTTTAAGAATTGTAACATAAAACCTTGTGATTTATTGCCAGCGTTAATATCAAAAGTGACACTACTGAATTGACCGAAGTAGAAATCAATTTCTTGTCAATTCGAGACTTTGTCGTACTGAATCATAAAGTTTCATTTGCCTTTTATTTTATTTCTATTTAAGTTATAATAAAAATAAATTCATTGTCTGATATGCATATAAGGGCTAAAATTCTCGATACTTTGCTCGTAGTAGTGTATGACCACGAAAATCGCACACATTAGCTCAGCCAATGTCAACTCACTTCTGTTTGTTGTAAAACCTTATTTTAATACGAATATAATTGTGTGCGTGTAAAAGTCGGCTACAGCGGTGCTAGAACAAACTGCGCTGAATGCCATCTCCATATACTCCGTGATATTTACCACAGACCATAAGAATACTATAGACTGGGTATTGGGCGGGGCAGGCGTAACCGAGCTTAAGCCCAAATTGCCAAATACATGTCAACGTGATGTCAACAGTCACTTAATTACCATCCGAACGTGCTTGAGTAATTATGTCCCAAAAAATTAGAAATATGCCGAATTGTGCCATTATAATCGTCACAGGCGAGATCTGCATACTCAAAAAGATACCTGATACAGTTTAATTTCACTGGGAAGTAATAAAATTCGTTATTTTGTAATATTTCGTAAAATATTGCCGTGCATTATGACAATTATACATTACTAGCTTGACATGGCAACTATTCACGCAACATCTTTAGGAGCACGCAATGTATACGTCCGTCTGACAATTTAGTGCGGGGGAACAAGTCTAAACCATAAATTGTCGATATTCTGTATGGAGGTTTTAATGTGAGCCGCTCGTGTTTCATACTAACTTGTCCATTTTAATAATATAATTTACACTTTATCACCTTGTTTTTTAGGGTTCCATACCTCAATCGGCAAAAACGGAAATCTTATAGGATCACTTTGTTGTCCGTCCATCCGTCTGTCTGTCAAGACCCTTTATCTCGAGAACGCGTGGAGGTATCGAGTTGAAATTAACACTATATGTATATATACTCAGGTCTAGGGTCCCTTAAAGCTGTGAAAAAAAAATAAAGCTTCTACGTTAACGTGAAAAAAAGATACGGCCGTTTATGTCGGTAAAAACGTACATTTCGACACTCTTAAGGGAATCAAAGTGATAGGGTACTTCCCGATGACCTAGAACTATGAAATTTGGCAAGCACTACAAATACTTATAAAAATCTGAAATCGCCACATATACTTACTACAAATACTAATAAAAATCTTAAAAAATATAGTCATTTTCAAACATCAAGTCCACCTTTTGTACGATACGTTTACTTTAGTGCAATAAAGATTAATTAAATAAATAAATAGGTAAATCATATTTGGAGAACTTGGTTGCGTTAAGTTTGATTCAAATTCAAATTCGGTTATTGCAAGAACATAGTAATAAATTAGGTGATACAGGTATATACAGTGTTGCTTATGTTCTACCAAAAAGGCATGCAAACAAAATAAAAAAGTATTTAAATACTTAATTGTTACATATTTCAATTTGTTACTTATGTCAAAAATAAGGGATCACCTCTAGTGGAATAAAAATTCTTGTCATAAATTTGACCGTCATAACTCATTTCGCATAATGGCTTTCCTCATACATGTTATTTGTCATAAATTATTATTTGCATAACATTTTATATCTCATAATTGTTGTTTGGCAGGCTTTTCATAAGCATAATTTAGTATGGCACAAAATTTCAAGTAATATTATTGAATGTCATAATAATTGATAGTACGAAGAAGAGCAACGCATAAATTATGGTTTTCATAATTAATGGCAATAGAAATTATATAGTATAAGTTATATCACATGTACCAATCATAATACTTTATAACATTTGAAATAATGATACAAAAGTTACATGAGCACAAAAACAAAAAGGGGGGACGGGGGGGCGAAGCCCCCCGCATTAATAAATCCTTCTCCACACTGACCTCTTTGTTGTAGGTTAGGTTAGGTTAGAATTGTGAACCTACAACAAATACGAACATCGGCCAGAAAAGTAGGTTAGGTTAGGTTTGAAAGAACTGCGACCCCCTCAGAAATGAACTGCTGCCAGAAAACCAGGCTGATGTTGAAATAAAAAATTAGGAACTTGATATTTATGTTCTTCAGTATTATGCGCCAATGCACCATATGCATAAGAACATTATGACGATTAATGATTATGATTCAGGTTGATATGCTCCAAAATTATATGAAATTCCTTACTTATGCGTAAAAACATTATGGTCATAAAATTTATGCGGATCAATTAATGACTAAACCTACACCTTATGCGCAAGGACTATTATGACAAAAGTGGTTATGCGCACCGACATTATGGCTTTAAAATTTATGCAACCCAATATGGAACCCAAAAATAATTACTAAAACTCAGAATTTGCAGATTAAATTACATTAATTATTACATTATTTTTATAAGTATTTGCACCTCGTTTGTATGCGGCGCCATACATTTCAGATGCAAACTTAACCCAACCAGGCCAATTAAGATGGGATAAGTGAAAGTTTGTACGGAACGAAGTTTGCGCGAGTCAGAATCGCACCAGGCTGGTTTGTTTTAATTCAGACAAGTAATTTTATTACCTACAGCGAAATCAATAGCAGTGGGTGACAAAATCATTAGATTAAAACAGTATTATTGTTTTGCTAATCCACAATATAATAACGTGCTAGTCAGTTGACGACGAGGTTGGCGCAGTTTTTATGCACCTGCCTACTGAGCCGGCGGTCCTTCGTTCGAATCTCGGCAAGGGCAAATATTTGTGTGATGAACTCGAATATTTTGTTCCTGGGTTATGGATGTTATCTATATGTATGTATTTATATATATTGTTTATATCATCGTCTAGTACCCATATTAAAAGCATTGCTTAGTATAAGGTCGGGGCGAGTTGTGTACGATTGTCCCTTAATTATTTTGTTTACATTTTATATGATAAAATAAATAAATCCACTCCGTTTATAATTTACCTACTACCTGTTCCAAATTTTGTAAGGTGATGTTTTTATTTTTCATATATCACTATATATGTAAACATTTTGAACGATAGAAAGATTGAGATGACGCTTCCATTTGATTTCGTCGCCAAAAATTAAAAGGTCTCATAATTTAATTTACGACCATACAAAATAAATAATTTCAACATGCATTATATTATAAACCTATACATATTATTATTTTATCGATATCGACTATTTTGATTTGATCATGCCCTTAACCTTTAGAATCAGTAGATGCATACCGCTGACTGAGCTTACATTACATTTTCTGGGTCGTTAAAATTAAACCTCGTGTTACGAGGATAAGGTTCAATTTTAAATGTTTAAGAATTGTAACATAAAACCTTGTGATTTATTGCCAGCGTTAATATCAAAAGTGACACTACTGAATTGACCGAAGTAGAAATCAATTTCTTGTCAATTCGAGACTTTGTCGTACTGAATCATAAAGTTTCATTTGCCTTTTATTTTATTTCTATTTAAGTTATAATAAAAATAAATTCATTGTCTGATATGCATATAAGGGCTAAAATTCTCGATACTTTGCTCGTAGTAGTGTATGACCACGAAAATCGCACACATTAGCTCAGCCAATGTCAACTCACTTCTGTTTGTTGTAAAACCTTATTTTAATACGAATATAATTGTGTGCGTGTAAAAGTCGGCTACAGCGGTGCTAGAACAAACTGCGCTGAATGCCATCTCCATATACTCCGTGATATTTACCGTAGCGCAATAGGTAGATGACATTTAAGTAGGATAGTTTTCTGAAGTCGATTTAAATGACTGTTTCTTATAATATGTAGGTAAATATTTTGCATGTTTCTTGTATATCACTATCACTACATAGTATAAAACAAAGTCGCTTTCTCTGTCCCTATGTCCCTTTGTATGCTTAAATCTTTAAAACTACGCAACGGATTTTGATGCGGTTTTTTTTAATGGATAGAGTGATTCAAGAGGAAGGTTTATATGTATAATTTATCAGCATTGCACCCGTGCGAAGCCAGGGCGGGTCGCTAGTTTGATTATAAACAAAGATTACGTTAACTATTTGATTCTAAAAAAATATGGATTTACTTAGAAATAAAACAAATTTAAAAACTTATTATATAAACAACACATATTTTTTACAAAAGCTTATAATCTAATATTTTCATTTATAACCCACTAATACACTTAAATCTACAGGTAGTGCCTATTTTAACTTCAAATTAGATACATTCTAGTTATACTTTCTGTCCTAACTAGTACCTACTTAACCTTTTGACCGCCACAGTCGGCTGTGGCCGTCAACAAAAAATCGTGCCCCTGACGCCACGTCGGCCACAGCCGTCCAAATTTCAATGATCAAAAACTTTGTAATTCTAACCGCTACAAGTATTTTTCAATCCCTGTTGATTTTGGGGCACATCTTTTTTTTTACTCTGGCGTCAGTGGCACGGTAAATTGCTAGACCGCTTGGCGGTCAATAGGTTAAAGACCTTTTATCCGTGTATCGTGTAAATAAATCTTATTTATTCATTCAATTAACGTGCAACTTTGGCCTGTGTCCTATGTACATATAAATTATGTATTTTTCCTGTTTATACTTAACCTATTGACCGCCAAGCGGTCTAGCAATTTACCGTGCCACTGACGACAGAGAAAAAAAAAAGATGTGCCCCAAAATCAACAGGGATTGAAAAATACTTGTAGCGGTTAGAATTACAAAGTTTTTGATCATTGAAATTTGGACGGCTGTGGCCGACGTGGCGTCAGGGGCACGATTTTTTGTTGACGGCCACAGCCGACTGTGGCGGTCAAAAGGTTAAAGGATATAAGTAGTAACAGCAACTACTTTGGTCATATTGAATTTTTAAACTCGACACACTTCACACAGTCAAAAAATTTGTCATATCACTCGCTCGCACACTACTCTAACACTATTGTCACTATTGTGGACAGCATTGGAACTATAACTTATGGCAAAAGCCTCGAGCTGCCATTCTCGGCTTAATAATAATAACTATAACTTACCAAACATTGGTATAAAAGATAATGCTCCTTCTTTTTTTCATTTCGCCATAAATTTTATGACCTTTAAGGTAGGACTGCACTGAGCGGAACTACCTATGCGGCAGCGGAGCGACGCGGTTAAATATTCTTTGTATGAAATTGTATGAGATAGAACGCACTACGCGGCGCGACATCCAATTCTATACAAAAATATTTGGTCACGTCGCGTCGCGTAGTTACGCTTAGTGCGTAAGCACCTTTATGTCCTCAAATATTGTGTCAGTTTAAAATAAAACCAGGGTTATGTCTCAAAAGAGTTTATTTTCAAATAAATAAAATATACTTATTCTAACTTATACATAACTATTAACTACTGTCTATTTCAGAAAGCTTCGCGCGAGTGACATCTGTCATTTCTAGAGATGCGCCGAATATAGACTTGACCGAATACGAATAATCGGCCGAACATTCGGTTCAGATCTTACCGAACCGAATATTCGGCTGAATTATTCGGTAAAACTAAACAGGTTTAAGCGCCGCGGAGCTTGCTGAGCGCGAATTCGACCCCTCCCGCTCGCCGCCCGCATTGGCATTGTCAATGTCAACATTTGTAATTTTTATTGATGGTGAATTGGTGACAGACGTTGATATAGTGATTAAATTGAATAATAAAGCTTACTAAAATCAAGTTTACTTGCATTATTATATCCCTAATAACAATAAATATATAACTTAACTTTTAAGAGCTACAAATAATATTAATGATTTATTTATTATCAGATATGTTTATTCGGTAAATGTTCGGCAGTTTTACCGAATAATTCGGCCGAATACCGAACATTGAAAAACACGCTGAATATGCCGAATACCGAATAATTACCGAATATTCGGCGCATCTCTAGTAATTTCAATACATTATGAGTACATTGTGATCGAAATTAGTTTATGAAATGTACTGGGATGACAGATGTCAAACACAAAGACATGTCAAATAGACTATAAAATATGTTAAGATGTGGCGTTTTTAATATTATTTGAAACATGCTCACATGACACAATTGACATTTCCTCTCTATGGTTAACTGTTATCCGGTGCCCCGACTAAACTGACTGTTGTACTTGTCTCGTCGTCTAAAAGTTAAATTGATTTTAATTAGAGTGATCGCTTTATCCAGTTCCTGTACGATACAAAATAAAGAGCATAAGTGTGTCATAACGTATGTACTGGTTTTATTTCATGGGATCCATACTAAGGGACTTCTCTGCACTCTGCTCCCCGCCAATCTCCAAGAGGTTATCGTCCCAGCGACCAACCCTTGCGTAATCCCATGAAATATATGTGTGATCTCAATACGAACAACTCATCTGGCGTGTTGCTAACCGCCTTCATCCATTTCGCTTCGCGCTGGTGCAGCGAGCTTCACTGCAGTGCTTGGGGCAAGTGCAAGGCGGCGCGTGCATGCAAATGGCGGCGGATAATATAAATGCAAATGCTACAAAGCTGTCGTATACTCATTTCGACCGGCTTGAAGGTGTTGGAAACTATTGTGTATGGAAGCATTATATGAAGAATGCGCTTATTATCGACGGCTTGTGGAGTTGTGTAACAAGAGGCGACGACGTTGCTGTGGATGCGGTCAATGACCAACGAGCTTTAGCAAGAATAAATTTATCCCTGAAAGCTTCCTGTATACAATATGTAAGAGATGCAAATACTGCAAAGGAAGCTTGGCAAGCTCTCAGCCATGTTTTTGAGAATAAAGGCTTCTACAGACGTGTAATGCTTCTTCGACAACTGCATCAAGCGAGTTACAATAGTTTTAATAATATGAATGATTACATTGAACACATTATGACGCTTGTGCATCAATTAAGTGATATTGGAAGAATGATAGAAGACTCTGAGATAGCAGAACTACTACTGTCGGGACTTCCTCAAGATTTTGATGTTCTTGTCAGCAGCTTGGAGACTGCTTCGATCACCAACAGCCTCAATAGTGAGATGGTGCGAACTAGATTACTTCAGGAGGACCATCGGAGGAAAAATAATGAAAAACAAAGTGATCTAGCTTTGTTCACCAAGCGGAAGGACATCATTTGCAATTTTTGTCACAAACCAGGACACATAAAGGCGAAATGTTACAAGTTTAAGAAGAATAAGAAGCGAGATGGCAATCGAAATGAAGCTTTGATGGTGACTTCTTCAAAGTGTGTGCCACATAGTAGTACAGTTTGGGTTTTGGACTCGGGTGCAACTAAACACATGTGCAAAGACATTAGTTTATTTGAGGACATTACTAAGTGTCAACAACATGTAACTGTTGCTGACGGTGGCTCCCTGCCATGTCTAGGCTTTGGTGAGGTTAGTATTCCTATGAAAAATAACAAGTCTCAAATAGTAACAGATGTTTTGTACGTCCCAGACCTCTCAACTAATTTAATAAGTGTTAGTAAATTGTGTGAGAAGGCATTTACTGTTACCTTTAAAAATAATAAGTGTTATGTTTTCAAAGGGGAATATTTAACAATATCTGCCACTAAACTTGGGGGAATTTATATTTTGGACAATGTGCATGGTTTTGTTTCTTCTGATCCACAGCAAAGGTCGTTTGTGACCAAGAGTATGGAAAATGTGTCGCAGCAGCGCGTCAGCTGCCCGACACAGATGCTGCTTCTTTGGCGGTGTCATCGGAGCTATGGCACCGGAGGATGGGTCATCTCAGCTATCGTGGGGTGAGTGTTCTCCGTAATATTGCTAATGGTGTTAAGTTTCATCAATCTCAGCAGGATGCAGCCGTTAAGGAATGTGAATCTTGCGTTGAGGGGAAGCAAACAGTGCAAAGTTTTCCTAAGGGTGAAGCTAAACGTGCTGTGCAATTGTTGGAGCTTGTTCACTCCGACGTCTGTGGGCCAATGCCTGTCAGCAGCTTGGGTGGATCTAGGTACCTGCTAACATTTACAGACGATTTCTCACGTAAAACGTTTGGTTATTTAATTAAAAAGAAATCTGAAGTTTTGTCCAAATTCAAGTGTTTTAAGGCTACCGTCGAAAAGCAAACCGGATATTCGATTAAAATCCTTCGTACTGACGGAGGTGGTGAATATTGCAGTAATGAATTCAGTGAGTATTTACTGGGTCAGGGGATAATTCATCAGAAAACTGCTCCTTATAGCCCGTCTCAAAATGGTGTCTCGGAGCGCCTTAACCGGACCCTGCTGGAAAAAGTGCGCTGTATGCTTCAGGAATCTGGTCTTGGTAAAGAATACTGGGGTGAAGCTGTTTCCACAGCTATTTATCTTAAGAACAGAAGTCCTACAGCGGCTCTTCCTAATAAACTTCCTGAAGAAGTTTGGACAGGCAACAAAGTTGACCTGAGCCATCTACGTGTCTTCGGTTGTCGTGCTCTGACGCTCATACCTAGCGTGAGACGTGATAAGCTTGATTCTAAATCTCATCATTGTATCTTTGTTGGGTATTGCGAGCATACCAAGGGTTATAGGTTAATTGATCCCTTAGTACCTAATAAAATAATAACTTCAAGAAATGTAATTTTCTTTGAAAATAAGTTTTGTGATAGTACAACTGATAACTGTGATATTCAATGTAATGATAATGATAAATTTTATTCTTATGAAAATGACTTGCAAAGCAATGAAAATAATTCTAATATGAATAATTTAGTGAATAATAATTTAATAAATAATAATTTATCGAATAATAATTTAAATGGAATGCAATGCAATGAATCCAGTAATGAATTGAATAATATTCCTGAATTAAATAATGAATCATTAAATTTTAATGAATCAACTGACAACAGTAATTGTCAATCTGATATTTCTGATAATGCGCAAAGCCCGCCTAATGTTTATCTTTCTCCAGTTTCAGGGGACTCTTCCTTCCATAGTGCTGAGGGAGTCGATGGAGACAGCGAGGACTTAGGTTCTTCCTCTTCATCGAACGAAACGGTCGTTCGAGGGGAAGATTTAAGCGCGCCAGCATCCGGCAGCGACCGACCTGTTCGTTCTACGCGTAACACTAAACCAGCAAGGTATGCAGATTACGATTTGTCTGACTCATCAGATTTGTCATATTTAGTTTAAAATTTTATCTATGACGAGCCTCAGTCCTATGATGAAGCAGTAGCAAGCCCTAACAAAGATAAGTGGCAAATTGCTATGCAAGCTGAGTACGACTCTATGATTAAAAATAATGTATGGCAAATTGTTGATAGACCTGCTAACCATAACATTGTCAGTTGTAAATGGGTTTTTAAATTAAAGTCTGATGATTCAGGTAACTATACAAAATATAAAGCTCGTTTAGTGGCAAGAGGATTTAGTCAAAAGCCTGGTAGAGATTTTACAGATGTCTTCTCGCCAGTTGTTCGGCACTCTAGTTTGAGAATGTTATTTTGTATAGCTAACGAACTTAACATGGATATGGAACATATAGATGTAAATACTGCGTTTTTACATAGTAATATTGATGAACAAATCTATATGGAACAGCCTCCAGGTTTCTCAACTGATAAGACTAAAGTATGCTTGTTAAATAAAAGTTTGTATGGTCTTAAAGAAGCGAGTAGGCTGTGGAATAATAAGGTTCATGATGTGTTGACTAATCATGGTTACTTGCAAAATAGGTGTGAACCATGTGTGTATATTAAAAAGAATAATGATAAGTTGACTATGATTGCATTGTATGTCGACGACTTTTATATATTTTCTAACTGTCAAAATGAGAAAGAAAAATTGTATAGCTTATTAAAGTCTGAATTTAGTTGTAAAAGCTTAGGCCCTATAAAGAACTGTCTTGGTACTCAAGTTCACAGGGATAGAAGTCGTGGCATTTTAATGTTTGAACAATCTGACTATATTAAAAGGTTATTAAGCCGTTTTGGCATGACTAATTGTAAGAGTGTCTCAACTCCTATGACAGTTAATAATAAGTTAGAAAAGGCATCAGACAATAATTGTTTATCTGATAGTGATTATCCTTATAGAGAGTTAATAGGATGCCTAATGTACCTGTCTGTGTGTTCGAGACCTGATATTACTTATGCTCTAAGTCATTTAAGTCAGTTTAATACCGCTTTTACGCGAGATCATTGGTTGGCTGCCAAAAGAATTTTAAGGTACTTGAGTGGTACAATTAATTACAGATTAGTGTTTGTAAGATCTGGCAGCTTTGATATGTCAGTATATGCTGATGCTGACTGGGCCAATGATATCGTGGATAGAAGGTCGTATAGTGGCTTTGTTATTAAGCTGGGTGATTCTACAGTCTGTTGGGAATCACGCAAACAGCGATGTACTGCTCTGTCGACTACAGAAAGTGAATATCTGTGTCTTAGTGATTCATGCAAAGAAGTATGTTTTATTAGAAATTTTATGTTTGAAATTTTTGGTAAACATTTTAATTGTAGAATCTTTAATGATAATCAGAGTGCGTTGAAATTGCTTGAAACTAAAGAGTATTGCCACAAAAAGACCAAGCACATAGATCTTCGCTACCATTTTGTGAAAGACGTTGTGAAGAACGACAATATTACTGTTAGTTATTTACCTACTGATAAGATGGTTGCTGATCTTTTCACTAAGCCTCTGTGTAGCTATAAGCATTTGGGTTTTATTAATGACTTAAATCTGAGAAATGTATTGTCTTAATTTTACTTTACTTTGTTAAATTAGAGCATAGTTCTGTGACATATCTTTGTAAGATCATGTCAATCATCTTGGTGCTTATTGGATGGTTGACATAAGTCATGTTTTTGATTGTCGGCACATAGTCAATGTAGAGTTTTAATTAATTTGAATTGTTAATTAGATTATATAGTTATATAATGTTTCTCTGCATTGTTATGTTGTTTTCTCATGTTTTGCATGAGGGGAAGTGTTAAGATGTGGCGTTTTTAATATTATTTGAAACATGCTCACATGACACAATTGACATTTCCTCTCTATGGTTAACTGTTATCCGGTGCCCCGACTAAACTGACTGTTTTACTTGTCTCGTCGTCTAAAAGTTAAATTGATTTTAATTAGAGTGATCGCTTCATCCAGTTCCTGTACGATACAAAATAAAGAGCATAAGTGTGTCATAACGTATGTACTGGTTTTATTTCATGGGATCCATACTAAGGGACTTCTCTGCACTCTGCTCCCCGCCAATCAACAAGAAAATAAACCACCACATTTGATCACTGAGCACAATACGGGATTTGTATTGTATTGTATTGTATTGTCTCTTTATTTCACTATGGCAAAAATAAATTGTATCATTAATACCACTAAACACACATTCAAAAATACACGGAATCAAATAAACTACCACTTACTTTTGGACATTAAACAATTTTTAATTGGACAAATGCTATATAGAAACGTTTTTTTGACTACTTATTTTTATGACGTCACAAGCAGCCAGTATCTACATAGAAACTTCATACTAACAAATCATTTTTGATATTTCATAAAGAGTAGCTGATTCGAGCTGTCATCAAATACCATATTAGATCAATTAATATTTCCTTTCTAGATCTCATATTTTATCTTCCATTATACAGGAAAATATACTATTATTTATTACCAATAATTTTAATTTTAATTTGTATGTGTTATTTGTAACTTACAGATTATAGTTACCTACATAGAAAATTATTGATTTCCGATGTCTTCTCAGGTACTTAACTAAAGGAATCCTGTTGCGAAACGTGACTTTGAAGAATTCGAAAAATATGTAAAATAAATTGGGCAAGTGCGAGTTCGACTCGCGCATGAAGGGTTCCGTACCATAAAACAAGTTTGTTGTATGGGAGCCCCCCTTAAATATTTATTTTATTTTATTTTTAGTATGTTATAGCGGCAATAGAAATACATCATCTGTGAAAATTTCAACTGTCTAGCTATCACCGTTCTTGAGATACAGCCTGGTGACAGACGGGCGGACGGACAGCGAAGTCTCAGTAATAGGGTCCCGTTTTTACCCTTTGGGTACGGAACCCTAAAAAGACGATGTCAATATTTCATTGCATGTTTAAGAAATAGTATATTACTGCAGATGCCAAGAAAAAACGGAACTTGCTGGATAGTGATAAGTAGCCAGCAAGCCCTTTTCATGGCTAGGCATGTATAGTGCTTTTCTCAAACATATGCAATGACATAACAAATACACCACAAAAAAAAAATCTGCTGTTTAGCGTGTTTATGAACATAGACTTGATTCCGGGCTTAGGCCTTCTATTTCGTATGAAATTCCTTTACAGTTCTCTCGAGTTGTTCCGCCCGAAACGTGATACTTTGAAGCCTGTCATACACGTTATGACGAAATTTCATCGCAAGTGTGAGAAAAGTGTGATTACTTACTTACTTACTAAGCTGGCTCGGTGACCCAAAGAGGGTCTTGGCCTCTGACACGAGAGAACGCCACTATTCCCTTTTCTGCGCCACATATAGATAATATTAATTGTGAGATTAATATCCATACTAATATTATAAATGCGAAAGTGTGTCTGTCTGTCTGTCTGTTACCTCTTCACGCTTAAACCGCTGAATCGATTTTGATGAAATTTGGCATGGAGATAGTTTAAGATCCGAGGAAGGACATAGGATAGTTTTCATCCTGGAAATTATCCCTAAAAAGATTGAAAAGTGAGTAAGTAATTCATGATGACATTGATGACCCTGTCGGAAATGTAACGATTAGACCAAAAGCACAATTGCTCTTACATTTGCTTAGGCGCTTTTTATAATCCCTTTTATTAATTAACGTGATTAGGTGGATATCTATCGTGTTGTACGAGGTTGCTTCCATACTTCCAAGTTCCACGCGGACGTAGTCGCGGGCAAAAGCTAGTTACATTATAATTGTAATAGTCTAAGTTAACCTAAGGCAGTAGTTCCAACTCTGGTGGTAGAGGGATGTTCTTCATGACAGCGAACCTCTTGAGGGCGTCGTACTTACTCCGGAGGGCTTCGACCTCATCTCTGATGCGGTTGTTGTCTTCCTGCATCAGTTCCATGTCGTGCCACTCCTGGAAATAAAGAAATGCCTTTAGTTATGTACAGGGTTGGGCAGTATTTGAATTACTTGTAATTAAAATATGTAATTGAAATACAAATACGTATTTGGTATTTGTATTTCAATTACTTCCTTAAAATGTAATTTGTAATTCGTAATTTAAATACCTGACGCCGAGGTATTTTTTAATTAGTATTTCAAAATACATTTTAACATTAAAATACATTTAACCTACATTTAGCGATCGTGAGTGTGAGTGCGAGGCGAGAGTGTAATGATGGTAAAGCAGCTATTAGAGTGGGCAGGTTTTATTCACGCTCCAACAAGAGGCTGTTTGTCTGACAGTACATTTAAAAATCTAGTGTTCATGAAAGGAAACTCTTGTTTTACTGATGAATTAATCTTGTTTTCCTCTACATTTCAGCCCGTGCTGGTTTAGATTACCTACTTATTTTGTAATTTGTATTTGGTATTTGAATTAAACATAGCTAAAATACTGTATTTTGTATTTTATATTTCAAATACCTTACTTAAAGATATTTTGTATTTCGTATTTTAATTACTTGCGATACAGTATTTTGTAATTTGTATTTCAATTAAAGCAAAGCATGTATTTTGCCCAGCCCTGGTTATGTATCCCAGCCAGATTGAATTTTTGCATCAAAATCACACTTGCACAATAGGGGTGGCCAGGTTAGAAATATGGCCGACCTGTTCGGGCAGCTCACTCGGGACTCCTCACACCTAATGTTATATTTTAAACGACACGTTGGCGCCAGTGG
This sequence comes from Apotomis betuletana, assembly GCA_932273695.1. Lineage (NCBI taxonomy): Eukaryota > Metazoa > Arthropoda > Insecta > Lepidoptera > Tortricidae > Apotomis > Apotomis betuletana. The sequence continues at coordinate 2,176,745 of OW026321.1, read as the reverse complement.
TTAAGCGACTGCCTACTTAGCCAATGGTCCTGGGTTCGAATCCCGGCAAGGGCAAATATCTGAGTGATGAACTCGATTATTATTATTATTTGATTATTTGTGCCTGGGTCATGGATGTTATTTGTATTTAAGTATGTATTTATCTATATAAGTATGTTTATCGTCGACTAGTGTCCTACTAGAGCTTACTGTGGGACTAGACTGATTTGTGTGAGGTTGTCCGATATTTTAATGTCAGACTGACTCGGTTCAGTCTATTCACGATGCAGCCCATGCGCTTAGTGCGCCCGAGTCACTCCTCCCCAAATCCTGTCGCGCGGAGATAGTCCCATTTAGAGGGTTATATTCATAGTCATTCATTTTACACACATTGATATTATATAAACAATTTTAAGCAAGTAGGTAGGTACATATTGTAGTATTTATAACAAGTTTAAAAATTGTTGCTAGAACAATAAGGTAATTGGGTCAATGATCTCCTTGAACTCGTTGATATTATAGCAAGCTATTTTAATGAGCTGGTACTTTAGTTTTCTCGCAAATACAGCATCGCTAGGAGCGTTCTTTATGTCATCAGGCACGCAGGGACCGGGCGCTTTCGCCAGTCGTCGGCGCGGAACCACCAGGAGATGCCGCTTGCGTGAACTCTGTCTGTTTTCACCAAAGGTTTTATAATCTGTCAGGTTAGCTCGGACATGTTTACACGCATGAAGACACATGGCAAAGTCAAGATACGGTGTTTTATAAATATATCTTGAGATACTCCCACACAAAGTCGGACTACAGATAGTGAGGGCTAATCAGCCCTGATACAGTTCCAACTGTTCCAAGTCATGTCTTAAAAAAAGAACAAAAACGGGCAGCTCTTTTAGCTGTGAGGACTACAGACCGTCAACATCACCTGATGATGCCTCGTAGAGGGGCGAAACACGTGTCGAGTAAGTTTTGTTATTTTGGTGGTGGTTTGTTATATTTATTTTCGTATTTATTTTTCTTTTCGCGGTTGGAGGGGGCGACTATTAAATGCATGAATGCATGAAAAAATACGCAAATAAGTGTAACGGGTTAGCACTAACAGACTGGCACGTTATTATATCGCGGATTAGCAAATAAATATGATTGTTTTAATGAATAATAAATAAGACATGACAAAAGTTGCGAATATTTTTTCCTGGGTAATGGATGTTTTCCATGTATTTAAATTTAATGTGACGACAAAGAAGGGCAAAACAGAAACAGTACATAAAAACTTCAACTAAATAACAACTATGTACAAGAAATAATAATTTAAAACACCCCGTCACAAGAAGCTGGACATCATGAGACTGGAAATTCAATGAGTGATGAAGAAAATGCAACTAAAACTGAACAAATATAAGAATCGTTTGCTTCAATAATGGCCGAGATCTTGTCACTTGTTCATGAAACTACTGGTCCTTTTTACCACCAAACATAACTAAGAACCAATTTCGATGGATAAGCCTTTCAATAAAAAAAAACTGCTCTCAAATTGGTCCATTCATTTAGGAGCTACAATGCCACAGACAGACACGGATTATACACGTTAAACTTATAACACCCCTCTTTTTCGTTGGGGGTTTAAAAAAGCGTTGTATTTAAGTAGACTCCTTACTTAGAACAGTTTTGCCCTAAGGCATGTTTGTCAACTTTCACACTCAAAGGAAAAGCTTGCAAGCACCCCCCGACCCGCGCCGCTATTAGAGCGGAGCGTCGATGAAAGAATCAGTGACAAGTTGCCGCGCCAGTGTACGGGTAGCAGTCCCTGATGAAGAGCTCCAGTTCGAAACATATTGGACCGTTCTTGACAATTTCACGTGAGTGTAAACCGCTTACAATAATAAATAAAATATGTCTCACAAAAGTTTCCATAACATTATTATAATAATAATAATAGCCTTTTATTCCTAAACATAGGGTTACAAGAAGTCCCTAAGTTCGGTGTGCCTTTTGGCATAGGCCTCCTCTAATTCCTTCCAATGGGTCCTGTCCCTTGCTACTCTCATCCAGAATGGTCCCGCTGTCTGTTTCAAGTCATCTTCCCATCTCCTCACTTGACGACCCCTACTTCTTTTACCGACTCTTGGTTGCCAGAGGGTGACTTGCTTACTCCATTTGTTAATGGGGTGGCGTAGCATATGTCCAGTCCATCTCCATTTTTGGACGTCTATCCGGGTAAGAATGTCTGTGAGTTTTGTTCTTGTTCTTATGTCTGCGTTCCTGACTCTGTCTTTGATTTTTAACCCTAGCATGCTTCTTTCCATGGCACGTTGGCATTTTGCTAGCCTTTCCCATAACATTATTATCTAAGGAGAAATTTCTCACCTGGCTCTTTTCTGTCTCCAGTTCATCCTTCTGCTCGATGCGTTTGATGCGACATGAGGCAGCGTAGCCTCTGTTCTTAAGCGTGCGTCGGCGCTGCTTCATTCTGAAACATGAAGAGAAACATCATATAAGTAACAGGATCAAATTTTTTCAGTTGCTTGTTGCCACAGTGAGGTCCCTTGGGCCACTCTTGAAAACTAGGATTAAAATCGATTTCAGCGGTTATATTTCCTAATTACACATCCACAGTCCTGATTATGGTCTGATAGGCTGATTGCAGAGAGATAAAAAAAATATTATATATTAACAAAAACCTTGTAACTGCAAGTTATAAACCCATTCTTATGTAGACAGATACAGAAAAATTATAAATTTAACTTTTAACCGTTCGAGCATCAAAGACAATACAGTCATAGTATCTGGTTAGTATGTTGGACACAGTTTTCCATCAACAAGCTGAGCAGGCAAAAGGTTCAAGAATTAATCCAATTAGTCACTTTATCGTTCAATATGACCAGGTCCTCTAGGGGGCCTCCAGTGTATCGAGTAAACAGGCACTCTTGAGATATTTAGTGATGATGATGATGATGATGATGGTATCCTGTTATCCCTCATCAGGGACATAGGGCTCTCAGAAGGATTTTCTATTGCCGCCGATCCTGCGCTGCTTCCTCGAGTTTTTTCCTCCGGCCTCTTTGTTGACTGTGCGTCTCCAAGTGGTGCGAGGACGGCCGAGTCTTCTTCTACCGGATACTTGCCACGTCAGACCTTGTTTGGAAAGATGGTTGTCAGGTCTTCGCAGTACGTGATCTATCCAGCGCCACTTCCGAAGAAGTATCTCCTTAGCGATAGGATTTTGGCCGCTCAGCTCCCATAGCCTTATGTGAGATATTTAGTAGTCATACATTAAAAGAACTGACCTGACTATTTGATCCCGGGTCAGCCCTCTCATTTTGAGCTGGCGGTTGAGGTCACGGACAGAGATGGAGACCAGCTCATCATCACTGATCTCCGCGCACGGTGTCGGGGATAGGGGAGCCTGTAACCAACAAGGTACAATTTGATTAGAAACATGTTGAGCGGTATTCGACAAATAACATATTTTATTGTACAACTTTTTCTTAAGAACAGGTTTTGGAAGGATTAAGTTTGAACAATAAAAAGTAGGCAATTGTCACCAAAGAGTGAACATTGGCTAACTTATTTTAGGCTTACACTACGAAAAAAATGTGCAAAAAGTAAATTTAAAATATAAAATATAAATTTTGTAATCATCAAATATTTTAAGTAATTTGTGTTTTAGTGACAGTGTGTACAGGAGTGAATCACGGCATTCCAAAATATCGGTACTAAGTGACGAGCTTTTCAAAGGAGTTGATTGTAATCAAAGTTGGTACATTGATGTTTACAAACGAAACACGTACACAAAGCGTAAGCAATCTACCAATAAATTACTATTACAAGCATGCTTCTATCCACGTATTCTGCGTCTAAAAAGGCAGCGTTTCCCCCTGTAACGCTTCATTGTACAGTTTTTGCAAGTCATCCTCGGATTTTCTAGAATCGTAACCTAAATACGCAGATAGAGTAGATTCATACCATGATTGCTTTCCTTCCGCCCAGCTGTTTTAATAAATCATTAGGCATAATAAGTTCGGGTACACTGTTGTGTAATGGTTTGTTGTCGTTTGGACAAAACAAAAAGCGATATTCTCGCAACTAAACTCACAAACTCCTCGAGATTCGTGCCGATGACAGTGATGACAGATAGTGACATAGACAACTAACTAACTAACTATCCTTGACATAATGTTTTTTTTCGTAGGGTTGGGACGACATAGACTCATAGACGCGAATCTGACCGTACAGCCACACTACTCGCGAAGCTGACCGAAGTTGGGTGAGGCGAAGTTGACCGAAGTATGGGTTTCCGCTGCGAAGTGCCTCTCTCTACTATCATTATTCGCCCAACCTCGGCCAAATCCGCGAATAGTGTAAACTAGGGACAAAATTAACAAACATATCGTCACCTGTAATATGAATTAATGTAACCGCCAAAATGACGAAATTGAGTTAAGCATACAGTTCGTCTGTAAATCCATTACTGTCATATCCATTGCTGTCATTAAAATTACGATATCTTGAAAAAAATGTTGGTTACATTAAACAAAAATTGACCAGTTTTTTTAGTTTTCTGTATTTATTTTGGTGTATGGCACATTGTTTGTAAATTACTTAATATCAGATTAACGTAACCACAAGTATTGGCCAAAGTTGAACAAAATTCATTAATGTAAGACTCATCGGTAAATAAATGACTCTTACATTACTCAATTTACAGCACTTTATTACTGATTGACTGTTACGTTAGCTTCAAAGCTAGATAAAAATTATAAAATGGTTCTTACTTTAAATGGGTTATACTTCTAGTTTTTGAACCAAATCATGTACATAATAAGGTACATAAATGATTTACATGCTCAGATTAGATAGGTAAAAAAATAAATAAACGAGATTATAAGAATGCAACCATTTAAAGTGAATTATAGTCTTATCTTGTCACAAATTGTGCTTACTGCAAGCTGGGTGAATATATAATTTAGTCAGTAACATTAAAGTTTTTGTAGTTTTAAAAGCAATTAATGCCTCTTACATTAATATTTGTCTTCCCAAGCCTCGAGTGATGACGGTTACATTAAAATTATGTACTTAATTTAGACGGACCTGGTGCTTACGTTATTTTGGTTACCAGGAACTTTGCGACCATCTCTTTCCTTTGCAGTGTTAATGAGTAGATACCGGTGAGACAACCATACATTTGCCTGTAGGAAGCAATTACAAACACTACCGCGTGCGTCTGTTTACAATTTGGTGTTGTGATGGATATGATAGCCACTTTAGTTTGTACCGACCAGCGATCGGATGCCGGTATTCGACTCCATACAAATACCGGTATTCAATTTCGGTATTTCGCTTATTATTACACATTTCTTTATTTTACTGAGCTAATTTCAAAGTTATGTACCAATACTTTAATTATATGTAATGGCATTTGAAATAAAATCTGTAATATTTTTTTGTAATTTTTATGAATACCGGGAACGATCCCTGGTTCCAACAATTCGTGACAAGGACAGTATTGTGCCTTTGCTTTGTTATACATCAATAAGTACAGTTAAAAATTACGAGTTAAGTACATTAATCGCTTTACATCAGGCGATCTGTTTACTCGTTTGCCCTCTACGACATAAAAAATAAATAAATAATAATATTACACAAAAATAAACTTAAAAATAAAGGGAAATTTGAAAGAGATAAGTACTAAGTAAGTACTATAGAAATTGTTATCACTTAAAAAGGGAGTCGTATTTCTAAGGCGAAATGAAGTTCGTCGGGATTTCCAGTATCAAATAGAAATTGATGTTTTAAACTTTTTAAAGTTAAGTTATTTATTAATTAGCTATTATGCCTATTTATACCATGTCTAATTCTCGAATTAGGTACTTTTAATTGAAACAATCTGGCTAAAATACATTTCGTTTTTAGGGAATCTCTTAAATGTCTGGTTAAACGGACTGTGAAAACTTTTTCTGTGAAAATCAGTCACTGCCACTACCATGTAGCAACATGTAGGCATAATAAAATGTATATACTTGTATATTATTTTTAGAAAACAAGGGACAGGAATGAATTATGGTAGTAATAGTGATATGGTGGAGGTTAGTGACATTGAGATACTCCCAATCATTTTTTTCAGTAGCCTAAGTATCCAACGTAATGTCATTGTATTGATGCGATGATCCAATAAAATACGTTAACTATTTGCTTGCCCCTTGACCATTATTTTTTTCAGCCAGAGAAAGGCGTTGAGTTGGGCCATACTTTCTACTAATAACGGAACACCAATGATGCTTCAAATAAGTAGTTTGCGAGAAAACAGCAGCTTACAAGATATAAGAAAATCTCTAAATCCGTTTCAGCTCTATAAGAAAGATGTCCAAGCCCAATAGCGAAAGTATTCGAAGCATTTCAGTCGTAAATTTACCCCTTGACGTTCAAGTTCATAATATAGTGATGTGAGAGTGAGTTACTAATTATGTGACGAAACATTTAGTCACCAGTTTGCCAGGAAATGGTCAAATTACTAATGAAGAATCAAATAAAGATCATTCGGCTAGTTTCAGACAGGGACAAGCCTTACATTTAAAATAGGACTTAAGCTTTGTAAAGACAAAATTGATTATTTAAACGAAATTATACAACGTAAAGCTGAAATTTAAACTTAAGTCACTAAAATCAAACGGAGGGAGTTGATGAATGGAACAGAAAGAAGGTAATAAATACGAAGAAAACTATATAGAAAGAAATAAAAAAGAAAGAGAAAAAGGGAAAGCAGAATGTGCAGTAAAAGTCGTAGGTAAAAAAGGTACATAAATATTGTAGAAAAGGGAGAAAGAAAAGCAAAGTGAGGAAAAACAGTAAGGAAAAGTATCAGATTGGAAAGAAAATTAAGTAAGTGTTTTTTTAATACTCTTTAAATCTAAACGTGTCTTTACCAATTTTGGTTTTTATAAACAAAAAAGAAACTGTTTCCCGCTTATAAACCGGTTTTTATCACGACTTACTATCCTGCCACTAATTAACTGAAAAAACAAGAAATAACTCTATGTTAAACCTTATTACAATTGGATAAGTTTAAAAATTCCATAGCTGAATTCCTCTAATGTAAGTCCATGTTTTGAAAATGTGTGTCCCTTACGTTAGATTTTTTTAACTTTTTGTGACTTACTTTAAATAGTTCTTCATTTTTTGAAAACAATGTTGTGTTGTGTTAACGTATCTCCTCTTTTTTGGAAAAAAATTAACGTAAGAGCCACGCTATTTTCTAAACTATAATAAAGTAGACCCACGATAACTTTGCATAAGATATTACGTGGCAACCCAGAAAAATAACGCTGTGGCAACATTTTGTTAATGTCATTTATGTCATTGAGTTGTGAGTTTGTAAAATTTTATTCGAGGTTTTTAGCGAATCCTGCTTTCGAAATGGGTAAAACTATTAAAAGTGGAGTTAGAGAACTTATATTCAAGATGATTACTCATTTCCAAAATGTAAAGGAGGAAATGGAGTCCGCCCGTGAACAAAAAGAGCAATGTTTACATGAAATTCTAACCTCTACGAGTAAGTCCATAATATATTCTTGATGTTTTATTACGGTTATCAGCTTTTTTAAATATTATTTTCATGAAATAGGCTGAAACGAAGTTACAGTATTATATTTTAACTTGTAAATTCGTTTTTTCAAGGTGAATTAACTGAAGCTGTTAAGATTTCAATCGCAAATTCTGTAAGCAAGATCAAAGAACTGGAAAACTGGAACGTCAGCACAGAGGCGACTTACATTCAAAAAATTAGTTCAATGACTGGTAAGACGTCGTAAGCATTTTTTTATGAAGGTTTAACTTATGTTAATTTTGTTACTATTTTCTGGACTAAACATCATTCACTTATTGTTTGTAGGTATTGGCTTAAGGACAATTCGCCAAATCAAGCACGAAGGTAATACCAATTCAGGCATATGGGCAACTCCTGGCAAGAAACGCAAGTGCCGTACTTCAAAAAGAAATATCGATGATTTTGATAAGGTTGCCATACGAAACCTAATTAATTCATTTTACTTAGTGAGAAATGAAACACCCACAATTGCAAAGCTGCTAAATGAGTTGCGGCAAACTATACAGTTTGATGGTGGTTATGAAACACTACGTAAAATTATACACGACATGGGATTTTGCTTCAAGAAAAATGTTGAAGAGAGAACTATATTAATGGAAAAAGATTATATTGCTGCAGCAAGACACAAATATATCAGGGAAATGACAGAATATAGAAATATGCCATTAGAGGAAAGAAAACCGATTGTTTATTTAGATGAGACCTATATTCATGTTAATTACAAACCAAAAAAAAGTTGGCAGGGTCCATCAACTTCTAAAATGGTCACTAATATATCAAAAGGCAAACGGTATGTAATTGTACATGCAGGCACCGAATTAGGATTTGTTAATAATGCTTTTTTAATATTTAGCAGCAAGTCAAAGTCAGCCGATTATCATGATGACATGAACGCTACCAATTTCTCGAAGTGGGTTCAAGACAAGCTACTGCCTAATTTGGATACACCAAGCATTATAGTCATGGATAATGCGAGTTACCATACTATTCAGATTAATAAGGCACCAAACACCACTACAAAGAAACAAGAACTCCGTGATTGGCTTACTTCAAATAATATTCCTTGGGAAGAAACATTATCCAGGTCTGAACTCTTAATCTTAGCACGACGCAACAAACCCGAGCCAATATATTATATTGATGAGCTGTTAAAAGCAAATGGGCATAAAGTATTGCGGTTACCCCCATACCATTGTCACTTAAACCCTATTGAACTAATATGGAGTTTGGCGAAGCGAAAAGTAGGCAGCCTAAATGTAAAAGGTTCAGTTAAGGATATGGAAGCAAAAGTGGAGCAAGCATTCGCATCTGTTAGTCCGGATGACTGGCGTAAGTGTGCCGAACATGTAAAAAAATTAGAATTAGAACACAGGCAACAAGATGGATTAATGGATGATCTGATACCATTTATTATAAATGTGCAAAGTGATGATGACACTGACAGTGAGGAGAGTGTGGCAGCAGAGGCTGAAAGAGAAGATGAGTACGAAGAAGTCGAGTTACAGGAAGAAGTGTATGAAGGAGTAGAGTTTTTAGACTCGGATGTGTCTAGTGAATAAGAAATAAATGCGTCAAAAATTGTTTTGCATTTTATTGCCCTTTGTAAGAATTTAACTGAATTTATATATAAGTAATAAGTAAGTATAATGCCTATTTGCATCATACTTATGAGAGATCGAGTACCTATGCAATAGCAGCAAATCAGCTTAAAGCTGATGTAAAAATATTCTTTCAGTTCTTCGCTTATCCAGCAAACCACCCAGTGCCACCCGTGTTTTATTACATAAATCACGCCCCCTTACTCCCGCTAATTAAAAAAAAAGCTAGCCGTGTTTAATACCTTATTTTAACGTTTTAAAATTTCCATACAAATCGAATAAATGGTAGTAATTGCAACATTTTTTTGTTATTGGCGGTAATAGGGTAACGTGATTGACTCAATAAAACACAAACAGCACCAAATAGTTCGGTAGATAAGCAAAACACTGAAAAAAGGTTTTGTATGAAAAGTAACATTTTAACATCAGCCCTAACTAACAAATACCTACACAAAAGTGCCAAAACGAGAAAGTACCTAATAAAGGATATTGCACCTTAGTTAATTTGTATAAATAATGTAGGTACCGCTATCGCTCTCGCTTAGTCGTGTAAAAGGGATTGGGATACACGAGTTTCTATATTTGATTTTCGCGGTATATGCCCATATGCCCTAAGGTCAAAACGTGTTGTTCCACTATATATCAGTATTGCCATAAATTAACTTTTGATTTCTGCAGTTGTCAATTCATTGCAGAGTTATTGTGGGTCTACTTTAGCAGCCTTTTTGAGACCATTATCAACTGAAAGATCTTACAAAATTAAGCTATAACTACTATACATCATCTTAATCGGATTAGGAAATAAAATGTTACTGGTCTTTTTTTAATTTGCAATTTAGTTTTTGGCTTCTCCTGAAAAATCATCATAATTGGCGGATACCTTAATTCATATTACAAGTGACGATATACTTTTTATATGGCAATAATTCTATTGACATTCTACTAGTCTATGAGTAATTTCATTCATTCGCGTTCCCGAGCCGCTCGAATGCTCGAATTGCTCGAACGAAACAACTTCAGTTCAGTTCAATTCAGTCTTCGCATACAGAAGGAAAGCGTAGATTCCGTGCATTAGTATTTTCAATTCACAGTTGCTTAGTGCTTCAAAATGGCTAAAAGAAAGAGCAAGCCGTTCTTGGATTCGGACGCCAGCAGCGACTCGGATATGGATTCTGTAAGTTAAGTTTTTCTCTCAAATACGTAGGTTATAAGATCACGCTTGGCAACAACGTTTTGACGCCTTTCTTCTGATAATTTGTCTGCGTATTTAGGCCAAGATCAATGTCTGGCGCGCCTAATTCTGTCTAATGCGCAGTTTTTACCAAATACCACGGGTTTTGGACTTTTACGATGAAACAAGCGTCAAAACAACGTTGTGTTATGGCGTATGAAACGTCGTTATTTTTGTCTTGTCCGAGTTGTAATGGAATCAAAATCGCATGAGTCATTCGATGTTTGTTATAAAATGCCGCATACCAACGTATAACCTCTGCTAAAAGTCATCTAACACACATTGAGACTATGAAAATGCGTTAAATCATCTAATTTGGACATATTCATGTGACATTCGATTTTCATTGATGAAAAGAATTCTGCACTCTTCTATTATGTAAGTAGACTTTCACTTTTTGCAAATTGGTGTAGTAAGTTCTACAGATAAATACTGGAAGGCTGTGTGTCACCAGAGCCACTGGGGCATGACTATATGGGCATTGAACTTGACTGACTTTTAGGTACTAGAATTAATTAAATTTAAAGAATACTTTATTTGCTAGGCAAAAGGTTTTGTAAGAATCTCGAATCTTGGCGAAATTCTCAATTTCCTTGTAGAGAATATATTATAGATAAAATCTACGAAAAACTTAGCTTTCTAAGGTCTAGAGCAGGGTGCCCAACGTTTTCTTGACTGGGGACCACTTTTATGTCTGCTCTGGTGGTCTCCAGATATGTACTGCCCACATATTTGAAATCATTTGCGGATTTGAAGTCATTTCAACTCCTGCGGAATACTGGTTGGGACGCCTGGTCTAGAGCTTGTTAAATACTTTCCTGTATTACTTTATCATCATTATCACCATATGGACCGTATACATTATCATCAGCATAACAGCCTATAGATGTCCACTGCTGGACAAAGGCCTTCCCTATGCAAAACTCTCCACTATGATCAGTAGTGCTCCGTCCTTATCCAGTTGCTCTCCACAATTTTAACCAAGTTGTCGGTCCACTTTGTTGGGGGCCTGCACTGCGGCTTCCAGTACAATCAATCACACAATTAAGTACGTCATTAAAATTTTACAGCAATTTCTGAGCTTGACAAAAAAGAAAAAGAAGCCTGGAGAGTCCCCGCCAGCTAAGTTCAACAGCAAGTCTTCGGACAGCGAATCTGACAATCAAGGAGGCAGCAGAAGAAACTGTAAGCTATTCATTAAACAACTTATGCTTTTCTTATACACATTGCGAGCTGTGGAGATAACAAACTGGTCATATAGAAAACTCCCGGGAATTCACATTGAAGAAGTCTAATATTGCTCGACATGTTTTGAACTGGTACGCGATTCGTCATCAGGGGCTACGATCAGTCACGGCGGCGGCCAATCAAACACTTCGCATCGAAACTCCTGATCTGACTGATTGTAGCTCCTAATGGTGAATCGCGTATCGATTCGAAACCCGTGTCGTATGTATTTTAATAAAACCGGTTATAGTCAAACAGACAAGAGCATAATCTGCTATGATGAACTGACATGGAAAATAACACCAAAAACAAAAATATCCAATGGCCTATCAATAGTTATTTTCTATTCTAGCTAAATCATCATCATCCTCCGGATCAGACTCTGACAGCGATGCAGACAGCTCCTCGTCAAAAAAGGATGCTCGGAGCTCCAGGAAAGCCTCCACAGACCACTCCGATGACAATCGGAAGAAACCAGAGCCAAAGAAGAGTGACGTTCGGAAGAGCACAGATAGTGCGGGGTCGGGGAAGAAAAAAGATGTTTACAGTGAACCTGAAGAAGGTATGAATCCCTCAAATAATTATAATATTCGTTCTATTTTGATTTATTAAATTCATCAATATTTTTGTATATTGCGCTAGCTAAAAGTCCGTTATTTATTTTTAACCCTTAATTTGACAAAAATTTACGGCATATTTTGAGCAAAAAATTCAGGTTCGAAAAAAAAAAGGAAAAAGATGATCTAAGAATTTGTACATCTTGGGATACACTACCACGAGGGAGTTTTAACAGTTAAGGGTTATTGGCAAAACTAAATCAGTATAAATTCTAATAGGTATCCATTTTGACATGCTAATTTATGCATGAGTCGAGTTCAGACATTTAAAGTTTCCTTTACCTTTGATTAATTCCCTGTAATGATGAAGAGATTCCTCAATGATTTTTCCTGAACATTTTGTCTTTCGTGTCTAGGTGAGGTATCATCGCACTCATCTGACAATGATTCAGTGGATTCCGAAGAGGAATTTGATGATGGGTGAGTTTTCATACATAACATGTATTTTACCTACTACATCTGTGTCATAATAATCTCTTTATGAGCTTAGAAACTATATAATTAGCTACATTATTACGAGCAGTGTTATAATGGTATTATAACATTGATATTGATACTGTAATGATCTTTGGGGATAAGTCTTTGTTAATATGTTATGCAGTTGATTTTGACTTGTGTCATTTCAGTAACGTGTAAGTGGGTGGATCAACTGTTTCTTGCTGTTATTCTGTCCCGTGACCCAGGGGACAATAGTGAACGTCTAAGAAAAGTGTTGATAATTTATATTACTGGTATTGTCAGGAGATAGTCTACGTAAGAATGGGCTTATAACTGCTTAAATTACAAAGCTTTTGCTAAATATAACCACGGAAAATCGCAGTTTTAAAAAGTGACCCAGGGGACATCACCATGGCAACGAGTGGCAGAAAATAGTTCATCATCATCATCATCATATCAGCCGATAGACGTCCACTCCTGGACAAAGGCCTCCCCCAAAGTTCTCCACAACGATCGAAAAAAAAAGAAAATAGAAAATAGTTGTTTGACCCAAATATACATCATCATGGGTTAAGTAAGTAAGGGTTTTACAAAAAAAATGATTACTGTTCAGTTTTCAACAGGGGTCGCCTTTTATGACCGGTCGGTTGCGTGTAGTTGTGACCGGCCTGCAACTTCGATTATATAATACTTATACATATTTCCCAGTTACGACGAGAATCTCATGGGGGATGAGGAGGATAGAGCGCGCCTGGCCGCCATGTCGGAGAAAGAGAGAGAACAAGAGATCTTCAAGCGTATCGAGCGGCGGGACCTCATGAAAACAAGGTGAGGAATTTTGGCCACTGAATAAAATACACCTAAAGAGGGGGTCATCATCATCCTCCTAGCCTTTGTCCCATTTTTTGAGAATGAATTCTCAATCGGGGTCGGCTACCTAAATCCCAAGATGTGGCGTAGGCACTAGTTTTTATGCAAGCGACTGCCATCTGACCTTCCAACCCAGAGGGGAAACTAGGCCTTATTGGGCTTAGGTGGTTTCCTCACGATGTTTTCCTTCACCGAAAAGCGAGTGGTAAATATCAAATGACACTCCGTACATAAGTTCCGAAAAACTCATTGGTACGGGCCGGGTTCGAACCCGCGACCTCCGGATTGAAAGTCGCATGCACTAACCACTAGGCTACCACCGCTTCTACACCTAAAGAGGGGGTTTTTTTTTTTTCGTTTGAACACTAGTGTGTGTGGTGTCGTTAAATAGGTCTTTTAAAAATAATAGGGGTCTTCAAACATAATTTTTTGATAAAGTTTTGTAAATATTCGCTCCGAAAATAAAAAATAGTGTCCCCCCCCTCTAACTTTTCAACCACGGGTCAAAAAATTATGGACAAAAATCATGAAAATGAGGTCTTATAAGTACTTTCAATGAAAACTATATTGAATAAATTCGGTCAAGCCGTTTTTGAGTTATCGTAAAATTTCATAATTTTCTTTAAAATGACGTAAGTGCCGCGCGGTGTCCTCATGCTTCGAACGTTACACATATTAGTTAAGTGCCATACTGCATTAAAACATTCCGCTCAATCTGGCGCGTGTAATCGATAACTTCCAGAAGTTAATAAGTAATTACTGTTATTGGCGTTTACGACCTTTTTATAGAGCTTGAAATCTTTCTCGTAATTTAAATCTCGGGCTTAAAACCGCTGTTTTAAGCCCGTCTATTGTGAAGCATGGGCAACTACGGAACCCTACACTGAGCGTGGCCCGACAGCGAATTTACAAAAGCTATACTGATAGAGTTCAGATGCGAACTGAACCAGATTAGCTTTTGTTGGGACAAAACTTAACAAAACCCTAATCTGGTGCAGTACAGAAATTTACTGAAATCGTATAGACTTTGTGAACTAAACTCATAGGGATATTGCTGCTACAAAAGCTAGTCTGTTGCGATCTAAAACTTGAATAATATTTTAGTAACGACCACGGAGTATATGGAGACGGCATTCAGCGCAGTTTGTTCTAGCACCGCTGTAGCCGACTTTTACACGCACACAATTATATTCGTATAAGAATAAGGTTTTACAACAAACAGAAGTGAGTTGACATTGGCTGAGCTAATGTGTGCGTATTACGTGGTCATACACTACTACGATCAATGTATCGAGAATTTTAGTCCTTATATGCATATCAGACAATGTCTTTATTTTTATTATAACTTAAATAGAAATAAAATAAAAGGCAAATGAGACTTTATGATTCAGTACGACAAAGCCTCGAATTGACAAGAAATTGATTTCTACTTCCGTCAATTCAGTAGTGTCACTTTTGATATTAACGCTGGCTAAATATCGCAAGGTTTTATGTTACAATTTTAAAACATTTAAAATTGAACCCTATCCTTGTAATACGGGGTCTAATTTTAACGACCCAGAAAATGTAATGTAAGCTCTGCCAGCGGTATGCGTCTAATGATTCTAAAGGTTAAGGGCGTGATCAAATCAAAATAGTCGATATCGATAAAATAATAATATGTATAGGCTTATAATATGTATAATGCATGTTGAAAATATTTATTTTGTATGGTCGTAAACGTCGTAAATTAAATTATCAGACCTTTTAATTTCTGGCGACGAAATCAAATGGAAGCGTCCATCTCAATCTTCCTATCGTTCAGAATGTTTACTTTACATGTAGTGATATATGAATGATAAAAACATCACCTTACAACATTTGGAACAGGTAGTAGGTAAATTATAAACGGAGTAGATTTATTTATTTCATCATATAAAATGTAAACAAAATAATTAAGGGACAATCGTACACAACTCGACCTGGCCTTATACTAACCAATAGTAGACGACGATATAAACAATATATATAGATAACATCCATGACCCAGGAACAAATATTCGAGTTCATCACACAAATATTTGCCCTTGCCGAGATTCGAACCCAGGACCGCCGGCTCAGTAGGCAGGTGCATTAAAACTGCGCCAACCTCGTCGTCAACTGACTAGCACGTATGTATTACATTGTGGATTAGCGAAACAATAATACTATTTTAATCTAATGATTTTGTCACCCACTGCTATTGATTTCGCTGTAATAAAATTACTTGTCTGAATTAAAAAAAAACCGGCCAGGTGCGATTCTGACTCGCGCACCGAGGGTTCCGTACAAACTTTCACTTATCCCATCTTAATTGGCCTGGTTGAGTTAAGTTTGTATCAGAAATGTATGGCGCCGCTTACAAACGAGGTGAAAATACTTATAAAAATAATGTAATAATTAATGTAATTTAATCTGCAAATTCTGAGTTTTAGTAATTATTTTTGACATAAGTAACAAATTGAAATATGTAACAATTAAGTATTTGAATATTGTTTTATTTTGTTTGCATGCCTATTTGTTAGAACATAAGCAACACTGTATATACCTGTATCACCTAATTTATTACTATGTTCTTGCAATAAACGAATTTGAATTTGAATCAAACTTAACGCAACCAAGTTCTCCAAATATGATTTACCTATTTATTTATTTAATTAATCTTTATTGCACAAAAGAAAACGTATCGTACAAAAGGTGGACTTGATGTTTGTAAAGGACTATATATTTTAAGATTTTTATTAGTATTTGTAGTAAGTATGTGGCGATTTCAGATTTTTATAAGTATTTGTAGTAATTGCCAAATTTCATAGTTCTAGGTCATCGGGAAGTACTCTATCACTTTGATTCCCTTGAGTGACGAAATGTGCGTTTTTGGCGACATAAACGGCTGTACCTTTTTTTCACGTTAACGTAGAAGCTTGATTTTTTTTTCACAGCTTTAAGGGACCCTGGACCTGAGTATATATACATATAGTGTTAATTTCAACTCGATACCTCCACGCGTTCTCGAGATAAAGGGTCTTGACAGACAGACAGACAGACAGACGGACGGACGGAAAACAAAGTGATCCCATAAGATTTCCGTTTTTTCCGATAGAGGTATGGAACCCTAAAAAACAAGGTGATAAAGTGTAAATTATATAATTAAAATGGACAAGTTAGTATGAAGCACGAGCGGCTCACATTAAAACCTCCATACAGAATATCGACAATTTATGGTTTAGACTTGTTCCCCCGCACTAAATTGTCAGACGGACGTATACATTGCGTGCTCCTAAAGATGTTGCGTGAATAGTTGCCATGTCAAGCTAGTAATGTATAATTGTCATAATGCACTGCAATATTTTACGAAATATTACAATATACTGAATTTTATTACTTTCCAGTGAAATTAAACGGTATCAGGTATCTTTTTGAGTATGCAGATCTCGCCTGTGACGATTATAATGCCACAATTCGGCATATTTCTAATTTTTTTGCACATAATTACTCAAGCACGTTCGTACGGTAACTAAGTGACTGTTGACATCACGTTGACATATCTTTGGGTATTTGGGCCTAAGCTCGGTTACGCGTGCCCCGCCCAATACCCAGTCTATAGTATTCTTATGGTCTGTGGTAACGACCGACTCCGATTGTATTAAATAAATTACCGTTCATGCAAATTACTTAACTATACCTAAGCTTCTTTTTTACTTTTAGAATTATTTCAGACACTTATTTTTAGGGCATTATTTATTGTGAAATCATGATAAAATAGTTGAATTTATATCAGGAGGAGCGCTGTTGTAATCGCAGTTCTAACCTAACCTACTTTACTGGTAGCAGATCGGTTCTGGCGCTTCGCCGACCGCTGCCGCGGTACGCTCGCTTCGCTCGCTCGGCTCGCTTAATGAAGTGAAGCCTAGTCAATGTCTTCTAATCCAACAGATGGGAAATAGAACGGAAGCTTCGTTTGGCGCGTCGTTCGGCCGCCGAGCGCTCGTCATCCCCCGGCGAGATCGCCCGGAGACGTGACGCCCGACGACGTAGGCGGCAGAATCAGGAGCAGAAGCAAGCTAAAGGTATGTTGAGTGTCTATCTATCGGCCACAGACGTCTGTCGATAGCTCACCACAAGAGTTTTAGAGTAGTAGGGCCTCGTGCAGGGTCCGTCCGGATTGTTTGTTACTACCGTCTTGCCTGCTAACCCACCGCCAAACAGCAATGTTCGCATTGTTGTGTTCCGGTGTGGGGGTAAGATAGCCGGTGAAATTACTAGCATAGAGGCATTCTATCTTCGTCCTCCGGGTAGGCAAGCACTTGTGACTCCTCTGGTGTTGCAGGTGTTTATGGGCGACGGTAATCGCGCACCATCAGGCGATACGTTTGCTCGTTTGCCCCCTATGACATAAAAAAAAAAAAACAAGGTGCAATCATGTGCATAGCATCCATCGATTCCCTGCGACCTTTACGAAGTCATTATGTGACTGTTTTAGGGAAAAGGTCCCACTTTGTCGATATGGAGTTATGAGTAGTTCCTTGTACAGTCGCCATCAGACATATCGTAGCATGTAAGGTATTCATAAATATCTGATCACGACTCGTATTGACTGGGCGTTACAGTACATGTTCACATATTTATGAACGCCTTATATGCTGCGATATATCTGATGGCGACTGTACTACAGAACATAAGCTATCTTTTGGTGAAAGAATTACGTTTCTAGGTGCTATAGTTATTTTTTTTAATCCTTTAAATTTGCGAAACTGAAAAAGCGACAACTGAGAAAACGTTGGTTAAAGTTTGGGACGACAAAAACACTTGTACTTTGAAGTTATGAAGTTGTTGGTATCAAATTTTTTGGCATACTTTAAGGATTTCAAATTAGTCAAAATCATATATGTAACCTTAGTAGTTTGAGTTTAAACGGGTTTTCAACCGTCAGCTCAACTGGTGAGTAACTTATAAAGTTACTTTCACCTAAACTGGCTACTTTACGGTAAATTGTTCATTGCGTTTGATATTTTTATCGTATTTAGTAACTAGCTGTGCCGCACGGTTTTACCCGCTCATCCCACGGGAACGTTAAATTTTTTCGAGATAAAAAGTAGTCTGTGTTAATTTTGGATGTCAACTACCTTCATACCAAAATTTATCAAAATCAGTCCAGCCGTTTGCGCGTGCAGAAGTAACAAACAAACATATAAACACTCACAAACTGTCGCCTTTATAATATTCATTCATTCATAATTTAAGAGCTTCGCTCTTGTCGGTGGAGTAATCGCCACTCTTCCCTATTTCTTGATTGTTTTTTGGTCTCCTGATACGACATAGTGCCCACTTTCTCTTGACTAAGGGCCTTATCACACTTGCGATTTGCGAGCGTATTTTCTATACAAATAAGCGACGCGGCGAACACGCTGCGCGATCGCCTTCATACAAAATACGCTCGCAAATCGCAAGTGTGATAAGGCTCTAAAAAACGTAATTCTTGGTCTTCCTCTGCCTCTTTTCCCGTCCACTTTGCCTTCCAGGATGTTCACAAAGAAAGCATCATGTCGCATCAGGTGTCCAATCATCCGTCCTCTTCTATTTTGGATGGTTTTCAGTAAGCAACGGCCTTCCTTTACCATACTCAAAACCTCTTCATTGGTTTTCTTTTCAGTCCAGCTAATAGTTTCCATATTAGTGTGATAAAATTCGTAATGTATGTTTATTAGTGTGATAAAATTCGTAACGTTTTTTTTTTATTTAAATTTTTTTTTTTTTTTTTTAATAAATGTATTTTCTAATTTATGTTTTTAGCCGCCGCGGAACCCGAAGAACAGAAAGAGCCCGAGAAAGAAAAAGAAGCATCCCCACCGAGTCCGGGGGAGATCCTGGACGACTCCAAAGATGAAGGTGAGGCTTCACAGAGATTTATTTGTTTATTTAGAAAAGGCATAGTTACAAGTCACAAACTTAAGAACTTAACTAGGGCTTACATTATTATTAGATGGCTTCAGTGTTAGCGTCGGGGCGGCAAGCGTGCCACTGCCACGTACAACGCACGCGCCCTGAAATGAAATGAAATTAAGAAAAGAAATGAAATGAAATTATGAAATGAAATATTTTTTTTAAATGAAAATGAAATGAAAGAATGAAGTCGTGGCGTGCTTCCTAGTCGCCGATACATTCGTTCCCGCCGCTGCCGCGAGCGTTCGGCAATGAGAAAATAGAGAATAAAAAATCTCTCTCCATAGAGAACTGATCTTCTATATAATTTTCTCAAAAATGGTCGGGAATGTTGACTTTATTGATAAAAATATTTATTTAGACAGAAATTTAAAAAAAAAAACCTTGCCGGCTCGTTTTGCTCGACAATGATGTTGTATGAAATTCTTTATTTGTCAAGGTACAAACTTTACAAAAAGATAAAACAGCCAATTAAAAAAAGGTATAAGTCTAAACAGCCAAAACGGAAGATCAAGGTATAGTCTATCGGGAATTCTAAGATCAGATTATGTCAAACTTGCACAAGTGAAAAACGACCTTACATTTACATGTATACGGTTGTTTGTGCCTACAAAAAAATATAAAAACGCGGCAATACTTAAATGCAGTTTTGGCATATAGTGGATAATAAAACTTATCTGTACCTAATTCTTAGCAATTGCCCTTCCGGCTGAGACAAATATAGTTCATTCTTTTTCAAAACAAAATAAGTTTTCGGAAGGCTTCGTATTAAATTATGAACTCCAAGGTCGTCCTTTTAAAATTAATACTAAGCAAACTACCTACTTTATCGCTGGATCGACGAAGTCCAGAAAGACTTGTGCCAGTAAGTAGCCGATTTCGATTGGCGACAAGCAGCACAAGATAGAGTAGGATGGCGTAGCTTGGTGTCGGAGGCCAAGATCCACTTCGGGTCACTGAGCCAGCGAAGTAAGTAAGTAAGTAAACTACCTACTACAAGCCAGCAATTGCCTACTTCCCTCGCTTCGACAACAATGTAGTCTGTATGTTTTTTCCGGCCTATGTCCATCAATAAATATTTGCCTTATTTAATTACTCACAGAACCATCGGACCGTTCCGCCTCCCCGCTCTTCGGCGCCAAGACGGAGCGGAAACGCAACGTGGACGACAAACGACAAAACGCGATGGCGGCGCTCCGGGCGCAGCGCGACGCCAAAGTGACAAGAGACCAGCTCGCCAGGAAGCGGAGGGAGGCCGAACAGAAGGACAAGGATAAAGATGATGATGATGTAAGTGTTATAAATATAAGCGGTGGACTCATGGCACAACGTGACGCTAAAGTGACAAGAGACCAGCTCGCCAGGAAGCGGAGGGAGGCCGAACAGAAGGACAAGGATAAAGATGATGATGATGTAAGTGTTATAAATATAAGCGGTGGACTCATGGCACAACGTGACGCTAAAGTGACAAGAGACCAGCTCGCCAGGAAGCGGAGGGAGGCCGAACAGAAGGACAAGGATAAAGATGATGATGATGTAAGTGTTATAAATATAAGCGGTGGACTCATGGCACAACGAGACGCTAAAGTGACAAGAGACCAGCTCGCCAGGAAGCGGAGGGAGGCCGAACAGAAGGACAAGGATAAAGATGATGATGATGTAAGTGTTATAAATATAAGCGGTGGACTCATGGCACAACGCGACGCTAAAGTGACAAGAGACCAGCTCGCCAGGAAGCGGAGGGAGGCCGAACAGAAGGACAAGGATAAAGATGATGATGATGTAAGTGTTATAAATATAAGCGGTGGACTCATGGCACAACGTGACGCTAAAGTGACAAGAGACCAGCTCGCCAGGAAGCGGAGGGAGGCCGAACAGAAGGACAAGGATAAAGATGATGATGATGTAAGTGTTATAAATATAAGCGGTGGACTCATGGCACAACGTGACGCTAAAGTGACAAGAGACCAGCTCGCCAGGAAGCGGAGGGAGGCCGAACAGAAGGACAAGGATAAAGATGATGATGATGTAAGTGTTATAAATATAAGCGGTGGACTCATGGCACAACGTGACGCTAAAGTGACAAGAGACCAGCTTGCCAGGAAGTGGAGGGAGGCCGAACAGAAGGACAAGGATAAAGATGATGATGATGTAAGTGTTATAAATATAAGCGGTGGACTCATGGCACAACGTGACGCTAAAGTGACAAGAGACCAGCTTGCCAGGAAGTGGAGGGAGGCCGAACAGAAGGACAAGGATAAAGATGATGATGATGTAAGTGTTATAAATATAAGCGGTGGACTCATGGCACAACGTGACGCTAAAGTGACGAGAGACCAGCTCGCCAGGAAGCGGAGGGAGGCCGAACAGAAGGACAAGGATAAAGATGATGATGATGTAAGTGTTATAAATATAAGCGGTGGACTCATGGCACAACGTGACGCTAAAGTGACAAGAGACCAGCTCGCCAGGAAGCGGAGGGAGACCGAACAGAAGGACAAGGATAAAGATGATGATGATGTAAGTGTTATAAATATAAGCGGTGGACTCATGGCACAACGTGACGCTAAAGTGACAAGAGACCAGCTCGCCAGGAAGCGGAGGGAGGCCGAACAGAAGGACAAGGATAAAGATGATGATGATGTAAGTGTTATAAATATAAGCGGTGGACTCATGGCACAAGTTATTTAATAACTTACGAGACGCCGGCCATTTGTAATATTGTACTTACTATTTGTTACAATAATAAATATATATTATTTATTTATTAAAGCAGTAACGTCTGCAAACGTAAACCAAATGTTTACAATGAAGCGAAAAGATTAGTAGTGTTATAAATAAAAGAAACTAATGTCTCTGTGAGCAGTGGACCTCACTAGTTTGTTTCAAAATGGTTATAATTTGAAAGTTTTTTTGTTTCAATATTTCCGCCTTTTTAGGGTTCCGTATCCAAAGGGTAAAAACGGGACCATAGGGTCCTGAGACTTCGATGTCCGTCCGTCCGTCCGTCTGTCACCAGGCTGTATCTCAAAAACGGTGATAGCTAGACAATTGAAAGTTTCACAGATGATGTATTTCTATTGCCGCTATAACAACAAATACTTAAAATAAAATAAAATAAATATTTAAGGGGGGCTCCCATACAACAAACTTACAGATAATGGCACGGAACCCTTCGTACGCGAGTCCCACTCGCACTTGGCCGATATTTTTTTAATATTTCAGAAAACGGACTCAACAAATTAATTTATTTCCACAGGACGCAGATGAAGAATTAATAGGCGGCTCGAGCAAACAGAGTGTCAAGCTGAAAGCATCTGATATATACTCGGACGATTCCGGGTCGGATTCGGACGACAACAAGTCACAAGGCAAGTTAACCATTTTTTCTACAGTGGTAATTCAAATTCTGACAGTATGTACGGTTCAATTGATTTTTTGAAAGCTTTTTTTAATTTTCGGAGAGATTTTTTTAATTTTCCTTGGGATTAACGAGATATAAGATGGCTTATTTGCCGTTGTCCGTGAAGCGACTGACAATTCGTAGTTCAGCCATACATAATCTATGGGGAACAGCGATGATTGAAAACAAAATATTTCACCACCACCATAATCTCCGAACATCTTATATTATGACTAGTAACAAAATCAGACGATACGAATTTTATTTTCTAGCTTTTTTTCTTCAATTACATCAATTAAGATATCCTGCAAATGTTGTCGAAGAAAAATCCTAATATCAATGGAAATAACAAGTTTTACGAGCTGTAGATTTTTAATTTTTATATTTTCTGGCATTATGTAATAAATTTTCATAATAGTCTCTAGGTATCTCAGTGAATTAAATAAATTATGACGGCAAATATCTTGCCGCTAACCACTAAAGGTTTAAAGCACAATTTCAGGCAAATATAATGTACAGTCGGTGCCCTGACTTAAGAGGCCTTATTCCTTTTAAAATTTATTTATTTCATATTATGACAAATGTATTGATAATTTTAAGGAACTTTTTGAAGTGAATAATACTTTTCCCCGAGTTCTAGGTAGTAACATAGCTTTTTCATGTTTTCATTGCGTGCAGTCGAAAATAAATTGAAAAAACTAATTTTCCGCGTGAATTTTGTCAATTTCGAGTAGTTTTTGAAACAAAAATTATCAATGAAAAATTCAAACTGTAGGTTTCAAATATATACCGATAAATCCCGATAGCCCTGTTCTAGGTAGTAACATCAATAATATGTTAAGAAACATGTTTGATCATATAGAAAAATGTCTAAAACAATCAGCATTTAAAAGGAATAAGGCCTCTTAAGTGTCCAGGCATTCTGTTTAGAAGTGCTACTCCGATGTTCATTCGACCGTCATATAGTGCCGTCACTCAAATATACTTTGACAGGAGATCGAGAGGGACGGCATTATTCGACGGTCGAATTCCGAACATCAGTAGCCTTTGAATTTTTTTTTCACGGGATCGATGACGTCACTATCATGGGCGAAAATGGCGGACAGCGTTTTAAGCATTTCGAAATACATAATAGAAACCTTATTTTCAAATTAATTTTTTCAGCCATCTTTTATAAACTGACTTTTGTTTACTGACGATTCGAAAGTGCTTGTAGCTAGGCCTACTTGGATAAAGAATATTTTGACTTTGACTGAAAAATGTTTATTCAGGTTTCCTATGCTAAATACTATACGAAATAAACATTAGTTTAATAGAATTTAACATGAGTCAACTGGCCTATTATAACTGTAAGGTTAAGTTCATATTACTGTAATAGTTAAGTATTATTTCTAAAAAAAATACTGACTGTTGAGTTAGTTCCGGCGTTTCTTCTTAACCTACTGTTAAGAAGAAACGCCGGAACGAACTCAACAGTCAGTAATTTTTTTAGAAATAATACTTATCTATTCTCTATCTCTCCTCTTGTGAAATGCCGGTAGACTCAGACATGTAAACGTGCTCTTGTGGTAAAGCTGGGCGTTTTTCTCTGCAACAGTTTCGAGAAACCGCTTCTTATAAAGAAACGGAGTAACAGTTTCTTGCCATACCTAATAACAGTTTCTTTAAAACCTGCTACTAGTCGTAGATGATACGATTATGTTGGCAAAATTTTCTCGGAAGACAAAAAAAAACGATTCTTGATTAAAATTAGTTTTACAATAGCTAACTAAACATTTTATGAAAAGCTGGTTCTTGAAATAGCGTTACACCTAGTAACTAATGCAACCACGCCGTAATAAAGAAATTGTTTTTTAATTAACTTGCTTTCGAAACGGTTACTTGTCAAAAAGAAACGGTGACGTTTCGTTTCATCGAAAACGCGTAACGACCCAGCTCTACCTTGTGGCCTACTTGCAGAATAAAGTTCATTATTTCATTATTATTTATTATTTTTGACGACGCGGTTGGCGCAGTGGTTAAGCAACTGCTTACTGAGCCGACGGTCCTGGGTTCGAATCCCGGCAAGGGCAAATATTTGTGTGATGAACTCGAATATTTGTGCCTGGGTCATGGATGTATTTAAGTATGTATTTATCTATATAAGCATGGTTATCATCGTCTAGTATCCACAACACAAGCCTATACTAGAGCTTACTGTGGGACTAGATTGATTTGTGTGAGGTTGTCCGATATTTATTTATTATTTATTTAATTTATTATTTCTGCAGGCCGGGGCCGCAGCGCGTCGTCAAGTTCTTCTTCATCAGGAGGCGAAGAAGATGATACCAGAGAGAAGAAACGGGAACGCGAAGAAGTAAAAGAGGTCAAATACGCAGACAGCAGAGATCAAATCAACAAGCTTAGGTTAAGCAGGTCAGTTCATCAGCAGTTTTTTTTTTCTTTTCAACCTCACATTAATACCTCAACCTCGCATAATGCATGTCGAGACGCCTAGAGACTTTCTGCATCAAAAATTCAATTTATTTAATGTAATTATTACTGTAAACATTGATTTGGCGAATCTTGTACATCTCCTCTAACATGTATCAATTACCTAGTTATAATATAATTGAAATAGTTTTTAGGGTTCCGTACCCAAAGGGTAAATCGGGACCCTATTACTGAGACTTCGCTGTCCGTCCGTCCGTCTGTCACCAGGCTGTATCTCAAGAACGGTGATAGCTAGACAGTTGAAATTTTCACAGATGATGTATTTCTATTGCCGCTATAACAACAAATACTAAAAATAAAATACAATAAATATTTAAGGGTATCTCCCATACAACAAACTTGTTATAGATTATGGTACAGAACCCTTCATGCGCGAGTCGGACTCGCACTTGCCCAATTTTTTTTTTTGATTTAATTTACGAAAAAATGCTTACTGTTGAGTTTCTTTCGGCTTTCTTCTCAACAGCGGTCTCCTCTTGTGAAATGCCGGTAGATTCAGATTTGAACCTCTGAAAGTGCCCTTGTCGCCTACTTACAGAAACGTTTTGATTTTGATTGACACAAATCGATCTAGTCCCAAATTAAGCTCAAGAGGGCATGTGTTATGGGTACTAGACTTCATCGCACAAATACTCGCCCTGGCAGGGATTCGAACCCGGGACCGCCGGGTCAGTAAGTAGTTGGTCTACAAACTGCAGCAAACGGGTCATGTTCTTTCTTCTCTAACGTAAAAGTGAAATGCTTTTGACGAAGACAGTTTTTTTTTAAACAAGCTTTTATCTATGACTGTATTTTCTTAGACAACTTATAGCCCAAGGTGTTTTTCTGCCCACATATTGCGGATTTTAGTGGTACTAATTTATTTTACTGGCAACGACAAATGTTTGGTAACTCACGTTGAATGTCAGTGGTGTAAACAGAGGAAACAGGACCAAAGATCCCGCAGAATTGACAACATTTCATATTTATAACAGGTGGTAATTAATATAGAGATCAACAGGGCTTTAAGTCGTGTACCTTAAAAAAATATCTTTGAATTTATTCTTCTGTATTTAAAGAAATATAAGATAAAAATACATCAAATAACTGCAATCTAAGACAATACGGTCTGAATAGGGTTGTTGTCTAAACCAAAGAGCGAAAAAATATATTTTTTTTTATTTGACGTTGACAGGTGACAGATGCATACCGAGTTTGATTAAGTTTTTTTTATAAGAAAACCGACTAAAGTAACCGGTCCATTAAGATCTGGTTTTGGTGTTGCCACATTTAAAAATGAGTATGTTTTTATAAATTAACTAGCTGTGCCCCGCGGTGTTACCCGCTCATCCCACGGGAACACTTAATTTTTTCGGGATGAAAAGTATCCTATGTCCTTTCCCGGGTCTCAAACCATCTCCATACCAAATTTCATCTAAGTCGGTTCAGCGGTTGAAGCGTGAAGAGGTAAAAGACAGACAGACACACTTTCGCATTTATAATATTAGTATGGATAATAAAATAAATAATCATCTCAGAAAATAAATAAAAACAGAGATTACTTCATCTTTTTAAGCAGAATTCAGAAAAGTAATAAAATGATAGTCTTAAAAATATGAAATGTTGTCAATTGCATTAACATAATAAAGCCAAAACAATCCACAGTGATGAGAGTCAAGTATTGTTCCACGATTAAAATACACAACGGGTTTACTCACGTCGTATAAGTCGAATATTGTTCGACATGTTTCGAATCAGAATAGTTATAGCATATGCGCTCTCCTGATCATGAATCGCGGACCGATTCGGAACATGTCAAGCCGTTTTGTATTGTAATATTGTTCCATGATATTTATTTATTAATTTGTTGCAGGTTTAAATTAGAAAGACTAGTGCACTTGCCGTTCTTCGCTCGCGTGGTGAACGGGTGTTTCGTTCGGATCGGCATTGGGAATAACAATGGAAATCCAGTTTATAGGGTAAGCCTCTTCCTACATATACAAATATGTGTTAAGTATAGCCTAGAGTTGATAGATAAATAAAAAAAAATAGATAAATAAAAAAAAATTGATACGTTGGTTTTTGAGCCCACGCCATGTTGCGGTTTTTTAGTGGTACAAATTTGTTTTTGGCAACGACAAATTTTTGGTGACTGACGTTGAAAGTCGGTCAATGTCACTGAATCCACAGAGATAAAAATCTTTTTTTTTTTTTTATAGGATTCAGTAAAAGAACGAAGGATGGGCAGCATTCCGATAGAGAATGTTTTGACTATGGTTGTTGACAAATCGCTACTGACGCAAATAAATGACGTATTATTGCCATATGAGATCTGTTTGTAGTGCTATCCCCCTGGGCTGGTACGACACTTGTTAGACTATAAATGAAAAACATAATTTAAAATGTATATTCGTTTCGTTGCAGGTAGCAGAAATAATAGATGTGTATGAAACAGCAAAAGTATACAACTTAGGAAACACAAGAACGAATAAAGGCTTGAAACTGCGCCACGGGACCCAGGACAGGGTTTTCAGGCTAGAATTCGTCAGCAACCAGGTAAATACACTGTCACTTATTGTTACCATATTAGTACACAGATTTCTGGTACATTTAAATAAATAAATAAATATCGGACAACCTCACACAAATCAATCTAGTCCCACAGTAAGCTCTAGTAGGCTTGTGTTATGGACACTAGACGACGATAAACATACTTATATAGATAAATACATACTTAAATACAAATGACATCCATGACCCAGGCACAAATATTCGAGTTCATCACACAAACATTTGCCCTTGCCGGGATTCGAACCCAGGGCCGTCGGCTCAGTAGGCAGTTGCTTAACCACTGCGCCAACACAATACTAATAATACATTTGCCTTCAAATTGCGGGACTTTCCTATAAAATGAGCGCTAGATAAATAAATATTAAGGGGCATCTTACACAAATCGACCTAGTCCCAAACTAAGTTGGTTCTTGGTCCGTCCTCCATACAAATTTGCCCAAGGTCCGTTCAATGATTAATTCATCTCATCTTGTATTTCGCATAGCCTTGGTTTGATTATTGTTGTGTAAATCATTGAATAATAAAGAAATAAATGTCTTCTCCAGGAGTTCACAGACACAGAGTTCCAGAAATGGTTCAAAGCAATAAAGGACGCGAACAAAAAACCACCCACCATGGAATTCGTACGAAGCAAAATCAGCGAAGTCAAAGAAGCACTAATGTACGAATTTAAGGTGAGTAAACTTTAGCTTTGTTTTTAGGGTTCCGTACCCAAAGGGTAAAAACGGGACCCTATTACTGAGACTTCGCTGTCCGTCCGTCGACAGTTGAAATTTTCACAGATGATGTATTTCTATTGCCGCTGTAACAGCAAATACTAAAAATAAAATAAATTAAATATTTAAGGTGTGCTCCCATACAACAAACTTGTTGTAGATTATGGTACGGAACCCTTCATGCGCGAGTCGGGCTCGCACTTGCCCATTTTTTTTTCTTAGTTTTAATAAATAACAAAAAAAACGAATACACTGTCAGGGGTATTGAAATTGACGCTAATAACGCTTATTTGTAAAGTATTATGTCAACCTACGTTGACATGATTATTACATACTAAAAAAAAATCTCAAACATTAAAGTGACAAATTGACTTATGTACCGATACAAAGATTCGCGCAAGTTTACTTATGTCTCACGTCAAAATTAGATCAATTTTTATGAACAAAGTAAATAATGCAAATCTAAAAAAATACGTTGATTTCACTTAACGTTTGTAATTAATATATGTAACTGACGTCAGAAAGAATATTCCACGGCATCGACTAAGATCACCTGAACCGACCACCAGGCGATCGTATTGGACGAATATGTCTTATGAGATCACCCAGGTGATATTTTAGTGGACAGAATTATATTTATTTATTTTATTTATTTATTTAGGAGAACCAACAGCTAATACACTGCACATAGAAGCTTAAATATAATCATGGAGCCAATTACAGGAACTCACATATATTTGTATAGAATCTTTTTATCGATTCTATATTTTTTTTATGTGGTAATACCACATTTTTTTTTTTTTTTTTTATAAATAATGACACAAAGGTAAATTAAGAAAGAAAAATTTAATGCGATCTACTACAATCGAAGCGGGGTATTTATAAAAAAACTCACATATAGTTGTTGCATATGAAACATACACTTAAGTAACGACACACATCGATGTAACGACGCGCACTTGCAGCAAATATGAACATTAATTAAACTTATAAACCAAACTTAACTTAACTTAACTTATAGGGCCATATTAGGCATAACCTAAATACCTGATACTCAATACTACTGCACAAACATGTCATAAAATCTAAATAAATATATCTAAAATATCCTACTCGATACCCCAGTGGACGGGGTCCAGGGGTTTTATACAGAACTCTTATCGCTCATTAACACCTGACGCTATTTCGTGGCTTGGGTCCCTGAGTATGGATTTATAAATTAGATTAGTTTATATAATTTGTTTAGATTGTCAAATTTGATTAGATTGTCGGAATGTTTATGTATATGCGCCATACGATTAAATAAATAAAATCGCTCATTCTGTTACTCATGTATTGTAACCTTTTGAGCGCCACAGTCGGCTGTGGCCGTCAACAAAAAATCGTGCCCCTGACGCCACGTCGGCCACAGCCGTCCAAATTTCAATGATCAAAAACTTTGTAATTCTAACCGCTACGAGTATTTTTCAATCCCTGTTGATTTTGGGGCACATCCTTTTTTTTTACTCTGGCGTCAGTGGCACGGTAAATTGCTAGACCGCTTGGCGGTCAATAGGTTAACGGTTGTACAAAAAGGACGGCACGATACAAGCTTCGAGTTTCGTAGTTGGCTCTGCTTATCACATCCCTTTTTTTAGGAAGAAGACGTCGAAAAAATAGTAGCGGAAAAGGATAGATTCCGGTCGCACCCCACGAACTACGCCATGAAGAAGACACAACTAATGAAAGAGCGAGACGTTGCACAGTTAAGGTGAGACATTAAACAATTTTGGCACTAATTTATTTTATAAATTTATGAAACATGTAATGTCTCATTTTGTTTAATGTGGGTACACCACAATACACATACAATACAATACATAACGCGCTGGACCGGTAATCCAGAGGTACCGGGTTCGATTCCCGGTCCCTTCCACCAGGTAGCTCCATTTTCAATTTTTCTTTAAGCTTTGATCTTTGTATTCATAGACTAATTTATTTATTTATTTAAATTAGTTACACAGCATTACAGTAATTAAAGCAAAGCACTGTAAACTACAAAATTACAATACAAAAAAAAAAGAAATGCCTTAAAAGGCAGGCTGTGTAAACACAGCATTAAGGAAAAAAGGAGTCGTCCTTTGAAAAACTTCTAGCGATAAAAAAAACTATTTAAATATCAGAATAGACATCATTCTTTTGTTAATTGCAACTTAATTTTTGCAACATTTTATACGTTCGTCTCCAGTGACACAACATATGTGTTCAAAGAATTCTTACTCCTATGTCGGTCACACACCACATGTGTCATACTCATACTCGTTATTAATAAAATGTCAACTTTTTACAAGTCAATTCAATATGTCAAATAAGATTACTTAGATTACGTAACGGAATCGCTCGTTCCCTAAATATCAGAATAGCAAAATACTAGATTGCCTATTTACCGGATTTCTGAAATACCAGATTTCTAAAACACCAGATTTTCTTTATATTATATTCGCTTTTGTACAAGATTTTTTAAATACCATGTTCTTAATACACCATGTTTCCTATAACACCATATACCCAAAATATCAAATTTCGAAATCAAAAGACTCTCAAAACACAAAAACACTGAACAAACCAGATTCGCAAAACACAATCTTCTCGAAACAACTTGATCTCACTTAACCGTTATCATGTAATACATGATATTTCAAACAGCTGATTTCCGTTTTACCAGATTTTCGAAATACCGGATTTTAAGTAGACGAGATGTCCAAAATATCAAATATCATAAAGTACGGTCAGTGCATCAACGCAAACGAAAATAAGCGAATTTAAAAAAATAAGTAAAAATAAGTCGGTGCCCAACCTCACGTAAACTATAATTATATAAATATAATAATTGAGTGGTTTGGCACCGACTTCAAAAGGTAATTCAAATGTAATCTGTACTTGAACGGGTTATTTTTGGCTTTTTAGTTTTACTGAAGTCGGTTCTTTTTTTGTTATTTTTTTTTTCGCTTTTTATTATCCCTTCATCTGGCGTGTATGGCAGGGTGAACAAATTCTTTGACCATCTTCTTCCATTTTTTTTCGAACCAGAATTTTTTGCTCTATTTTACCATAACGAGGCTTGAACTAGCGACCTTGTCTCCCGGAGCGGGAATTTGCCACACGAAGGGATATGTTCTTTTCGGTTCACTAATGTTTGACCAAAAAACGTTTGACAAATGATCACTTGACCAAACAACGTTTCACCAAATATTCATTAGGCAAACGAGACATTTAACAAAAGTATCATTTTACAAAAAGTCACTTTACAAATGATCATTTTACAAACACTACACTTGACAAAATATCATTTTACAAAATATCATTTTACAAAATGTTATTTCATAAAAAGTACTTCTTTAACAAAATAAATGTATCTGTATCTTATCTTTATCTTGTCTTTATCGTCTTTTTCTTGTCTTTTTCTTGTCCTTTTCTTGTCTTTCTTGTCTTTTCTTGTCTTTTTCTTTATTTACGTTTTTTATGGATATAAAAAAAAAAACTAACCTAACCTAACCCGGCCGGCTGCTCTGAAATTGATTCACCTCAAGTTTGGTCAAATGACTCAGTTGCTAAATGATCATTTGGTCAAATGATTATTTGTAAAATGAAAATTTAACATCTGATCATTTGGTGAAGTGAATCATTTGTAAAATGACTTTTGACGTGACAACGTCTAATAAATTGATGAACGCCGGCCGCACATACGAAAAACATGACGTCATTGTAGTAATACTTTAAGATGACGTAATTGTAGCAATACTTTGTAGCGCCGTGGACATGACGTCATTGTAGCAATACACAAGCCTACGTCATCATGCCGTTCACAGATTCTCAAACTTTAAAATGTGGGAAGAGGGAACGGTCGGATACAAAGACTATCTATCTATCTATCTATCAGCCACAGACGTCCACTGCTGAACATAGGCCTCCCCCATGACTCGCCACAAAGTGCGATCCTGTGCAGACCGCATCCAATGATTCCCCGCTACCCTCACGAGGTCATCCATCCATCTAGTCGGGGGCCGACCCACGCTGCGCTTTCCAATACGTGGTCGCCACTCTAGGACTTTGCTGCCCCAACGGCCATCCGTTCTCCGGGCTACATGGCCGGCCCATTGCCACTTCATTGGAAGAGGGAAGAGGGAAGAGGGAATCAGAATCAGAATCAGAACTTGTTTATTTTCATAGTTTATGTTTACATTTTATGTCCCTGCTCCCGTTAGAGTGTCAGGGGTGTATCAGCTTGCTTAAGTCTAGGTGTGAGATCAGTGCAAGTATGGTGTACTCTGATTTATGCTAGTCACTCTATATAAAGACAACTATCACGTATGATCCATTGTTGTGTACTTACTAACTAACTTACAATCTACTACTAACTAACTTACAATCTATGCGGCCTAGGGGCTGTTACTCGTTTGCTAAGCTGTCGCCTGCGGTCTTTATTATTGGCTACGTATGGAATATCTCCAATTCTAAGGTTTGTAAGTAACGGATTGAATTGGCCATAGCCGAGATAGGCGTCCCCGGGGGTTTCAAGATCCGCTATATTAAGCTGTTTTAATCTTTCTAGCATATCCTGATGCAAGTCATGTACACGGATGTGCCATGGGTCCCAGTCTAAAGTGTCCCACAGCATTTCGGTCGGTATGCGTTGTGGGAACTGTGCTGCAGTTTTTAAAGCCATTCGGTATTGCCGTTCTATTTTAAGCAAATTGCTTTTGCTGTATCGTGGCAATAGTTGCACGGTGCCATAGTCAAGCACCGGTAGCAGGCATGCCTGAATAATAGCTAACTTCACTTGGATGTCTGTCTTTGCATAGTAGCCGATTATCGGGCTGAGTGCCCCACGTATTCGTTTCGCCTTAGTTGTTACTAGATTCGTGTGCGGGCCCATCGTCATTGTCTTATCAAAGATAACTCCGAGGTATTTTAATTCTTTTTTATATGGCAATGTTTGGTCTTTTAGTTTAACCGTGGGGATATACCCCCTCTTCTTGGTGAACATGATGCACTCCGTCTTTCCGACATTGCATTTCAGCCCCCATCGTTTATAATAATCAATAATAGTCTCTGCTGCCCATGTTGCTCTAGTTGTGGCCTGATCAGGACGGACCGCTCTGTTTAGCACACACAGATCGTCTGCGTACTGCGACAGCTTAATGCCTTGTAACCTATCATTATCGTCACATATATCGTGGACATAAAGGTTGAATATAACAGGCCCGAGTATCGAGCCCTGTGGTACCCCATGCGGTACGATCATCTCTTCTCCCATGGTTGTGCGAAACTTTCCTCGCACAGTTCTGTCCATCAAGTAGTTTTCCAGAATTTTAATGATATTATTATCAACATTTTTTGTATATAGCTTCTTGATAAGACCACGATGATTGATGGAATCAAAAGCTTTGCTTAAATCTGTAGAAATCATCGCTACGCTCTCTTTTGCGTCGAGCGCGTCTGTGACGAATTTTCCGGTGCGAAGTATTTGAGTGCCAGTTCCACGTGCTTTTGTGAATCCATGTTGGAATGGCGGCTGGAGTCGTTGACTAGTTTCTAACAGTCTCGCCAGTATTAACCGTTCACACAGCTTACCCATGATGTTGAGTAGAGTTATAGGTCTGTAAGACGTGGCTTCTTTGTGATTTTTTCCTGACTTGTGTAGAAAAATGCATTCTCCTTGTTTCCAACGGCGCGGGAAATAGCCAGTGGTAAGTACATAATTCGCTACTTTTTTATAAGCTTCAAGAAACGACTCACCGCCGAATTTCAGAGCGTCTGCTCTTAGTTGGTCAGGGCCAGGTGCTTTTTTATTTTTAAAGCGTCGCATTGCTTTCTTGATTTCGTCAGTTGACGTTGGGTCGAGAGGTTGAAAAGGTGTAGTCATCTCTGTCCCTTCGTCTTCCGGTGAAATGTTTGCTTCCTTAACGATAGCCGCATCGACCAGTGTGTCGATGGTTTCTTTTTCAGTCCTGCAATTTGAGATCTGTGGTAGCTTCTGTGGTGGCATTTTCATGCTGCGCTGAATGCGCCATAGCCGACCACGATTGTCTCTTGGGTCTTCGAGGATTTTTAGCCAAGATTCCTCTCGTAGAGTGC
This sequence comes from Apotomis betuletana, assembly GCA_932273695.1. Lineage (NCBI taxonomy): Eukaryota > Metazoa > Arthropoda > Insecta > Lepidoptera > Tortricidae > Apotomis > Apotomis betuletana. The sequence continues at coordinate 2,141,948 of OW026321.1, read as the reverse complement.
TTAGAGCTTTAGAGACTTCTCGTTTTAGTCTATTGTGCTCTTGGCGTAAAGCCGGCTGTCTTACTTGGTTATGGCGCAGTCGCCAGGCTTTGTCGCGCGCCGCATTTCTATCTTTGATTAGTTGCTCAATATCTGCGGGTAGATGATCTCGCCTACGATCTTCTTTTAAAGGTGCGAGTTCATTTAGAGCTGTTGTGAGCGATATTTCCAACCGATCTATGTACTCGTCACATTCTGCGTTGTTCTTAATTTCACCGAGCTGGCCCATGGTTTCGCTGAAAATGTTCTCGTATCTTTCTGAGAGGCCTTCGTCTTCGTACAGAGGTCTCATATTTCTTACCAATTTTACTTCTCGTCCGACCTCTATATGTAGATCTAGCAACCACGGTAAATGATCAGAGCCGATAGATTCAATTGGCATCGCCGTGACCCTGTTGATATTCTGAGCCTCGTGTGTAAGAATCGCAGTATCTAATATACCGTTACCTTGGCTATTTGGTCTTGAAGGTAGGCCGGTATTAAACAAGGAGCATACATTCTCTTGTAACAACCGTTTAACAAGTGTACCGAGTGCTCTGTCCCGGGAATGACCTAGTATTCTCATTTTGAGGTTCATATCTCCAATCACGACGGCACTATTTTCCATGAGGATTTCTTCAAATTCGTCACGTGCGTGATGTTGATTTGGAATCGGTATGTAGATACCCTTGATGTAGATCGATTCTCCGGTTGTGTGATTGACGACAAGGCGGATGGCAACTCTTTCTACTCTCCTATTATCGTCTTGCCAGTTCGTTGTGAGTTGGGTTTGCGTCCACCTGAGTCCGCGCGCAATGTACATGGCAGTGGTAAGATGGTCTGCTTTCGAATCTGTGATTTTATCGTAGCCTTGAATGTTGTATTTCACTTTATCAAAGTCTAACTTGCATTCATTTACCACGATAATGTGCGGCCTGTGTTTGCTTGCCAATGATTTGAGTTCTTCAATTTTTTTCTTCAGGCCTTGGGCGTTAACGTGCAAGATACGTAGTTTTCTAAAACTCTTGTCGCTGCTAGAAGTCGCCATTTGTGAGCTCTAGTAGTATGTTACATAGTTTTCTCATGGTATCTATAAGCATCATTTTCTTATCTGATGGCCGTATGGCTGTTGATGTATTTGTAGTTGGGTCTAGCGGTTGTTGATTGGTGGGTTGGAGCCGTGTTCTTCCAAGCTCTGGGAATTCTGCGCCTCTATAGGATTGTGTTAGAACACCAGTCACACTTGCATACGACGAACCGTCTCTGACGTTAGCTGGTTTTGTTATAGCTCGTTTGGCTGTAATGGTTGGCCGGGCGTTATTTGCTTCTTGCGCTGCATGCAGGTCCGTTTGCCTTTTGATTGCAGCCTGAAAATTGTCACATTTCACTTGATTTGCTCCGTGGCCTGGTTTGTGACAAGCAAAGCATACGTCGATTTCCATATTTTCTTGGTTTAGCATGGTTATAGTTGGTGGACATGTACGTCCGTGACACGCTGTCGTTGAATGGTCAAAAAGGTAACAATTTTTACACTGTACTATCCGTTTCGGATCCTTCTTGTATGGCTCCGGCTTCATTTTTATTGCCCCAAAGAAATGATCCGTGGTATTCCTCATTGCTTGCGCGACTTCCTCATAGCTGTGCGATGGGTCGTAGATCACCAGCTGCAAGTGGTCCTTTATTTTCTTAATGTTGAGTGGTCGAATGCCAATACATCTCTCCATCTCATCAAGCTGTACTTCAAGTGGCTCATCATAGGTGTTATTGCGTAGAATGACTCTTGTTGCATGCTGTTGTTCCCCTTTTGGGACGGGGGCTAGAAACCTTGATTCCTTATTCAACTCGCTGAGAGCGTCGATGACTTTTTTACGGCATTCGCCATTTCTCGGTTTTATGTGGATCTCTTTTTTATTTGGCGTGATGCCGTAGCAGCAATTTAATAGGATTGCAATATCCCTTATTTTCTTAACTGCTTCTTGATTACCAACCAGCTCCTGATCAGTGATTCGGATCATAGGTATGTGTGTTGGTTGTTGCTGATCGATGGCAGGCTTAGCTTTGGTAACTACTGTTGTGTTGGATGTCGATGGGGTGTCGGTTACATTCATCGCCACTTTCTTAGCCAGGGCTCCTTCATTGCGGTCAAGTCGAGCACGCTTGAGTCTTTTGTTTTGTCCTTGGACCCAACCAAGAGGGAAGAGGGAAGAGGGAAGAGGGAAGAGGGAAGAGGGAGGAGGGAGGAGGGACGAGGGAAGACACTATAATGACATTAATGACACATGTGATGGGTGCGTTCAGAAAGTAACACTTAAAATGTTGTTAGGGAAATTGTGAATGGATATGATACAAATAAATATTCTACCGAGAAAAAGACGTTGTCACGTAAAATCTTCCTTCGCCCGTAAAACCGACTTTACAGGCAACAATTTTTTTGTAAAATGATCAATTGGTGAAACGTTGTTTGGTCAAGTGATCATTTGTCAAACGTTTTTTGGTCAAACGATAGGACACCGTTCTTTTCACTCTTACATTCTTTTATCACGCATTTTTTCGATTACTTCTTAGAGAAACACTAATTTCAATGTTTGCTCCTGTTATGAATATTACTATAATTGAATTTAATTATATCAATTACGAGGGCCTGTAATAAAAAAAAAAAATCTAGAGGGGGCACTCAATACATATGTAACAGAAGCTGATAAAAAAATAGAGGAAACCTGCCACGAAGAAATTCAAAGGTGTATGTGAAGTCCCCAACCCGCTGTGGGGACTACCAGCCCATTCACTTTCATATTATTAGAAGTGACTGTACATAGCTAAAGCAAATAAATAAACACAAATAGCGAGATAAGACTTTTATTGTTAAATATTCTGCAATGCTCTTACAACAGAACCCAAAGCTATTTTCGTCAGTCTTATAATATCCATGGCATGGCTTTGCAGAATATTTTACAATAAAAATCATATCCCACTATTTGTGGTTTTTTTTTTATCTATGTACCTACAGTTACTTCTAATATAAATACATTTCAGAACGTCCGTCCGAGGGACAAGGATAATTTTGGGATCATTAGATTATATTTATCCTCTAATTATCCCAAAATCAACATTAAACTGAACCCTAAATAAATAAATAAAAACATGTTCTATCATGGTGTGCCAATTTAAGGGTTAACTTATTTTATTTTATAGAAAACTAGTAGTATTTGTCAACTTTAAATGAGTAAATAAAGTTTACAATAAAATGTTGTTGTTTATAATTGTTTTTTTTCTATCAGTACTTATGTAATCTACTAAAGTAAAAATCTGGTGTTTTAGGAATTTAAGCTTTCGGAAATCAAGTATAATTGGCATCTTGTGTGTTGGGAATTAAATAAACAGGCAATCTGGTATATTGAGTAACTGGTAGATTAAGAAACTTGGTGTTTCAAGTACATTGTGCTTTACGAGCCTGGTGTTTTCATTATCTGGTATTATGGGAATTCGGTTTTAAATAAAATACAGTGTATTGAGAACAAGTTGTTTTGCAAACCCGATATAAGAGAAACTCGGTACCCAGAAAATCTGGTGTTTTAGAAATCTGGTATTTCAGAAATCGGGTAAAAAGGGCAATCTAGTATTTTGCCATTCTGATATTTAGGGAACGAGCGAACGGAATGTCTACGCAACTCTTATGTCAGTGACAGCATAGTGTAAGGGCTGATTGGAACGCCGCCTGTGTGAATGATGGAGCTTTTTTTATTTTGAACTCTAATTAATATTCGCTATTCATGTTTCTTTGAACTTGACGGGTAATTGTATGACTTTTCACTGTCTTTATTCTGTCTCTGCTTTTAAAATGAGTATGAGTCATCGATTTAAAATTACAGCATACCACCACATGTATAACCAGCCGTCAAAAAGTCTTAAGAGGCCTTATTCCTTTTAAAATGCTGATTGTATAGACATTTTTCTCTATGATCAAACATGTTTCTTAACATAAATTATTGATGTTACTACCTAGAACAGGGCTATTGGGATTTATTGGTATATATTTGAAACCTACAGTTTGAATTCTTCATTGATAATTTTTGTTTCAAAAACTACTCGAAATTGACAAAATTCACGCGGAAAATTAGTTTTTTCAACTTTTTTTCGACTGTACGCAATGAAAGCATGAAATAGCTATGTTACTACCTAGAACTCGGGGAAAAGTATTATTCACTTCAAAAAGTTGGTTAAAATTATCAATATGTTTGTCATAATATGAAAAAAATAAATTTTGAAAGGAATAAGGTTTCTTAAACAAAATGTTTTAACATTTTTTCAGAGGTGACGACGAATCAGTACTAGATCTTAACGCCAAAATTCAAGAGTTGGAAGAAAGAGCGAATCACCTAGACAAGACCAGAACATCTTCCATACAAAGTATATCGTACATCAACAACAGAAATAGGAAAATGAACGTAGAGTCTGCAGAGAAAGCCATTATGGAGGAAGTAAGTAAATTAGCATGATTACAAAATACAGAATTTATTGGTAAAAATCACAATTACATTTTACACGTCATTAATTAATTAATTGGATGTTGTTTTGGATGTCAAACGATCCTATTTGTTATTTGGATCTAATGTCTGTTTTTTTTATTGATTTATAAACCAATAGGGTGTTTTTTAACCCATGTCATATTGCGGATTTTTTGTGGTACAGTCGCCATCAGATATACTGCAGCATATAAGGCGTTCATAAATATCTGAACACGACTCTTATTGACTGGGCGTTACAGTACATGTTCAGATATTTATGAACGCCTTATTATGCTGCGATATATCTGATGGCGACTGTACAAGGTACTTTATTTTACTGGCAACGACAAATGTTTGGTAACTGACGTTGAAAGTCTGTAAATGTCACTGATGTAAGCAAAGTTGAAACAGGACTAAATATTCTGCAAATCTCAAGTATTTTTGCATCATAAAGCCAAAACTATCCACAGTGATGCAAGTCAAGTTTTTTTGATCAAGTATTTATTTCGCAAGAATAACGAAGGATTGAGATTTGAGAAGCAGTGGGTGAGGGTGATGGCAAATCCTTGACAAAGCTACTGACGTTTAATAATGCAAATTTATGACGTATGCACATTATTGCCATATGAAAGCTGTTTGTACGGTCACTAACCCTGGGTCGGACCGACACTTGCTAGCCTGTGTCGTCTGTTGAGAACCAAAACTAAGTAACAAATACCTACATAAAACGAAGCTCGTATCTCAGTATCCATCTACAAAGTGGATACGAGGTTTTGAAGAGTAGTGACAGAGATTTTAGTGAGTTTTGATTGTCACCAGGCGATATGATATAATAGGCTAGTTGACTCGTGTCAAATTGTAATATACTAATGTTTATTACTAGTAGGTATTTAGCAAAGGAAACCTAAATATATATTTTTCCATTCATAAAAGTGAAAGATGGCTGAAAAAATTGAATTTGAAAATATGGTTTTTAATCTGTATTTTGAAATGCTTAAAACGCTGTCCGCCATTTTGGCTTATGATAGTGACGTCATCGGTCCTGTAAAGATAACTGAAAGTCTACTTTGACGACTTCGAATAGTGCCTTCCCTCTCGATCTCCTGTCAAAGTATATTGGAGTGAGCGGAATGGCACTAATAAAACAGGTAATTCTACGTCATGCCACAGATTAGCAAAAGACAAAAATGGCGGACGGCGTTTTTGACTGTCCATGAAATTTCTAATGTTCAATTGATAAAATTTAGCTTTCTAGCTTTCACAAAAATTCAAGACATTTTTGTCAAAGCTAGTAAGATCATTATTAACCATCCAAACTAATATTATAAATGCAAAAGTGTGTCTGTCTGTCTGTCTGTCTGTTACCTCTTCACGCTAAAACCGCTGAACCGACTTAGATGAAATTTGGTATGGAGATAGTCTGAGACCCGGGAAAGGACATAGGATACTTTTCATCCCGAATAAATATAGTGTTCCCGTGGGATGAGCGGGTAACACCGCGGGGCACAGCTAGTTTCAAATATATTTCAAAACTGGGTCTACTAGCCTATTGTTTGTTTTCAGGTGAAAGCGATGAAAGGCAAGAAAACGGACGATCCTTTCACGAGGCGGCACACCAAACCGGTCATGAACTTCAAGTCGCATCAAGGAGGTAGAGCGCAGGTAACCTAATTTAATCTTTAACCTTTTGAGCGCCATAGTCGGCTGTGGCCGTCAACAAAAAATCGTGCCCCTGACGCCGCCACGTCGGCCACAGCCGTCCAAATTTCAATGATCAAAAACTTTGTAATTCTAACCGCTACAAGTATTTTTCAATCCCTGTTGATTTTGGGGCACATCTTTTTTTTTTACTCTGGCGTCAGTGGCACGGTAAATTGCTAGACCGCTTGGCGGTCAATAGGTTAAGACGCTAATTACGAAGATAAAGGGGGGGGGGTAACCTTTTGTACTCCAAAGGGTGAAGAAATTCGCCTCCGCATTAAATAAATAAGTGCTCCAAAATCAACAGTTATTTATAAATACTTGCAGCAGAATTTAACTACAATATCATTAAAATTTTGACGACATTTGCCGACGTTGGCGTCGAGCAATCTTTATTTGTCTTTTTTAAAGCTTTTATTTAACTTGAATGGTATGTTTAAAGTATGTTTGTTCGGGTGAAATCTTGCAACTCAATTTTGAAGCAGATATCGTCAACCGATTGAGCTGAAATTTTGCATACTTACTTAACTTTGATGACAATACAATAATATGGTACCATGGGGCTGATCTGATGATGGAGCCGGAAGGTGGCCATAGGAACTCTATAATAGAAAAAGCAATCCTACCGAGCTTGGGCTCTTTAGAATCGTCTCAGTGAGCATTTGATGGATATCCAAAGAAAAGTACAGTCGCCTATAAAAGCTTGCCACTAAAATTACATTTTTGACAGAAACTTATTATCCTCACCACTTAGATAGTTGGCAGTCCACAACTGTGCGTTTTTCTAGAATTTTTCTGCCTCGCACGACTGCATTGTGGTATGAATTGTCGCTTGTGATATTTCCGTACTTTCAAGGAAACATCGTAGTCCGTCCTGAAAGTTCGGCAACGCACTTCTGACTCTGGTGCTGCCTGTGTCTATGGGCGTCGGTAATCGCTTTCCATCAGGCGATCTGTTAGCTCGTTTGCCCCACATGTATGACATTGTTGACGACGCGTTGAGGTCACAGACAACCCCCACTAGACGGAGCATGTAAGGCACAGACAACCCCCGCTAGACGGAGCATGTAAGGCGACCCGCGCGCACCAACGATATGGTACGGCAGAACATTAAAGTATCAACACGGCGGCCGCCGTTTAGTTGCGTCCATGTTTATGAGGTCTCTCTACACCACTTAACACTACAATTTACCATGTTATTTATTTAATTTCTTTTTTCGTTGACGTACGCATGGATCATAAACAAGGACGCAACTAAACGGTGGCCGCCGTGTTGATACTTTAATGTTCTGCCGTACCATATCGTTGGTGCGCGCGGGTCGCCTTACATGCTCCGTCTAGCGGGGGTTGTCTGTGCCTTACATGCACCGTCTAGCGGGGGTTGTCTGTGCCTTACATGCTCCGTCTAGTGGGGGTTGTCTGTGCCTTACATGCTCCGTCTAGTGGGGGTTGTCTGTGCCTTACATGCTCCGTCTAGTGGGGGTTGTCTGTGCCTTACATGCTCCGTCTAGTGGGGGTTGTCTGTGCCTTACATGCTCCGTCTAGTGGGGGTTGTCTGTGCCTTACATGCTCCGTCTAGTGGGGGTTGTCTGTGCCTTACATGCTCCGTCTAGTGGGGGTTGTCTGTGCCTTACATGCTCCGTCTAGTGGGGGTTGTCTGTGCCTTACATGCTCCGTCTAGTGGGGGTTGTCTGTGCCTTACATGCTCCGTCTAGTGGGGGTTGTCTGTGCCTTACATGCTCCGTCTAGTGGGGGTTGTCTGTTCCTTACATGCTCCGTCTAGCGGGGGTTGTCTGTGCCTTACATGCACCGTCTAGTGGGGGTTGTCTGTGCCTTACATGCTCCGTCTAGTGGGGGTTGTCTGTGCCTTACATGCTCCGTCTAGTGGGGGTTGTCTGTGGTTGAGGTCGACCCATTCTTCTTTTTCCGGAGGTGTTGCACGTCAGACCTTGTTTGGATAGTTGGTTGTCTGTTCTTCGCAATGTGACCTATCCATCGCCATTTCCTAAGGAGTATCTCTGTCGATAGGATTCTGTTCTGGCTTATAATATGGGTAAAGATTAAGGCTCTTCTCCCAGTAGACGCCGAACTCACTCATTTTGGAATGAGTCGTAAACATATTAAGCTGTGTTTGAAGATTATGAAAAACATATATATCGTATTTAAGGATCTTGCGATTATAAAATCGTTTTCAGCAACATGATTGGATAAATTTCGCTCGATAGAAAAGAATCCCAAAGTTACCTCTATATGTAATATTATTTCAGTGGTAAGGCTAAAATACGAACTTTTTTACTTGTTTTTTCCGTAAATATATGGATACTAACATTATCTAGGTAAATTCGCTAGGATTGTCTCGATAAAAGTATTTATTTAATCACTAGAACTAAAAACCTACTGAAACTCGTCGCGCGTCAGCGCTTGAAGAGGACGGTACTGCGTCAATTTGTTCGCCGCGACCACGGTCGGACAATATCGCCTTCATAACGATGTTCTTTTGTGTTCAGGTTCACCATGTATTTACATCTGTAAGAAATTTAAATTAAGTACTTAATTATTTTGTTACATCAGTTATTGACTTTGACCCCTTGAGACCTTATACATCTCAACGGAATTGAATTATTTCATTAATTAATTACCTATACCAAGAGACCTTCTACATCTCTCAAAAAATCACTTTATTTTATATAAATTTTAGTGTAAACATTGATTTGGAGAAACTTGTACATCAACTCTAACATATATGTTTCAATTACCTAGTTATAATATAATTGTATTAGTTTTTAAGTATAATTTACGAAAAAATGACTTACTGTTGAGTTTCTTTCGGCTTTCTTCTCAACAGCGGTCTCCTCTTGCGAAATGCCGGTAGACTCACAATCTGACTTGTAAAAGTGCCCTTGTGGCCTGCTTACTGAATAAATTATTTCATTTCATTTCAGGAGATGATGAGGAACGAAGCAGCGGCTGCGGAGGAGATGAAACTGCAATTGGAAGAGGAGAAAGCGGCCAGGGAGAGACATGAGCGGGAGAGATTAGAAGTAAGCGTTATTGTGTTCACCTTGATACTGGCTTTTGGGTTTTGTGCACCAGTTGGCGCCACTGCCACGCGAAAACTAACTTTTTTTCTTTTTTTATTTATTTATTAAGGACCTTTATAGGGTAAATCGCCAATTACTGGCCACCGTATACTAAAAATAAACTCTGTTCACCAACAAATATAATTCATTTTCGTATAAGGTGTTAATTACTGGCCAACCTTCAATAACTGGCCACGATATACTAACATGAGTTCAGTTTTTAGGTAGGCAGAGTTAATTTTTAGTATGAGGTGGCCAGTTATTGAACGGTGGCCAGTAATTGGCGATTTACCCTACTACTGTACATATCGGTCCTATAAAAACAGAGACTATTTACATCATCAACAAAATATAAAGTACAACTAAACTAAAAGAAAAACTATTAACCTACTTAAAAAAGAAACAGTTTACACAATGTGAGGCAATAAAAATAAAAAATAAACTAACTTGGAACTGTAAATAACAGATGAAGTACCATAATGACAGTAAGTTTCTATCATAATAAATAAAAATCCATACTAATATTATAAATGCGAAAGTGTCTGTCTGTCTGTCTGTTACCTCTTCACGCTTAAACCGCTGAATCGATTTTGATGAAATTTGGCATGGAGATAGTTTAAGATCCGAGGAAGGACATAGGATAGTTTTCATCCTGGATTGCTCACGGACACGTCAAGCGGATGGCACTCGCGCTCGCACTGGTCCGAACTGGTCCGAGATATCGTGTCCGTGAGCAATGTCTATGTGTGCGTTTGCTCGAGCGCGCTTGTATGTAGATTGATTTCTGTACCTATCTGTTTTGTGCTACATGTCTCTGGTTTTATTCGGGCCTCACGAGGTTAATTTGACGACGCGTTTGGCTCGGTTTGTAGACCCCTGCCTACTGAGCCGGCGGTCCCGGGTTCGAATCCCGGCCGGGGCAAATATTTGTGTGATGAACTCGAATATATGTGCTTCGGTCATGGTTGTTCTATGTATTTAAGTATATATTTATCTATATAAGTACGTATATCGTCGTCTAGTACTCATAACACAAGCCTTCTTGAGCTTAATTTGGGACTAGATCGATTTATTTATTTATTATTATTATTTTTTTTTGTGTGAGGTTTTTTAATATTCGGTCGATATTTATTAAATTAAATTATTAAATTAAACGTGTGGCTTCCAGCACAACCCTGGCGCTGAGCGGTCGCGGCTGGAGCCGGGTGACAACGCTAGTTTGTATTCTCTTCACGACTTCGACATCAGTATAGACCTGGATCTGCCCGTCGGCGTTGGAAACAGTAAGTATTCACATTCCATTTGCATACTCGGGACACCTAGGGCTTTGATATCGATAAAAAAACCGGTCAAGTGCGAGTCGGACTCGCGCACCGAGGGTTCCGTACAAACACTTTCCATCCTTAAGTGGTTAAGTTTGCACCTGGTATGTATAGCGCTCCATACAAATGAGGTGCAAAGTTAACGCAACCAATCCCGTTTGTTGTATGGGAGCCCCCCTTAAATATTTATTTTATTTTATTTTTAGTATTTGTTGTTATAGCGGCAATAGAAATACATCATCTGTGAAAATTTCAACTGTCTAGCTATCACCGTTGTTGAGATACAGCCTGGTGACAGACGGACGGACGGACGGACAGCGAAGTCTCAGTAATGGGGTCCCGTTTTTACCCTTTGGGTACGGAACTCTAAAAAGGAGTCTCGATATATTAATACATGTGCTCATTGAAAATTCTCAACTAATATAAATATCTCTAAGTTCGATATCATGTCTGATAAAGTGGATATTTTCATCTAGACGCCAATTTTAAATACCGACGCATATGGAAAAAATATTGATTGAATACTATGAAAGCAATTTTAAAATAAACGTATAAAAACACGTTTTAATTTGTTTATGGTTTATTATTTTTAAATAAAGAAAAGAATATATAATAACAGGATAACATACATATATTTTTTTCATTAACATTAATATAATTATTATATTTTTAACATTAATATTTTTTTATTGTGTTGTTTAATATCGTCGGGGATAGTGCACTACCGCGTAAATAACAGCTGTCGATAAAGTTGTCATTTCAATAAAATGCTTAGCATTTGTTTGAATATTGATTCGTATCTACACTTGTTACTTACGCGGTATTGCACTATCCCCGACGATATGTTAGTCGTCAGTGACACACCATATGTGTTCAAAGAGTTCTTACGCCCATGCCTGTTACACACCATATGTGTCCACGGACGTACTCTTACGCCGGTGAGACACCATATATGTCTACGGAATTTGCATTCCTATGCCCGTGACACAATATGTATACGTGTCTACGCCAAGCGCTGAACCAATAGGGTACTTAGTCAAGTACCTTATTGGTTAGTAGAGTGTTGCTTATTTTCTAACCCCGTACTCTCACCCCCTCATTCTGTTCTAGGACCCGAAAAAACGTAAATTTTTTTTTTATTCAGTTTTAGGGGTCGCTACCGCCCATTAAAAATCCGAGATAAATGTTAATAAAACTCGGTTCACATAGTTTTCTTTTTAATTTTTTAGCAGCGATATTGTTTGAATAACCTTATGTATCAATCTAGTTATATATCAAGTGAATTATTCTGTGTATCAGAAAAAAAAATCGGTAGTTCATATTGAACTAGATAATTATTTTCTATATTTTTTTTTAAATTATGTACGTTCTGTAATTATTATGATACAAAGAAAAAATCTTATTTTTTTTTAAATATCTTTTTTAGATTTTTTACTTGCCGGTAGCGACCCCTAAAACTAAATAAAAAGTCAGTGACGTTTTTTCGGGTCCTAGAACAGAATGAGGGGGTGAGAGTTCTGGGTTAGAAAATAAGCAACACCCTATTGCTGAGTATTCAAAATAACCTTTGTACAGTTGATTTCCTTCAGAAAAGGCACTAACAAACACCTCTCTTTCAGAAGTAAGCTCCAACGTGACTCCGAAGCCCGCCGTCAACGCGAAAGTGAAAGAAAGCGGTCCCAAGCGCTCGCTCAACCTCGACGAGTACAAGAAGCGACACGGGCTCATATAGTATGGGGTGTGTGTGACGTGGACTTTATTTATTCTATAGCTGTATCATAAGGTTAAGTTACTTATTACGATATTAGAGTGGATCAACTTTTTCTTGTTGTTATCCTGTCCCGCCGCGCAGGAGGCAATGGTGATTAAACTTCTTAAGAAGTTTGATAATTTATAATATTGGTATTTTCTAAATAAGAATGGGCTTATAGCTGCTGCAATTACAACATTTGTGTTTAATATTGCCGCCGAAAATCTTAGTTTTAAAGAGTAACACAGGGGACATCATGGCAATGAGCAACAGATAAAAGTTGATTGACCCTTTAGTAGAAACATCGGTAGCGACGGCGTGCAAATCGTTGTTCGTTTTTTAGTTTTTTTTTTGCATTTGCCTCTGATTCGGAATCCTGAGCAATAAATAAATATCGGACAACCTCACACAAATCGCTATCGTCCCACAGTAAGCTCTAGTAGGGTTGTGTTACGGGCACTAGCTTTTTAAGCACATTTGTGTGCAAGTAGCATAATAGAAAATGAAAAATGTATGAGCATACTAGTACACTTTTTTCTCCTACTAGAAATCAATAGTGCTCGGGATTCTGAGTCGGAATAACATAAATTGTCTTCAAATGCAAAAAACATAAATGTTAGCAACGAAATACCATTTGTAGAAAACTGTAAGGACAGATGGGACAAACCCGTCACACTGGGTAAGCATCTAAACATGAAAATATCAAAAAGTAAAGCAGATATTAGTTACATGGTTGTAAGATGGCGTTAGTAGTATAACATCTGTACTTTTGAGTATTTCTGGTAGATGGGCTTGTCTCGCTTGCGAACTTGTCCCGACTGTCCTTATTCTGTCCTTACATGACATAATCCAATTATTTTTATAAATAATGACACAAAAGTAAATTAAGAAAGAAACATTGAATGCGATCTACTACAATCGAAGCGGGGTTTGAACCCGCGACCTCTGCGTTTCCGGCGCATTGCTCTTCCAACTGAGCTATCCGATCGCTACACCAACGCTTTTCTTTCTTAATTTACTTTTGTGTCATTATTTATAAAAATAAAAATGTGTTATTAAGGTGCTTTGGGGTAAAGTCGAAAATGGGGAAAAGTCGAAAATCACACATTTCTACTAAACTGGGAACAAATTCTACGCTTGCAACGCTTGTCAAAACGCCATGTTTATCTCCTCCCCCGCTTCAGTTCACTTCACATCGCTAGTCGTGAGGGCACGTGTGTTGCAGTCGATTAAATAAAAGCAGTGCGATTTTTGGATCTTTGCGGGGGTAAATTAGAACTAAAAAGAAATATGATTCTTAAACTCATATTGCATAAAAACCAGCTTCGAAATTACCCCACTTGCTTTCAAAATTACCCCCTCCTTAAAAAATGGTATTCAAAATATTTTATTTTTTTATTTACATTTATTTCCAAATTCAAGCAACATATTACAACGCTATTTTCACAAAGCGTTGATGAATATATCCAATTTCGTAAAGATCTCATTACTTGGAAGGAATACTTCTTAGGTTCTGACTTACGAGCCCAAACCCTAACATACTCTACACTCGCCTAAAAATATGTCGAATTTACCCCAAAGCACCTTACCACATAAAAAATATGAATCGATAAAAAGATTCTATACAAATATAATCCAATTATGTTATTTTATTCACGGATCAAGACACGCGAAGTTCTTTAGAGCGATATGTAATTGAAATCTACAAAACAATATATTCACTACCGTATTTCGTACACGAGGGAAAGAAACTGTCTTAACTGAACCTGTTAACACTTTTGTCTCACGTGACACAACATAATTATCTGTCAAAAGAATACTACTCCTATGCTAGTGACACACCATATGTGTCTACGGAAATTGTACTCCCATGCTGGTGGACACACCATGTGTGTCAACGGAATACGTGTTCCTATGCTGGTGACACCATATGCGTCGAAAATTGTATAGTAGTCCATAATGCAAGGGTTAGGACCAAAAAGTTGGATGAAATTAAGGCGTAGTAGTTAGCGAGGAAATAAAATTGATTGGAATACGTTCCGTTGTGCGACAAAAATTAACGATACAATAAGGAATCTTAAAATAGAACCTTAAGGTACGTTATTGGAAGGTTAACTGTCGTCGCACAACGGAGACTGATACAAGTATTAATTGAGTGAGTTAAGGTGGTAAACTTTTTGGTCTTCACCCATCCACCAATCACAGCAGTTATGACGTCAGCAAGTCACTGGCCCAATATTACAGGGTCATATGTTAAATTTTCAGTGTAGTTAAAATTTGATTTCATGTGACAAGGTTCTAATTTGAACTTGTCAAAAGTGAACCATAGAACCCTGTAATATTGTGCCAGCGAAGTGTCGCCTACCGTTGCGGCGTATCAGACCAGCCCGTCTAGCACATATAGTATCACACGTCACTCTTACAGTACTGTACAGAAAGAGATAGGTTACGTATATCTAACGCGAGAAATGTTACCCATCTCTTTCTCCGCTGTACTGTGAGAGAGTGACGGGCGATGCTAAGTCGCGCGATAGCCGCGAAGCATAGTTGTGCTACACTCCAGTTTTTAATTAGGCGAACTAACTTGACAGTTCATTGCACACGAATGTTGCCACAGTTTCGCTAGTGTTGTTAATATCGATAATTAAAAAAACCAGTTCCTACCAGAGGTTTAGTTAAACAGCATTAAAAAAAAGTAGACATTACGTATTTCATAAATTTTGAATTATTGTGTTTGAAATCTAACTAATAATTTTATTACACGAATCAATAATAAAAAAAAACGGTTGCTATTAAAATACTTACATCGAACGAACTTTATTTTAGGACATCGCTAAGAACGCTGTCCGCCTTTTTGTTTTCTTGACAGTTCCATAGTACTATCGAATACACTGATAACTGTACATTTTTAAACGAATATAAACCGTATTACAACAAGGTTAAGTGTCTATGGATGTATTGTTAAGGTTATATCGACATATTTGTATCGACATAAACAAATCACTATATTTTTTTTTCTATTCCTGACAACACTTTGAGCTGTCAAGTTAGTTCGCCTAATTAAAATCCGGAGTGTAGACGCGGAGTATATTCTTATAAAGCCTGACCAGAAATATATGAGGATGCGCCATATTGCGGAATTTCACTGGAACTAATTTCTTACACTGGCAATGATTTTATGAGTGTGCGTGTGGATTGAGTGAGCACCCTTCAAAAATGAAAAAAAATTGTACTTTCCTAGATACTAAAAATCTTAAGATATTTACATTTTTAACTTACGAATAATGTGTGGACTGAGTGAGCACTTACAAACATTTATTACCCAAAAATCTGTCACGTTAGCGGTTTGTTTTGTATTTTACAAATTCCCTTATGAGTTTTACTAAATTATACACATATAGAAGTTTCAATCTGCAGTTTTTCTATCAGAAATTGGGTTTTCAAAAGTGTGCGGATTGAGTGAGCATACGAAATAATTTGTAAAACTTTAAATACGTAACCAGGTGATCTACAAATTATTACCTACCTTAAGCATAATTTTTACTAAAAATTAGGATATAAATATTATATGTTAAATAAACACATTCACAGATTTCGTTGGTTGCTTGTGAGAACTGAGTGAGCATACGTTAATGAATGTATTCTTTTTATTTATCGTTTTACAAATTCATCAATTAGTTTTACAATTGTTTTAGAACTTTTACTAAATGATCAGCATATTTTTTTTCATTTTTGAAGGGTGCTCACTCAATCCACACGCACACATTTTATGATGGTTTGTCAATAATTTCAATGTCATTCGTGGTGATTTCTCTTAAGACAAATATATAAAATCATCCAAAAAAAAATCCGAAATCCATTCACAGTCGCCAACGTAAGATTATAAATAAAGTGTGTGGTTATCTACGCACATATCATTAGTGCTCTAAAATGCGTTCAGAAACCGTAGGAAATGACCAGCATTACTACAACCAATTTTACTATGAGAACTTTCTTATCTGTGGCAGTAGGTAAAATCTGTACTGTAATATTATAACAGTATCAATTTTTGTAAGGTTATGAGTTTAAATTTGGAACAGCTGTCAAAACTAAAGTAGGTCTCTATTCTAGTATCCATAGATATTAATATTGTTATCGATACGAAACGTCAATTCAGTATGTTTTTTTATAAAAACCGCACGACATTTAATCTCGAGTGACATGAGAATATGGATACATTCGTTTGTATATGATTTAGAAAAAAAACATTCGTCTTGACGGAGGTTCGAATTGCCGCCATTATTGTTGTCATTTGTTTGTTGGTTCTTTGCTGTTACGAAAGTATAATTGTGATAAGTTTATTGTAATTCACATTTTAGTTGAAAATATTGTTTCAATGTAAATGTAAATTACAACTATGTCAATAAATAATCTGTTTATGTATTTGTACAGATTTATTTCTTACTGCATTAGTATACGTCGTTTTTAGATATTTTACAGGTAGCACTAGTGGTGCCGGTCATTTCCTTATGGCTTCTGAACCCATCTTAGAGTACTTATGATATGTGTGTAGATAAAGTAGTGTATACAACTGTACATAATTAGGCCTTAAAACACTCGTGTGATCCTATTATGAAACTCGCTAACGCTCGTTTCATAAAACCACACTCGTGTTTTAATGCCTCTCATTATGTTTCAGTTGCATAAACTACTATTACTACACGAAAAACAGTCAGGAAAAGAGTGCATTCCATTAAATGGTATTACGAGGTTAACATAGTGGAACTGACAGGTATTTAAAACTAATGTCATTATAGTGGGTTGCGACTGGTTGCAAAATTGTTGCCATGTAAATCTTATAAATAGCGCCCTCTTGACAATCCTCATATATTTCTGGTCAGGCTTTACAATCGCAAATGATATATGATTAAACAAAGGAACCCTCTTCTTTTGTAGACAAACACTTCAACGGATGCTTCATTCTAGAGATTTTTCCCGGAAGTCATAATTTCGTCAGATATCTTGGAAAGTAATATTTTAAATAATATTTTGAACCGACCGTTAAAATTTTATTTTAATATTCCTACCTAACATTGATTTGGAGTATCTATATATCTCCTATACGTGTAATACTACCTACGCATGTAATAATTAGTTATAACGCTAATGTAATGTAATTAACTGTTGAGTTTCTTTCGGCTTTCTTCTCAACAGCGGTCTCCTCTTGCGAAATGCCGGTAGATTCACAATCTGACTTGTAAAAGTGCCCCTGTGGCCTACTTACTGAATAAATTATTTCATTTCATTTCAGTGTTAACCTATAGATAGATTAAATTAGGTTAGGTTTGTGTTATCACATTCCGAAATATTATGCGGTCAGAAAAAAAAAAATGAAATGACATTTCTGTGAAATGACGTTTCATAGAATACGTTTGTCTACAAAACAGGAGTAAACATTAAACAAAATTGTTCCTTTGACCATAACTTGAACATGTCGTTTACGTCACTACTTTGATAATTAAGGCCATAGTGACGTCATAATTATGAAGTAACTTCATTCTTCGTTAAATGAGTTTATTATTCGAAGTAGTGACAAATTGTAAAATAAAATAAGACGATTGATAAGTTATCAAACTTATCAAAAGTTACATTTTAGATACGTTTCAGTTATTTTCTGTAACTTTTCACCTTTACGGATTATTCTAAAGGTAAAATATATGTAATCAGTACATATTATATGGTTTGTAAATATTTTACTATTGTATGTGTTGACAAAAGGTACATTTTTAATCATTTTAAGACAATTTTCTCTGATGTCGTTTTGTATATTCTCATGGGAAAATGACTAACATTTTCTTATGTTTTTTACACTAAATTTATTTGTTGATTATATTACAAGTTAGTTTTATTGTGATGTACAGTATACTGCATAAACAGTAGCCCTGTCAATTGTCATACATGGTTTTATTATAGGCTGTTTCTTTAACTGAATATATAGCTTAACAAGGTGCGTTTTAGCCCTGAAATGGTGGCGCTACAAACAACTTTCATATGGCATTAATGTGCATATGTCATATATATGCATTATAAAATGTCAGTACCGGTATGTCATCAACCAAATTCAAAACATTGTTCACTGAAATTCAGCGCAATCCTTCCTTCTAAAATAAATTATAGAAAAAAACTTTACTTTCATTACTGTGGATAGTTTAGACTTTATTATGCGAAAATTACTTCAAATTCGCGGAATATTTATTCCTGTTTCCTCTTTGTTTACATCAGTGACATTTACTGACTTTCAACGTCTAGTTACCAAATTTTGTCGTTGCCAGTAAAATAAATAAGTATTACTAAAAAACCGCAATGTGGCGTGAGCTAAAAAGCAATTTGTCAGGCTATAATTATACATGGACTTTGTACAGTCGGCAAAAGAAAAGGGTTATCAGTTTATCACTTCTAGAATCGAAAGAGATAATTTTTTCCTCTTCCAGACTATATTTAGTACTTTATGATACATGGCGGAAAACCAACTTGGATGACTACTTTATGATTTATGATGTTAATAATTGATCCATGAGAATGTTGAGCACGTTTAGAACTTTGTCATTTTGACATTGCCATTTTTGGTTTTAATACATTGTTCTATATTTCGTTTAAAGTTGATTTTGATAAAGTACTAAATATTCAACATTTTCATAGCTGCACGGTAAAGTTATATTGACAAGACGCATGACTAAGGATCAAAAAAATGTTTAAAATTAACGAATATTAGATTTTAATGTAGTCTTAAATAGCTTTAAAATTTATTTAATTTTTTGTATTTATAATCTTAGATGATACTTTGGAATAAACCTAAAGTTTAAATTAAACACAAACATCCTATTATCTTGTTTACGTTATTTATGTGTGTGTGCTCAATAATTGTTTCTGAACAGTCAAACGCTAAAATCGGTAAAAAACTAAAGGAATCTTCTTTTGCACGTGTATCCAATCTCAACCCGGAAACATTGTTTCTCGTCTGTAACGTTTCGCCAATTTTCCATTTGTCCGAAAGTATTCTTTTCCTGTGACCCGTATTATTTCCAGGATTTTATAAACAACATTTTAAGTTATTATTCAAAAAAAATAAGAGGCCTTATTCCTTTTAAAATTTATTTTTCTCATATTATGACAAATATATTGATAATTTCAACCAACTTTTTGAAGTGAATAAAGCTTTTCCACGAGTTCTAGGTAGTAACGTAGCTATTTCATGCTTTTATTGCGTGCAGTCGAAAATAAGTTGGAAAAACTAATTCATCGCGTGAATTTTGTAAATTTCGAGTATTTTTTTAAACAAAAATTATCAATGAAAAATTCAAACTATAGGTTTCAAATATATATCAATAAACCCCAATAGCCCTGTTCTAGGTAGTAACATCAATAATATGTTATGAAACATGTTAGATAATAGAGAAAAATGTCTAAAACAATCAGCATTTTAAAAGGAATAAGGCCTCTTAACTGTTTTGGAAAAAAGAAAGTCGCTTTTGAACAAATGAATGCGAAACATTACAGATCGGAAACAAAAAATTGTGCTTCAGATAAGTAACCGGACAATAGTGATACAATTCTTGGAAAAAAAATTGATAAATTACAATTAGGTAATGCAAACCGGCAATTTTTTCTACGGAAATTCCCGATAATTTATCGGTAATCCGGTTATTTCCATAGAACATTTTACCGGTTTGCATTCCTTAATACTGGACTCAGGAGATAGTCAACATTACAACGGTTTTGCTCAATATAACAGCTACAAATAATAGTTTTATAGAGTGACCCATGTACTAGTGAACGTGCCGGACGTAATAACCATTGATTTGGGTATAGTACTTATAGTTAACCGACGAGCATGGATGAGGAGATTTATGAATGTTGAGGAAGCGAAAGATGTATGTCAGGACCGTAGCAGGTGGAAAGATGTGATCTACGCCTACCCCGTTGGGAAAAAGGCGTGATAATATGTATGTATACTTATAGTTTAATTATGTTAACTAGGAGGTCCCTGCAACTTCGTCCTGGTATTCTTTTCTTTGCCGTAGTCGGGTAATAATAATAAGTACCCTATTACCATCTTTGGATGTCCATCAACTATCCCTGTACCAAAATTGACCTAAATCCGTTCAGTCGTTTAGCCGTGATGAGAAGACAATGAAATTATGATTAACAGATGGCGCCCCGCGCCCATACAAAACAAAAGGCGATACTACAACGTGCTAAAGTGTTTCCTGAAATCACGACCCCTTTCCATATAAAACTGATTTTCAGTTCAAATCTAGAATTTTATAACAGTATGGATTTGAAATTCATACAAGGAAAACAATAACCCGGTAAATTGATACTTTATTCCTTGTCTAAAGTTCAAATGTACATTTTATTCTAGTTATATTGCAACAATATTTTCAGTAGGTACATGATCATGCAAGAGAGGCATTCCTTATGTATTTTACCTATAAATACTTTTCAACTCATGTCAGCCTTAGAAGAACCTAAATAATTCAATAGCTTATCACCTAACATAAAAAAAAATCTTTATAAAGCTAAAGTATAGTGAGCCCGAAGCTTTAAGAGAACAAATTATTTTAGACTAGGACAAATAAAAAACGATCGGGCCCATTTCAGGAAGTTCAAAAAACAAGCGGAACTTTCCTTCTAATATAAGAAGTTGAAAAGGGATTTCCACTTCTAATTTACAACATTTCAATATTTTTAAACTACAATATTATTACTTTCTGTATTCCGCTTAGAAAGAGGACTTAATCACTTTTCATATTTTTCCTGAGATTCTTCTTCTTCGTTACACTCTTTACAGAGTGGTCGTGGCCATTATGCATTTGTGGAGTTCTGAGTGACCCGTTTGACGACACGTCGCCATTCGTCCCGTAGGGCCGCTTTCCGTGAGCATTCATTGACGGTAGCCGACACACTGGCTTTAATCTGGTCGGTCCATCTCATCGGCGATCTTCCTCTAGCTCTGACACCTTCCACTCTCCCTTGAACAACGAGGCGTTCTATGGACGTTCCGTCTCGCCGAGACACGTGTCCAAAGAAATTGAGGATGCGGGATCTGACGACAGAGAGCAGACGCTCTTTAATTCCAAGCTCTTCAAGAATTGAGACGTTGGTCCGGAACTCAGTCCACGATACACCAAGCATCCGTCTCCAGCACCACATCTCCAGTGCATTGACTTTCTGCTCTTCTGCCGCCCTTAATGTCCATGTCTCAGCAGCATACAGGAATATGGGAAATATGAGGGTTCTAACAAGCCTGGTTTTAGTGGCCCTTGTGATATTACGGTTCCTCCAAACCCTTTTCATCTTGTCCATAGCAGACCTCGCAATCGCCATACGTCGTTTGATCTCATCTACGCAGCCTCCGTTGTTTGTGATCAATGCCCCCAAGTAGATATATGACTGTACTACTTCACAATTCGCAATTTCTGTAACTTCGGGCGAATTGTTGTTCGCACGATCGACAATCAACATTTTGGTCTTGCTGCGGTTATTCTTCAGGCCAAACTCTAAACTGACGTTCTCCATTCTATAAAGCAATGCCGCCATATTGTCAGCACTACTTGCGAACAGGGTGGTGTCGTCTGCATAACGCAGGTTCGAGATCCTCAGCCCACCAATTGGGATACCGTCCGTCCAGTCTTCCAACTTTCCAAGGCGATCCTCATGATGAGTTCAGTGTATATATTGAACAAAAGGGGCGAGATTATACAACCCTGTCGGACTCCTGCGCTGGGGTGGAAACTGCCTGAAACGACTTCGTCAGTTCTAACCGAAGCCGTTCCGTCTTCGTACAGCCGTCGCAGTATGTGTATGAGATGTTTTGGCGCTCCCATGTCCAGGAGAGTTTTCCAAAGTTGTGGCCACTTCACCGAGTCGAATGCCTTCGAAAAGTCAACAAAACAGATATATGTAGGTTTGTTGAACTCTCTCGCTTTTTCGACTATTTGGCGCACTATGAGGATTTGCTCTCGAGTGCCTTTTCCTTTTACGAAACCAGCTTGTTCCGGGGCGATTTCCTTTGAAAGGAAGGTCTTCAGTCTCTCATTTAGGATATGTAATAAGATTTTGCTTGCGTGCGAAATTAGGGCTATGAGTCGATAATTGCCACATTTCTTTGTTGAACCTTTTTTATGTAAAGGTACAAAGATTGTATGTGCCCAGTCTTTGGGCCATTCTCCAGTTAGCCAAATCTTATTACATATAGAGTGAAAAATAGTCACGCCTTGTTCTCCCATAGCCTTGATCGTTTCTATCGGGATAGAATCTCCTCCTACGGCTTTGCCACATTTCAGATGATGAATAGCAGCTCTGACTTCCGATTTAAGTATATCAGGTTCCATCTCCTTTTTGGTAGGTTTGATTGCTATAAAATTCTCCGATAGTGGGTCCTGTAGGCCTATGATGGTTGCGTTTATCACGTGATAAATAAATGTCAAAGCATCCGTCACGTTTTGACCAATTGCGAGTGCAAGGGACAGATGCTTTGTCACTTATTTATCACGTGATAAACGCAACCATCATAGGCCCCCTGGAAAAGCGACTGGCAATAAACCCTCCACGTCTCGGATATATCCTGTAGCTCAGTTACGACTTCACCTTGATTGTTTTCGATTGCCCAAGTCTTTGAGGTGAGAGATTTCGTGATAGATCGGATTTTACGAAATAAGTCTTTAGACTCGTGTTTGTTTGAGTGCACTTCGATCTCTTCACATATTCGTTGTAAGTGAGTGTTTTGATCCCTTCTACAAGCAGTTTGTATGCGTGCTGATAGTTTGTTAAGGATATGCACATCTGTACCCTTCGCTTTCAACTCACGTCTCTCCTCAACAAGCGTCAAAGTGTTATCACTCATCCAGTGCTGTCGCTTCCTTACTTCTACCGGTGGTTTACATTCATGGGCTGCGTCAAGTATTAGATTTTTTGCCCGTTCCCATAGTTTGTCAGAGGATTCTAAATCAGGATCTGCTTGTTGCCATTCACTGTATCTTAGTTGGAGAGATACTACAAATTTAGATTTGTCTTTAACCTCTATTCTTTTAAAATTCTCGGGCTTTCTCGCAGCTTGAAGTTTCAACTGTAACTTGGCAATCAGTAGTTGGTGTTCGGATCCACAATCAGCTCCAGGTAAAGTGTGACAGTTTCTGATGGAAGACTTCCACCGCGAACCAATCAAAATGTAATCAATTTGGTTCCGGTATTTCCCATCAGGCGATATCCATGTATAAAGCCTCCGTGGGTGTTGTTGAAAGAAACTATTAGCAATGATTAAATTGTTGTCGGCCGCGAATTGTGTTAGGCGTTCCCCTCTTTCATTGCGAAGTCCGAGTCCAAACTTTCCCACGGAAGAGCTTAATAGATGGGAGCTGTTGCCTATCTTGGCATTAAAATCGCCCAGTATCATCAGAATCTCTCTATTGGGGATCTTCGCAATAGTAGCTTCCAACACAGCATAGAATTTTTCAACAATTTCAAGGTCCGCTGTACTTGTAGGTGCATAAACTTGAATGACGTTAAAGTTAATTGGGTGCGCTTTAAATTTGATGCTTATTATGCGGTCACTTACAGGTTCATAGCCAACAACACTGTCCCGCATTCTTTTGGGTATCATAAATGCTACTCCATTTTGGCTGTTGTCGTCGTTGCCGGAAAAATATACAGCGTGGTCATCAGTAAAGAAGTGCCCGTTGCCCTTCCAATGGGTCTCACTTAAGCCACAGATGTCAATATTATTTCTTGTTATTTCGTTTTCCAAAATAGTTAGCTTGCCAGGTTTCAATAAGCCGCGGACGTTCCATGTACCTATCTTCTGAGTTTGCCGCAGCTTCATATGTATTCCAGTTGCATATTTTCCATGTGTTGCCTGGTTTCCTACAGACACATGGCCGGTCGCACATTTCACACCGCCTGCCCCGGACGCAGCACGGCGCCGGTCGCTAAGCGGGTCGCAAGGCATACCTAATGTCCTCGATTGTGTCGTATACATAATGGCTTTCTTGGGAACAATAGTGCAGTGGTTTCCCGTTGCCTTCTGCACCAGACATTTTAGAAGTTTATTTAGACTCCAAGGCCGCTGCAGCCTCTTCTGACCGGTTGCCCAGCCAGGTGAATGGTTATCCCGCCATTTACTCGGTCGCCAGAGCCTCGTCTGTTATCCAGCAGGGAGCACCACGGGGCAGTAATACGCCACCCCGCCGCCATCCGGCGCGTGCAGGTGAGGTTGACAATAGGGCCGGATGAGGTCTTAGTTCCGTTCTCCCCTTACTTCCTGAGATTACTAATTTTTTTATTATTTATTTACTTATTCTATAATGTAGTAACTCCCAAACTAATGACACAACTAAACTGGTGTTTAATTTAAAAAAAAATTATGACTTTGAGCTTAACATTATTGACAGCTTTTTTGTTTCGCGGATAGGTCGAAGAATACCTATGCAGGCATAATTGTCAAAGATGTCGGTTATTTTATATATTTTCTTAGATTTCTTTACATTTATACAGTTAAAATAAATTCAAAATATTTTTTAGGGTGTACACGACGCAAAGCTCTATCGATCTATTAGGTATATTCCACCTGTTAGAAACATGAAATGTTGTAAATTTTTAACTTTATGCTTCGTCGTTTGTGACTTGTGACCGTTTCACATAATTTGTTCTTAGAGTTTCAGAGATACTTACTGTACATTTTATTTCAGAATCTCTCCTGTATGTGTCGCAAATTCTACCTTTAAAACAACATAGTTTTCACTGAGTACTAAGTCGGAATAACAGACATATGAATACTCTAAGCTAAGTTAAGTGGAATTGAACAATTTGGACACTTTTTATATGGAACGATAATATGTTTGTTTCTGAATTAATGTACATATGTGTACAGTTAGGTGCGCGAGCATTAGGCAATATTTTTGAATGAACATTAATTAAATGACACGTCACGTAGTTCCGCTGATGTGTAGTGCGTTATGTCTCATACAATTTCATACAAAGAATATTGGTCGCGTAATTACGCCTAGTGTGCGTGCACCTTTCGTTGAAATGAATTGTTGGGCTGACTCTTTTTTAATAAAGCGATAATATACTTAAATTAGCCCAGAAACAGAAGCAATAAGTATAATAAGTAGCCAACAGTCGTCACTATATTTTAAATAATCATAAATTAATAGATTGATTAATGAGAAACAAAACTAAATAAACGCCCGCAATTTCGAATCTATTTTAGAAGTAAAAATATTTAGTAAACTTTATATTGCATGATTGTAGCTTGTCTTGACTATTTATTTTATTTGTCTTTTATATTCGAAAGCTTGCGTTATTGCGGTAAATATTGGTTATGTAACCAAAAATCCTATATATGAGGGGAGGGGTCATCCAAAAATTACGTCAATATATGAATTTTCTAAAAATTCTTGATCTTATTCCCTTTCTGTACCCACCGACCTATTTGTAAACTGAGAAGGTATAGTTACCTCGCAAATGCGAATATAACGAGTTAGTTTTGTATATATTTCATCTATATGTTAATTATAAATTTGACAGGCGATTATACGATGCATATTATACGATTATGACGAATTGCTAATTCATAAGACTACGGTCACACTAGTGACGTGACGTAATCGATGGGTGCCCCTAATCTGTGCTCTTCAGACGTGTAAAGAAAGCAATATTGTTATACAAATAAAAGTTTCTATACATTTACGCTGTGTTATTGTTCTGACAATTATTTTGCGTATCACTTTACAACATGACAATAGGTAATCCTTTCATCCTCACCACTTAAATAGTTGGCAGTCCACAACTGTGCGTTTTTCTAGAAATTTCCTGCCTCGCACGACTGCATTGTGGAATGAATTGTCGCTTGCGGTATTTCCCGACCGACACGACCTTTAAACCTTCAAGAAAAGAGCGTGCTCCCACTTGAAAGGCCGGCAACGCACATGTGACTCCTCTGGTGTTGCAGGTGTCTAATTGTCTATGGGCGACGGTAACCGCATTCCATCAGGCGATCCGTTTGCCCGTATGCCCCCATGACAGAAAAAAAGTTAAGTTGGTTGATCAACTTTTTTCTTGTTATTCTGCCCCGTGGCCCAGGGGACAATAACGATCAAACTTCTTAGAAAAGCGCTGATACTTACTGGTATCGTCAGGAGATAGTCTACATAATAATGGGCTTATAACTGTTGCAATTACAAAGTTATTGGTAAGTAAATATTTTAATACTAGTTTCAAAGAGTGGCCCAGGGGACATCACCATGGCAACGAGCAACAGATACAAAGTTGATTGACCCAAGTATCTTTTCGCAAACCAAGTTTTGTCCCGAACTTCTCGAGAACCGAAATTACTGACATAGCATACATAAATGCAATATACAATAACAGTAGGTACCTACATTACTGCTGACGCCGGAAAGGAAGGGCTTGCCGGGTGTGTAGGTATAGACGGCCAATCGTAGGGAGGCCGGATAGTGATACGAAGCCGGCTAGTCCTTTTCACGGCGAAGGCATATGTAGGTACTCGTATAGTGCTTTTCTCAAACATGTGGAATGCATTAAAAAAAACAGGTGCTTTAGCCAGCTCAGCGCATGCGCGCAGGCGCCATGTTTAAAAAAACCGGCCAAGAGCATGTCGGGCCACGCTCAGTGTAGGGTTCCGTAGTTACTCATCCTTCACAAGAGACGCCCGAGGTTTAAGTTAGAGAAAGATATCAAGTTCTTTAAAAAGGTCGTAAACGCCATAGCAACTGCAATTACTTATTACCTTCTGGAAGTCAACTTACGTCCTTTTAAAGAAAATTATGAAATTTTGCGATAACTCAAAAACGGATGGACCGATTTTGATCAATATAGTTTTCATTGAAAGTACTTATAAGACCTCATTTTCATAAATTTTTCCATATTTTTTTGACCCGTGGTTGAAAAGTTAGAGGGGGGGGGACACATTTTTTTTTATTTTCGGAGCGAATATTTACAAAACTACTGGTTTTATCAAAAAGTAATGCTTAGAGACCCCTATTATTTTTAACAGACCTATTCAACGATACCCCACACACTAGGGTTGACGCGAAAAAAAAAATTCACCCCCACTTTAGGTGTTCGAGAGCTACCCAAAAAAAAATTTTTTTTTTAGTTTTTATTTTACCGTTTTGTCGGCGTAATACATACACATACTCATACCAAATTTCAGCTTTCTAGTACTAATGATCACGGAGCTAAGCCGCGGACGGACGGACAGACGGACATGGCGAAACTATAAGGGTTCCTAGTTGACTACGGAACCCTAAAAAACTTTTCGGCCTAGGCCTTAAATTTTGTATGAAATTCTTTTACAGTTCTCTCTAGTTGTTCCGCCCAAAACGTGATACCACGAAGCCTATTATAATGCACGTTATGACGACATTTCATTGCATGTTTGAGAAAAATGAATTAATGAAATAAAATGAATGAAATGAATAGTGATCTCAAAGTTTAGAATAGTATAAATGAGCATTTCTCAAAAAGTTTGTACTACAATATTAAGACAAATTAAAGTTCAATACTTATATTTTTCCTATTTTGCTACCAATTTTCTTTGTGCTTTCCAATACATTAATTTCAGATTATACATAATTAAAAAAGTATAAGCATAACAGAGCCTTTGATATAAAATTACTAAAATAATTGGTAACAAAATAGGAAAAACATATTGAATTTTAATTGACGCCTTAGTTTTGTACAAACTTTTTGAGAAATGCTCAGATAAGATCGAAGCAAAAAACCCGACTAACACCAATAATGTTCAACGAATAAAATTACCGTTCGACCAATCTTAAGGTCTTCGCACATTATAACAACTCAACGGCGACTCGATTCACGACGCGTCGTTCACTCGTCGTCCGCTACTAATATCATTTTTTGAAATTAAACCTAGTAAATATGACATAGGGCTTAAATTTCAATATTTGGCATAGAATCGAGTCGCCGTTGAGTTGTTATAATGTGCGAAGACCTTTACCTAACCTTGATTACCTACCTTGACAATGTTTTTATACTATGTTATGGAATCACCTACGGAACCTCGACACCTGATGACGTCACCACGCTTATAACGAGTCTCATACAAATGAGTGTAGGATTTAATCAAATGTCAAATAATGATGGATTTAGCATTAAGAGGCCTTATTCCTTTTAAAATGCTGATTGTTTTAGACATTTTTCTCTATGATCAAACATGTTATTGATGTTACTACCTAGAACAGGGCTATTGGAGTTTATTGAGTATATAGATACTCTAAATTGACAAAATTCACGCGATAAATTAGTTTTTCCAACTTATTTTCGACTGCACGCAATAAAAGCATGAAATAGCTACGTTACTACCTAGAACTCGTGGAAAGGTATTAATTCACTTCAAAAAGTTGGTTGAAATTATCAATATATTTGTCATAATAATGAGAAAAATAAATTTTAAAAGGAATAAGGCCTCTTAAAATCAAATGTCAAATAATGATGGATTTAGCATTAAAGCTCCTTATCCGTTCAAAAATGCTGATTGTTTTAGACATTTTTCTCTATCAACAAACATTTTTCTTAACATATTATCAATGTAACTAGTTAGAACAAGGCTATTGCGATTTATTGGTATACCTATTTGAAATCTACAGTTTGAATTTTTCATTGATAATTTTTTGTTTCAAAAACTATTCGAAAGTTGAGAAAATTCACGCAGAAAACTGTTTTTTTTTTTCAGCTTATTTGCGACTGCACTCAATGAAAGCCTGAAATACTATCTAGAACTCAGGAAATAGTATTATTCACTAAGAAAGTTTGTCATAATATGAAAAAAATACATTTTAAAATGTATTAAGGCCTCTTAATTAAGATGACCTTTGGCGATTTTGTTCAATTCTGATACAAAATCACCAATTTTTTTTCTTACTTTCAAAGATTTGATAAATAAACCTTTGTATATGTATAAAGTAAGGATATTTTAGAAATATATCGTTTTATAATTGCATTAACACCAGATCTAGTTTTATTTCAAGTTTTGTTTTAAAATACCATATTACGCATTTTGGAGCAATATACACAATTTATACCCGACTACGGCGAAACGTACCTACAGGTGGATTATATTTTTCTTTATAGTTAACCCGGTAAAGTTAAGATCTAATTTCTATGCGACGCCATATACTTTAAGTGCGAACTAAACTTAACGATGTAATCGGAAGACGAGACGACCTCGGTCTAAGGACCTTTAAAGATATATTTTTTATTAATAACATGTTGATTCCAATTGCATAACAGTTGAGTTGAGCCTCTGCCGCGATACTAGTGTAACTGGTTCTATTTTAGTGTCGAATTCATTTATAATGAAATAAGGTGAGATTCTTGCATTTCTGAGTCTAGTTTTATCTTAAACTTCTAGGTAAAAAGTGCTGTGAGGTGACATTGTTTTATTCCGGAACGTTAGCTGTGAACAGTTTGTCAAAGAAGTGTAACATTTTTCGCTTCTAAAAATATTATCGAGCAGTTAATTTTAAAGAAACCAATTTGCGCGATTCGGACGTGTTAACGGAATAAAGAAAAAAAACTTATATTGATTTAAACTTACACGCTTTTCACACATAACGACGTGGAACTTAATCGCGATCTAGAATCGCAGTCCCTTCGAGGCTATGGACGAAACATCACGGTCGAAACGTCGAGGTAATTAGCACTTTTTGAACGCGATTCAGTTCTCTTTGTTATAATAATGAAAAAAAAAAACTACTTGGATTAATGTTTACTAATGAAATTATACAACATTCAGTTACTAAAATATAACAAACATAACTAAAACAAAACTTATTACATATTATAAAAATACAAAAATTGTACTTTAATAATAAAATAAATTTTCTTTGCGATATACTTTATGGTATTGTCATGGGATCCACACTCACTGCCTTGAAGGATATTGAAACTAGTGAGTAAATAACATTTCACTTTTCCTACTCAACAAGTTACTAAAGTGGTCGTTTTACTCCCTAGGATTTAAATGGAAACCATATTGAAAAAGAAAACTTGTTAGCGACAAGGTATTTTACAAGTTATATTAATTGTAGACACCATTTCTATTTCCAGATGTCCGTCGTGTATCTCCTACTTCTGCCAGCTATAGCTCACGCGCAGCTAACCGTGGACATCCAAGTATCCGGCTCGTCAGAGGTTACCGCAACAGTCACGGGGCAATCCGAAACAATTATAAACGCAGATCATAAAGAACTCTTCCATATAACCGACCAGCTTCTGAAAAACGCCGTGTTCAAACTCACCGAGCAATACGGAGAAGTCTTCCTTGAAGAACCTAGTGGAAGCAATGATGTATATGGAAATTATAAGTTGGTGCCAGTTAAAACGCTTCTAAAACCTAATGGAACAAAAGTTAAAATCACAACAGAAGATGTTGTTTTAAACAAATTACAAACGTTCAATCATGACGTCATAGCGACCTCACAATACATAACATTGTCAGGAAATATAGAGGATAAAATGAAGTGTTTATGGAAGCAGAACGCTGTGTTTCCCACAGAAATATCCTATAATGTTGATGTCATTGGTTTAAGGAAAGCGCCTAAATGGAATTTGAAATCTACGTTCGGGAAAGATCTTCTACAAGTACAAGCTGTCCCTTTATCTAATGCTTCATTTGCTGCAAATTTGGGTCCAAAAACTGACGCAACAGCGATATTAAGCGCATCAAAAGTTACAATTGTAATAGAAATAAATTACGTAGCAACCTTAACCGGACATGTTTTGACGAAATTTGACGATAATTATATTTGGGGTTATGAGAACCATGATATTAAAACTCTAATGGCTGCTGTAGCGATGCCAGATAGTGTTGTACTTGGTGAAGAAATCGCTATTGAATTTTATAGCGATTGCGAAATTAGAATGCTTGGAGAAAATGTTAACGTGACGAGAAGTGTTGTAAGTCAATGTTCATTCACCACAGAGGATGGTAAAAGTGGATCAAGTGTGAATTGGAGAAGTTCGCAGTACAAGAGTCAAGTCAAGGTAACGGCAAATGAGGATACAGAAATACCTAAGAAACTGCAGGGAAATAATGCTACAAGAACTTCGGCGTTCAGTCTTTTGTTCATCACTTATTTATTTACGATAGTACAAAGGCTTTGAAGAATTTTCGTATTTTTATGGCATGTCATGAACCGGGCACCTAAAAAATTATATACTCGCAAGTGTAAGTAAACCTAACCTACAAAATGTATAAAATATATATCGTGATAGCTAAATTTATAACTTGACATCTATGCCAAGTTATTATTTTAGATGCCAAGTAATTCCATGCCAAGTTATTATTTTAGATATCAAGTAATTCCATGCCGAGTTATTATTTTAGCTGCCCGGAAAATAATAAGCCTTTTTTTAATTCCCTCATTTAGTTATAAGGCGTCCTGACATTATTCTAACAAATAAGTAAATAGCATAATACGGGTTCGTACTAATAATTCAGTGAATAAAGGATTTTGACCTTACAAACGGTCCGGTAGTTTTTAATTTTTGATATGTTGTCTAGGATGGTTAGTCAGTGTTTAAAATGCACAATTCCCCCCCCTCCGCGCCCGCCACCATATTGAAAAAACCGGCACTCTCTTCATATTTTTGCTCATATCTTCCTTTAGGAGCATTTTAGCTAGAAGAAAGCTTTGACAATGTTATAGAGAGTTAAATTTACTACATTTTCCATTTTATATTTTGTTTCTAGTATAGATAGTTACGGAGATATGCACATTTAAAGAAAACTTAAGAAATTGCAATTTCCAACTCAAAAACAAACTTCTGGATTATATCTTCGTTTAGGAGCATTTTAGCTAAAACAGTGCTTGGGCAATTTTGTAGAGAATTAAATTTACTATAATTTACATTTCAAATTTTGTTTCTAGGACAGATAATTACGGAGATATGTAAAAAATAAAGTCACATTTTCCGAAAATGTATGTAAAAATGGACATGAGTTTTATAAGCAACTAGCTTGTGCCCGCGGCTTCGCACGCGTAAACACAATATCATACGTTCACAACACTTATTGCGAGGACAAAGGCCGAGCTCCGCGTAGCACCGAAGGTGCGGAGCGTCCTAAGGAAGCCGCCCACCCACTTAATATAAGTCGAAGTAACTTAATGCGAGGCCGAAGGCCGAGCTCCGCGTAGCACCGTAGGTGCGGAGCGTCCCAAGGAATCCGCCCACCAACTTAATATAAGTTGAAGTAACTTAATGCGAGGCCGGAGGCCGAGCTCCGCGTAGCACCGAAGGTGCGGAGCGTCTCAAGGAATTCGCCCACCCACTTAATATTAGTTGAAGTAACTTAATGCGAGGCCGTAGGCCGAGCTCCGCGTAGCACCGTAGGTGCGGAGCGTCTCAAGGAATTCGCCCACCCACTTATTATAAGTTGAAGTAACTTAATGCGAGGCCGAAGGCCGAGCTCCACGTAGCACCGAAGGTGCGGAGCGTCCCAAGGAAGCCGCCCACCCACTTAATATAAGTTGAAGTAACTTAATGCGAGGCCGAAGGCCGAGCTCCGCGTAGCACCGTAGGTGCGGAGCGTCCCAAGGAATCCGCCCACCCACTTAATATAAGTCGAAGTAACTTAATGCGAGGCCGAAGGCCGAGCTCCGCGTAGCACCGAAGGTGCGGAGCGTCTCAAGGAATTCGCCCACCCACTTATTATAAGTTGAAGTAACTTAATGCGAGGCCGAAGGCCGAGCTCCGCGTAGCACTGAAGGTGCGGAGCGTCCCAAGGAAGCCGCCCACCCACTTAATATAAGTAGAAGTAACTTAATGCGAGGCCGAAGGCCGAGCTCCGCGTAGCACCGTAGGTGCGGAGCGTCTCAAGGAATTCGCCCACCCACTTATTATAAGTTGAAGTAACTTAATGCGAGGCCGAAGGCCGAGCTCCGCGTAGCACCGTAGGTGCAGAGCGTCCCAAGGAATCCGCCCACCAACTTAATATAAGTCGAAGTAACTTAATGCGAGGCCGAAGGCCGAGCTCCGCGTAGCACCGAAGGTGCGGAGCGTCTCAAGGAATTCGCCCACCCACTTAATATAAGTTGAAGTAACTTAATGCGAGGCCGAGCTCCGCGTAGCACCGAAGGTGTGGAGCGTCCCAAGGAAGCCGCCCACCCACTTAATATAAGTTGAAGTAACTTAATGCGAGGCCGAAGGCCGAGCTCCGCGTAGCACCGTAGGTGCGGAGCGTCCCAAGGAATTCGCCCACCCACTTATTATAAGTTGAAGAAACTTAATGCGAGGCCGAAGGCCGAGCTCCGCGTAGCACTGAAGGTGAGGAGCGTCTCAAGGAATTCGCCCACCCACTTATTATAAGTTGAAGTAACTTAATGCGAGGCCAAAGGCCGAGCTCCGCGTAGCACCGTAGGTGCGGAGCGTCCCAAGGAATCAGCCCACCCACTTAATATAAGTCGAAGTTACTTAATGCGAGGCCGCAGGCCGAGCTCCGCGTTGCACCGAAGGTGCGGAGCGTCGCAAAGAAGCCGCCCACCCACTTAAAATATTAAGTAACTCAATGCGAGGCCGAAGGCCGAGCTCCGCGTAGCACCGTAGGTGCGGAGCGTCCCACCCAAGGAAGGAAGGAAGCCGCCTATTAAGTCACTTAAACATATGTTAAGTGGGTTGGCGGCTTCCCTGGGACGCCCACCCACTTAAAATATGTTCAAATAAATTAATGCGAGGCCGCCCACTCACTTAATATAAGCTTAAATGTGTGAGCGGCATCCCTGGGACGCTCTGCACCTTCGGTGCTATGTGAAGCTCGGCCTATGGCCTCGCATTAAGTTACTACTTATATTAGTGAGTGGGCGCCTTCCCTAGGACGCTCCGCACCTTCGGTGCTACGCTTGTGAACATGATATTGGTTTTATTAAAATTGAGGCAAGACTTATGTTTAAAAGATAGTTTTTAGGGTTCCGTACCCAAAGGGTAAAAACGGGGCCCTATTACTGAGACTTCGCTGTCCGTCCGTCCGTCTTTCACCAGGCTGTATCTCAAGAATGGTGATAGCTGGACAGTTGAAATTTTCACAGATGACGTATTTCTATTGCCGCTTTAACAACAAATACTAAAAATAAAATAAAATAAGTATTTAAGGGGGCTCCCTATAACAAACTTGTTAAAGATTATGGTACGGAACTCTTCATGCGCGAGTCGGACTCGCACTCGCCCAATTTTTAATATTTATTGTCTATTGTAGATTTAAATAACTTATTGCGAGGCCACCCACCCACTTAATGTAAGTTTAAATGTGTGAGCGGCTTCCCTGGGACGCTCTGCACCTTCGGTGCTACGTGAAGCTCAGCCTACGGCCTCGCGTTAAGTTACTACTTATATTAGTGGGTGGGCGCCTTCTTTAGGACGCTCCGCACCTTCGGTGCTACGCTTGTGAACATGATCTTGGTTTAATTAAAATTGAGGCAAGACTTATGTTCAAAAAATCGTTTTGAATATTTATTGTCCATTGCAGATTTAAATAACTTAATGTGAGGCCGCCCACCCACTTAATATAAGTTCAAGTGTGTGAGCGGCTTCCCTGGGACGCTCTGCACCTTCGGTGCTACGTGGAGCTCGGCCTACGGCCTCGCATTAAGTTACTACTTATATTAGTGGGTGGGCGACTTCCCTAGAACGCTCCGCACCTTCGGTGCTACGCTTGTGAACATCATCTTGGTTTAATTAAGATTGAGTCAAGACTTAGGTATGTTTAAAAGATTTTTTTTAATATTTATTGTCTATTGTAGATTTAAAAAACTTAATGCGAGGCCGCCCACACACTTAATATAAGCTTAAATGTGTGAGCGGCATCCCTGGGACGCTCTGCACCTTCGGTGCTACGTAGAGCTCGGCCTGCGGCCTCGCATCAAGTAACTTCTTAATTTAGTGGGTGGGCGACTTCTCTAGATCGCTCCGCACCTTCGGTGCTACCATTGTGAACATCATCTTGGTTTAGTTTAAATTGAGGCTAGACATGTTTATATATCGTTTTGAATAATTATTGTTTATTTATTGTAGATAACTATTCAAAGCACCTTGAAAAATAATTAGCTCATAGTCCTACCTGAACATATATTAATGACATCTATTAAGATGACAATAAATTATTTTCGTCTACGATGGTACTAATACTAATATATTAATATGACCTGTCATAATAATGTCCTAAGTAACGCCAGAAGATTCAGGTGCCAACTTAACTCAATCGAGCGTACGTCAATAATGGCGACAGCACCACTGAACGGATACGTGATGGCCTCACTGTTTTGTTATCCGTGGTATAATGAATAAGGAAGCAAAAGAAAAAGCATGAGATAACACTGTTATTATTTCAGTTGGTTCTGGGTTCAAATCCCGGCTAGGTGAAATCCTTTCTATATTGTAAATTTAATAATTTTGTCTTGTCTCGAATCATGGTTGTTTTTCATACAAAATGCATACATTGTCGAGCAGCAACTCTCAATAACCTGATACACTGCTACTTACATTTGTATGCGTTCAATATTCAACAACTTCGGTAGTAATTCTCGAAGTCCGGGTTAACCATCACAGCTGCATCCTAGCTTGTGCCAAATCGTGGTCACAGGCACGCAACGACGTGGACCCTTGGCCTTGATGTCGAGGCGACTCATCAATTGCTCTAACACGTAACATGTATGGAGCTGGTGTTATTAACTCAGGAAAAATCTTAACAGCGCGATGCAGCCGTTTTGTCAAAGTAACAACGCCACCTAGCGGAAAATTGGGTCATTGAGAACAAAATCTCAACACGCCGTTAAAAATAAAGAATGAGTGATATTTATTACTTTGAATAAATTTTATATATAAAAAAACTACATAGATGCAATATTGTGGCTAAATATATCGTATACTTAACGTTTATTATACATTTCGCTACCTTATTAGTAAGTTAGGCCAAACACAAACAATACCAAAATTTGCGCTTAATGTTCTAAATGTTGGTTGGTAAAACATATTTAAAAATGTATTTAATTTACTTAAATTGATTCGAAATACTTTTATTTCAATTACCTACACTCGATAAAATAGCAATTAAAAATCTGTTTTATTCATTAACATTTTTTATTGCGTCTCCGGGCTTTTTTATGGTCAATACTTACAAACTACAGAAGAATATAATTGCATATTCAATAAAAGAGCATTAATTAGTTCCTATTGTCGCAAATTGTGTTTTTAAAGAAATGTATGTTTTTTTTTGAGCATGAGCCAATTTACAACGAACATTGCACTCATATTTTCGTCTGTGTTGGTCGATAATTGGCGCCATCTTTTCTGTCTAACTAAGACGGTTTCCGTAACTCAACGCCTCAAACAACCTTATCCTTATTGTTAATACTGGTGGGCCGCAAGGAGGTATTATGTCGAATTCATACTTTTTAGTTTTTGTACACGTAAGAGCCACGCGGGGGTCGCGTCGTTCTAAATTCAAAATCACAAACGCTGTCATTATAAGGTTACACATTGTAAGGAAAATATTTCATGGAATTTATGTTTTCAGAGATAAATATTAATCATAATAAAAAGTATCCTATAACCATCTTTGGATGTTCAGTTATTCCTGTACCAAAATTGGTAACTTTTTATCCAGCCGTTTCGGCGTGATGCGAGGACAACGGTTTTTTTGAAAACAGATGGCGCCAGGTTGGCACGGCGAAGCGTGTCCATACAAAACAACTATCCGGCTGCATCACGCTATCGAGATTTTTCCTGAAATCATGACCTCCCTCCATAGAAAATTTATTTTCAATACAAATTTAGGATTTTATAATAGTATAGATTATATTTCCTACATGTTTTAATTTGTCCTAGACTAGTCCGTAACTGCATGACAGCGTTCTAAACCAAGAATTTTGAGAAATTTTCGAAAAATTCGACTTTTCCTGTTTTTTAAATGTGCATATCTCCGTAACTAACCGTCCTTGAAACAAAATTTGAAGTGTAAATTATAGTAAATTTAGTTCTCTACAACATTGCCCAAGCTTTGATGTAGCTAAAATACTCCCAAACGAAGATATAATCCAGAAGTTTGTTTTTCAGTAGGAAATTGCAATTTTTTACGTTTTTTTAAATGTGGATATCTCCGTAACTATCTGTCCTAGAAAAAAAAATATAAAATGGAGAATGTAGTAAATTTAACTCTCTATAACATTGTCTAAGCTTTCTTCTAGCTAAAATGCTCCTAAAGGAAGATATGAGCAAAAATATGAAAAGAGTGCCGGTTTTTTCAATATGGCGGCGGGCGCGAAGGGGGGGGAAATTGTGCATTTTGCATTTTAAGCACTGACTAACTATCCTAGACAACATATCAAAAATTCAAAACTACCGGACCGTTTGTAAGGTCACACATAGTACTTTAGTCTCTATTCACCGTATTATAACAAGGAGATACAATTTAAATATGCGGGTAAGTAACAAGACATTTATTTGAATTTAATTAGTTTAGGTACATAAGATCCTTATAATAAACAAAACTACGATAAAATATTGCACATACTGAGTAAAATGGTGAACAAGTTTACTTAAAATAATAAGTTTAATTATAATTAGGAACAACATCGATGTTATCATCAAACCTCTAACATGGCCTGGCAACTGTTGCAATTGTGGGCAACTCCTATTCATAAAATAAATAAAAAAAACGCTAATCGAATCTCAGTGCTTTTTGTTTCACCAGATTTATTTCTTCTTTTTGTGAACCAGCAGTGGCGTCAAACATAATCTCTGGGCAAAGCCAGGATCCATTTCGCTTACCTTTTCGTTTTCTAAAATGAGCAATCCGGTAGGAATCGGATTCTATGGACTCCACGCAATATCATGATGACACTTTATATTACTTATTTAACATACAACTTGTACAATCAGCATCAAAAGAAGCTGGTAATTTTTAGTAGGTATGCAATTTCAAAATTGACCTAAGGGCTTAAGGCTCCTTAGCCGTTCTAAATTCCTGATTGTTTAAGACATTTTTCTCTATGATCCAACATGTTTCTTCACATATTACCAATGTTACTACCTAGAACAGCAACCTACAGTTTAAAGTTTTCATTGATAATTTTTGTTTCAAAAACTATTTGAAATTGACAAAATTCACGCAGTTCTTTTTTTTCAACTTATTTTTGCCTGCACGCAATGAAAGCATGAAATAGCTGTTACTTTATAGAACTCAGGGAAATACGCTATTCACTTTAAAAAGTTGGTTTAAATTGTCAATATATTTGTCGTAATATTAAAAAAAAATTTAAAGAGAATTAGGCCTCTTTTATTAGATATTATTTGAAATAAATAAATTAATTAGCAACAATATACTCATCCACATAGAATTCAACAGTAATCACTTCTTTCGCTTTCATTGTATCCGGCAGAGACGCCGCCTTCATAACATTCTTCACATCATACCTCCAGAAATGATGACCGTTTAGTTTCACCTCATTATTCGAAGCAACATACCCATTCAACATAATCGCGTATTCCACTTCAACTGATACTTTAACTTTAGTTGCGGTCAAAGTAAATGTAGTAAGAGATTTCGGTGATAGCACAACCTCAACAGACGCAGATTTGAAGGACACAACCTTACTTTCCTTCACGCTTTCACCAAAAGTAGTATTCAATTCAAATTTAGGAACCTTTCCTAAGCCATTAACATCAATGTCATACTCGATTTCTGCATCAAATACATAGTTTGGTTTCCAAGTACTCGATACTATATTCTCGACTTTTGCTGTCAATGTTATGTCCTGCTTCTTCTCAACCGAATCCTCATTTGCCGTTTCTCTTTTGTTCAGAACGACGTTGGTAGTCTCAATTTTCAAAACTTTAGTTTTCTGTGGTTTTATCACTGTTTTAACTTGGTCCCAGCCGTATGTTTTGTATAGATCGTTCCATGGAGTAGGGCTTCTTAGGAACACGTCGGTAGGAGTTCTTTCAGTGAGTTTAAGTATAGCATTCTTGAGTGTTTGGTTTGTTATATGGAAGAGCTTCTCATCGTCTGGTGTGATGACAGATTGGGAGGCTCCTATAGCTTGAATGGAAGCATCAGTGGTTGTTTTTGAAGCTTGGATATTGATAATTATGTGTGCGTGAGCGCATACAGGCAGTAAACACAAGAGAAGCTTCATGGTGATCATCTGAAAAATATTTTTAACAATTGTTAAATTACGATAATGCGAGTGTATTTGTATTAAAATTATATGTCTCTAACCACAACTTTGATAATTCCAAATAGTTTTACCTAATAGCCGGACAGAGCCACTTTCGCCCGACATTTGGGTAAAAAACCCGGACACCATACATTATTGAGTATTTTGCGTGCCCGCTCGAGGCTCGCTCGGACAAGCTGGACACCGTTTTTTTTAGCCGGACACGCAATCAAAAAGCCTATCTATTTTCGGCTCTATCCGGACGCCTGGCAACGCTACACGGACTGTACATTAATAATTCTGTACCCATTTAATGCAGATAGATAATATGTATATCTTATATGAGACTTACCTATTTTTCTCCAATTTATTGAAGACACGAGAACGTAGTTCTATTCCTTAGCGTCACTGTAATAAACTAAGATATTACGCATCCACCTTATATATTACATACGCCAATGCAACATTACTCATAAGTCTCCCCAGGACATAAATAATTAATTGCAAATTCAATAATTGCAATATTCTTATTGGTCACAATACCATGTACTAAAGTATCAATAACAGGAAATAACATCAGTTCGTTTTCCTTGGAGACATAGCAATTTACAAATTTAATATTAGAATAGAATATCTCTTGTAGGTATACAATATATAAAAAACATATAAAAGTCAATATTTTACTGTTTGATGGAAGTAGTACCTACGATATTACGTCGGATTAATAATTAATAATAATCACCAAATAAAAAATTTAAAAAACCGATTTCAACCGATTTTTGTTGTTATTTCATAAACTGCTCGACCGATTTTGATAAAATTTACATATGACCATCTCATACCCTATCAAATACGAAAAGAATTTTGTAAATCGGTCATATCTGTAAATTGATAACTCTATGTGAGAGATGAGGGTTTCACGACAATTACCGAGGTTGGCCGAAGTGTTAACTGATTTTAATCGTACTGTACTTATCTTTTTATTATTTTGTATTTGATATGTATGTTAATTGTTAGTTTTAAGGTATGTATCTATGGGCCACAGTTGCCTGAAATAAATGTTTTGCCTGTCGCTGTCGCCTACGCTCTATTAGAATGAGGAATTTTTCAAATGGATTTTTTTATCGTGTATTGGGATATTTTGGAAAATGTGGTGATATTGAATTTTTATCTGTATTTGATTACCTATATCGGAAAAAGGCCTGGTTAAAAGAAAACGTTGAACTAATAATACGTAAATGAATACTTTAAAAAAGTTAAATTGATTCCCATTATATACCTTTTATTGTTGTTTTCTCGTCCTTTTCCCGGCATGATTCATTGACCACTTGCATTATTTATTTACTCGTATTTTTACAACGTAAAGGAAGTTTTTTTTTTATTCGTGACGTGCTACGATGCATCAACGTAATGTGAATTAAATTTAATTAATATAGAACTCTTTCTCTATCTAACGATATAACCCTTTCCGTAAATTGCTTTTATATTTTAATTTAAGTAAGTATTTCTTCTATTGTCGGATTGTCCCGCCAATATCTGCCATCCTCGAGGTTGCTTGTGGCCGACTGACTCAAGGAACAAACGCGGCACTATTATCTGCATGAAAGATTGAAATCGTCCCAGTTATAAATATACGAAAAAGAGTTTGTGCCCACAAATTTTTCGAAGTCAGTTGTACCATTTGTACCTACGCTCACTATTAAACCGTTGGGAAAGGTAATAAAACTATCCAAAAAAAAAAATTTGTAACAAGTGTTGATTGCTGACTGTACTTATATTTATTCATCCCTCAATTACTCGCCGAGACGATTCTGAAGAGCCCAAACTTTGTAGGATTACGCTATTTTATTATACAGTTCCTGTGCCTACTATTTGGCTCCATAATCAGACCAGATCCACCGTCTGAAAGAGATCGCTCGTTAAATTAATGTTTTTATTGTATTTTTTTTTATTGGCGTAGGTACTATAAAGAATTGTTGTATTGTACTGTATTAAGTATACTGTAAAAATGGTTTTCATTTTGTTATGTAGTTTCCTCAGTACTCAATAAGCCCCGCACAATGTGCCATTCCATAAGGAAATCTAGTATTTTCCAGAATCGTTTACCTCTTACATTATTTTATTATTAAACTACAAATGTTTTGCATAAATGTTTATTTCGCATAATTGTTATTCTACTGATAACATTCATTTTTCGATTTAAAAGAGCTCCTGCTTCAGAGCAAGAGCTACTCCGATGTCTAGTGCCATCCCACTCACTCAAATATAGTTTGACAAGAGATTGATACGACGATCGAATTTCGAAGCAATTCTGGCGCGAATAGATTGGACGAAACGAAAGTAATGTGAGTCCTAGTGTGAGTGCCGCTCACAGTAGCATCCTAATGTTCTGTATAGCCTAAGGGCGATTGTGCACTACAATGAATTTTACTGTCCGTCAGCCCGATTTTTTACGGTCCGATATGGCACGCCATTAAATGTATATAGTAGTTTGTGCACTATACGTAATTTTACCATCCGACATTTTACTTTTCCCCATTCCGGACCGTTTTTTTCCGAAAACTGCACCGCACCTGCGAGTAAAAAGACGGACAAGTGCATAAGCTAAAACCGTTTTTTTCCTGCCATATCGACCATGAAAACTCGGACTGCCGGACAGTAAAATTCATTGTAGTGCATAATCGCCCGTACCGTTTTTTTCATGCCATATCGGACCGTAAAAAATCGGACTGACGGACAGTAAAATTCATTGTAGTGCACATTCGCCCTAACAGTTTTCAACCCCACGCCATATCGCGGATTATTGTGGTACTAATTTATTTTACTGGCAACGACAAATCTTTGGTAGGTAACTGACGTTGTACGTCTGAATGTCTGATGTTAACAAAGAGGAAATATGTCTAAATATTCCGCAAGTTTTAAGAGGCCTTATTCCTTTTAAAATTTATTTTCTTCATATTATGACAAATATATTGATAATTTCAACCAACTTTTTGAAATAAATAATACTTTTCCTCGAGTTCTAGGTAGTAACATAGCTATTTCATGTTTTCATTGCGTGCAGTCGAAAATTAGTTGAAAAAACTAATTTTATGCGTTGATTTTGTCAATTTCGAGCAGTTTTTGAAACAAAAATTATCAATGAAAAATACGAACTGAACAATGAACCTCCAATGTAACGACGCGTTTGGCTCGGTTTCTAGACACCTGCCTACCGAGCCGGCGCTCCCGGGTTCGAATCCCGGCCACGGCAAATATTTGTGTGATGAACTCGAATATTTGTGCTTGGGTCATGGTTGTTCTATATTTATTTAAGTATATATTTATTTATATAAGTACGTATATCGTCGTCTAGTACCCATAACACAAGCGTTCTTAAGCTTAATTTGGGACTAGATTGATTTGTGTGAGGTTTTCCGATATTTGACTCCTCTGGTGTTGCAGGTGTTTATGGGCGACGGTAATCACTTTCCATCAGGCGATACGTTTGCTCGTTTGCCCCCTATGACATAAAAAAATATATATATATTTATTTATTTAATGGATCGCGGAAAATTTTGTATTTATATGTAACTGGGATTTCTTCTGCGGAAAGCCTCAAATTCCTAAATATGCTGCCCTTGATGCCAGCTAAAGCCTGACCAGAAATATATGAGGATTGTCAAGGGGGCGTTATTTATATGATTTATATGGCAACAATTTTGCAACCAATCCACTACAATGACATTAGTTTAAATATCTGTCAGTTCCACTATGTGAACCTCGTAATAACATTTAATGGAATGCACTCTTTTCTTGACTGTTTTTCGTGTAGTAAACACGTGTAGTGTAAATATTTATCTTTTAAAGAAACCACAACGAATTACATTGACATTGTTGACAATCCACCATAAAATCATTGCCAGCGTAAGAAATTAGCTCCAGTGAAATTCCGCAATATGGCGCATCCTCATATATATATATATATATATATATTTTTTTTTTTTTTTTCGAGACATAAAACATAATTACATAAAAGGTGTGACAGAAATTATAACAAAATAAAATAAAACAAAACAAATAGCAACTATTTCTGGTCAGGCTTTACATAGTTACGACGTTTGAGGTAGAAACTCTGGGACTGGGTCGAGTCGTGGGGGCCGAGTGCGCGTCGGCTCTTGAAATAATTGTCGATACGTCTTATAGAGGCAACCCGTGACCAGTCCGTCTAACACAACTATATCGCCCGTCACTCTCTTACAGTACAGCGAAGAAAGAGATAGATAATATTTCTCGCGCGAGAAATAGTTGCGTCACAGTTGTGCTAGAGGTGGCATTATTTAGCCCAGCGGATCGGCATTGTCATCTAGCGTGGCAATGCGACCAGCCTTCTGTGCACACTTCCAAGCGACTGATTTACGACAATATTTTCATTTGTTAATAGCTTAGGTTTTTAGTATACGAGATAATAATACTTAGTTTTAGTTACTTAATACTTTATTTATAACTGATTTATGTTTGTTTACTTCTAAACCGAATAGTTTTTCTGATTACTCTTCTTAATTCTTTAATCGACTCTTGTGATTTCCTTGTAATAAGAAATAGAGATTGTCTGATTATTCACGACACTGGTCGCCATATTTGCTCCAATCAGTATATAATTTACGTCGTAGCTCCAGTAATGGTGGTTCTGTTTCTTTGCCACATAATTGGCAGCCACACGTCCACTAAGAGTTGTGTAGTAAAATATTAAAATGTCGACGGTACATTTTTGAGCTTGCACAGGTTTCTCCCCAAAATTAAATTCAATGGATTTCTTAAAGCCTCTTCCCATTGGGGAACTGATATTGAAATTGGGTGATACTTCATCGTGGATATATATATCGTATTCTAAATCAATTGAAATATTTCCTTGCAATTTCCATTTGGATTCTACTAAATCATCGGATTTTTCTAATGTCTTTGCTTCGTGTTCACATTTACTGTTCTTAGTCTTCAAAATTGGTTTGACAGTTCTTTTAACATCATCCCATTTGTAGTTCTTGTGTAAATCCAAGCCTTTTCCTGTTGATTTTACGGCTACGTCGTTCGGTTGAGTTTCGTTCGTCGCTGCAGCGATGGCTTTTTTTAGTTGTTCTTCTCCAATCTTAAAGGCTTCTCTCTCTGTGTCAGAGATGACAGCTGTTCGTTCTCCTCGTACATCTAGTAAAGGATGTTCGGCATCTGTAATGTCAATGTCTATGATTAACTTGCCACAGACCAGAGCTGGGAGCAGGAGCAGGCAGATTGGAGACATGTTGATATCTGTAAAAATAAACACTTAGTTTAGATTAGTCGTTAAGGTAATTTAAGTTAAAAAAGTTTACATTATTAAGATTTTTTCTTCTTAATC
Source organism: Apotomis betuletana (assembly GCA_932273695.1). Taxonomy (NCBI): domain Eukaryota; kingdom Metazoa; phylum Arthropoda; class Insecta; order Lepidoptera; family Tortricidae; genus Apotomis; species Apotomis betuletana. Next base: position 2,096,968 of record OW026321.1, on the reverse strand, counting down.
TACTTTAAAAGAGAAAAGATTTTCAAACCCATGCGCAAACCTAGTTCAAAGTTAGAAACGTCTATTTTCCTTGATTAGTAAACCGTATTCAAACTTCACTTGTAGCTAACTAGTTAATTAACAAAAGAATAGGGCAATTAAATCTTGGAAGTCAATTTTAACCTACTTTTTGATAGTAAAATCGAACTTAAACATTGTAGGTATGTAGTTCATATGACAATGCAATAATTTGGGATATTGGAGCTGGTCTGATGTTGGAATTGGAAGATGGCGTTAAGAACTCCTAAGCTAAAAAAATATACCTATCATATTTGGGGAAATTCATTCGTTTGACAAGCAAAACCTTTTGTGCTAAAAATACACTCAGCATGTCTAAAAAATATATACTTATGCAAAAAAGAAATTAAAGTGAATTGCATAAAAACTAAAACACTAAAATATTATTTAAAAAAACTCACCAGAGCAACCTACGGCAAACCCGCGATGCAACTAAATATTAATCAACCGCTACATTGTGTTATTAATCCATCCCGCTGACGCAGAAAGAGTAAGTGTATAGGAATTTCAACGGCACTTGTGACCTTTTTTCATTAACGTGTCAGTTTATCCTGTACGACAAACACCATACTTGGATTGGAACATAACGGGATAATTTAATGTTTTCCTTTTGATGAGGCATCGGGTTTATTGAATAATATTCAATGTTCGGCGTCAGAAATAAATAAATATTAATGGACAATCTTACAGAAATCAACCTAGTCAAGCCAAAGCTTGTACTGTGGGTTCTATACGACGATATACATTAAATAAATACATATTATATAGCTAACATCCATGACCAAGGAACGATTCGAACAATAAATGAGTAACTTTCTCATGTTTAAATGTTTTGATTTCAATGAAATGGCCGTCTTGCACCGATTTCTTTGAAAGAACGTTGAAAGTGCCGAGTAAATAATATGAAAGTTTAGAACATGGGCTGGGCAAGAAAACCTATAAATAATAAATACAAATAACATTTAATGCACAATATTACAAGAGAAAGCAATCTACTATCAGAAAACTATGTTTTTGTCGCTAAAATGCGATCAGGGTTACTCTGAATTGCGAAAAACTTTGTCAAACCAACCTATAGGCAAACTAAGACTAATCTCTAATGAGAGAAGATTATATAGCCGAATTCAAAATTAAGATTTAAGATAAATTCTAGGAACATGTAACAAAGGAAACAATCCAGCTAGCAACAATCTTATAAAGAAAGTAAAAGTTCAGAGCAGTAATAGTAATGATACATAATAATGGTTATGGTAACTTAAAATATAAATCTTATGCTATTTCTACTATACAGCAGCAACTGTTAATATTATTAATAATGTAGTGTTAAGTACACAAAGACGTTCACTCAGCACATTATTAATAACTAATAACTATCAACTTAATCCGACTTACAGCGGAGTGAATAAAAACATTAGTTCAGCCAACTGTTTGCGGCTAGAAAAGGTGGAAAACTCGCCTAGGTATGTCAGTAGCATCGAGAACTCATGTTTTCAATTTATTTTTGGTTAGCTTAATGTCTTCTCCAGTCGTAGCATCCACAACTTTAGTTTCAAAGTCTGTAAAATATTTTATTTCTACATATTCCCTACTAACAACTTTGGTGGTCAAATTGGAAGCAGCCAGCACCTCGTTCAAATCGTAGGCCCAGAAATGATGTCCTTCATGTTTATTTTCGTAATTCACAGCCAAATCTCCTAACAAAATAGTTTCATATTCAACATTGACTCTAGTGACCACAGCATTGGCTTTTAAGTACAAGTTGGCTTTCTGTAATGGTTCTAAATTGAACGTTGCCCCAACGTCTGCGTAGGTTATAATATGAACTCCACTCTCAAAAGGATCTTGTCCCACTTTAGACAGGTATCCGGACTGCAGCGGACGTGGTGAATAAGGCCTGAGCAACTCATATTTCAAATTTGCTGACACGGCCACATTGCCACTCCAATAATGTCGAGAAAGAAATGCATCGTAAGCATCAAATAGATGTCCTTTTATTTCTTTGACTTCAGTATCGTTATTAGTGTATCCTTTTATAGGTCCTATTCTATTTTCTTCAATCGTAACATTTACTAGTTTTATGTGCTTGATTTTGAATTGTCTTTTAACTTCTCTCCATTTGTAGGATTTGTAAAGATCACCCCAAGGTGTTGGGCTTTTGGTGAATACGTCCGTTGCTTTCTCACCAGAGAATACGTCAACAGCTTTAGCTATTTTGTATTTAGTAAGATTAAATGCTGCTAGATCTGCATCAGTTATAACTTTAATATCTTCTCCTCCATGTTTGATGGTAACATTAGCCTCACTTGGGCCTGGTGCGATATTGATTATAATACCATCGTGTTCGAATCCAGCACAAACCAAAGGTAAAAGTAGAATCAAACACTTCATGGTGATATCTGAAAAAAATACTTTTATTATAGAAACTTTGTAACTACACTTAGGAAATCAGTCCAGTTCATACACGAACACATTATTAGGCACCAGAGTTATGTACCATAGATAAAATCTACTATTCGAGTTGAATTAGCATTTATATATAGGTATAGGTAGGTATATTATTAATATCTGATACAGTCAAGTCATTGACCGAGAAAGCGAAATAAGTGAAGCGACTCCATTTCAGCTTGGGGAGAAATTCTAAATGTATAAAAAATATCTGCGCAACTTAATTTCAGCATGTTTGTGGAAAATGGTTCACAATAGAATACGTAAAGTTTTTGGAAGATATTTTTCCTGATAGCCTTTGCTATAAGGATTTACAAACTGTAGCTCATAAATTTTCCGTCACCATGTTATTTCCAAAAAATACCTATTTTTTGTTTCTTTTTTTTTTTATTATGCTATAAATTCAACATCACTTATCGTCCGTATTATTAACATCTCAAAATCATGTAAACGATTGAATGGAAGACGAAGAAGAAGAGTAAATAATGGCGGAATTATTTTTCGCCGAATGTTACATTTCGCAGAAAGCATTTTCCTCTGAAATCGTCAACAATTGGGGATTGTTCGAAAACAAACTTAAACCAATCTAAGCTAATCAATAGCATCCTATTTTGCAAGAATTATGAATAATTTATACTAACTACAGACTACAGAGGAATAAAAATTCTGCGAAGTGAAAATTCGGTGAAATGCGACATTCGACCTAAAATAATTCTGCAAAAAGGGAGTATACCGTATCACTAGCGTTCAATAACTTAATAACTAAAGACCCACCTGTATCGAGCCGACAACACGTCGTCTCCTGCAAGTATCTGGACTTGAATTGTCTCAAGGATATCAGGTTTAGATATAAGTAGTGGAAGCCGCCAGCCGCGGGATTCCCTTGAGGAAAATCGTATCTTAAATCCACGTAGGTTTTGAATTGTTAGATTTTGAACTTTATTCATTTATACTGCTAAGGTGTCTGCAAAATTTCAGAATGAGTTAACACCTTTTTCGTCTACCCTGTCATCATATCATCATCATATCATACGATAGACGTCCACTGCTGGACAAAGGCCTCCCCGAAGTTCTCCACAACGATCGGTCAACCTTGTTGGGCGCTTTCCCACGCTGTGTCGTCCGGTAAATATTAATGGACCATATTACACAAATCAACCTAGTCCGTAGGAAAGCTCGTACTATTGGTACTATACGTCGATATACAAATATAAAAATACATATTTGAGAGAGACCCAGAAACAAATATTCGAGTTCATCATACAAATATTTTCCGCGGCCAAAAATTTAACTAACTGAGTAACTTTTTCAATTGTGGAATTATGTATGGCAAGGTGAGGGGGGGACTCATAAGGCGGCTAAGAGTCACGCAACGTGCAATGGAAAGGGAAATGCTCGGAGTTTCTTTGCGCGATAGAATCAGAAATGAGGATATCCGCAGAAGAACCAAGGTTACCTTGGTTCTTAGTGCACAGGATTGCCCGGTTGAAGTGGCAATGGGCAGGCCATGTATAGGAAAGCGCAGCGTGGGTCGGCCCCCGACTAGATGGACGGATGACCTCGTGAGGGTAGCGGGGAATCATTGGATGCGGTCTGCACAGGATCGCACTTTGTGGCGAGTCATGGGAGAGGTCTATGTTCAGCAGTGGACGTCTGTGGCTGATAGATAGATAGATAGAAGGGTGGGTAAGACTAACATAGTTTATTTTCTAATGGGATATGGGTAACAGTTAGTTAGTTATTGGACTGTGGCACCTTACCTTATGTAATCAAGTATCACTACAGTTAGTAAGGTATCACTTCAGTCTTTTTTGGCAAATAAATACTTAAGTACCTAAATGTACATAGAAAACTCTCGCGAGTCTCAGGCATATAAATTAAAATGTATATGAAACTGGTTTACTCACTACTCACGTTCTAAGTCGAATATTCCGTTTCGTGATTTATGTCGCGAAAAGATTGGAATTATGCCGATTTACATCAACATAAATTTAAGAGTCAAACTCTTGTCTAGTAGTATGTAGCTGTCTCCATCTAACTCTGTCCACAACCAGTTCCTCGACTACCCTCCACGACGTGACATCTACATTCCATTTTATTAACCGACTTCATAAAAGGAGGGGTTCTTAATTAGGTTATTTTAATATTATTTTTTATTATTTTTAACGTTTGTTGTTACCTCAGAACTCCGTCATTTATGAGTCGATTTGGAAAAATCTGTTTTGCTTCATGAATAGACATCTCAAGGTTGGTCTCATAAAATTTTGGTGAAGATCTGATGACGAGATCCATGAGGATCAAAGGAATTCCTGAAATTTTATACGCACTCATAATATTTTTCATATTTTTTCTAAAATTATTTAAATATTTGCATATGGTAGTCATCATCTTCCAATGCTAAGCTGATGATGGAAGGTACAACTCCTTAACGGTTAGGAGTTAGGAGATAGTTCAAACGAGATGCACGCCTTCAAGACCTCTCCGATCACCCCGCCATAAGTATTTAATATGAATCACTAAAAAGCAAAAGAAACCTCACGTAAACTATAATACATAAATATAATAATTGAGTGGTTTGGGACCGACTGCAAAGGGTGAGTCAAATGTAATCTGTATTTGAACGGGTTATTTTTGGCTTTTTAGTTTTATTGAAGTCGGTTCTTTTTTTGTATTCTTTTTTTTTAACTTATTCTTGGCTTTCCTCGTCCTCGCTTCCTCAACCTTTCCTTCTATGATGTTATTAATAAAATCATCATTTCGATTTTAACTCATCTTTATTACATAAATGTACAGTCGCCATCAGATATATCGCAGCATATAAGGCATTCATAAATATCTGAACATGTAGTGTAACGCCCTGTCAATAAGATGTTCAGATATTTATGAACGCCTTATATGTTGCGATATAACTGACGGCGACTGTACATACCTCTCCGAAACCTATCTTAAAAATCGATGCTTTAGTGATTTGATAGAACAGTTACTACCTCGCCCATTTGGCCAAAGCATGAAACTATTAAATTTTTCACTTAATTACTTATAAATATTTAGAATATAAATAGAACAAGAACCCAATCAGCGTATCGTAATAAGTACACTTTAGTTACATATAATACCTGTAATGGACATTGTTCCGGCTACGAGTACCGGAGGAGAAGCGGGCGCAGGGCGCGTCTAAAACCAGTTCGACGGTCCACCTCGCCCCGCTGCCCCCGGCCGCCGTGTGAGCCACTTGGCTTTTGATTTACCCACCTACGCACGCGTCATATGCGAACAATTTTTATATAACTAAGTTAAGCACCTTTGTAGAACTCGAAGTAGAAGCTATTTTCTGAATATGTGCATTTTATTTATACTACAAGACCCGAACTTGTAACATGGTGACCCCGACGTGATTAATACGCAACGATAGCTGCTACGTGTGAAGAGGGCAAAGATTTGGATTTTTTACAACGCCTGTAGAAGAGTACCACTTGAACTGCAAGACGTACTTCAATTTGGAGAACTACGACGCCCTTTCGGAAGCTGCAGACACCCTTACTTCAAGCCCGCCAGCCAGACAACGCTGCAGCCAGGATTAGTAAGGGAAGTGCGCCATTCCATCATATTTCCTATTTTTTCCGCTCGTACCTAAGTATCCTCTTCTTGATTGATTAGATTTGCCATCTCCACCCTTTACTGTGCTTATTAAGTATAACTATTTGCTAGTGACGTGTTCTCAATAAATATACCTACCTATATAGTGTCAGTGAAATAATCTGGTCGCTGCTTTACAGCCAAGTGCACAATTTAAAGCCTGTTACGCTATTTTAATCTATCGATGCAACAGTTTTATAAAAGATACACGCCTTTTTGAGCGACTTTCTTATTCATTCTGCTATTCCATAAATCAAATTACGATCTTGTTAAACATTTTAAACATAATACATGCTAGTGATTTAATTAACATCGCGTAAGTAAAATCCCAACGCAAAATTCCTTTGCATTCCATAAATACGCAAACTAGTGCATCGTCATTTAGATAAGAGCCGGCCGCGTCGCTGCCCGGCAACAGCTACTACGCACAGCTGCAGCGCCTTCTGCTGACACCTGCATTCCGCACTGTTGCCGAGTACAACCACTGGGACTGTGAACATAAGCCGTAATCATTTACGTAGTTACATATTTTATTTTCACGTTTCGATTGCTGATTTGTGTTTCCTCGTACGTTGTTTTAATTGAAATCAGATCTTTAAGGCAAGATGGCTACTTTGATCCCTACTAGAATTTCCATTAAGGGCCGCATAACAAAATTCAAAAATCATATCGCCGAGGTGAATTCTCTGGAATTTATCTCCTCGAAGGATGTTGACGAGCTTTCTTTGAGATTGGAACGTTTTCGTAACATGTTCACTCAATTTGACGAGATCCAAACTCAAATAGAAATCGCGACTACATCGGACATGCAGAGCGAAATCGACGTTAGAGAGGAGATGGAAAATGATTTTATTTCTCTTATTGCCACGGCTCAGAAAATTATTGATAAAAATGCCGAAAGATCTGATTTTGCCAGCGTAAAGTCTGAAGGTTCAACTAGCTGTGATCATGAGAAAAATTGTAACGGGTTAAATTTCCGCTTGCCAGTTATTAAAATCGCTAGTTTCGATGGTTCGTACTTTAAGTGGCTCGAATTCAGAGACACATTCGACTCGCTCATTCACAATTCTGACAACATCAAGCCGATTCACAATTTTCATTATTTAAATTCTTATTTGGAAGGTGAAGCGGCTCAGGTGATTAGTAATTTAGAGGTATCGAACAACAATTACGAGGAAGCCTGGCGTCTCCTCTGCGAGAGATATAACAATAAAAAACAGCTGATTAGCAACCATTTAAACTCGTTGTTCAACTTGCAACCAATCGGTCGCGAATCGGCAAAATCCTTACGGTATTTAGTGGATCATGTGTCTAAAAACCTACGAGCCTTAAATACATTAGGCCAGCCTACGGATAAGTGGGACACGCTTCTTATACATATGGTCGCGAGTAAACTAGATAGTAACACTACGCTAAAATGGGAGGAATTCAAAAATAATTCGTTTAAAAATGACGACTTGCCTTCTCTGGCCGACTTTAATGATTTTTTAAAGGGTCGTGCTGACGTTTTGGAATCGATTCAGCGTAATAAGTCTGAGAAATCCAGCGCTAGTAACAATAATAAACGCGAGTCTTTTACCTCGCCTCATAATAAACATGAGAAGTCTAGCACAAAATGTTTTGCGATTTCAGCATCTCCTGCCGCGTCGGCCTCGGCGTCTCCTCCCGCCTGTGTGTTCTGCAGCGGCGGGCATCGGATTTACGATTGCTCGTCATTCCTGTCCCTGCCCATCGAAGACCGGATCTCCGGAGCGTCAAGGTTACGCCTTTGTCTTAATTGTTTACGCACGGGACACACTTCTCATCGCTGCAGAGTTGCTCCGTGTCATGTTTGTAGGAAGCGCCATAATAGATTATTGCATAGGGAAGCTCCTCAGGCTATGTCCGCTCCCGTAGACGCCCCGGCGCCGCGGGCCGGGCCCGGACTGTCGTCACATATGACCGTGTCTCAGTCGACCCAAGTCCTCTTACCTACCGCGCTAATCGATGTGTATAGCCCCGTAGATAATAGTTATATAACGATGAGAGCTTTTTTAGACAACGGAAGCATGACATCCATTGTCACCACCGATTTGAAACAAAAACTGCAACTTATACCTCAACCCAATAATTCAAATCTCTTCGGGCTAGGCGACATTCCTATATCACAAAATCCCGAGCGCTGTTCTGTGCAAATTCGGTCTAAACATGATAATAATATTAAATTTGATATCTCATGTTTAGTACTGCCTACAATTAACCGTAATTTGCCACAAAGATACATCGACGTATCGAATATTAATTTGCCGCGCAACATAAAACTTGCTGATCCTTATTTTAACCAGCCCGCGCCTGTTGACATTTTAATTGGCGGTGACATTTTCTGGAGTTTGATTGGAGGCGAGCAGATGGATATAGGACACGATGCGCTTATTTTGCGAAAATCAAAATTAGGTTGGTTAGTGGCGGGAAAAACCAATGCATTTTCGATGTCTGGCGATAAGTCGTTCAATTCTTTTTTACAATGCAATCACTTATCTACGTGTAGTGACAACCTCAATGACTCGCTGACAAAATTCTGGCAATTGGAGCAAGTGCCCCAACCCAAAGAACCGTATACCGATTTAGAAGCGGAATGTGAGCAACATTTTATTACTCACACTTATCGTGACGAGAACGGCCGGTTTTTCGTGCGTTTACCCTTGATAACAGAACCTGATTGTTTAGGCAATTCGTATCGCTTGGCGAAAAAACGGTTCTTTGCATTAGAAAAGCGGTTTAGACGCAGCCCGGACCTTAAAGCGGCATACGAGCAATTTATAAATGAATACGCCGAATTAGGCCATCTTTCTGTGTCTGACTCTGACACTCCGGACCCCTCCTTTTTTGTCCCCCATCATGCAGTGTTAAAACCCGAAAGTGAATCGACGAAAATAAGAGTAGTTTTCAACGGAAGCGCTCCTAGCACGTCTGGCTATTCTATAAACGACCTTCAAATGGTCGGGCCGACGATTCAAGATTCGATGTTTAATATACTTTTGAGATTCCGTACCTACAAATACGTGTTGACCGGTGACGTCGCTAAAATGTATCGGCAGGTTATGGTTCAGGAGTGTGACCGCGATCTACAGCTAATTCTTTGGCGCTCAGATGAGAACGAACCTTTAAAAACATTAAAACTTCAGACGGTCACGTACGGATTTTCGAGCGCGAGTTTTTTAAGCACACGCTGTTTGTGGCAGTTGGGCGAGGAATGTGCAGATGAAAAAATTAAAACCATCATTCAAAACGATTTTATGGTAGATGATTTGTTGACGGGGTCAGACACAGAGGATGAACTTCACTTTATCAAAGCGTCTGTTGAGCGTGCGCTAGCGGCTGGTTGTTTCCCTCTGCGCAAATACCGCTCAAATTTACCGTCAATATTGCCTGAGCGTGACTCCGATGGAGATCAAGGTAGCTTAGTCATTAGCTCGTCGTCGCACACGTTAGGAGTGGGCTGGGACTCTGACGCAGATGTTCTACATTTTCCTACTCGATACTCTGCTAAGGACGGCCACCCTACGAAACGTTCGATCTTATCAGATTCTCTAAAAATACACGATCCTTTGGGTGTCCTGAGTTTGTTAACAATTATACCGAAAGTTTTGATTCAAAAATTGTGGATTGCACAGATAGATTGGGACACTCCCGTGCCACGCCACATAAGTGAGCCTTGGCAAGACTTTGTGAACGGGTTATCTTCATTAACTTCGCTCCAAATATCACGCCACGTCTTGTGCGACTCACCGACGCATATCGAAATGCATTGTTTTTGCGACTCAAGCTCGATCGCATACGCAGCCTGCATTTATTTAAAATCAATCAATGATAAGGGCGATATTGTTGTCAGGTTGCTATGCGCCAAAGCCAAGGTCACGCCGGTCCAGACCCAAAGCATCCCGCGTTTGGAGTTATGTGCTTGCGTTTTAGGCGCGCAACTCGCGTCAGCCGTGTCTAAGACCCTGCGCTGCAAGATTGCACAAAAATTTTATTGGACTGACTCATCAATTGTGCTCGCGTGGCTTAAAACCAATCAAACCAAACTAAAAACATTTGTTTCAAATCGAGTATCTCATATTTTAGAACTCACTGAAGGAAGTGAGTTTCGTCACGTTCCGACAGCACTCAATCCCGCTGACTTTCCTTCCAGAGGGGTAGAAGCGCGCCGTTTGACTGAATTAGACATGTGGTGGAACGGGCCGTCATTTTTGTACGAGCCACAGAGTAATTGGCCTAAATTTGCTTTAAACTCATTATGCGACGACTTACCCGAATTAAAAGTTAACGTCGCGATCACTAACGATCCAAGAGAAAATTATTTTATTGACTTTGACCGTTATTCCAAACTCGAATTCTTACAACGCGCATTGGCGTATTTATTGAGGTTCGCGCACAACTGCCGCCATCCTTCTAACAAAATTACGGGCGTGTTAAAGCCTGAGGAGCTCGAATCATCATTTAAAAAATTAGTCACTTTGTCACAGCAGGATAGTTTCCCGGTTGAATTGAAGTTGCTGCGTGACAATCAATCTCTAAGCCCTAAGAGTGCTATTTTATCATTAAACCCATTTTATGATCAGGACGACGAGCTCATCAGGGTTGGTGGGCGTATATCCTCTTCGTTTTATCCATTTGACAAACGCCATCCAATGCTTTTACATTCAAAACACAGATTGACTAGGTTGTTATTTCAGCGGGAGCACATTCGCCTCCTGCACGCCCCTCCCCAATTGCTTCTCGGCTCTATTCGCGAGACTGTATGGGCCGTATCGGGTCGCACGCTCGCGCGCACCGTGTCGCAACAATGCGTCACCTGCCGACGTGTGGCTGGTAGAACTTCTGCTCCTTTGATGGGCGCTTTACCTTCCCAACGCGTAACGCCTGATTTTCCATTTATCAGTGTCGGCTGTGATTTCGCAGGACCTTTTATGATAACAGACAGGCATGGCAGGGGTTGCAAAATAACAAAATGCTATTTGGCTATATTTGTCTGCTTCAGATACAAATGTTTGCACTTAGAAGCAGTCAGTGCGCTCTCTACTGATGCATTTATCCTTTCTCTGCGCCGTTTTATCTCTCGCAGAGGACGACCGCGTGAAATCTTCTGCGACAACGGACGAAATTTTTTAGGAGCGGCCAAAGAGATCAGCGATTATTTAACTTCAAACTCTGACGAGGTTTGCAATTTTGCAACGAATGAGGGAATACAATTTAAATTCCAACCGGCTTATGCTCCTCACTTTGGCGGTTTGTGGGAAGCAGGTGTCAAATCCGCTAAGTTCCACCTCAGTCGTATTTTAGGCAACGCTCATTTAACGTATGAGGAGCTGGCATCTCTTTTCAGTCAGGTCGAGGCTATATTAAACAGTCGTCCTTTGTGCCCCCTATCCTCCTCACCAAACGACTTCCAACCCTTGACCCCAGGTCACTTCCTCATCGGCCGCGCGCTCACTTCACTGCCGTCGCCCTACTTGGCGGATATAAATCCAAACCGCCTAGATAGATTCCAGAGGCTCGAGGCACTGCGACAGCACTTTTGGCGACGTTGGCAGGTAGAATACGTCTGCGAGCTCCAGCAGCGGACGAAATGGCGCAATCCTGGCAGAGCTCTTCAACTGGGTGAACTGGTCCTGATCAAGGACGAGAACACGGCTCCATTGCACTGGCGACTTGGACGGATTGCAAAATTGTTTCCTGGTGCAGACGGAATCTCGCGCGTAGCTGAAGTTGCTACTGTGGCGGGCACTTACAAACGAGGTGTGAAATACCTTTGCCCTCTTCTGGACGAGACAGACGAATCCTTGAAGACTGACGTCTCCAAGGGCCCCCAGGATGTTCCGGCTACGAGTACCGGAGGAGAAGCGGGCGCAGGGCGCGTCTAAAACCAGTTCGACGGTCCACCTCGCCCCGCTGCCCCCGGCCGCCGTGTGAGCCACTTGGCTTTTGATTTACCCACCTACGCACGCGTCATATGCGAACAATTTTTATATAACTAAGTTAAGCACCTTTGTAGAACTCGAAGTAGAAGCTATTTTCTGAATATGTGCATTTTATTTATACTACAAGACCCGAACTTGTAACAGACATGATTACTGTTGATTACATATGCCTTATTCTCGTAGTCCCCAGACCTAAAATTTAAATTTAAATTTTTGGCCACGGAAAATATTTGTATGATGAGATGAACTCGAATATTTGTTTCTAGATCTCTCTCGAATATGTATTTATATATTTGTATATCGACATATAGTATCAATAGTACAAGCTTTGCTACGGACTAGGTTGATTTGTGTAATATGGTCCATTAATATTTACCGGACGACGCAGCGTGGGAAAGCGCCCAACAAAGTTGACCGACAATCTGGTTAGGATGAGGGCGGCGCAAGACCGATCGTTGTGGAGAACTTTAGGGAGGCCTTTGTCCAGCAGTGGACGTCTTTCGTCTGATATGATGACAGAGTAGACGAAAAATGTGTTAACTCATTCTGAAATTTTGCAGACACCTTAGCAGTATAATTGAATAAAGTTCAAAATCTAACAATTCAAAACCTACGTGGATTTAACCCTTAATTTGACAAAAAAATACGGAGGTCGCTACTTCAAGCCTCGTTAAGGTAGAATAGAACAAAAAATTCTGATTCGAAAAAAAATGGAAAAAGATGGTCTAAGATTGAGTGCCTCCTGTGGTACACTGCCAAATTAAGGGTTAAGATACGATTTTCCTCGAGGGAATCCCGCGGCTGGCGGCTTGCACTACTTATATCTAAACCTGATATCCTTGAGACAATTCAAGTCCAGATACTTGCAGGAGACGACGTGTTGTCGGCTCGATACAGGTGTGCCTTTAGTTATTAAGTTATTGAACGCTAGTGATACGGTATACTCCCTTTTTGCAGAATTATTTTAGGTCAAATGTCGCATTTCACCGAATTTTCACTTCGCAGAATTTTTATTCCTCTGTAGTCTGTAGTTAGTATAAATTATTCATAATTCTTGCAAAATAGGATGCTATTGATTAGCTAAGATTGGTTTAAGTTTGTTTTAGAACAATCCCCAATTGTTGACGATTTCAGAGGAAAATGCTTTCTACAAAATGACACTTCTGCGAAATGTAACATTCGGCGAAAAATAATTATTTACTCTTCTTCTTCGTCTTCCATTGAATCGTTTACATGATTTTGAGATGTAAATAATACGAACGATAAGTGATGTTGAATTTATACCATAATTTAATATAGAAAAAAAAATAGTTTTTTGGAAATAACATGGTGACGGAAAATTTATGAGCTACTGCTTGTAAATCCTTATAGCAAGGGCTATCAGAAAAAATAACTTCCAAAACTTTACGTATTCTATTGTGAACCATTTTCCACAAACATGCTGAAATTTACTTAACAGATGAATATTTATACATTGAGAATTTCTCCCCAAGTTGAAATGAAGATGCTTCGGTAGTATGTCTTCGCTCATTTCAGATGCTCATTCTCGGATAAATGACTTGATTGTATCAGAGATTAATGATATACCTACCTGGTTACATAAATGTGAATTCATCAAATAGTAGATTTTATCTCTGATATAATAAGTTTACTTACATAGTTTCTATAATAAAAGTACTTTTTTCAGATATCACCATGAAGTGCTTGATTCTACTTTTACCTTTGGTCTGTGCTGGTTTCGAACACGATGGCATTATAATCAATATCGCACCAGGCCCAAGTGAGGCTAATGTTACCATCAAACATGAAGGAGAAGATATTAAAGTTATAAATGATGCAGATCTAGCAGCATTTAATCTTACTAAAGACAAAATAGCCACAGCTGTTGCAGTATTCTCTGGTGAGAAAGCAACGGACATATTCACCAAAAGCCCAACACCTTGGGGTGATCTTTACAAATCCTACAAATGGAGGGAAGTTAAAAGGCAATTCAAAATCAAACGCATAAAACTGGTAAATGTTACGCTTGAAGAAAATAGAAGAGGACCTATAAAAGAATACACTAATAATGATACTAAAGTCAAAGAAATAAAAGTGCATTTTGTTGATGCTTACGATGCATTGCTTTCTCTACATTATTGGAGTGGCAATGTGGCGGTGTCAGCAAGTTTGAAATATGAGTTGCTTAGGCCGTATTCACCAAGTCCGCTGAAGTTCGGGTACGTGTCTAAAGTAGGACAGCAACCTTTTGAAAGTGGAATTCATGATATTACCTACGAAAACATCAGAGCAACATTCAATTTAGAACCGTTACAGAGAGCCAACTTGTACTTAAAATCCAATGCAGTGGTCACTAGAGTCAATGTTGAATATGAAACTATTTTGTCAGGAGATCTGGCTGTGAATTACGAAAATGAACATAAAGGACATCATTTCTGGGCCTACGATTTGAACGAGGTGCTGGCTGCTTCCAATTTGACCACCAAAGTTGTTAGTAGCGAATATGTAGAAATAAATTATTTTACAGACTTCGAAACTCAAGTCGTAGATGCTACGACTGGAGAAGACATTAAGTTTACCGATGATAAATAATAAACATGAGTTAACTTTCGATGTCATCGACTTACGCGAATTTTCCACCTTTTCTAGCGACACACAGTTGGCTGACATAGAGTTTTTATTTACTCCACTGTAAGTCAGATGAAGTTGATAGTATCTCCTGAATACCTCAAGACTTTCTTCTGTTATATCGAATCCACTCGTAACCGTCATTTTCGCTCTTCTGGCAATCTCGCCCTTTCTATCCCTCTTCACCGCACTGGTTTCATGTCCAATTCATTCTCAATTCAAGTGGCTCGCCTCTGGAACGGTCTTCCTCTCTCAATTAAACAGGCACCGAGTAAGCTAGTGTTTAAAAAGTCCGTGTGCAGCTTCTTTGCTGGCAGAAATGAAGTCTCGTAGTCTATCTGCTTAGTATGTTTCATCGCTGTATATATTTATTTATATTATATATGTTTATATTATATTAGATGTATGTATATATTTATATGTATAGCAAATTATGTATAAGTATTATAATTATGTTTTGTTACTTATGTGTAAGTTAGTTGCACCGCCTACAATTTTTCCGCTTTGCCCTAAGGTTGACTGGTAGAGAATGCCTCATGGCATTAAGTCCGCCTTTTGTACGATAAGTTTTCTTTTGTGCAATAAAGATTAAATAAATAAATAAAATAGTTATTAATGTGCTAAGTGGGCGGCTTTGTGTACTTAAAACTACATTATTATTAATATTAACAGTAGCTGCTGTATAGTAGAAATGGCATACGATTTATATTATAAAAATTACCATAGCCATTATTTGTACACCAATCAATACTATTATTGCTTTGAACTGTTACTTTCGTTATTATTATTATTTAAGAGTTTCACTCTTGTCGGTGCAGTTCTCTCCAGTCCGTTCTACTTAACGCCAGTTCTTTGACTTCCCGATACGACCTGACGTCTGCCTTTTTCTTGATCTGGTCCAAATAGCTAATCCTCGGCCTTCCTCTTCCTCTCCTTCCTTCAATTTTCCCCTCCATTATCTTTTGTATTAGATCGTCGTGTCGTATCAAAGGACCTATCATTTTCCCTCTTCGAGTTTCTATTGTATGAATTATATGTCTTTTCTCCTTTACCCTTTCCAATACTACTTTCGTTATAAGATTGTTGCTAAATCTGTTGCTAAGCTGCTGGGTTGTTTGCCGCTGCATGCTGTCAGGACCGGCCTGGCGGTATCCAATGAGGATTTCCTCGCCCCGCGCAAAAAAATATAAATAAAATGTTCTGAGCGCCCTTGTGTACTTAAAACTACATTGTTGCTAATATTAACAGTAGCTGCTGTATAGTTAGTAGAAATAGCATTAAGATTTACACTTAAGAAGTCACCATAACCATTATTGTTTTGAACTGTTTGTTACTTTCTTTTTAAGATTGTTGCTAGCTGGTTTGTTTATATTGTTTTATGTCTTCCAGGCATTTAAGGCAAATCTTAATTTACAATTTGATTGTATTTATTAGAGATCAGTCTTAGTTAATTCATAGGTTGCTTTGAAGTTCGCAATTCAGAGTAAACCTTCCCGTCTGATCGCGTTTTAGCGACAAAAACTTTTCTTATATAAGACTTTCTCTTGTAATATTGTGCATTAAATGTTATTTGTATTTTATTTTTGTATTTATTATTTATAGATAGATACAATTGCCGATGTTCTACATTTTCTTATTACTTGGCACCCTCAACATTCATTTAAAGCAATCGAGTTGTAAGACGGCCATTTCATTGGAATCAAAACATCAAAAAAACCAAACAAAAACCGAAGGTAAAAGTAGAATCAAACACTTCATGATGATATCTGAAAAAAGTGTAAGTAAACTAATCAACTCAGTCTCTTTGAGATGAATTTACATTTGTATAACCAGGTAGGTATATCATTAATCTCTGATACAATCTATTCATTGAACGAGCGAGCGAAATTGAGCGAAGCGACTGAAGCGTCACCATTTCAGCTTGGGAAGAAAAGAAATTGTAAATGTATAAAACAACCATCTTCGAACTAGTTTAATTTCTGCATGTTTGTGGAAAATACGACACAATAAAATAAAGTTTTTGGAAGACAATCAAACTTTTTTTTCTGATTGCTGTTGCTATAAAGATAAACAAACTGCAGCTCATTAATTTTTCGTCACCATAATATTTCCAAAAGATTTTTTTTTTGTAAAGACTGCTTGCTTCCTTTGTGACAGAAGGGCTATTTGCCTTCATTTATTCTTGTCAAAGCCACTTTTAATTTTCCTTTTCTTCTGTATTTCATAAATCATAACATATTCAGCTAATTAAAGTATGCTCTACAACTCAACATCACTCATCCTCCCTATTATATCTATTTCCAAATCATGTAAAGGATTCAATGGAAGACGGAAGTCTAGAAAGTGTTCATTAAATCATGTTCATGGCAGATTTATTTTTTGGATGTTTTATTTCGCAGAAGTGTCATTTCGTAAAAAAACACATTTCTCTGAAACCATTAACTATATGAAATTGTTATAAAACAAACCTTACAAATCCTAATCTAATCCATAGGATGATAATTTCAAGAATTATGACAAATGGACGCTACTTGCGTAGACACCCAGGCTCCGTTCCATTTGTCCAGTTTGGAGTAGTAGGGCCTCGTGCAGGGTCCGTCCGGATTGTTACTACCGTCTTGCCTGCTAACCCACCGCCAAACAGCAATGTTCGCATTGTTGTGTTCCGGTGTGGGGGTAAGATAGCCGGTGAAATTACTAGCATAGAGGCATTCTATCTTCGTCCTCCGGGTAGGCAAACACTTGTGACTCCTCTGGTGTTGCAGGTGTTTATGGGCGACGGTAATCGCTTTCCATCAGGCGATACGTTTGCTCTATTGCCACCTATGACATAAAAAAAAAAAAAAAAGTCGCTGAGAGCTGGCGGGGCAGCGGTTTGCGCCGAGGCGGCAAAGCGCCGCAAATATATAGATGTCTCTAATAACTTCATATTTGCGGCGTTCGCAGTGGACACTCGGGCCTTGGAGTCCGTACTCCCACAGACTTTACACAAAAATAAAAAATAAACTGTCAGAATGTTCTTCGGAGCACAGAGCCGGCTCATTCCTCGGCCAAAGGATTAGCTTGGCTATTCAGCGGGGAAATGTAGCCGGCATCATGGGTACCCGCCGCAGGGCCATGTTCTGGGGGACATCGGTTTTAGTTAGTTACTTAGGTACTTTTATTTAGGTTAAGTCGATTTATGTTATTTTTTATTAAGTTTTTGAAAATGTATGACTAAAGAGGAATAAAAATCCTGCAAATAGAAAATTCGGTGAACATTCGACCTAAAATAATTCTGCGAAATACTGCCTTTTCGCTTTTTTACCGGCGTCCAATAACTTAATAACTATAAACATACCTGTACCACATACATATACCTTCTATTCTATTCTATACCTGTATGGAGCCGACAACACGTCGTCTCCTCCAAATATCTGAACACGAATTATCTCAATGATATCAGGTTTTGAGATATATGTAGGTAGTGCAAGCCGCGAGCTGGGATTCCCTTGAGGAAAATCGTATCTTAAATCCACGTATATTTTGAACTTTATCCATTCATAGTGCTAAGGTTCTTTAAGCTTCCATAAACGTAAGCCGTAAATATTAACAATTTCCGTGGAATGTTCTAAATTATACTTAATCAATATGCGCAAGTATCACAATCGTGGTATTTATTGTTCTAATAGTCATATTCTTCGGACTTATTAGCTGTCAACTGTCAAGCTTACATTAAAATCACACGTTGACTCCTATGATATGATACATTTGGGAAATGGATCCTGAAGAACAATCACAGGCAACGATTACTGATAATTATAATTCTTATATTAAAACAGAATTCTGAAAAAAACTTATTAGAAAATTACTCAGAGTATATTATTGAAATAATGGGTGCATCTCGCAATTTTTTATTGTCATTCACACAGTAAAAAATATTAATAAATTTAACCGCCCGTTGGGAAAATAAATATATGAAAACCAGGAACGCCCACGCGTCCATTTTGGAATCAGTATTAAATAATCGAACTTTAAGAAATAAGAAATATTATTAATATGGAATACGGATTCCAAAATGGTATAACAAAATGCTATAGAAATGTTTTCACAGAACAGAAGCATTGCAATTAATATTCAGCAGGAGCAGTATTTAACCTACCACCTTTACGTTGATTGTGAAGTCTGTACTTATGTGAAAATATTGGGATTGTCACATTATACACAACACATACAACTTTTTTTTAAATAACAACCGATTACTACAGATAAGAGAATATGAGTCGCTGATCTGATCGCTGACTGCATTGGATTTCATTTGTGTGTTGTGTCAACGACACTCAGCTGTCTTGTTTCCGTTCGTTTGTTTTCTTCGTAGTTTTGTGTGAGATGGGGGGTCTCAGGTTCTCATCATTTCTTCAGGTTGAACTTCAAAAATTAAGGAGACAAGCTCTCTCTTTTTTATGCTTAGTTGCTGTTAGGTTTTTTTTTGTGCGAGGGGCTCGGCCCCGAGGCCCTGTCTCTCGTTCTCATAGTCTTCTCAGTTGACTTCAAAAAATCAAAAGACGAACTGTTGTCTCTTTCCATTCTTAGTTGTTGTTTCGTTTTTTTTTGTGTGGAGCTCTGCCCCCGAGGCCCCTTCTACTAATACTCATCATCTTTTAAGTTGACTTCATTTGTGTCTACAAAAGGCGGATTTGCGTATGTCAATGACATCAAGATTATTTATTCTTTATCTTTAGTAAACTTAATGTTGACTCCAGTCGGTGCATCTATAACTTTGGTATCGATGTCTTTAAAATATTGTATACCTAAGGTATACCTTACTGTTACTCAGGTCACTTGTCCCACTTGTTATTCGTATCAATGTGTACTACCAAGTTAGTTGTTAAGATTATTCTATTTGTGTATATATGTACTTATATGTATGTATGTAGTGTATTTGTGTATGTATGTAGTGTATTTTTATATTTGTGCTAAGTAATGTAAACTGACATACTTTTAATTTTCAAGATCGTTATGTATATTGTTGACATAAATACCTAAACTAAACTATGGTCTCAAAAACGTCCAAGTTTCTTCACGAAATCTTCACTTCTCGTTATCCGAACCAGCTATTTTTAAAACAACGATATCCCAGCACACAATTACCTAATGACCAACCGTTACACCGTGCCATCCCGAACCTCATTAAGAATCGATTATTTGTTAATATCATCAGATTTTAATATCTGTTAAAGTACTTCACTCTAAGCCTAATTATGTTTGCTAGAGAATTGGAGATATATATAACTGTTGAGAGGGAGAGGAAACGTTATTGAAGAAGCGTCAGTCCAACAGGTATGTTGCTTTGTTATAATTGGGTGCTTAAAATGAACAAAAAAATATTAGAAACATAAAACAGTAGCTGATGAAGGCTCCTTATCCGGTCAAAAATGCTCATTGTTTTGAACATTTTGCTCTATGATCAATTGATGATATGTTTCTTAACATATTACTTCTACATTACATTTAAATTTTTCATTTATACAATATGTTTCTTAACATATTATCAATGTTAGTACTTAGAACAGGGCCATTGCGATTTATTGGTATACTAGCTTTTGCCCGTGACTTCGTACGCGTAGAACTTGTTAATTGATATTGACAATAACAAAAAAAACTATTAGACTTTCAAGTATTCAATAATCGTATTGAATCTAAATGTTCTAGCCTATTGGGTGAAAGTGATCGACTATATGAGGAAAACATACTTTATAAAACTTTTTGGAGCCATCCGAGGCTAAGTCCCATTCGATTCAATAAGTTATCCAAGGCTAAGTCCCATTGGATTCAATAAGTTATGCTCAGAAATGGCTCGAACTGGTGACGGTCGATAATCAGCTGACGAAGAAGGTATATAATATGGTGGTTACGTATTTGAATATCGAAAGCTAATATATCTAACGTTAAAAAGTCGACGGTCAAAATATCGAAAGTTAAAATATCGAACGATCTAAATATCTACTATCATAATATCGACGTTTGGAATACCTAAAAGTCAAATACCGAATTGCTAAAATATCGAAAGTTCAAAATATCTACAGTCAAATTATCGATATATGTTAATATCGAAACCCAAAATATCAACCATCAAAAAGCCAACGTTTAAAATATCGAAAATTTAAATAGCGAACGATCTTAATATCTACAGTCATTATATCGGCGGCTGACATTCCGAAAGCCCAAATGCCGAAAGGTAATTAAATTGCACGTGGACAAAATAGGAGGGTAGATGCAAAATAATAATGAGCTGTGTGTGAAAGTCCGAATCTAGGGCTCTCGCTGGTTAGGACGCGTGCCGACACAGAGCACCATAGAGTGTTTTTTGTAAAGCCGGAGGCGCGGAGGGAGTGCAGCTCTCGCCCGCCGTGACAAAGCTCGGGAGCCGTGCGAAGCGGAGCGGCTGAGGCTGGTCGCCGAAGGCGACCAACAAGCCGAAGCTGCGGAGTGGAGTACAGGCGACCGCGATTTGCCACGCAAGGGCGGAAGGGCTGCTCTCCCCGCAGCGCCGGAGCTAAGGCAGAGTCAGTTTTGCTCGATTTAGACTGCAGGTTGACCTAAAGACTCTAGGTTGACCCAGTGCAATGTTTGATTTAATGAAGTACATATTATAAAACCTATGGTAGTGTTATTCATTATCGTCAAATTTCAGTTGAATTATTTGATAATTTATATTATTTTCCTAAATAATTTTAAGTAAATTTAGGTCAACCTCGAGTATAGAATCGAGCAAAACTGACTCTGCCTTAGCTCCGGCGCTGCGGGGAGAGCAGCCCTTCCGCCCTTGCGTGGCAAATCGCGGTCGCCTGTACTCCACTCCGCAGCTTCGGCTTGTTGGTCGCCTTCGGCGACCAGCCTCAGCCGCTCCGCTTCGCACGGCTCCCGAGCTTTGTCACGGCGGGCGAGAGCTGCACTCCCTCCGCGCCTCCGGCTTTACAAAAACACTCTAGGGTGCTCTGTGTCGGCACGCGTCCTAACCAGCGAGAGCCCTAAATTCGGACTTTCTCAGCCATTAGGCTGCAATAATATGTAAGGCGATAGATAACTCTACTATATTTAGGAACAAATATTATTTAAAAGCATTCGAAATACTTTCGATATAACATACATTCGACGTAATAATATTTCGATATTTCACTTGTAGATATTCAAATTTTCGACATTTCAGTGTTCGACTTTTGAACCTATCGGTAATATAGATATTCGATATTTAGTATTTCGACCTTAGAATCGTTCGAAGTCTCAATTTTCGATATTTTATACGTCGATATTCAGATTTTCGAAATTTAAGCATTCGATAATTGTACCATTCGATAATGTATACTTTCGATATTTTGAATTTCGACGTTATGATCCTTCGATATTCTAATTTTCGATATTTTAACCGTCGATATTTTGTATGTCGATATTTCAATTTTCGATAATCAAATATGTAACCAATATGGTTCTATTCACCAAACAATTTTGTCATATTTGAAATCGGGGCATAATATTATTAGGTACTATTATTTTTTCTAACTTGCTTTTTACAACTTAGTTTATTGAAGTGTTCTATAAACTATATTAATATACTTCTATAATTTTGGATTTGGAGACACGTGAGCAAGCTACATATTACAACTGTCCAAGAGAAAAACATGGCGTGCCCAACTGTATTCCTGCTAGTTTTAAAGTTTGCCCCTGTTATTTATTAATATTTGGTATAATTGGAATATGTGGTATAGTATAAGTACACTTTGTCCCTTGTCTTCTCCCGTTAAAGTCGTTCCTTTCATAATGTACTTCCCTAATTCGGTGATTTTTAATCTATGTAGTACATCCATACATCCATCCAAACTTATATAGGATTATTAGGATTAGGATTAGGATATATTCTAGCAGTAATAATTTTAATGCTATATTATGCATGTATTATACATAAATAAACCTTCCCCTCGAATCACTCTCTCTATTAAAAAAACCGCATCAAAATCCGTTGCGTACTTTTAAAGATCTAAGCATACATAGGGACAGACAGACAGGAAGCGACTTTGTTTTATACTATGTAGTGATTGCGTTTCATAAAATAAATAAATAAAAGGCCTTGGAAAAGATTCCAAACAGATCGCCACGTACTGGGTCTCTATACATAAAAATCATCGAAATATTTCAGCCACAATGCTGTTCCTCCTCCTCGTCCTCCCCGCGTTCGCGCACGCGCGCCTCGGCGTCAACATCGACGTGTCCTCACGTCAGGATAACGTCAACGTCAATTTGCTCGGCGAGGACGACCACGTCATCGATGACCAAGAGACCAGGGAGTTTAGGCTGACTGATGCTCCTTTGAAGGACGCTTGTGAAAGGTATATAGTCACTCAAACAAGAATTTTAGTCATCATCTCGGCAGCAATACTATTCATGGATAAAGAAGATTAAAGACTAAGGAGTCAGCAAATTCAGGCAGATAAACTGACGTCACCTAGAAAGCGCTTGCGACTTGCGAGGTATTTAGCCCGATTATGGTAACGATAACAACAACATACCTAATTAAAATTTTGTGAACACAATTGACGCGACGTGTCCTCACGTCAGGACAGCGTCAACGTCAACCTGAACGACCACGTCATCGATAACCAGGAGACCAGCGAGTTGAAGCTGACTGATGCTCCTTCGAAGGATGCTTGTGAATAGATATCATTAAAACAAAAAACTACTACCTATATCACGTCATCAGGAAGATGTATCGTGATGTGGTATGATCGGTGATGAGCTGTCATCATACGTCGAAGCAGTAGCATAGCATTCAGAAGTCTAGCATTAAAAAACATTTAAACTGGTGTGCAGTTCTATATAAATTAGTTTAGCTTTGAAATTTGGGTGAAAAAATTTTTAGGAAGTTTGGCCTTTGTCCACAAATAAAAGTAATTCTTTCCACATGATGATGATAAAATGTCCTTGCTTCTTGACTAATTTATGTGAAAAACCAAATCCTAACAAGACATTCTGTTTAGGTACCACGGCGCGCGGCCCACGGACGCGTACCTGAAGTCTCCCACGCCGTGGGGAGACCTGTTCCAGAGATACGGCTGGACGCAGGTCCACAGGAAACTGAAGCCCATTAAGGCTACTATACTAGGTACGCTTCGTTATTTTGTGTGGCGCAATCGCGCCTGATCAATAGCTTAGAACCATAGACTCGTTTATTTCTTGTTCAGTTACAGATCTGCTGGCAAGTCTAGCTTGTCTTCTGTCAAATACTATTGCCTATTAAGTAAAATTGCCCAAGATCCCAACACACCCTACCTACCGCTATGAACTTACTGCTATAAACGTCTTCTTTGTTTTCAGGAGTCCACAGCGAACCAACAATCATAGCGACTCAGAAATTCAGAAACAACGGCACCAAAACAGCTCAATACAAAGCGGAACTGAGCCAGACCGTCACCAACACAGTTACAAACAGCTGGAGCCTCGGACACACCATCAATGTTGGCCAAGAAATCGCCTACGAGTTCGTCATTCCTGTAGGCAAACTTGGGGGGAAAACGACGTTCCAATATTCACACCAATGGGGCAAGAGTGGAAGTGAATCTCAGTCAGTAACTGTCGGTGCTAGTGCGGGAGTCACTGTACCAGTTGAGCCAGGAGACACGGTCGAAGCTTCTATGTCCGCAGCGAGAGGAACTATGGAAATCGAAGTGGTGTATGAAGCTTCAGTGTACGGTAGTGTCGCTGCCAATTACGAATCAGGACATTTGGGACATTACTTCTGGAGATACGATATCAATGCTGTTATGGCGGCTGGGAACCTGCCGAAACAACTGCAGGTCACGGAGGTTATCAAAGTCGGATTTTACACTGATGTGGAGATTGTTTTGCATGAGAAGTTGGGGAAGAAACGAGTGCTCATGGCAAATATATCATTTTAATTGGATCGGAAAGTTATAGCGTTTAAGACATAAAAGTAGTATTTTAAAATACAACCAGTAAAACCTCAGACCGCAAATTTTTATTGATTTGTGTTTCCAACGTTTCGGAAAATTAGCAGCTTCCATTTTGTGACGGGTAGACTGAGAAATATATTTTTGTATGCCAAAGTTACATTGCGAACTACCCATTTGAAAGACTGAATAAATACATGTGTAGCGCTGGCTAGCTCGATGATGGGTTCTCGGCTATGTTTAGTGAATAGGTATAGATAGAACACAATTATATGTGAATCAAAGTTTATTCCAATAATACCCCGCACCTCCACCAAATGTGACGAGGGTGCAGCTCAGTGGAAGTGCAGA
Organism: Apotomis betuletana; assembly: GCA_932273695.1. NCBI lineage: Eukaryota > Metazoa > Arthropoda > Insecta > Lepidoptera > Tortricidae > Apotomis > Apotomis betuletana. The sequence goes on along the minus strand of OW026321.1, from coordinate 2,071,950 downwards.
CAAAGGATAGGACTTGGAAATTAATTTAATTAGACTTCAGCAATGATACAAGTTTTAAACACGAATGCACGGCTCCCTTAGTGTGTGACAGAGACGGCCATAATTCTAAATATTTAAATATATTTTTAATATAAAATCTAGTTGCCAGTTCTGCTGTCAACAACCAAAGAGATCCTTACAGTACTTGCACAAAACAGTACACTTGGGGAACTTATTACAAAATATGCACTATACAATTCTGAAAACAACGTATTAATTTACGTTCGCTCACACGCGGTACGGCACGATTCTGAGCCGTGATTGCCTCTTGCGGTGCAGCAATGGCGTCGTCCAATCCGCGAGTATCTTTCGCCTGGGGCGACGTTTGACTGGTGTCCGTTAAACAATTATACACGCTAGATTTTAAGCTCTGATCACAATATCGCCTCGTGACAACCAAAACTCACTATTTCTGTCACTATTCTTCAAAACTGTTAAAACTCTTCATTCTATTAATATACTTAAACGGGTTTACTCACGTCGTAGAAGTCGAATAACGCTCGACATGTTTCGAATCGGTACGCGATTCATCATCAGGAGAGACGACCAGTCGCGGCGGCGGCCAATCGAACACTGACTGACGTTATTCGACTTCTACGACGTGAGTAAACCCGTTTAAGTATATTAATATGTCTGAGACTCTTCATTCTAGTTTGTAAAGCCTGACCTCACTAATGTCACTGGCAATGATTTTATGATGGTTTGTCAACAATGTCAACGTCATTCGTGATGATTTGTTTAAAAGACAAATATTTAAAAATATCCGAAGAAAATGCCGAAAACAATTCACAGTCGTGAACGTAATATTATAAATAAAGTGTACACGTGTTTACCTACTACACGAAAAATAGTCTGGCAAATAGTGCATAATATAACGAGGTTACCATAGGAACTGAAAGGTATTTAAACTTATGTCATTATAGCGCGGTTGCGATTGGTTGCAAAATTGTTGTCATATAAATCTTATAAATAGCGCCCTCTTGACAATCCTCATATATTTCTGGTCAGGCTTTATATTGATAATGATATACGAGCTTTGTTTAATATAGGTACTTATTTGTTACTTAGTGAGGTGGTTGACAACAGGCGAAATATTAATTTAGAATGTCTCCCCATTGTTCACTAATGCCGGCGCCACACTGCCTGTTTCAACACATACCGGTGCTTCACATATCTGATCGAATATGTGTTAAAACATTTGTGATATTTGTGGCGCCGGCATAAGAATAAAAGGCCTACTGAAGAAAAATAAAACTCTTACACTACCTTTTTAAGTAAATAAATGCATAATTGTATTTTTGTGTATTTTGGAATAATCTTTTGTGAATTAAAAGTACCTCTCCACCTATTCCTGTGAGTTTCGGAATTCCGAGAACGGATTGTTGGTCATAGTGTCTGTCTGTGGCATCGTAGCTCCCAAATGGGTGGGCCAATTTGAGTGCAGTTTTTTATTAATCAAAGACTGTCCATCAAGATGCTGATTAGCTATGTTTAGTGGAAATAGGATCAGTAGTTTCCAAGATATTCAGCTTTAATTGGAACAAGTGACAAGATCTCAGCCAATCCAATATTGAAGTTGAGAATTCCAATGTTGTAGTTATTTAGTTGCATTTTCTATATCACTCATTGAATGAGGGTCTTGTGATGACCAGCTTGTGTGATGTCGGGGGTATTTAAATTTTTTTATTTAAGTAGGTTATTTAGATTATTTAGAGGTTATTCGTAAATAAAACACGGTGCTACATATAAACCTTCATATTATTAAGAAATCATTAAAAGTATACAGATCAGTTATTTTCTGAAACAAAAAATTAAATTAAGTTGACAGCTAAAATGGGGAAAAGTAGATTTAAAATGAGAAGTCATAATGTAACATTACAGGTTATTCAAAATGAAATATCAAATCCTACAAAATTTTGAAGTAACGCTTTTTATTAGGGTTCCGTAGTCAACTAGGAACCCTTATAGTTTCACCATATCCGTCTGTCCGTCTGTCCGTCCGCGGCTTAGCTCCGTGATCATTAGTACTAGAAAGCTGAAATTTAGTATGAGTGTGTATGTATCACGCCGACAAAATGGTAAAATAAAATCTAAAAAAAAATGTTTTTTTCGGGTACCTCTCGAACACCTAAAGTGGGGGTGATTTTTTTCTGTTCCAACACTAGTGTGTGGGGTGTCGTTGAATAGGTCTTTTAAAAATAACAGGGGTCTCCCAGCATTATTTTTTGATAAAGTCAGCAGTTTTGTAAATATTCACTCCGAAAATAAAAAAAATAGCTTCCCCTCCTCTAACTTTTCGACCACGGGTCAAAAAATTATGGAAAAATTCATGAAAATGAGGCCTTATAAGTACTTTCAATGAAAACTATATTGAACAAAATCGGGTGAGCCGTTTTTGAGTTATCGCAAAATGTCATAATTTTCTTTAAAAGGACGTAGGTAAGTTGACTTCCAGAAGGTAATAAGTAATATTTTACAATTACATTGGCGTTTACGACCTTTTTATAGAGCTTGAAATCTTAGTCGTAACTTAAACCTCGGGCTTAAAACCGCTGTTTTAAGCCCGTCTATTGTGAAGGATAAGCAACTACGGAACCCTACACTGAGCGTGGCCCGACATGCTCTTGGCTGGTTTTTAGTTATTTATTTAATGCTACGACAGTGACAAACAAGCATGTGACCCACCTGATGGTGAGAAATTACCGTCACCTATAGACGCTTGCGACGCCAGTAGCATCACTCGCGCGTTGCCGACCCTTTAAGAACCTACATTGTCCCCTCTTGAAGAACCGCATACTCTAGCCCCCGGGGAAAACCTCGGCAGGGAGCTCATTCCACATGCGGAGCGTTCGCGGTAGGAAATTCCTCTGGAACCGCACAGTTCTCGACCATTTAGGCTCCCGTGTGTGAGGATGACAATGGAACGTGTTTTTTTTTTCAGTGGAACCGGTTTATCACTACAATAATAAAAAAAAAATATATATATATATATATATAATTTATTTGCCAGTAATGGATTACATGCATTTTAACAGTTTTACCTGTGACCTTCACACTAGGCTAGGCCTGTCTCGTGGGGTCAAGAATCACGTTACCACATCGAAATAATAAAACCCTACGCTGTTTAAATTTCTATAGTAATTAAATCAAATGGTACTTGGATTAAGATTAAGTTAAAAGATAAACATGAACATATGCAAAACTGCCTAATTAAACAGATTGTAATACCCTTATATTTAAAATTTGTAATTCTACAGGTTTGTGAATAATATAATATCACTTTTGAGTATCCCATGTATAGTCACGTGTAGTGAATAGTGTGTGTGTGTGTGTGTGTGTGAGTGTGTGTGTAGGTGAGTGTGTTTGTGCATGGGTGGGGGTGGGTGCGTATGCAAGCGTGCGAAGAATTTTTATTGTTTTTATTATATCAGGATGCTCTAAGAAGTTGTTCAGCTTCAGCATAACTAAGCAGTTCAAGCCAACAATATACCTTTGCTTTAGCTTCTGGAACAGTGCAATAATGCTATTACAATAGACATGACGAACAATTTTTTTGAAGATGTCAATCGATCCTTTTTTTTATTGGGATCAAATGTCTATATGGGACTAAATACACTTAGACTGCTCTAAAAGTCAGAAATGACCGTCAAAGTTCAACATTCCTACGGAGCGCTAAAACCGCTCTATGAAAATGACCACCTAATTAATTAATAAACAATTTAAAAAATATTTTTATATTAAAAAGATCATTAAGTCATAACATTTGCGTTCCTTTGAAATCACATATGCCAAAACATTTTTGCTTTGTTAAGGACATATTCAGCTAATTTTATTCATGTAGCGGCGTCACCATGACACAACATACATGAGCCAGTCGGGATTATATCACTAATTAGTGAGCACACGTCCTTACACCGTAACGCGGCCCCGCCTGGTTCTGTGTAGGTACTTAATTCAGATATTATTCTTACATAGACATTACGATAAAAGGGATTTAGGCATAATCATTTTAAATACATTTTATAACTACGCTATGCTGAAGAATTAAACATCAGTCGTCATTTCTTCACACCTTCAAGAGAGCGTAGTTACTCCCACCTGAAAGGCCGGCAACGCACTTGTGACTCCTCTGGTGTTGCAGGTGTCTATGGGCGACGGTAATCGCGTACCATCAGGCGAACCACTTGCTCGTTTGCCCCCCATATGACTTAAAAAAAACCGGCCAAGTGCGAGTCGGACTCACGCACCGAGGGTTCCGTACAAAGTGATGTAACTTAAACTTTTTAGGTTTTCGCAATTTTTTACCTGTGCTATAAGACGTTGCTCCGTACCAAATTTCAAGATTCAGAGTTTACGGGAAGTACCTACCCTTTAGGTTTTGATTCCGTTGCGGGTGTCGAAAATTTGCAACATAAACGGCTGTATCTTTTGATTGCGTTGGCTTACAAGTTTGATTTTTTCACAGCTCCAAGGGACAGTAGACCTGAGTATGTAATATAAGCTAGATATCTCCACGGGTTCCTGAGAGTGATCCTATAAGGGATCCGTTGTTTCATTTTGAGGTACGGAACCGTAAAAAAAAATCATGCCAGATAATAGGGGATACATGACTCACCGATTTTTCTCTTGTGAGACGCAGTACTGTCTGTCAGGCGTGAACAGACACAACCTTTTCTTTCCATTCGATTTTCCCGTCAAGGGCATATAATTGACGGAATCCTGAAAATAATGCTAGCTAGAAGAAAACTTCTTTTAACACGATTAAGTCCTACATACTAAACTCAGATTTCTAATTCAAGACCAAAAAACCTACGACAGATACGTCACTGTCAAAATTTACAACATTTAAATGACATCTGAGTCTGTTTCTTGGCTTGCACCAAATGGACAATGTTACAAGTACAATACCAGATTTGTATTTGTACCAAAAATCTCCGATGTTTAAGTTTTTATTATCTCCTCTCGTAATTATGTAATAATAAATATTTCTAATTATTTTGTTAAAACATAGAGTTAAAGTTACCAATAAATAAATAATCTTAGAGTGTTTAAAAAAGAAAAAGAAATTACTATTGTAAAAACATTTTATTGTAGTGGCAACCTTGTGGGAGTTTTTTGGTCTTGAATTAGAAATCGTAGTATAATGTGTCTATTCTCTCACAACTAAATATGTATTAAAACACGAACTCACTAAGTAACAAATACCTACTTTAAATTAAGCTCGTATCAATCGTCAATCTACTTACAAGATACGAGGTTTTTGACAAAAAGTTTAGTGAGTTTTGGTTGTCACTAGGCGATGTTACGATAACGTCCCGTTACACATGAAAAGGGTTTACTTACGTCGTAAACGATGAATACCGCTGGATGTTTCGAGTGTTAGGTTCCGACGACACGACTGATCGGTGCTCCTGATGATGAATCGCGAACCGATTCGAAACATGTCGTGCGATATTCGAATTTTACGAGGTGAGAGAACACGTTTCATAAGTATTTATTAAGTCTTGTTTTGTTATGTTATAATTACGTATGAAAATCGTGTAACGTGCGTCGTGTCTTGAGTTTTTAATCATAAAATTTAAACTAATTATATCACATAGGTATATTTCGGAAATGTATAAAAAAAAATTGTATTCTTCGCTTCAGTTCAGAGGATCGATTGAAAGATAGAAGATAGAAGAAAGGCAACAGACGAACAACACAGTGGTCCAGTAAGAATTCTGGATTTGTTTTGTTTTAGATAAGTCATGCCGGATAAACAATTGACAAAGAATCCGCCATTTTGCGAGGAACGGATGCTTTATCATTTATTTATCACGTGATAAACACAACCACAATGGCTCACTGAACAATAAAAAATTGTCACGAATATTACGTCGTCATAGTATTCCCAAGGACGATCTGGAAGTCTAAGATAGTTTTCCTGAAACGAATAATAAAAAACATTTTGTATACAAATATTCTTAAGGAGCAATTCCGTGCATCGCGGCCGATCGCGTGCGACTGACACGTACGACTATAGTCAGTGTCGTGAAAGGCATGGCGCCGTTTCCGATGCGACGGATGTAAGCGGCCGAAGAATCGACTATCGGACCGGTACGTATGTCTCGTCTCGCTCACTCGTATGGCCGCCGCGCTCGGATCTCTCGCTGCGTCGCTGGTCGCAAAATCGTAGCATCTCCGTCAGTGTGCGCGCGGCTGCGAACGGTCGCGATACACGGAATTGCACCTTTAGGGTCTATTTGAATTTTACAACTTCAATGATGAAATAATTTAATTGTATAATGATCTCCAAAATGTATTCCAATTAGTATTTTAATAATAATTCAATGTAACTCAATATTTTTTAGTAATAGAACTTAATAATTGTAATCTAAATTGACTTTTTGTATTGAATCATAAAATGATGTCAATTTTAAAATAAAAGAGTATGAGTATAAGCGGACCGGCAATTGACACAGCCGGACGGTAAAATTGAATTAAAATCCATACTAATATTATAAATGCGAAAGTGTGTCTGTCTGTCTGTCTGTTACCTCTTCACGCTTAAACCGCTGAACCGCCTTAGATGAAATTTGGTATGGAGATAGTTTGAGACCCGGGAAAGGACATAGGATACTTTTCATCCCGAAAAATTTTGTGTTCCCGTGGGATGAGCGGGTAACACCGCGGGGCACAGCTAGTTGAATATATTATTTAGCGTGACAAGTTGCTTTTCGGCCCTCGCTATATTGCCGAGAATGCCGAGGTCTGAACACGAGTGTGGTTTCATAATAGTTTAAAATCCTAATTATGTACAGTTGTATTCACTACTTTATACACCCATATACATATAATTATGTACAGTACACTTTACAAACTCTGTATTTAAGTATATATTTATCTTTATTAATATGTGTGTATATCGTCGTCTAGTACCCATAACAGAAGCCTTCTTGTGCTTAATTTGGGACTAGATTAGTTAGTGTGTGTTTGTCCGATATTTATTTATCGACACACCTAACGTGATTTATACAACTGCTGACCCCTACCGTTGATCTGGTTTGTGCTTGGGCAGAGGTGAAAATGCAACACAGGAGCAGCACAAGTGGAACTACCAACATGATGGATTAAACTGGCGATACAAAATATCCCATTACATCTCCTACTTTCTATTCTATTATAAAATTATTATGTCAGTACACTGAAAATATTTTCCAGAAGTAAATGATACTGGCAGTCACTTAAACTTTCTTTTATACTTATATTTGCATATAACTATATGAGGCTGTGAAGAGCACGGGCCCGAGGCTTCGATACCGAATGCCGTGAAGTGCAATTGGGACCCGAGTATTAGAGTTTTAACTTTTAGTTAGTATATTTAAATGTGTGCCTCCCGCGCGGGCGGAATTCGCGAGTAACTGCTAGTTTATTCAATAAGCATATGCACTTAATTGAACACCATGTTGATAATTATCATTGATTGAAAATTTCAGTTTTCCCCGAGTAATAATCAATTTGACACACCTGCACGTGTGCAGTTATGCTAACTGTGACACGCGATACTTTCTCGCTCGAGATATACTACCAAATTATCTTAGTGTTGTGAGAGAGAGACGGGATAATCTCCCGTAAGTATTATAAGATTCTAGATTTGTATCACAAAACATTTTTCTATGGACAAATCTTAATAGTGATGCAGGATCGTCATTTGTTTTGTATGGGGAGCCATATGCCAGCTAAAAGAAATTATGAAAAAATTGGGCAAGTGCGAGTTCGACTCGCGCATGAAGGGTTCCGTACCATAATCTGTAACAAGTTTGTTGTATGGGAGCCCTCTTAAATATTCATTTTATTTTATTTTTAGTATTTGTTGTTATAGCGGCAATAGAAATACATCATCTGTGAAAATTTCAACTGTCTAGCTATCACCGTTCTTGAGATACAGCCTGGTGACAGACGGACGGACGGACAGCGAAGTCTCAGTAAATTATCTTAGTGTTGTGAGAGAGAGACGGGATAATCTCCCGTAACTATTATTTAAGATTCTAGATTTGTATTACAAAACATTTTTCTATGGACAAATCTTAATAGTGATGCAGGATCGTCATTTGTTTTGTATGGGGAGCCATATGCCAGCTAAAGGAAATTATGAAAAAATTGGGCAAGTGCGAGTCCGACTCGCGCATGAAGGGTTCCGTACCATAATCTGTAACAAGTTTGTTGTATGGGAGCCCTCTTAAATATTCATTTTATTTTATTTTTAGTATTTGTTGTTATAGCGGCAATAGAAATACATCATCTGTGAAAATTTCAACTGTCTAGCTATCACCGTTCTTGAGATACAGCCTGGTGACAGACGGACGGACGGACAGCGAAGTCTCAGTAATAGGGTCCCGTTTTTACCCTTTGGGTACGGAACCCTAAAAAAGGATGGCGCCTATCCATTTTTCATAATTTCCTTTGTCCTCTTATCACGCCGAAACGGCCGGCTAAATTTTAACTAATTTCGGTACAGGGATAGATGAATATCCAAAGATGGTTATAGGCTATTTTTTTTATATTTATCTCTGAAAACCTACATTTCAGGAAATATTTTCCTCACAATGTGAAACCTTTTAATGACAGCGTTCGGGATTTTGAGTTTGAAACCCCGCGTACCTGTTATTTTGTTTTTGTACACACGCGCGCTAAAAAGTATGAATTCGACATTTGTTCGACTTTGAAACAGAACTGGCAGACCTGGCAGACTTTCGCCGCCACACCGAAAAACAATATACTTGAGACAGACCTTATGTTAATTTTTTTCTCATTCTATATGATTTTAATAGGTAGTTTGCGTTTCCTCGAAACATTTGTTGACGTCCGCACTATTTAAACAAAAATCTACATAAATTCATGATACAATTGGTGAATTATAGTAACGAACCGAAGTGAAAGTCAAAACTTCATTAAAGGAGGATTTATCAATATATATTTTAGGGCTTTATTTATTCGACGCATCGTAAACGGCGCCATACATTAAGATACACTGCCTGTTGTCGTACGCGTCAGTCGCACGCGATCATCCGATGGACGGAATTGCTCCTTAACAATAATTATAATACACAATGTTTTTTATTATTTGTTTCAAGAAAACTATCTTAGAGAGTTAGATCGTCCTTGGGTTGGGAGTACCTACTACGACGACGTAAGTCAGTGAGCCTATTGCAGTTGTATTATCACGTGATAAATAAATGATAAAGCATCCGTCCTTACACGTGTGTCACAAAATGGCCGATACCTTGTCAATTGTTTATCCGGCATGACTTATCTAAAACAAAACAAATCCAGAATTCTTACTGGACCACTGTGTTGTTCGCCTGTTGATTTCTCTGTCAATCGATCTTCGGAAGCAAAGAAAACAAATTCCATTTGTTTATTAAATTCCGAAATATACGTGATAATGATTCGTATAAATTTTATCATTTAAAAACTCAAAAGACACGGCACACGTTACACGTTTTTCACATGTTATTATAATCAATATTATTATAACAAAACAGGACTTATTAAAATACTTATGAAATGGGTTTACTCACGTGAATCACGTCGTAAAATTCGAATATCGCACGACATGTTTCGAATCGGTTCGCAATTCATCATCAGGAGCGCCGATCAGTCACGACCTCAAAATATCGAGCAATTTTCGACGAACCAATCATCACGTTTTGATTGTGATATTGATTTTGATTGTGACAGACCGTTGCTTACCAAAACTGGCTTCACTTTCAAGCTGAACGGTAATTAGGTTTCTAGGCGTATTTATTCTAAGTTTGTGCAATATATTTTATCCTGTGGCCTTTAAAACGTACCACTTCTTCCCGTGTCTATTTATATCAGAGATGGAATAGTGACTTAATGTGTGAACTTGCAAATACCACTCTAGTTTAACACATTGGTGATTGGCTGACTGAGTGCCGGTAGATTAACATTTAGCGATCCACTTTTAACAGCATCATATAAATTCCGTGCAAAATTCATGGTGTCTCACGAAATTCATGACAAGATTTACCTTAAGCTAAAACAAAAACAAAAAATTAACGGTTCACAATGAGGGCTAATGGTGAGTGAGAAACTGCTGATATTCACAGATGAAAAAAGAGGTGTGTTATAAGTTTAACATGTGTATCTGTGTGTCTCTCTGTGGCATCGTAGGTACGAAACGGTTGTTCCGATTTGAATGTGGTTTTTTAATCGAAAGCATTGTCGAGGTAGAGAAAAGTTAAATGTGTGTTGGTTCTTTTTTATAGTGCAGTTGCGAGAGAAAACGTAAATTTTTTTTTTCTGAGCTACAGTAAAATCTGTAACTTTTTCCCAAGAGTGAGGTTATAACTGACTGTAAATAAAAATCAAGCTTTTTGAATTTTCATCCATTGCCTATTCGGAAAGAAAACAAATTATTGACTGTAAAGTCGGTTTACGGATGATAATTGTACGTATGCCGGCCGATTGAGTGGATAAGCATGAGAGATAGATGCGTCACAAGCCGAACGCTTAGGCCGATCGTGCCTCTCTATCGCTTGTTCCGCGCTCTCGCTTGCACGCTCGGCTCAGGCGGAACGTGACAATGAGTCATACTTTTTCGTAGCGCTAGGTGCGCCGTACTATTTACTTCACGTTAACTAATGGTAAGATTGGTAAGGGTACATATAACTGTGACACGCGAGCACGCGACCGCTGCACGCGACTCTTTATCACACGAGAAATACTATCTGTCACTTCCCTTTCAATACCGTGCGAGCAGGACAGGTGACGCTGAGTTGCGCGACAAACGTACCTATACTACAATTTCTAATTCAAGACCAAAAAAACTACGACAGATACGTCACTGTCAAAATTGACAACATTTAAATGACATTTGAGTTTGTTTTTTGGCTTGCACCAAATGCTGAAATGTTACAAGTACAATACCAGATTTTGTACCAAAAATCTCCGATGTTTAAGTTTTTATTATCTCCTCTCGTAATTATGCAATAATAAATATATCTAGTTATTTTGTTAAAACATAGAGTTAAAGTTACCAATAAATAAATTATCTTAGCGTGTTTAAAAAAGAAAAAGGAATTTACTATTGTAAAAATATTTTGTTGTAGTGGCAACCTTGTGGTAGTTTTTTTGGTCTTGAATTAGAAATCGTAGTTTAGTCACGGCAAGATATGCTAACTATGCAGGTGTACACTTAATGTAGATATGTATTTAGAGTATCTTTTATGTTAAATAGAAAAATAATGTACCTGCTCGTATTGGTCGTGGTCTTGGTCTATTGTTAGCTAAACAAAAAAAGATTTATTCAATTTGTCTGCTTTAATTTATTTTCAATACTCGCGTACTTCTGTCAGTTATAATTTCACAGACAAAAACACAATAACGCACTTTTTAATCCTGTAGCAAAATTCTATACTCTATGGTACCCGGTACAGAACTTTAATATTCATAAGACATCTCTACTCAATTTTAATAATTTCAAAAAGAGAACATCAGCATATTTGATTTTAAAAAAGCACGCTACTGTTCACTGATTGGTTGTATGGGAGCCCCCATTAAATATTTATTTTATTTTATTTTTAGTATTTGTTGTTATAGCGGCAATAGAGATACATCATCTGTGAAAATTTCAACTGTCTAGCTATCACCGTTCTTAAGATACAGCCTGGTGACAGACAGACGGAGGACGGACGGACAGCGAAGTCTCAGTAATAAAGTCCCGTTTTTACCCTTTGGGTACGGAACCCTAAACAGAAGAAAAAGGACTAAATTCTCATTTTTCATTATTATTTTCATAATAATGCCAAAACTATTCGCAGTGATGAAAGTCAAGATTTTTTCAATAGGATTCATTATTTATTTCGCAAGAAGAACGAAGGCTTGAGCAGCATTTCGGTAAACAATGTTTTGAATTTGGTTCATGACAAATCCTTGACAAATCGCTACTGATGCTTAATAATTCAAATTATATGACGTATAGGCATTATTAAAAGCTATTTGTAGCGCAACTATCCCTGCCGGACCGGAAATGAAATGAAATGAAATAATTTATTCAGTAAGTAGGCCACAGGGGCACTTTTACAAGTCAGATTGTGAATCTACCGGCATTTCGCAAGAGCAGACCGCTGTTGAGAAGAAAGCCGAAAGAAACTCAACAGTAAGTCATTTTTTTTGCGGACCTGTGGTGTTCCACAAATTCCTTTTTCTGTCACTTTTTTATGTGTTTCTTCATTTGTTGACTTTTTCTATCCAACTAATCTTCCCGGTGGAGAAGGATGCTTCGCCAAAACCACATGTCGAAGGCCTCCAGTACCTTCCAGGCCCTTTGCGTCCTCACACCCATATAAAACTATGCTCCCAATAAAATGATAATATTTGCAGTCAGTAAATTATTTTTATTATTAAAAGCCCGTTTTGCTAAACCTATTCTTGCTTTGATGTCTTGTGTACTTACATCTTGAAACTGCTGTAATAAATATACATAAATATATTAGTTTTCTTTTAATAAATTATACGTGATTTCATACTTTGTGTTTTATTATTAAAATGATTGTCATATTAAAATATAAATTTTCTTCAAAATGGTCGATAATGTTGACTTTATTGATAATAAAAACATGATGCGAATGCAAGTACATAGTCTATGCTCAGTAAAAAATTAAAAATAAAACCTTGCCGCTGAGTTAGCTCGACAATAGTTTTGTATGAAATACATTTATTTGTTGAGGTACAATTTAAAAAAAAAATGGCAGCAGCAGTTGTAGGAGTCAAATGTACTCGTAGTGCTATGGAAATAAAGATCAGTTTGGTGCCAACTGTACTTTACTAAATACCGTAACATCGGGGTACTTTGACCCTACAAGGTTACTTTGTCCACCAAAAAAAACCATTGTATTGAATGAATTAATTCATTAAAACAACATCACGTGATTCAACTGTCTCTGTATAAGCGTTAGGTGTCGTTTTAAAAAAATATTAATTAAATGAAATGGGTTTTCATGGGTGGACAAAGTAACCTTGTAGTGACAAAGTACCCCGATGTTACGGTACGTCCTTATAGTACATAATAATTCCTTAAAACTTACTGGTTTAATTTCCTAAAATAAGGAAACAAAACGATATATAATAAATATAATATAAGAGATGATGTACTTATGTAAGTTTTACCTGTGGTTTAACCATTACATTTGACATAATTTTTTTGAAAATGTATTTTTTTAATATTTTCATTTTTTTATAATATGGGTGATTCCACGGGCGTATTACAACCGCCGTCAGCCTGACGTCATAAATATTGTAAAAAGAGCTAAGCAGGAAACTTTCAACAATAATATACTGCAATGCTCTTTATGAAATGTCTAAAACGACCTGCTAGTAAGAAGTTTCTATGGTGATACTGATACTGACTTGTGACGTCATAAATATCAGTAGTCAAAGTAGTCTCCTTTTTAATCTTTTTCTAATTATAACTGGTATAATTACCAAAATTCAGGGGTAGTTTATTTGGTTCTGTGTATTTTTGAATGAGCGTTAAGTGGTTTATATGATACTTGTTTTTGAGTCAGTAGCTCAGAGACACTGCGTAAACATAATATATATGCTATTTATAATATTTTCTCTTAAAAAAAAACTGATGTTCGCCGACATTCTCACATAAGTGAAACCCTATACTCCTTTTGAGTGTCGGTGACCACTTCTGGACTTGACCACTTCTGGATTTGAACATTTCTGTTTTTTTATTTTTTTTTTTTTATTTATTTATTTATTTATTTTTTTTTTTTCCATAAAGATCGATTTTTTTGCTGTATTCAATGACTCTGACATCTGATTCGGTGGTCCAATTGGGAGGACGCCAGTGTTGGCCCGGAAAGCCGTTGGAAACGCAGGTTCGAATCCTGTCCGAGTCATGAAATTTTTCAATTTTCGCTTCATTTGTAAACATTTCTGAATTTGACCACTTTTGAATTTGATTTCCGGATTTTTCCTGCCTTTGTACAATGAATAAAAAACCTCGTCTGTGTTAAAGAGATTGTCAAATTTTATTAGTAACTAGGTCAATTTTATTAGCAACTTCGGTTGCGGAGTAGAAAAAGTCATAACCCCTCTTTTTTTCGTCAGCGTAGTCGGGTAAAAAGTATCCTATAACCATCTGTGAATACACAGATACCTGTCTATCAAAAATAGTGGAAATCCGTTTAGACAATTTGGCGCGATAAAGCTAAATTAAATTAAATATAATTTTCGTTTTAGCGACCGCCAAATAGTCCGTTACAATATTTATTTTTTTATATATCTTCAATGTACAGCCATTTCATTTTTACAACTTTATAATAGTAGGGATTATTAGAAATAATAGTTTGAATACCTATATGATTTACCTCACAATTCCATAAAGATCGATTTTTTTGCTGTAAGATGAAGTAAGAAATGTGTAGAGGAAAGATGTATAAATAAAAAGAGGAAGTAAAATAACGGGTCTATATTGGAATCCATAATATCAATACAATACAATACAATACAATACAACAATACTTTATTGCACAGCAACAAGAAAAATATTACATGAGAAATCATAAATTTAATAATATCCTTTGTCCTATTTGTAAATTCCATAATAACTGTAATAATATCTTTTGCCATAATAACGTTTATCCTAATGTAAATGCCATAATATTGATTGTCCTAATATTGAATATCCTAATGAATATTTGCACTATTTTCTTAAGTACTAATGATCAAGTGTCCTATCAGTTACATATCCTAATACTGGTTGCCATAATCATCATATGTCTTAATAGTTACTTTTCCTAATTATCATCACGTGTCCTAATAGGTACATAACCTAAAACATGATTATAGCCAGCCTACATGATTTTAATGCTGATGTGAAATAGGTAATGTTATGATTTTTCGGCCCTCGATATAGACCCCTGAGGCTTGCTCGTTAGGGTCGCAGTTCAACCTAACACTCCTCCTCGCTTCACTCGTCGTCGTACCTAACCTAACCCAAGTCTGACCTGCCTTAACCTTAAGGTAGAATAGGTAATGATTCTTTTTTTACATTAATAAATTTAACGCCTACTATAAATATATTCGACTTTAGGATATTAGGTAATGTAATTATAGCTTATGATCATTATCAGTGTTGCCGTTTGGTTCCGTTTGTTCCGTTTTTGGAAACTTTTGAGACCCCTGCGGAACTTGGACGGAACTTTTCATTTCTGGTCATTTTTCGGAACTTTTAAGGTCCCGGCATTAAAAACATCGTCTTATTGAAATTTTGTAAAAATAAAACTGACTTTTCTGTTAAAACTATATAATCATATTTTAATTTTATGTTTCTGTCGCGAAAATACAGCTGACATAAACGACCAATGAGAGCAAGCGAGCAGACACACGAACTTAGATAAAGGAAAATTCAATAGAGTTTGTGGAACTTAATAGAAACCTACAACTGTATTGCTATCACTGTAAAGCACGTCAAGTTTCTGCAAGAAAAAACGAGACGACAGTATATTTGTGAATACGTCTACTTCAAAGACGTAAAAGCCCATTTGTCAAATTTTTGTTGTTTATCATATAGTTGATAAAAAAGTTAAGTTCCAAAAAATTTAAGTCCGACTTTAAGCCTGTAATATAGAACGTAATATGAAAAAAAAATGACACTGGTTTATGCATGAATTTTTATTTCTGTAACTTTGGTTTCACTTAGATATTATTATTATTTTCTTAGTGCAAAGAAAAAAAAACAGAGCATTATGAAAATTCAGTTTTACGATTCAATTGAGCCTCACCTTGAAAAGCTTTGATACCAAGCTTCTTGGGTGCTGTTTTATTTGAAGATTAAATAAAGAGCCAAGTCAAAGTATAATATTGCTTAATAAATAGTGCTTCCTCGGGAAACTTCGCGAGTAGTGTGGGTGGAGCCGCAATAATAATCGTGACAGACAATTATGACAGTGGTCTTTTTGACAGACAGTGACTTTTAGGCTGGTCGGGTCTGCCGTCATCAACGCCCTATCTTCCAAAATATGCACACGAAGCATAATGTTTGAGCCTTGGGGCCGCTATTGGTCGAGAGAGTCAGTGATTTGATGCAGCTCAGCTGATCGAGCCGTTACCGACAAAAACGTGTACTATATTGCTTGTCTTACACGGGCAAAAATACGGTAAGTACTAACTAACTGCCGAGTACATTGTCGTCCCGCTTACTCAAATATTCTATAACAAGAGTGCGAGAGGGAAGTTACAAATAGCAAACATTCAAAGAGTTTCTAAGCACTAGTTAAAGTGTAAACGAGATAAAAGGTTTTTATGTTTCTATAATACATCTACCAAATGTATTTTTAGTAGTTTTGATCATTATTTTAGTAGGATTGCCGAGTTCGCCCATGTTAAGGTAGAGTCTGGCACTCTGGCTACTGAAACATTACCTAAAGTTTTGGCGGGAAATTAAAAAATCTTGGGTGGTCACGCTTTGTGTAGTGGGAATTATAGTTTTGATACTGGAAAATATTATAGAGTTTATATCCACACGTAGCTTACCTAAGGAAATAAGTTAAATATGTCAAACTAAGACTAACCAGCCCAAGATTTTTGAATTTCCCGCCAAATATTTGAGTAGCCAGACTTTTTTCCAAATCGCAGGTTGTTTGTGGCCCGAACTGAAGGTGCGGGCCATAAATATGAGATATTATGGGGCTTTACGAATTACCGTCCTTGAAGGATTGTCTAAAGTTCTTGCCTTGGCCAGGAAGTTAGATTTTCTCCCAATCGGCAGAAAATCCCATTTACGGCCTAGTGTGACGTAAATTTAGTAACTGTTAACCCTTCATTGAAAATTTCCGGAGATAAAATGAATATATTAGTAGAGTTGTTAGTCCGCTGTTTTCTAACATAATTGTGCGCATCGGGTTACAAGCATGAAATTTCTACCACAGATAGAATGTTCCACGGTGATTATTTTCAGATGTGGAGGGAAGTCAGATTCGTCCCGTTCGTTTTTATTTTATTGCATGTTGTGACACCCAGACTTTATAAATCTCTGGGTATATTTAATATTTTAAATTTATCGTTAATTTTTTTATTTAATGTTCCTACTTAACATTGATTTGGAGTATCTTACATCTCCTTTACGTGTACCAGTGTAATTAGTTATAACACTACAAATGTATCATGTAATTGTTTTAAGTATTATTTACGAAAAAATGACTTACTGTTGAGTTTCTTTCGGCTTTCTTCTCAACAGCGGTCTCCTCTTGCGAAAAGCTGGATGCATGTTGGGAACTTCTCATACAAACAGTAGTTTAAAATATATGTTTAAGTCGGCGTAACCAACGCAAATCTCCGAACGCATCCTATTTAGCTTCATTAAATTAAATACATTAAATAATGATTATTAACATGCTTTTACATATAATATTTACCATATACGTCCTAGAAAAACAAATTGATGTAATGAAAAAAAAAATTTTTTTGCTAATGTATCACGAGCACACGGGCTAATCTCAACATCAACAATTTATTTAAGTTACTGTTTGTATGAAGAGTGCCCAACATGAGTATAGTTTTAGAAACTAGATTAAATTTGCTGTTCTGCAATATTTTTGTTAGTTGTAAATATTCAGGAAATATAACTAATTTATCTCCCTGAATAAAAAAAAACTTGTTGTGATTTTTACCATTCCGGAAATACACCCATATTTTTATATGGTACTATGAATAAATAACATAAAAAATGAATTTTTGATATCTGTTTGCACGAAAACGATACCACACAAGCCCTAGTAGCGTTAACTGATCAGTAATAAAAAAAGAAAAAGAGGACTCCTTTGTCCTATTCACCCCGCTTTCCCGCCGCACAGGGGACGAATCTGACTTCCCTCCACATCTTAAAGTAATCACCACAGAATACTCTATCTGTGGTATACATTTCGTGGTTGTATCCTGATGCACACAATTTCGCGACTTAGCAAAATGTACTAGAGTACGTAGGCTAAGCTTAACATCAACATTTTTTCAAGGTACTTTTTGTATTAGATGTGACCAATGTGTTTACATTTTAAAAACAAGAGTAAATTTTCTATTTAGTGATATTTTTTTAAATTGTAAATATTCAGGATATATAACTAATTTATCGTTCTGAATAAAAAAAACGTGTAGTGATTTTTACCTTTTCGGCAATAAACCCAAATTTTTATATAAAACTATTCTTAAATAACATAAAAAAATTAATAGCTGATATCTGTTTTACACGAAAATGATGCCACACAAGCCCTAATGGTCTTAACTGATCAGTAATCAAAAAAAGAAAAGGAGCAGTACTTGATCCTCTTCACCCCGCTCTCCCGCCACGCAGGGGACGAATCTGACTTCCCTCTACATCTGAAAATAATCACCGCGGAACGCTCTATGTGTGGTTGAAATTTCATGCTTGTAACTTGATTTTTAGTAATAAAAAAAAAACGGAACTTTTTAACCATAAACGGAACTTTTTCAGGTATAGCGACGTAATTTTTGGGGGACCTACCCTGGCAACACTGATCATTATGGCAAGTAATCATCATGGCATTTGACTTTAGGACATACGATATTATGGATTGCGAAGGAGAACTAACATAAAACAAGTTTGTTGTATGGGAGCCCCCCTTAAATATTTATTTTATTTTATTTTTTGTATTTGTTGTTATAGCGGCAATAGAAATTACATCATTTGTGTAAATTTCGACTGTCTACCTATCATCGTTCTTGAGATACAGCCTGGTGACAGACGGACGGATGGACGGACGGACAGACAGCGAAGTCTCAGTAATAGGGTCCCGTTTTTACCCTTTGGGTACGGAACCCTAAAAAGTGTTTTTTTTAGCCGTTACGTTTTACTATATCTGGTGCGCCATTAAACATAACATGACGGTATGGAAAAATAACAAAGTATTATAAGATCGAGGAATAAAACATTGGAAATAGAATTTAGTCAAAGTATTAAAATTACTCTTTTTACTGCTTGAAAACCGACGGAGCTCCGCGAACGGGGCTAGTCATTAGCCGCCTAAAACATTTTTCTTATTCACTGTACAAAGGTAGGACAAATCCGTTGTGGTCATATCCAGAATCAGTCAAAACCAGAATTGACCAAATCCAAAAGTGGTCAAAATCAGAAGTGGGCAGAACCGCCAGAATTGGTCAGATCCAAAAGTGGTCAATACCAGAAGTGGTCAATACCAGAAGTGGTCGAAACCAGAAGTGGTCAAAACCAGAAGTGGTTACCGACCGTCAAAAGGCCTCAACAGTTTGTAATAGGTATTGTTTCAAAGCCTTCTTGAACTTCGGCTTGCTCGGACCATGGCGTACCTATGTCTTCTAACAAACTGTTGAGGGAGACCTCAAGACACCACTCCCACTGCGCCTCGGGAGTCACCTGTGACCTCATATACGAACTATTTTCAAGAATAATTAAAACAAATACAAAGGGTGTATACTTTCTTTTTTTACCTTTGTTTGATGTCAAAAACGTGAAATTTTATTATATTCACTTTGTTGACCTATTAATCCCTCATATGGTGATTAGTTAATCACCATATGAGGCAAGTACCTATACCTTCCAGTGCGGACAAAGTCGCGGGCAGCTATTAGTATTCAATCCGTAATCATTAGTTAAATTAGACATTACCTGTTTAGTAGATAGTTTGTTGAGATTTTTAGTTTCCTGAAATAAAATAAAATAAACAGAACTTGTAAAATGCTTATCGTGGAAGTAGAAAAAATTGGGCAAGTGCGAGTCCGACTCGCGCATGAAGGGTTCCGTACCATAAAACATGTTTGTTGTATGGGAGCCGCCCTTAAATATTTATTTTTAGTAGGTATTTGTTGTTATAGCGGCAATAGAAGAAGAAGAAGAAGATACATTTATTTTGCAAACCAATCACATTTACACACACATTTTCACAATAGATATACATCATCTGTGAAATTTTCAACTGTCTAGCTATCACCGTTCTTGAGATACAGCCTGGTGACAGACGGACGGACGGACGGACGGACAGTGAAGTCTCAGTAATAGGGTCCCGTTTTTACCCTCTGGGTACGGAACCCTAAAAAGGTTCAACCGTGAAGGAAAGAAGTGATTACTCTATGTTTAAGTATATTGAGGCAAAAATTTAAAGTTATTTGTAGATAGGTGTACCTAATTATACTGTACTGTAGTAATAGGAGAACTGTTTTTGGCAACATACCTCTTCTTCGGTGTCGCCCTGTAGTTGGACCTTTTTCTGTAAAGTAACCTGAAACATAAAGTTAAGATTTACAGTTAATGTATTAAAAAAAAACTATAATTGTCCTAAAAAATGTAGTAGTGGCTTATGACGGGACCAATAGTAGAATAGACCAACCAACCAACCCAACCAAATCGAACTAGCCCCAAATTAAGCTCAAGAATGCTTGTGTTATGGGTACTAGACGACGATATACATACTTGTATAGATAAATATATACTTAAATACATAGAAAATCCATGACCCAAGCACAAATATTCGAGTTCACCACACAAATATTTGCTCTGGCTCGAAACCAAACTCGAAATAAACATTGGAAAATTTATAAGGCTTTATTTAATTATATGTAAATAAATAAAAAAAACTAAATAATCTATATATATATATATATATATATAACGCTAGGCGCTGCTGTCTTACTGAACAGGTGGTCCTGGGTTCGATTCCTGGCCGGGCCAAATATTTGTGTGATGAACTCGAATAATGTTAGTGGGTCGTGGATGTTATCTATTACTAGCGACCCGCCCCGACTTCGCACGGGTGCAATGCTGATAAATTATGCATGTATTATACATATAAACCTTCCTCTTGAATCACTCTATCTATCAAAAAAAACCGCATCAAAATCCGTTGCGTAGTTTTAAAGATTTAAGCATACAAAGGGACATAGGGACAGAGAAAGCGACTTTGTTTTATACTATGTAGTGAAGTGATAATATAATTATCATGTATATCGTTATTTAGTACCCATAGTACAAGTTTTGCTTAGTTTGGGCCGATTTGTGTAATATTATCTCTTAATATTGATTGTTTTACTTATTCAGATAGTCAATATACGTCAAAAAATTTATATACATAGTAATGATTATGATTAGGTATTGGATAATCTTTCGTTTTGCTGGATTATAAATCTTACCCCAATTACCGCATCTTCGACCTGAAATTAAAGTGAAATCATAAAGTGGACTCAGAGTGAGAGGTGTCCATTGACTGTTTAAAACGTCCCATAAAAGTCGCAGAGTTGTGACGTCATATTAGGCTTGGTACCTACGGGAGCGCTACATTTTTCGGGATAAAAAGTAGCCTATGTGTTATTCCAGGGTATCAGCTAACTCCGTACCAAATTTTGACTAAATTGTTACAACAGTTTGAGCGCGAAGACGTAACAAACATTACGCTAAAATAAGCATAGGAACAATTTTTCTCTAAAATCTAAAATGGCCGAGATATTTGCCTTCAAAAATTGATCCTTTTCAAGGGAGCTGCGACTGAAAAATTTCGATGGATGTTGGCGTCATTATAACACCTATTTATTATTGTTTTATCGTAATAAATACGCTAAAATAAGCATGTTTTATAGAAACCACTTTTCTCTGAAATCAAAAATGGTCGTCAAAAAAGTCCCATCAGCTCCCTTTAAAAAACATTAATCATTGAGGGCGAATATCTCGGTCATTTTTGATTTTAGAGAAAAGTTTTTCTAATAAAACATGCTTATTTTAGCGTAATTTTGCATATTTTGAAAAAAAACTAAGTCCATATACCCACCTTTTTTATACTCTGACCTAATTAATATACCTAATTGTTATTTGAATAGTCCTTGCTTGCTTGTAACTGCAGGTAATTTCTTTACCATGATTTTACCGAAAAAAAATAATTAAACGCGAATTTGACAGTTTCCAATAATAGTGGCTGAAGGTATCTTTGCCTCCACTTAATTGCTTTTGGTAACTACGGCTACCTATCACCACTCTTATTTTATTATATAAATAGAGTCCAACTCAAAATTCGAAGCAATTGAGTGGCTAAGCAATCTTCTTAAGACCCATCTTAATTAATTGCATCTAACTTCCGTCTTAAATAATGTGTATTAATTAGGTATACCAACCAGCTGAAAGAATATTAAAAAAAATATTATTAATAATAATGTATTGTTTATGAAAGTCAAACAGTTGCTAGCGTGTTTGCCGGTGCTACCAGGAATTAAAAATCATATATATATTTTAAGCCATTTTGATCAATTTGAGCGCCAAGCTTCATGTAAAATCCGTTTGACGGAAAAGCATGATTTAACGATTATCATCATCATCATCATCACTAACACCATCACTATTTCAGGAGTTAATGTCCACCTAGGTATATGCACCGTACACACCCATCTCAAAAAATTTCAATTTTTCAATGAGGTTACCCTCATCTGGCAGAAAATTGTTTTACCGAACGTAAGGTTTCGCATAATGCTTGCAGAGATTGTCTTCAGCTGAAACGGGAATATATTTCCAAATGTTTCGGTGTATCTAGGGGTGCTGGTGTCTATTCTGTATGTACTATAATATATTCGGTGGAAATAAAAGCAGTATAAATAATTACGCATTTTTTGACTAAATTTTATTTTCTCGTAATACCTAATTGATATAAAACACTCACGAGTTTATGAGATTCATACAGGTAACAACGGAATCAGGGAGTATTACCATACACGACTGGCAACACAGAAACGAATTGACGGAACCAACCAACCAATCATCGCGTGATGACGTCGTAAGTCCACCTGTCATTCCGGAGTGTCATACCACAAAACAGATAGGTACAGAAATCAATCTACATACAAGCAGGCTCGAGCAAACGTACACATAGACATTGCTCACGGACACGATATCTCGGACCAGTTCAGACCAGTGCGAGCGCAAGTGCCATCCGCTTGACGTGTCCGTGAGCAATGTCTATGTGTGCGTTTGCTCGAGCGCGCTTGTATGTACATTGATTTCTGTACCTATCTGTTTTGTGGTCATACCTTGTTTTCTTATACCATGAGTAATGTAATAATGCATGTTATGAGTTGACATCATATTTACATAAATACCTTTTTCGCTTGGGGGGAAGCATTTTCTTCATTCTATAAATTAGAAAAAAAAACATAAAGAAGTTAGATCTAGCTCCATTTTTTTTTATTTTGTGCATCGTACAATCTGTGGCACAGTATTATTTAATTAAAAATCCTCGAATCCGTTTATACTGATTTATTTCAATGTGTAGGTACAACTGTACATTTTATCTTAGTGCGTGTGCCAAATATTTTTTCAAACGACCATGAAAATAAATAGACAAAGTAAGACAATTATTAATTTTGTATTAATAATTTTCTTAGATATTTTGATAACGTAAGAAAATCCATATTATTATTATTTTATTTGTTATTAGTTTTTAATGTATTTGGAAAAAAGAAAAATAGAGAAAACTTGCGTGATGCTTACCAAAGTCTCTTCAAGAGCATCTTTTATGCCTTTGAACACTTTCACCTCTCCCCCCTGAAATAACATTTACTGTTAATTAAAGCCTGACCAATAATATATGAGGATTGTCAAGAGGGCGCTTTATATGGCAACAATTTTGCAACTGTCAGTATAGGTAGTCCGAAAACATAATATAGGTAGGTACTATATAATAATTATGTGCCAATAATTTTTAGAGAGGTCCGACGATTAGTCCAAGATACCACAATCATATCATGACAATAAGACGAACTAGAAAGTAAACCTTTCCAAACAGAAAAAAAACAATCGGTCCAGTCGTCTTTGAGTTATTGAACGGGGTACTAACATTAACAAAAAACATACTGATAATTTAAGAGCCGGCTTCATCATTAGAAGTCTGTTAAAAATATTTTTTTGTTTGTTCCAAGAAACTGAATACGTACCGTATTGATCAAGTTTGCCAACTGAAAGGATTATTATTATTAAATGACATGAAGATTATTGATTACCATATTTTTTTATAAAGCCGATCTGCTAGCGTAAACCAAAATGTTTCAATTGAGCGAAAAATTAAAAAAAAAGCTTTTAGAGCCAGGTGGGCGCTGACTTCCAATTGTTCTATCGAAGCCACTATTTGAAGTTTGGAATCCTTTAAGCAGTGAATTCATTTCTTATTGCCTCATTCAGTGTCGAAAATTTCGTTACGATTGGTTAAGTTTTCGAGGAGGAAATAAGTTTGAGGATCTACACGAGGCACAGAAATCATGTTTTAAGTTAAATTATTAGTAACACCACTAGTGTGGTGGTGTGTATCACTACCAGTGGTATCACTACCAGTCAATCACTACTCTAATTATTTATGAAATCAAGGATATGTTAAATTATAAATTTGTTGACAACAGCGTGATAAAAAAAATCTGATAACCCCAACATTAAAAGGAAATAATATAAAAACAATAATTATATACGTACCAACTGAAATAGATTACAATGTTTGCTTAATTCATTTAGGTACTTTGATTTGTAGATGGAGAATTTAGTCATATTGACTTTTCCGAAGTCCAAAATTGGAGCTTCATATCATGCCCTCGCGATTATTCGAAGTTAATTCACTAAAGAGCAAGAGGGATGGCAAATAAGAACTTCGGAAGCATCTTTAAAGGAAAAGACAGCAACTGCCAAACTTTCGTTATTTTATAAAAGCTGATTTTTTATAAATTATGTGGTTCCATCGTATCGTACCAGCCAAAACCACTACGACCCAAATTTAAAAAAAATCAGGCATCTTTCTTACCTATGATGGGAACATTTATAGGGAATCTTTCAGCTGTTATCTCCTTGTCAATCCCTTCCTCATAGCTGAGGATCGTGACTCTTATTTTGTCAACCATGCTGTCGCCACGTTTACCGGCCTATGATGTTTGCTTTTATCAAGCGCTAAGTGACAAGGCATACGTCACGTTTTGACAAAATGCGAGTGTGAGTGACAGATGCTTTGTCACTTATTTATCACGTCATATACGCAACCATCATAGGCCCCCAGCGCTTTGTTCAGAGCTGATGGTCTGCCCATCATTTGGGACTTCGTCCTTGAGGTCTTCTACCCTCTATCTTCTCCTTCACCTCTCCAAAGCCCGAAGTATCGCGCTATGCTTGGTAACGTTTCATATAATTTCAATGGATATAACAACATTTGGTATAATTTCATAAGGTATAATTAAAATTAGTATAAAAGACATTTGATATAACGTTTATATTCGCAAGATAACCTAACACTCCTCCTCGCTTCGCTCGTCGTCGTACCAAACCATGGCTCTATTACAATTAAATTTTCATCTTTGAGGAGTTTGAGTGTGTATTGGGCCTTTAAACGTAATATCAAATGATCATTATACTATATGATATTATGCCATATGGAATTATAACAAATGTTATTATATTATTCGTTTATTATACCATTTGATCGTTATATTGACCAATATTATATCATAAGTTACACACCCGTTTGCACGGTATTGATAGGAAAGTGACAGGTAGTAATTGTCTCACCATAATGAGTCGCGTGTCACAGTCATGCAGACGTGCAAATCCTTTAGCACAAATGTCACGCGACCATTTTTCGCGCGAGATAATTACCTGTCTCTTTCTGTGCAGTAATGTGAGAGAGTGACGGGTAGCGCTGTCGCGCAACTAGAGTCGCGAATCATAGTTGTGCTAGACTGGCAGGTGTTCCTGCTTTTATAAAATAATTAAAGTCTGGCAATCGCTGGCTCTTAGGCTACGAGTGTTGTTATAAGAGATGTAGCTCGCGAGAGAGTGATTCAAACGAGCTATCACTTGGTTTAGCTCACTAACTCTTTCGCTCACTGAAGATTCAAATAGCTCAGTATATCATCTATCATCTCAGTATTACTCTCTCTCGCTCATGAAAGGAATGTTGCCATGCTGCCGTGAATCTGATTGATCGACATCTCTAGTTCTCTACTCACTCGTGAACGATATAGTCTAAAGATCTTCTGAGCTAAATGAGCTAAAAGAGTGATACATATCTCGGTGAGGTAAAGACACATCACTCTTTTCACTTTAGTGACACATTCTGCGCATCTCTAATTGAATGCCGTATTAATCGGAATCAGATGCGTTTAGTAATAGAACATTAAGGGTGTGCACCAAAAGACTCTATTAATTTAATCTAAAAAAATTACCTGTTGTGACTTGGGGTCGACGTTTGGCTGTAAATTTTAAACACGAAGATACAATAGGGAACATTAAGTTTTTCAGAGGTGTTCACATTAAAGGTAGAAGGTAGGTACATTTTTAGGTTAAAAACGGGACCCTATTACTGAGACTTCGCTGTCCGTCCGTCCGTCTGTCACCAGGCTGTATCTCAAGAACGGTGATAGCTAGACGGTTGAAATTTTCACAGATGCTGTATTTCTATTGCCGCTATAACAACAAATACTAAAAATAAAATAAATATTTAAGGGGGCTAGCATACGGGTTTTTTTGTGTAACTTTGCACTTCATTTGTATGGGGCGCTACCAGGTGCAAACTTAACTTAACCACTTAAGGATGGAAAGTGTTTGTTACAGAACCCTCGGTGCGCGAGTCCAACTCGCACATGACCGGCTTTTTCTTAAGAACAAAATATCAACAAGAAGATTCGAAAAATCTACATAAACACCTATTTATAGATTATTTTCTTTTCAGTAGGTTTTTATTTTTCGCCATGGGCATGGTATTATAAAAATACGCGAGGGCAAGTTGCGGAAACTTTAAAAAAAAAAAGCTCAGAATGTTTCCGGAAAACTTTCACAACAATTTAAGAGAATATTTCAATTTGGTTATTTCTTATAGGAAACATTGAGAAATGGCTGACAGAATTTCCATGCGGAATTTTCACAATTTTGGAAACTTTCCGTCGGCACATCAGTAGGTATAATATTGGTTTATTATTTAACTATCTGCACCGCACCGTGTTACCCGCTCATCCCACAGGAACACTACGTTTTTTGGGATAAAAAGTAGCCTATATGTTAGTCCAGGGTGTCAGCTACCTTTATACTAAAATTTGTCAAAATTGGTCCAGCCATTTGAGCACGAAGAAGTAACAAACATACATATAAACACACTCGCAAACTTTCGCCTTTATAATATTAGTGTTTTTTTTATGAACTCATATTAAAAGTACCCGGAAAAAACAATTTGAAAATTTGGAACAATTTATATTATCCATATAATTTCCCTACATGTTGTAACGCGGCAAACCTCCATGGTGCCACTGGCTTTAAATAAACAGACAGGCGTTCCACGCTCGTCTTTTGTCTTTTTTCTCGGACACGCTTAAACTTGCGCCTGAATGAACTTGAGCCTTGATGGCTATTTTACATTTAAATAAGGTTCTGTCAAAAATGACATTTTAGTGGCAAGCTTTTATAGCCAACTCTACTTTTCTTTGGATATCCATCAAATGCTCACTGAGACGATTCTAAAGCGCCCAAGCTCGGTAGGATTGTTTTTTCTATTATAGAGTTCCTATGGCCACCTTCCGGCTCCATCATTAGATCAGCCCCATGGTACCATATTATTGTATTGTCATCAAAGTTAAGTAAGTATGCAAAATTTCAGCTCAATTGGTTGGCGATATCTGCTTCAAAATTGAGTTGCAAGATTTCACTCGAACAAACATACTTTAAACTTACAATGCAAGCTAAATAAAAGCTGTGTTACGAGTTAGTCGTAATTGTATATAATAGGTACTGTATATATGACGCTGTAAAATAATTTGTTGATTAAAATACTAGTTAGGCCTGCCGCTTTATAGGTAAAAAATTATATAGTTATTTTTCGATATTTTCTTTTTGTTATCTCGTTCTCACTGGTCTTAACGATGACTAAATAAGGCATGGATTGGTTTAGTGTCATGTACTAAGTGGAATATTGTTCCAGCCCTTTTTCATCGCTGAAGTTTGCGTGTTGTAATCGCACCTCGACCCTCGACCGGAGGTTGTTCCTGCCTGATGTGCGTAGAAGCTGTAACCACTAAGACGCTTGAAATCCTACCTTCCCTACCTACCCTGCTCCAATAAGGTCAGTGATTTCCAGTAGTACTACGGATTGACTGAATACTGGTTTTCTTTAAATTTTTATTGTTTTATTATATTTCTTTATACCATCACGACTCGTCTTTTACTCCCGACTAGCCGGGCTACATTGGCGCCCAAGGGTTTTTTCAGTCAGTACGTGGGTTTGTTAGACTTGGTTGTTATGTACGTCCTTTTGTTTTTATACGTTTGTACATACCTAAAGATTCTGTTATTTTGGTCTTATTGTGTTATTTTTCTTGTGTATAGGTAAAAGTTAGGCTAGACTAGCCGGGCTACAACGAACATAGGTTTTCTAAGTAAAATAATAGTTCATGATTGATGCCTTTATTCAGTAAAACAATAAAGATAATGCACCGTCGTCGAGGACCGTGTCTCTCAGGAATTCGCCGTTGCCCCGCGCCCTCTCACTTCTCAATGCGCTCCTGACATCGACACCCGAGTGTGACTTGTTTGCGTGGCGATGGGCGGCAGTGTGTAGTGAATGCCTGAGATTCTGTGAGGCGATGGATACTAGGTGCTCTACTGTTCCAAATTAAGATGTTTGTTTATCTATTATTGTAAACCTTTTATTGTTAATTTAAGTTTTGTGACGCATAGGTTTATAACTGTAATGTCATAAAAATGTTTTTATAAATAAATAAATAAATAAAATGCAGACGCATTGCAGTTTGAAAGACTGCATTACAACTGCTCAAATTTCATACTCTATTCACTTCACAAGTAACTGGCACAGCGGAACATAAGCACTGCACACATGAGCAGTTCTATTGCAGTCGTATTACGGCCGTTTAGCCAGCTTGCAGTCGGTGTGCGGTTGACAGGACTGCACGGCAACTGTAAGCGGACTACACAGTCGGTTTGCGGTTTTGATGCAGTTACACCAACTGCAGCAAAACTGCAATCGAACGGCTTTTTTGCAGCTAGATTGCAGTTTTCCAGAATATAATAGTAACAAAATATAACTATCCACTTACGTGTATTTTAAGGTATAGCTGCTGCAGTCTATTGTTTAATTGCTGAACGTCCGTGTTGCCCTAATACATAAAAAAAAATACTAGAGCATGCCTTTTTTGGTCGAGCGAACGATGCGATGCCGTTTCAGTTTGGCCCAAAATTCTTTCGTATCTCTACACGCTTTCCGATTGTTCTCGGGTAGAAATCGTATTTATCAACATCTTCATTTTTGAGTCGTTTTCAAAAAACATGTCCTTAGTTAAGGCTATAATGAAAACAAAACTTAATTGATTCCTTTGTGTAACGACAGTTATTACCTACTCATCTTTTGTATGGCTAACTAACGATCGTAATTTTGTTTTTATTAAGCCTTTAACTATGTACAATGTCTTTTGAAAACGACTCTTTTTTTCGTTTTTTTTTTTATATGTCGGATTGAAATCGAAAATAAAAACAAATATCAGCTGTTTATTATTGCAATTTTACGCAGATTAAGTCATACATACTTCTTACGTCCCATGCTGACGTTTATATATTTATTTTTTGGAATACAGAGGTTAAATATAAAATACACAATTTTACGCAATCCGCTACACCGTGGGGATTGAACCCACAACCCCTACACTTAATCCGGAGTAGTGCTCTGACCCCTGAGCTGCCGCGACTGGATTTCTACCCTGTATTTGACAAACAGCTCACAGATGAATTTTAGATGAAAATGTGTACAAGGATTAAACCATTGCCATTACCAAGTGAGGTCACGCAACAATTAGTCTTGTAGTTTAACTTGCAGAATAAAGTTCAGTCTTCAAATAAGTACTTACTTCGTGTGTATGTATTTCTTGCAGTCCCTGCAATAATGTATTTTTATTCAGTAAACTATGTTTATAAAAAAAAAATACCATCAAAAATACGGGGTGGAAAGGGACCGTGGACCTTCCCGAAAACGGGAGATAGACACTATATTTTCCCCATAAAGTATGTAAATATTTGTAGCCGTTTCAAATTATAGCCGTTCGAAAATGGTTTTAGTGTCCGAGTTTACCCGAAACCCCGTTTCCTTTCCTTACTTGAGCCTTGATGGGTTAACATGCGTGAATTTGGTATTATTGTTTTTCACTTACTTAATTCATGGTTATTATCATCACAAATCGACTGTGTAGCTCTTAACTGACGCAATATTTCCGGGAAGGTCCCTCGTGGCCCTTCCACCCTGTATTATGTATTTACTTTGCGAGAAAAATAACTAACTGTCTATTTAATTAATTTATTGATTCTGTACCTATGTTTCTTTAACTTTCAATATTTCCGATATCGGTATTTATCGTTTAAACAAAAATCTATCTGTACTGAGTAGGTAGGTATTGATGATTTTACTTACAGACTGAAAATAAATCATTCATGTTATTCAGTAGGTATTTGATTGTGTGTTGTAAACGTATACCATACGTTTAAGGGTTTCTAACCAAAAAGGAAAAAAAATAAAAAAGACATGTAAGGCCTTATTCCGTTTTTTGTCATATTATGACAAATAAGGATATTGATAATTTCCACCAACTTTTTGAAGTGAATAATACTTTTCCCTGGGTTCTAGAAAGTAACAGTTATTTCACGTTTTCATTGCGTGCAGTCGAAGATCAAAAATGTTGTCAATTTCGAGAATTTTTTGAAACAAAAACTATCAATAATAAATTTAAACTTTAGGTTTCAAATATATACCAATAAATAGCAATAGCCCTGTCCTAATTAGTAACATTGATAATAAGTCACAGGTTACACCTAGTTTAGGGGTCGAAAGCTCGACCTTAGAACTACTAAGATTACTTTATGTGCAATTATTAGACCTTATGTGCAAACACAGTACTTTGAAATTGTTACTGTAACGTTGTTATTTCTTTTGTACAATAAATATTTATTATTTATTATTATTATATGTTCAGAAATGTGTTTGTATCATAGATAAAATGTCTAAAACAATCAGCATTTTTGAACGAATAAGGAGCCATTATGTAACTAATTGATGTCATTATACGAAAAACGCTAGCAATCCTATCCGTGGGAATCTCACACAGTTTTTTTAGATTTTAATAGAAACTTACCAGCTGCAATGTTTGAAAAATAAATCGTATTTTATTAAAATATTGGAATAAAATGGCCTTCATATCGCATTAAAATAAATGTCATTATTTAATATGTAATTAATAATAATCATCTTCGTCATATTCCGTTTCGTCTGTCACAGATGATTGTACATTTGATAGGCATTAATATGTTTTGGTCTTAGAGCATCAAACAAACCGGAGCATTTCCAAAGATACAAAGACCGTTGGACATATTGCTAGCGTCGATTTTCCGCTTTTTGATCCTCATTCTCTGTGGATGTGAAGCTCCGTGAAAATGTCTACGTTAGCCTAGGCCTTAAGTGGGATTTTCTGGGATGAAAATCTCACCTAGCCAAGGCAAGATGTAAAACTTTAGACAAACCACGGGCTGTAATTCGTAAAGATCGCATATTTGCTTCGGGCCACAAACTCCTGCAATCGGGGGCTTTATGAATAGCGCCCTAGTTATGTAATGTACTATATAATAAGTACTGGGTTTGAAACACGTTCTATGTACTACGTCTAGCTGTTTTGTTTGGAGATATACGGTGAAGGTGCGCTGTTGGTTTAATGTTCTAAGAGTGGTAGAACTTTTATATTGTTTCTTAGAATGTTTGGATCATACCTTTGGCTTGATCCTATGGAAGAGTTTAATAGCCTCCTAAAACCAGAATAATATTCGTGATCAGTTAATGTTGCTATATGATGATTAAAAAATACTATACGGCGTTGACAAACGAATGTATTTTATAGAAACTCAATCGAAACGCTTTCAATGCCATAAAAATATGATATTTTTAATCAAGTGTATTTACACTAATAATCACATGATATCAAGCTTAAATACTTACATTTTTCACTTCAGAACCCTATAAAATAAAATAAAACAATATTGATTCGCAAATATTCTCAAAAAGGGGTTCACATTACCATCTCGACCATTTCCTAACTCGTTGACTAATTTTGATAAACATTTTATTAAGCTCAGGGGACTCGTATGCGTGTTGCCGATCCTTTAAGGATCTTTACACTCCTTTTTTGAAGAACTCCATTCTGTAGTCCATCGGTAACCCTCTGCAGGGAGCCATAGCCTGAGAATCCGCGGAAGAAAATTCCTTTGGAACCGTACCGTACGCGGCCATCTAGAGTTCAATGTATGGGGATGAACGCCCTGCCAGCGGCGTGCAGTGCGGTGATAGAATGGGCCTGTGGGCATCATATTGAATAGTTCCTCAGAACACAGACCAATATATAAGCGATAGAACACACACAAGGAGGCAAGGTCTCTCCTTAAAGTTAGAAATACCGTTAGTTAATTCAATATCGCTTGTAAGTTTAGAGTCGTCGATTATACCTACAACACGTCTTTGAACCAAAGGCCCAAACTGGTAACCAGGTGCTTCCGCCTAGAGATTGTACTCCAAATTTCAAAATCTCCGTTAAGTCCGAGCGAAACTTATACCTATTTTGCGTTCGCAACAGGTTTACTATTGGAAGGCATAAAATCATTAATACTAATATGGTTACGCATAATTGCTTTTCGCCGAAAATGAGATGTGCATAAGCCTCATTACGCATAACATTAAAAATTGGGCAAGTGCGAGCCCGACTCGCGCATGAAGGGTTCCGTACCTATACATATATATAATCTATAACAAGTTTGTTGTATGGGAGCCCCCCTTAAATATTTATTTTATTTTATTTTTAGTATTTGTTGTTATAGCGGCAATAGAAATACATCATCTGTGAAAATTTCAACTGTCTAGCTATCACCGTTGTTGAGATACAGCCTGGTGACAGACGGACGGACGGACGGACGGACGGACGGACGGACGGACGAACGGACGGACGGACGGACAGCGAAGTCTCAGTAATAGGGTCCCGTTTTTACGCTTTGGGTACGGAACCCTAAAAAGCATAAATACAGAAAGCATAACCGTCATGAAGACTAATAACAAAAAGCATAAGCATAAATAGGCATAATAATCAATTGGCATCATATCAAAATGCATAACGCTATTATCATATTAAAAGTTGCCCTACTAGAGAAGGTTAGTATAGTGTGTATATATATTTAGGAACTAAAGCGAGGTCGACGGAGGTCCGCTTCGCAGACCCCCTATTCCGAGTTGCTTAGGCGCTTCGCGCCTGGTTATCATGCTAACCTAACCTAACCTAATGTTACCTACCTAATGTGACCTAACGTTACGTAACGTAATATTTTGTTTTGAAATATATACATACAATAATAATAAATGCATGTTAACCACGTAACTGAGTTTCATTCATTTAGACAACTGACATTATGGATAATGACAGATAGGTATACCAAATAATTATTAGCCCAAACAATAGTATGCGTAAAGTATATTCGGCCAATACAAATTAGTCCAACTAAAATTATGCTAATAGCGTAGTATGCCAAAAAAACAGTAGGCCAAAATATTACTATGCGAAAGTACTATTATGCCAAAACAAATTATGCTAAATCAATTATGCGAAACAGCATTAGTCTAAAAAACATTATGCGATCCAAGGGGATCCCTTCGCAACATACCCGACGTATTCTACCGATATAGAAGCGAAGTCTTCCTTAGGTACGATGAAAAGCGAATACTCACATCTTTATCATTCCCGAGTGAACCCGTAAGCTATTTAATAATAAATAGCATTAGATAGTATTACGCAAATACATTAATTTAGTCCCCAAGTCGCATTACTTCCGCTTGCATCACGCCTCCGCCTAAAACAGACGCCCAGTACACTAATTATATAATAGTTAATAAGCTAGAAGTAATGCTGCCAGCGTTTTTCAGCGTATTAGTTTAGTTTTCGATTTAGTATAAACAATAGGTATATTTAGTTAGACGTAAATTAATTTAAGATTATTTTTATCGTTCTGAGCACTTTTCCTGTCTATGAGCAATATCGGCATTTGATTGTAAATGCTCATGTGAAAGCCGCACCAAAATACTTCATAGTAAAAACTTACTTTTTTATTCTGAAATTATCGCCAAGAATCAGTAGGTGTAGTACTCCTTAATAAACGTCAGTCAGTCTGTTGTCTCAAGAAAAAGAGAGTGTTTGCTTATTTTATTAATAATACTACAATAGTAAATACTTGCTTTTTTGTCCTGTAACCATTTGATTGTAAATGCTCATGTGAGAGCCGCACCAAAATACTTCATAGTAAAAACTTACTTTTTTATTCTGAAATTATCGCCAAGAATCAGTAGGTGTAGTAGTATAGAATCCTTAATAAACGTCAGTCAGTCTGTTGTCTCAAGACCAAGAGAGTGTTTGCTTATTTTATTAATAATACTACAATAGTAAATACTTACTTTTTTGTCCTGTAAACATCACCAATTATCAGTATTCATAAGCTTATAGATTGAACGAACGAACGTAATTAGCAATGAAATCCACGTCAGTTTGAGATTTCGGAAGGATCTTGAATATTCCGATTTTGACTTGTGTCATTTCAGTAACGTGTAAAACATACATCAACTGCATATAAGGATTAAAGCGTAAATTGTGCTCAAAATACATATAAGGGCCTCGTAATTTTTAATGTCGATTCTCCTCACGTCATGCGGCCTCAAATTTAATAAGGAAAAAGGATTAATTAGGGATTTGAAGTTTCGCAGTTTTTACTTACTATTTAATATCTCACTGTTATGAATTAATCACATCGTATGTGTAAAATTAAGTGACTTTTAGGTATTTTCTTTTGACTTCTTAGAATAAACTCTAGTTTAACACATTGGTGATTGACTGTCGGGAAAACCACTAACATTTAGCGATCCACTATTAACCGCATCATATAAATTCTGCAAAACTCATGGGGTCTCACGAAATTCATGACAAGATTTACCTTGAATCCGGTCGCATGCTAAAATAAAAACAAAAATTTATCGATTACAATGAGCTAGTGAGAAACTGCTGATATTCAGGGATTCTATCCGGATTTAATCCACGACAAAAAAGAGAGGTGTTATAATTATAAGTTTAACATGTGTGTCTGAGTATTTGTGACTCTGACTCCCAAACGGGTAGTCCTATTTGAATGCGGTTTTTGATCGAAAGACTTGTCCTTGTCGAGTAATTTTATTAATAATATTACAACAGCAGATACTTACTCTTTCGTCCTGAAACCATCGCCAATAATCAGTACTCTGTAGCTTATGGATAGAATTTAAGGTAGGTACTAAGACCCTAGCTCAAAACATTATATAAGGGAGTGCCGGAAGAACTACCAACACTAAGCGATCAACTTTTAACTGCATCACCTTTTTTTTTTTCTTGTGGCTTTCTCTTCTTGCTCACAGCAAAACTGCATCACCTTAATACGGAATTTGATGACGGCTTAAATCAGCTACTCTTTATGAAATGTTAAAAACGATCTGTTAGTATGAAGCTTCTATGATGATACAGGCATGTGACGTCATAGACGTCTTCTTTTTAGTTATTGTACAATTTAAAATAGTATAATATCCAAAAGTTAGTGATAGGTTATTTGGTGCCGCGTATTTTTTGATGTTTGTTTAGTGGTTTCAATGCCACAATTAATATTTACTATAGTCAAACACCGTACAAGACTTACATCGTATCCGGGAGGCTAAAACAAAAAAAACCGTTATCGATCCACAATGACGGCTAAATTGGTGAGTGAGAAACTGCCGATATTCACGGATGAAAAAAGAGCATCCTCTATTAGTTTAACGGGTATCTGTGTATCTGTGTGTCTGTCTATTTTATCGTAGCTCCCAAACGGATTGTCCGATTTGAATACGGTTTTTTAAATCGAAAGCCTCATCGCTCATGGATATTAGCTATATTTATTAGGATGGGACGGGTTTTAAAAAAAAATTATTCAAATTTACTCATAATTTAAACATTGTGAGGTTCAATAAATAAAAATACAGGAAAGGTAAGAAAGTGTAACTCGCATGCGATTTCGTGTTTTGCTTCATTGGGAAATGGACTTTAAAATTATGATAACCCTCGTGTAATGGACGATGGATAAGACAAATAGGTTTATTAATACCTACTCACTTGATATCTATTATTCTGTGAAATGTAAGAAAAATGCTTAAATTCAGTCTTTGTGTTTTTAATTGTTAAAGCCATTTCCACGTTTATATTTTTCTTATATAGGTAAAGAACTCTCTTCTTTTCAAGAATAGCAACTGTTTTAAAATTTTTTTAGGCTCATCTTCCCTAGAATCGTTTGTCCATGCAATAATTCAGTGAATAAAGGATTTTGACCTTACAAACGGTCCGGTAGTTTTGAATTTTTGATATGTTGTCTAGGATGGTTAGTCAGTGTTTAAAATGCAAAATGCACAATTCCGCACCCTCCGCGCCCGCCGCCATATTGAAAAAACCGGCACTCTCTTCATATTTTTGCTCATATCTTCCTTTAGGAGCATTTAAGCGAGAAGAAATCTTCGACAATGTTATAGAGAGTTAAATTTACAACATTTTTCATTTTATATTTTGTTTCTAGGACAGATAGTTACGGAGATATGCACATTTAAAAAAACTTAATAAATTGCAATTTCCAACTCAAAAACATACTTCTGGATTATATCTTCGTTTAGGAGCATTTTAGCTAGAACAGTGCTTGAGCAATTTTGTAGAGAATTAAATTTACTATAATTTACATTTCAAATTTTGTTTCTAGGACAGATAATTACGGAGATATGTAAAAAATAAAGTCACATTTTCCGAAAATGTATGTAAAAATGGACATGAGTTTAATAAGCAATTATATTTCCGACATGTTTTAATTTGTCCTAGACTAGTCCGTAACTGAATGACAGCTTTCTAAACCAAGAATTTTGATAAATTTTCGGAAAATTTGACTTTTCCTGTTTTTTAAATGTGCATATCTCCGTAACTAACCGTCCTTGAAACAAAATTTGAAGTGTAAATTATAGTAAATTTAATTTTCTACAACATTGCCCAAGCTTTCTTCTAGCTAAACTGCTCCTAAAGGAAGATATGAGCAAAAATATGAAGAAAGTGCCGGTTTCTTCAATGTGGCGGCGGGCGCGGAGGGGGGGAATTGTGCATTTTGCATTTTAAACACTGACTAACCATCCTAGACAACATATCAAAAATTCAAAACTACCGGACCGTTTGTAAGGTCACACATAGTACTTTAGTCTCTATTCACCGTATTACAAACCTCACACAAGAATGTGGTATAAACATACCGCGTGAATTTCTTTTCGCTCATAATTTATTTTTTGGTAGGCAGTATAGTAGGAACCACGTTACAAGCTTTTATTTAACTTACAATGTATGTATCATTCGATTCACTTTAAACTGTATCACATTAATTCTGTGTAAAATTCATGGAAACTCACGAAATTCATGACAATACTTACCTCCCATCCGGGAACCTAAAACGAAAAAAAAAACCGTTATTGATCCACAATGTCAGCTAATGGTGAGTGAGAAACTGCTGATATTCACGGATGAAAAAAGAGGATTATTATTAGTTTAACATGTGTATATGTGTCTATCTGGGTGTCTGTCTGTAGCACCGTAGCTCCCAAACGGATGGTCCGATTTGAATGCGGTTTATTTAATAGTAAGCCGTGTCTGTCGAGATGGTTCTTAGCTATATTTGTTTGGGTCAAGTTTTTTAAGAAAATTGTTGAAATCAAGTTTTGTTGTTTTAATTGTTAAATCCATTCCCTCGATCGCATTTTTCTTAGAGGGTTTAAAAAAATAGGGCCTTATTTTAATTTTTTTCACTCATGCCCAAGGCTTATCTTACTCGGTATCGTTTGTCCATGCAAACCTCATACAAAAATGTCGTATAACATACCGCGTGGATTGCTTTTCGCTCATAATTTATTTTCTGGTAGGGAGTATTATTACAAGCTTTTATTTAACTTGCAATGTAGGTACTTATGGATGTAACTATGTATCTAGGTAATTAAAATTATTCGGGTGAAATCTTGCAACTCAATTTTGAAGTAGATATCTTCAACCGATTAAGCAGAAATTTGCGTACCTACTTAACATTAATACCTACTTAACATTGATGACGTAGAGTATCGTCATCAATGTTAAGTAAGTAGGTATGCAAATTCCAGCTTAATCGGTTAAAGATATATATGGTATCATGAGGCTGTTCTGATGATGGAGCCGGAAGGTGGCCCTAGCAGCTCTGTAACGGATAAAGAAATCCTACCGAGTGTGGGGTCTTTAGAACTGTATCAGTATTTATGGAGCTTGTCACAAAAATAAATCGATTGAAAGAAACTTAGCTTTAGTCCGAATCTACTTTAAAAATCTGCACACAATGCCCCAATCTCTTATTCTTCGTTAAACGGCAGAATGTCCCGAAAAATTAAATAATATAAGGCTGTCTATCCACTAGAGCAGAGCTGTATAAAAAAGGACTTAGCGCGACCAGTGAGCGGTAGAGCCCGAGCGCGGTGGCCATACGAGTGAGAGAGACACGTAGCGTGCGCCGCGTCGCGTCGCTCGCCGCTATTTAAGACCGAAATCTTGGCATCTCCCTTAGGGTGCGTTTGCACTGAAGTGGAGCGGAGCGGAGACGTGCGGAATCGACCAATCACAAAAGTGAAGTGGAGCTGAGATACAGATTTCAACGCAGGTGATTGGTCTATTCCGTACGTCTCTGCCCCGCTCATCAGTGAAGACGCACCCTTAGAGAATAAGACAGCGGGTGTACACTGTACACTTTACGTATACCGGGCAGATCTTTTAAACTTAATTTTCTCAAACTTGCAATGATATATCGTCATAACGTGCGTTAAAACAGGCTTAGAAATGTCACGTTTCGTGCGAAACAATTCGAGAAAACTGTAAAGAAATGGAATTTGATACAAAATTGAAGGCCTTGGCCGGGAATTAGTTTTTTAAACATGGTGTCTGTGTTCACGAACGGGCTAAACAGCTGAATTATGTTTTTTTGAGTGGTGTATTTTTTTATTTCATTGCATATGTTTGAGAAAAGCATTATACATGCCTCAGCCGTGAAAAGGGCTTGCGGGCTTCGTATCACTATCCGACCTTCCTACAGTCGGCCGTCTATACCTACTCAGCCGGCAAGCCCTTATTTCCCGGCACCTGTAGTAATGTACTATTAATTTACAAAAACAATGTACCCGAATCCAGGATATAATTTGTTCCCCGTCTATTTGATACTAAACAAAAAAAGATAATAATGTATTTAACTTATTGAATATGTGTGGTTTAATTTTAACCGACTTCAAAAAAGGAGGAGGGTTCTCAATTTGACTGTGTTTTTTTTTAATGTTTGTTACACCAGAACAAACACAAACACACACAAACTTTTGCCTTTAGAATATAATTTCATTCGTTTGCCAATTAGACACGTTTAATTGTTTTTCTCCTTAATAAGCATTTTGTGATGGACTATTGACTTATATTGCGAAACGGCAACAAATGAAAATTAATAAAATTATGAATGACTTGTCTCAGGTATCAATACTGTTATAATCTAATTGTTTTTTGCGGTGTAAGAGCCGTATTCCCAGAAATGGTTTCTGAAAGGTCGTAAAAAAATTGCATTTCCCAATAGGGGTGAAGACTGTTATAATCTAATTGTTTTTTGCGGTGTAAGAGCCGTATTCCCAGAAATGGTTTCTGAAAGGTCGTAAAAAAATTGCATTTCCCAATAGGGTGAAGACTTATATTGAATTACAACTATATACTGTAGTTATAATGAATGCAACTAGCTTAATATGTCATGAAACAAAGAAAAAATAAAAAAATAATTAATATTTTTGAATATATAATATATAATAATATATTTCATGTATTTTTTTTAATCCAAAAAGAAATTATAACGAAACAATAATTGTAAAGCCTGACCAGAAATATATGAGGATGCGCCATATTGCGGAATTTCACTGGAACTAATTTCTTACACTGGCAATGATTTTATGGTCGTTTGTCAACATTGTCACTGTCATTCGTGGCAATTTCTTTAAAAAGACATATTTAAAATTATTAAAAGAAAATGCCGAAAACCATTCACAGTCGTGAAAGTAAGATTATAAATAAAGTGTACATGTGTTTCCTACACGAAAAACAGTCAGGAAAAAAGTGCATTCCATTAAATGATATTACGAGGTTAACATAGTGGAACTGACAGGTATTTAAAACTAATGTCATTATAGTGGGTTCGATTGGTTGGAAAATTGTTGTCATATAAATCTTATAAATAGCGCCCTCTTGACAATCCTCATATATTTCTGGTCAGGCTTTATAACAATTATGTAAATTTTCACGGTGAAAATGGCAAATTACTTATTGCCTCCATATTGGTATAGTTCAAATTCTTTTTCTTAAGCGAATCCCATTAGCTTTGTACCCGATGAACATACTCATTATCTGTATTGTTAACTGTGGCCACAACTGCCACTTCGAAATGTAAGGCGTTTTAAGTGCAAATTACTTTTACACAAAATTAGTCTTTAAGTCAAACGAAAAATATGAGTAATGAGTATTGTTCATCGGGTACAAAGCTACACTCCGGATTTTAATTAGGCGAACTAACTTGACAGCTCAAAGTGTTGTCAGAAATAGAAAAAAAAATAGTGATTGGTTTATGTCGATACAAATATGTCGATATAACCTTAACAATACATCCATTAGACACTTAATTATGTTGTAATACGGTTTATATTCGTTTAAAAATGTACAGTTATCAGTGTATTCGATAGTACTATGGAACTGTCAAGAAAACAAAAAGGCGGACAGCGTTCTTAGCGATGTCCTAAAATAAAGTTCGTTCGATGT
This sequence comes from Apotomis betuletana, assembly GCA_932273695.1. Classification (NCBI taxonomy): domain Eukaryota; kingdom Metazoa; phylum Arthropoda; class Insecta; order Lepidoptera; family Tortricidae; genus Apotomis; species Apotomis betuletana. The sequence continues at coordinate 2,030,904 of OW026321.1, read as the reverse complement.
AAGTATTTTAATAGCAACCGTTTTTTTTATTATTGATTCGTGTAATAAAATTATTAGTTAGATTTCAAACACAATAATTCAAAATTTATGAAATACGTAATGTCTACTTTTTAGGGTTCCGTACCCAAAGGGTAAAAACGGGACCCTATTACCGAGACTTCGCCGTCCGTCCGTCCGTCCGTCCGTCCGTCCGTCTGTCACCAGGCTGTATCTCAACAACGGTGATAGCTAGACAGTTGAAATTTTCACAGATGATGTATTTCTATTGCCGCTATAAGAACAAATACTAAACATATAATAAAATAAATATTTAAGGGGGGCTCCCATACAACAAACTTGTTATAAATTATATATATGTATAGGTACGGAACCCTTCATGCGCGAGTCGGGCTCGCAGTTGCCCAATTTTTTTAATTATCGATATTAACAACACTAGCGAAACTGTGGCAACATTCGTGTGCAATGAACTGTCAAGTTAGTTCGCCTAATTAAAATCCGGAGTGTAGTGGGATTCGCCTAAGAAAAAGAATTTGAACTGTACCCAACCAACAAACGTCGTCATATGTATAATGTAAGTGGACATGTGTATTGTGTAGGTAAGGAGTGTTTTTAGCGCTCCGTAGGAATGTTGAACTTAGACGGTCATTTCTGACTTTTAGAGCAGTCTAAGTGTAGTGTCCCTTATAGACATTTGATCCCAATAAAAAATAGGATTGATTAACATCCTGAAAATAAAAAAACTGTCTACACGCCTATTTAATTGTCGTGACGTAATATGTCCAAAGAAGAATTAACTCCCGAATAGCGTGTCCCCGGGGTATGTTCACCCAATTATAATAACTCGCTGAGGAAAATAGATAAATATCAGACTAAACAGACTAATATTATGAAGGCGAAAGTTTGTGAGTGTTTGTATGGTTGTTACTTCTTCACGCTTAAATGGCTGGATAAATTTTGATAAAATTTGGTATCGAGGTAGCTGATACCCTGGATTAACACAAAGGGCACTTTATATCCCGAAAAAAAATTGTGGTCCGGTGGGATGAGCGGATAACACCGCAGAGATAAGCAGCTAGTATTTAACAATTTAGGATTCATCCAATAACCAAAAGGTATTAACCCCCCGTATGCTTAGACACGTATCCGTGCCAGTTCATGAACTGCCTAAGCACGGATACGTTCTAAAATTTGAAGCGGGCAGCATACAATGACGTAACGCGGCCGCACCGGAGTGTCAAATTCTGAATTAGTTGCCGCATACGAGGGGTTAAGATTATATATATGTACCTATACAATTAAACATCGTAGTTTTGAGTTTTTGGGGTTTGAGTAAATACTTACGAGTGACGTCTGAAATTATAGCCAATAATGAGTAGTATATTTAATTATAAATAATGTAAGAGGCGGAACTAATATAACGTTAACATTCTTACGTGGATCCATCGTTCTGGACTGTCATTCGTTCATTTTCACTAGACTGGATCGTGAGTCCAAAAAAATTACAGGAGCACTCTTTCGTAACGGATATCGTAGGCCCATGCGTATGTTATAGTTCAAGAAAATTAAATTGAAATGTATGGAAAATTTGGCAAAATTAAAGGACAATTTTTATCTATCAGGATATGTAGGTAATAGAGCCAAGTTAAATTTTATCTACTCTCCCCCCCTCACAGGGGTGAGCGTCACCCCCCCGCGCCCTCGAATGTGTCCCGGAGCGCGGTATTTTCCACTTTAAAAGAAAACCGTGTACGATACATACAAAGTGTATAGGAACGAAATAATCCTGAATAAATTTACTATAAACCTTTCATACATACAAAAGCGATATCACTTATACAATTAGCGCAATATATCCATCCGATATATCCTGATAGATAAAATTTGTCCTTTCATTTCGCCAAATTTTCAGCTAATTTTATAGAATTATTACGTAGTTGCTTAGGACAAGTATTAAAGAAGTGTCCATATCTGTCATTATGTAACTATACATTTTTGAATATGTTTCCGCGACTATCACACATTTAAATAAAACAATTTAAACGGAGCATATCGCGTAATTCATTAGTTGAGCCTCCCTGACGTTTTGGCAACTTCCAGTTACCGTTGTCAAACATTGACTGACTGAAAAACACATTTTTTTGTTTGCCAAAGCTATACATTTGTGCATACTATTTCATGAATTATTAAAAAAATAACAATGCCAAATGGGCCTAATATATAAAGACACATGTGCTAGAAGGGCATTAATTATTTAAAAAAAATATTTACTAGCGGAGAAAACTCCTAGAATGCCTTATAACTACTTTTAAAACTATTTTGTTCTACACCCTTCGAGGTCCAGGGTATCCAGTCTTCTTGATTCTTGATAAAATGTACAACAGGATTCCAAGCCGGTAGTACCCGTAGTTATAAATCGGCTTCTCTATTGAAATAAGCATATTTTTTTTATTTCAATAGCCTCGCGCAACATTCTGGGAAAATATCGTTTCTCTCTGGCAAGGATTGAAGTGTTATCAAACTTCATTGAATAATCTGGTTTGTCCATGACATGCTCGCAGACATCAGACCTGTTGCAACGACGGTGTTTGACATCGGCTACATGCTCCTTAACCCGTGTATATACTACGCTTCGCTTGCCTAATGTATGACAGACCACACTCGCAGTTTTACAATACAATACAACAATACTTTATTGCACACCAACAAGAAAAATATTACACGAGAACTCTTAAATTAAACAATGGTACATAGATACAATAGGCGGCCTTATCGATAAAGAGCGATCTCTTCCAGACAACCTTTGGGTAGCAGAGAAACAAAATTAAATTGAAAATAGTAGGTGATGAATGAGATAAGAACTTAAGTAATACGTATGAGAAGTAGGTAATTTTGCAGACCAAAAAGTTTTGAACTTACTGGAATTGCAAGCTGCAATGAAATTAATATAATTCTAAAAGTTGTTACAGCTCATTTCATATACCAAGGCCTGATTCCACTTGACAATGTCATTAGACGGTAATAATGAAACAAATGATAACGATAAAGATATGAACTTTATAGTTTGTTAATAACGACACGTGCCACAAAAGAAACAAAAGAAAATATTATTGTTCTCATTGTGTTGTCTCAAGTAGAATCGGGCTTGATATATGAAGTGGACTATGCATTTCATGGTTATGTTATATATATATATATACATGCCGGTCAAAATCATAACCCTTTTTTGATTCGCCGTAGTCGGGTAAAAAACGGTGACAGACTAATCACTCCTGTGGCGCTCAGTTCAGTGGCCAGACAATTTACCAGCTCGATGGTTAGATGTTTTTCATGACATACACATACCACATACATAAACGAACGAGACACATGGAAAAATGAACAAACGTCGTGTCGTGGAAATCTACGGCATGCAACGTTAAAAATCACTTCACGGCGTTGCCGTGGCACATTGTAGCATAGTTTTTCGTCACGCTGTCGTGCCGTGGCACGTTGCCGCTACGTGTAACGTCACGATGTTGTGTCGCAGGACAAATAACGATGCCGTAGAAATTGGAAAAATATGCCGCAGTTGATCAAGAGGCATGGACCGCACCAGACTTCCTCATCCCGATGATGGAAGTTAGTTTCGTGTATATGCTGTTATCCGTGCTAGCAACTCTTCAAAGCTTGGCGTATATAATGTTAATTAGTTAGGTATTAAATTAAAAACTGATATAAGTGTAATCACAGAGACTAAGGGCCAGAAAATACGGCCTAGTGCGAAAATATTGTTTGACACGAGATTGCACGGTAGAAACTATGAAATCCGACCTTCGGAGTAGCCTTTCCACAACACCAGAGCGGCTACAAGCACTTTGCTGGCCTTGGAGGTATTAAAGAAAATAAGTATTTTGTAGCTGCATTTCCGTTACAGTTCCGAACTTTCAAAGAGCTGAAAAATTTTATATTTTATGACTTGATCATTAAAGAATAACTATATATAGGTATTATAATTAACAAACTATCGTGCCTGGTACATACCGGTAGATCCTGTTACAAAAACAAAATCTATTGAATTATTATAAACGATAATCTATCTATATATATAAATGCGAGTGTCCTGACTGACGGACTCATCAACGCAGAGCCGAAATTACAAATGCTAGAGAGTTGAAAGGACATTGGGTACTTTCTTCCCCACTAGCGGACACAAACGAAACCAATTAAAGTTTTTAGATAATGTTACGGGCTTTACCACTGTGTATTTTTTATTCCCATAACTAATGGGAAAGCTGAGAAAATGAGATTTTTATAGCGCAGCAATAAGGTTTTCATTGTTTACAAACATTTTGAAAGGTTGCTGCTGCTGTAGCTACTGAAATCGCTTTCTGACGGTTTTTGGAGGACTTCTTGCTGGAGATTGACGTCGATACTTCCGCGTTGTCTTCCAGGGCATGGTCGGAATCTAACGCGACAACCACTTCTACAGAACGCAACTGTAAGGTTCTCTGCATAAGAGCCACATCTGATTATGTTAGGTCGATGTTTGAAAAATGAGTCGGTTCCCTAGGGGGAATGATTGACAATTCGGTTGTTTCTCTGGCTAAGAAGTTGAAAAACTGAACGCCGTTTGGGTTAGATGCTACGCACTTCCACGCGGTGTGCTTAGAATTGAAGTCACCTGCTGCGAAGACGACTCTATTGGGATCTGGTTGAGCAAGTAGGTTTAAGTCTGTCGGTAAGGGTTATCGGGTTGGGACCTTCTAATGAAATACGACAAACAGATGCTTCCAACTGAATAAGAGGCGGGAGAGAGAGGGCAACTACGTGCAGACATCTGCGGTAGAAGATCGCGGTCCCTCCGAAGGGCCTATCCAACCTATCATTCCTAACCATCGCGTAACCGGGGATCCAGAATGATTTTAAATGCGCTTTGTAATAAGTTTTAAAGTTAGGTTTGTAAATATATCGATAGAATGAGCGCGTAGGAATTCCACCACCTTATCTTTCATACCACGCAGACCATTGGCATTGAAGATGCCAATAATTAACGAACGAGGTTTAAGCGTGAGGGGCGTACTATCCATAATAGTTAGTATTGGCACCGCGAGCTGAGAGAAGTTGGCACTGCTTTTTGTAAAAAGTGTTTATCTCTTTATAAAGAGCTAGGATTACGGAGGGCTGTTTCGTAGTCTTGAGCTCATCCTCAATTGCTGCTATGTGCAATAGCATTCGCATGCTTCAATTGAGGCGTATCCTTACTAGAAATCGCAGTCTTTGGGGGAGCAGGTGCAGCCTGGGCTGTACGTTTGGACTTGCTTAGACAAGTCGAGACAAGATTGGACTGGGGCGCAGAAGGCGCCGGGGGGGCTACGTTCACTGAAGGCGGAAGGTACCTGTATTTTTTTTTATGACTTCCTTTCTTCGGAGGAAGCACGCGCGCGCATGCGCTTTTCCTTCCCAGGCATTGCGACCTGAAATTCTGTTTCCATCGTGTCCGTGTCGCGCCTCTTGGGCTGCGTTACGCGGTCTAAGGGGATTTGCTCGAGGGGGATAACTACTCTTTGAGGCTTTGGACCTCTGCTAACGTCCGGGAGGCGGGGTTAACACTGAGGGTCGGGCTCCGGATTACCTTTCCTGCACCTTTGGGGGTGCGGGAACGGGATTTCCGAACGTCAGAATCCGGCTTGGCCTTAGGGGCCGAGAGGGTGACTGGGGCGGGCGCGGCCACCTTTACTGGGGGCTTCGTGACTTAAACGGCGCCGGGGCTGCCTTAGAGGCAGGGGGCGCGGGGGGCTTGGAGGCATTAGGAGTCTTGGCCTTTTTAGGAGCCTTCTGCTCTGCCGCCGGGTTATAGGGAGCCGTAGGGCCTTCGGTTACCTCAGTTGCAATCGGAGCCGGAGGGACCGTGGGAAACGATGAGTTCTGTGGCTGTTCCGGCACACTCAGCGACCCGAACGCATCAGCCACCGAGAAGTCAGCGAACCTCTTGCTTAGCCCTTTTTCATGCTTGAAAAAGCGTAAAACTAAGCCAGCAACAGATTCGATGGCTTCCTTGGGGTCCTCGGAACAGGCCGCTTCGCGGGGAAGGGTTACGGGATCCATGGGGAAAACGATGGAAACAGAATACTAACAGTCAAAGTCGTCGTCTGGATTAACGTCTTGCGCGGTCCTCGCCGTGTCCTTGTCACACTACACTACGCAACCTACTCACGAAGGGCAGAAATGAGGACGTACACCTCAGGAGAGATGCCCGAGAACACTTTTCAACGAGTTCACCTCACGCGGCCCGCCTCAGTGTGCAATAGTTCATATATAATACTTGAGACCGATTTCTGCGCTGCGGGCCGGCCCGTAGCAGCCCGCCCAAAATGTGCGCGTACTCTTACTTGACAAGACTATAAACCACAACCTCTATGAGTCTGGCACTTCAACTGCTATCTATACCAAGCTAGTCATCAAATAACACAAAATATATTTACCTAAGTACTAAACATTTACATACAGTACAATATTAAAATAATACGATCACCGTACCTGAATTATTAATGTAATTATATTTCGGTATTCCCATACACCACAATAATGCCCCTTTACTTAGCAAAACTAGAAGTTAAAAGCTTTCAATTGAGGTATGTTTCAGCTTTGTCCGCCGTGGGGAATTTTTCCATAGTAAAGTACCCAATGTCCAAAGGACACTAGGTTACATTTATAAAGAGTACAAAAGTTAAGAAGCGATTTTGAAAAATTCAACCCCTAAGAGGGTTAAAAACGGGTTGAAAGTTTGTATGGAGATCAAATTTTTTTTTAGCACACGACTTGAATATTTGCATAAAGGCAGACGATTAAAATACAAGAAAAGTAATTTCAGCGATTTCAAAAATTCATCCCCTAAAAGGGTTAAAAAGGGGTTGAAAGTTTGTATGAAGATTACTTGAAACTTTGTAGGGCATATTATTAAAAGTGATTTCAGCGTTTTTGTAAATTCAGCCCTGAACACAGCACTTGACATATGATACAACTTTGAAATAAGGAAAGTAACTTCAACATTGCTTCGATATGAAAATAATAAAGGTGGAAAAATGTTCAAAATAAGATTCCATGCGGACGAAGTCGCGGGCAACACAGCTAGTTGTTAATAATCTCAGCATAAATATCTCTAAAGTCCTATTAAGGCCTTTTCCAAAACCAAACCAAAACATTAACATACATGAAAAAGATATGTGGTATGCTATTAATAGCAGTTGATCATCATCATGTGGTTTTATCAATTAAATACAAAAAAAAACCGGCCAAGTGTGAGTCGGCTTCGCGCACCGAGGGTTCCGTACAAACACTGATCCCGTCTTAACTAGCTGGTTAAGTTTTCACCTAGTATGTATGGCGCCGCATACAAATTATAGGTGCAAAGTTAACGCAACGTTTGTTGTATGGGAGCCTCACTTTTATTCTGTTTTTAATATTTGTGGTTATAGCGGCAACAGAAATACGTCATCTGTGAAAATTTCAACTGTCTAGACAGATTCATGAGATACAGCCTGTTGACAGAACGGGCAGACAGACAACGGAGTCTTAGTAATAGGGTCCCGTTTTTTACCATTTGGATACGGAACCCTAAAAACCACAACTACTCCTAAGATCGTGGCCCATGAATACACTCGCATGCATTCAGAAAGTACATCCTGCAGTTGTGCTAGTCTGCATATTTTGACTGGACATATAGGTACTTACCGTGACCTAAAAATTTACAATAAATTTAATTTCCTCACATTAATGTATGTGGATTAGGACCAAAAACTTGGATAAAATTAAGGCGTAGTTAGCGAGGAAATAAAAGCGATCGGAATAAGTTCCGTTGTGCGACAAAAATTAACGATACAGTAAGGAACCTTAAAATAGAACCTTAAGGTACGTTATTGGAAGGTTTGTCGTCGCACAACGGAGACTTTGATACAAATATTAATTGAGTGAGTTAAGGGTAAGTTCAGATGGTATACTTTTTGGTCTTCTTCCATGTAGCAAGCTACGAGCTATATTATCTAAGTTGTATATACTTAAAAATTATTTGTCTTATAGCACATTAAGGCTGCTTTATATGGCGTTAGCTGATTCTGTCATAAACTATGGTTTATATAGCTATGGTAGGACCTATAAGACACATCTAAATAATATATTTAAATTACAACTGAGAATTATTAAAAACTTAAGTACCCTTCAAATAAAATAAAAACTAGTTACATACTTACTCACACAAAAATTATTAAATGATAACCTTCCCGACTACCAAAGTTTAAGAATGAAAGATGTAATTTTTTTTTAGATTAAATTAGATAATAATCTTAGAAAACTTAAGATTAGAATGTAAGATGCAAAATTCATGCCTTTAAAATCATTTAACAGTTTTTTTTGTTGTGTAGGAGTCAAAAATATTCATAGTGCAATGGGAATAAAAATCTGTTCGTTCATTTGGCTACTTTGGTTGCTACCGTTTGATGACCTTAAGGCACTAAATATATAAATAAAAATAATTAATTAAAACTTACTGAATCTTCCTAAAAGAAGGAAACAAGACGATATATTATAAGTGGTAAGTAAATGTACCTATTATAATAAAGAGCTTGCCAAGAGCAAACTTTCGACAATGATATGCTGTAATCGTTATTCTTATTATAATTGATCGAATTTAAAGCATAATGGCCTATTTCTTTAATATTCTATAATGATAGCAGACTGACGGTGGTAGAAACGCCGGTGGAATTACCCAAATAAAGTTTAAAATGACAATAATACCTATCAATCTGAATGAAAAACATCATGTTGACGTATTCAATCAAATTGACAAAAAAACTGACAAATGCAAGCTTGCGAGCGTCTTCGGTATATGTTAAGTTACAAGTGGTTACAAGACTGCGCCGAGCGTTAGCGACTGAACCATAGAGCGCGAGAATGCGTATCGACGCGCGGCCGCCATAGTAAAAATGTATGGAAAATTAAAAGCACTTTTTGATAAATCTGGACCTTTAATACCAAACAATAATTGAAATATTTGATGCGGACAAATTGTAATGTAAACATTCATCTTTTTTTGAGCTGAAAATCTATAGATTTCCGTTGTTAAAGTATAAAAAAACACTTAACGTTGCTTACGATTTTACAATTTTTGTCCAATTTTACTTAGTTTTCTAGGGTAAAATATTAATAAACTTATAATTTTTCCACGGAGAAGTTGTTAACACATTCTTCGAAGTGCTAAATATACCTATAGTTTAGAAATGGATTAAACAACTAGTGTTGACGTTGTCTACTTAACGGCAATTGGCTATTTTTAATATTTCGCTCGGCGCAGTCTTAAGTACGGATCCGTATCCGTTCGCGGCATACGAAGGGTTAGTTTTTATGATCAGGGGGCCTATGACGATTGCTTTTATCGCGCGATAAGTAAGTGACAAAGGCTCCATCACGTTTTAACAAGATGCAAGTGTGAGCGACAGATGCTTTGACATTTATTTATCACGTGATAGTCGCAACCATCATAAGCTACAACCATAAAAGGTCGTCGCCCCGGCATGGTAAGACACATTGGCTCAAACCCCGTAAGGTAGCAATTAATTTTTCATTGTGATTGTTATTTGTATGTAATTATCCATAACATCCTCTTTTATTATACTTGTTGCTTGGTTTGTCTATTTACATTTGTGTTTAGCACTCATGCATTTACTCAACGGTGGAAGACATCCCTTAAAGGTATAAGTTCGCCTGTGTACATACTTATTCATATGAAATGTATTTCTTGTTTTTGAGTACAACAAAGTGTTTACATACGTACGTAGTGAATAAATCTACTTTAAAATACATGACGATCATGAAATAAAAAAAAACATGGTTCTCCACAAGTCTTACCGATTCGTAACTTGCATGAGCAAAGGCAAAGATCCAACACAAGATAGGAACAGCGAACATGATGGCGCAAGAAGCAAATATGAAATCTCCACAATTTTTTGAAAAGTATTAACTCTCACATTCTTTAATTGAATTCGTCAGTGCAACCCGAGCGCTAATCGATTTGCGCTATAATTGCTTATTAACTGAGACCAGCTGGAAAGGCCTTGCAAGGAGAAGCTAAGTGAATCTGCGCCTAGCCAGTTTTGACTTGGTTTTTTTTTTATGTTTGTGGGATCGATTGTTTTCAGTTGTAAGTAATACCAGCGAGCAGTCGAATAATGAACATTTATTTTAAAAACTCAATTCCTTATATACAAATTACAACACATGAGATAGACATACACTTACATGAGACAGAAACAAAACAAACATGAAAACGTGATTAAGGCCGGTAGGAAAATAACGAGCAATTTCGTTCTACCCCAACAAGTGCACACCATCTTCCGTCTCGCTCCAACAAGTGCATAAAAGATGCGCGCACTGCCCGTGCGCTCCTCAGTCGTCTCCAGCTGCCGATGAATGCGCATGTCCCCATAGTACTCCCTCTCAAGCGAAGCGAATCCGTTTCGTGACTCTGCCTGATCTCGTTACGTACGTATCTGGGCTTGGTATTGGCACGATGTCGCTTGTGATGTCCTCGTTATAGATGTAGGCTGGCTTCAAACGCTCGATGGTGACGACTGTGGTTCTCTGTGGCATCTGAATCTTGAAGTACTTGTCGTAGCGTTTGAGGACTTCATAGGGACCGTCGTATGGTGGGGTCAGCGGGGGTCGCACGGTGTCATTGCGCAGAAATACATGAGTACACGTTGCAAGGTCCTTATGTATAAAAGGACGTAACTGCGTCGCGTGCGTTCGTGTTGTAGGCACGAGTGATGACATAATTTCTGATAAACGACGTACGAATTCTGCATCTTCGATCTTCGACTTTGTAGGCACAAAAAAATCGGCTGGCATGCGTAGTGTGGATCCGTACGTCATCAACGCTGGGCTCAGATTATTGTCGCTGCGCAATGCCGCTCGGAGTCCAAATAAAACTGTAGGCAGCTCCTCAGACCATTTTGAACTTTCGCCCCTTGCCATAAGCGCGGCTTTTAACGTGCGATGTAGCCTTTCAACTTGGGAATTACTCTGCGGGTGGTAGGCAGTAGTACGTATTCTGGTGGTACCAAGTTTCTTCAGAAGGGCGTTGAAAAGGCTTGATTCGAAGGAACGACCCTGATCTGACGTGATGCGAAGTGGACATCCAAATCTTGTAATCCAGTGGTCGTAGAGTACTTTCGCAACTGCTTCCGCCGTTATGTCGCGTACTGGTATCGCCTCTGGCCATTTCGTGCAGCGATCGATCATAGTGACGCAATATCGATAGTCGTTCGATATTCTTAGGGGTCCAACGGTGTCAATATGAAGATGTTCAAACCGTTGTGATTGAGGGAACTCGCCGATGGCAGGAATAACATGTCGATGAACTTTGGCACGTTGACATCCAATACACGCTCGCGTCCAAAGTGCAACATCTTTGTTTATCGCCGGCCAGAAGTATTTCGATGTCATCTGCTTTCTTGTTGCGCGTACACCTGAATGGCAAATATCGTGTTGCGCTTTGTAGGCCGCGTAACGATATGCGATAGGTAAGTACGGTCGCGGTGTCTTCGTTGACAGCTCGCACGTGATTGCTTGACGAATGCCTGGTAGTGTGATGTCGGCAAACTTGAGGTTTTCTTGCGTTTTCAATTTTTTTAGGTCTTCATCGGCGAGTTGGTCTCTCGCTAGCTTGTCGAAGTCGATGACTGACGGGCATTGAATTTCTTCTATTCTTGACAAGGCGTCCGCAAATTCGTTTTTATTGCCCGGTATAAACTGGATACTCGAACAAAATTGGCTTATGAAATTTAGTTGCCGCTCGCGCCTCGGAGTGTCGCAGCTACTTGGTGCTCTTGTCAATGCTTGGGTGAGGGGGCGGTGATCTGTGTAGACGGTGACGTCATTGCCTTCTATAAGTCTTCTAAAATGTTTGACAGATGTGTAAATCGCTAATAACTCACGATCGTACACACTGTAGCGTCTTTGCGTGGGACTCATTGCTTTTGAGAAAAAAGCCAAGGGCTTCCAGACTTTGTCAATCTTCTGCTGCAATATTGCTCCTAAACTGTGGTCAGAGGCGTCACTAATGATGCATAGCGGCGCGCCATGGACGGGGTGTGACAGCGTTGTGGCTTCCAATATGCTTTGGCGGCATTTATTGAAGGCTTCATCTGATTCGGGATTCCAATCGATTGGCGTCTTGTCGGATTTCTTTGAGTTGTGCAGATATTTGTTTAGTTGTGCTTGATGTTCAGCTTGATGAGGTAGGCAGTCGCGATAAAAATTCAACATGCCTAAAAATCTTCTGAGCTCGCAGACAGTTTTTGGTTTCGGATAATTTGATATTATTTTGATTCGCTCGTCTGTAGGGCTGATGCCGTCGGGTGAAACTTCGTAACCGAGGAAGTTGATTTTTTCTTGGCCAAATTCGCATTTGTCAACGTTGAGTGTCACGCCGAATTTGTCCAGGCGCTCTAGTACCTTTCTAAGCAGAATTTTGTGATCTTCTTCGTTGTCTGATGATAGTAGGAGGTCGTCGACAAAGCAGAAACAGCCCTCGATGCCTCGTAGAACCTCGTGCATGAATCGTTGAAAACTTTGACTTGAGTTACGGAGTCCAAAATTCATGGAATTAAATTGAAATAAACCGAATGGTGTTATAATTGCAGTCTTCTGAGCGTCTTCTTTATTCATGGGTATCCAAAAATATGCCATCTTCAAGTCCAATTTTGAAAAAATCTTCTTATTGTGTAGCTGGTACGTGAAGTCTTGAATTCGAGGTAGCGGGTACCGATCGGGTTGCGTAACGGCGTTTAGACGTCTGTAGTCACCGCATACTCGAAGAGAGCCATCTTTCTTCTTGACAACATGAAGTGGGCTCGCCCACGGGCTCTTTGACGGTTCACAGATGCCCATTTCCATCATGCGCTCAAATTCTGCCTTCGCCGCCTTGTATTTGTCGGGCGGCAGAGGGCGGGGTCTGGCAAAGAGTGGGGGGCCCGTTGTTTCGATGAAATGCTGCACGTTGTGTTTTACAGGCGTTTTCAGTGACATCGGTCGCAGTACATCTGGATATTGCTTGAGGATGTCGTAGTACACTTGGTGGCTGCTGACCATATGGACGGTTTCATCTGTTGTCGTGACTTCTAACGCGTCGATGTGAAATTCAGTTGTTCTGTCAATAAGCTTCTTTTTGTGCAGGTCTACGAGTAATTGATAGTGACGAAGAAAATCAGCTCCAAGGATCGATGTCTTCACATCTGCTACGATGAATGTCCAGCGAAAATTACGCCGCAATCCCAAACTTAGTGAAATTGTTTTTTCCCCGTATGTCTTGATTGGCGTGTTGTTGGCGGCGTATAGCTTGTAGGTACTTGATGTGGAGTTTTTCTTGTGTTGTGACGACAGCACGGAGATATCGGCGCCTGTGTCGACCAGATAACGTTCTCGAGTGTTGCGATCGAAAACACACAGGCGGTTGCTTGCTGTGTGAACACCAACGCCCGCCAGAGTTGGTGTTGATTTTAGTTTTCCGACGAATTTTTCCTTCGAGAACATGGCGATTCGCATCTTCGTGCTCTGTCCCCGAATCTGAAGTGGTATTTGCATTCCCATCCAGCATCCCCAGGCTTGCGCGAAGTTCGATACGCAGACTTGGATCTTGACCGGGAGCGACTACGAGTGCGAAAGGGATGGCGATAGCTCGGCCGCCCGCCGGATCGAAGCGCTGCTATTTCGAGTGATAATTTTTCTAGCTGTTGGGATAGCTTCTCAAAATATGGGTTGGCGTCATTGTTTGCTGCAGCTGCTTGGGTTTCTATGACTCTCGATCTTGATACTGTAGCGACGGTGACGGGCTCGATGTGCTCCAGCATCTTATCTGCCATGGCCGCCAGGACGTTTAAAGATGACTCGGTGTTAACGGAGAGAACCGCACGTACTTGTACTGGAAGATGATTCATCCACATGACTTTCAAACCTTTCTCTGGTACCATGTCGTTTCCTAACTCTCGCATCCTCCGCAGTAACTGTGTGGGCTTCTGGTCTCCTAGCTCAAGACCGCTGAAGAGCTTCTGGAACTGCTTGGATTCGGTTTCTTCATAAACAGAGAGTAGACGTGCCTTAAGTGCGTTGTATTTGCCGGTGGCCGGAGGGTTGAGAATTAAATCGCTGACTTGTTGAATGTCTGCCGCTTGCAGCACGCCGAGAGCATAACGAAATTTTTGGTCATCGCTTGTCTTCAATGGTTCGACGAGGGCTTCAAATTGCGCGAACCATAGCCGAGGATGCTCGCGCCAGAAAGGCAGCAACTTGGATTGGATGGAAATCCCTGCGAGATCGTAGCTTCCAGTTGGTTGTGGCAGATTTGATGATGTGTTCTGTTCTTGTAGTCCGATTTTTCTTGGTTGAGGCGATGGTGGTTGCTCGTCGTCCGACATTCTTCCAAAGGTTTCTTAGTTCTCGGGGTCACCAATTGTGGGATCGATTGTTTTCAGTTGTAAGTAATACCAGCGAGCAGTCGAATAATGAACATTTATTTTAAAAACTCAATTCCTTATATACAAATTACAACACATGAGATAGACATACACTTACATGAGACAGAAACAAAACAAACATGAAAACGTGATTAAGGCCGGTAGGAAAATAACGAGCAATTTCGTTCTACCCCAACAAGTGCACACCATCTTCCGTCTCGCTCCAACAAGTGCATAAAAGATGCGCGCACTGCCCGTGCGCTCCTCAGTCGTCTCCAGCTGCCGATGAATGCGCATGTCCCCGCATGTTTGTAGGTAGGTACGTAAAGCACAAAAATAAAATAATAAAATAACGATCGAGTCTGCCCAATGTTTTTTCTAGCTAGCCGATTTTTAAATGCGTCACCTATATTGTGCATATAGTAACGACATCAATTGTAGGATATATTGCTATGCAAAAAATAAATAAAAATTACACCATTTTTTTTTTATTTATATTTTATCGTACCTACTTTCACATCAGCGACACCTCCAAGTTTTTCACCAAAGCTAGCTTCTTTAATAAGCTACAAAATGAATTTATTTACTTAATTTTATCTGTGATTAAACAAGGTGTTTTTTTTTTAATTTACAAAAAACTATAAAGTTTGGAGGGTTGAAACTTTGCATACTTGTTACTAATAGAAACCTAAATCATTAAAAAAATTACAAGCCGAAACTCGTTGGGGGCAGATTCACCTAGCATATCCTAGCATGGCCTTTGGTCTTTGGTCACAAGTAAAATAAATGGACGCTCGCCAACTAGATGGACTGACCAGGTTAAATTAGAGAAGCCACTTCCTCAAGAAAATTCCATTAAGCGTTGAGGGCTACAATGGATCGAGACCGATGGTTACAACTGATCAAGAATACGATACCTTCCCACGTAGCACACCGACTGCATGATCTTACACAGCCCTTACAAGGCTTGTTTCAGCTGTGTAAGGACTGTGCTCTTACACAACACGTTCTACTTGGGTTGTGATCGACAGGCCAAGTAGTCTAGAAACACAAGATCAAGGGGTGTTCAATTCGAAGAATTTCTTCAGGAATCAGTTGTTTGATGGTTAGAATTTGTTCTTTAGTGCCTTTTTCTTTCAAAAAGCCAGCTTGTTCAGGTATTTAATCTTTATTATGATACTTTCTACGGCTTGGTATATTAATTATACTACAGTTATTATTTTATTTTAATTATCCAAAATATCCGTATTATCCGAAGTGTATAGAAAATTATCCGGATTTAAAAATTCACGGATATCCGGATAAAACGAATATCCGGATATCCGGATTGCAAGCCCTAGTTGTGATCAGGTTCACGATCGGCAGGAATGAGGAATCGACTAAAGAAGAAGAAAATATGAACAAAAGCGGTTTTCAAAACAATTCGCAATCAGTGTCTCGTATTTTTTTTATTACATTTCCCCTATAGTCCAAAGTGTGTATTTGTAATGTAGGTATTTACTTTCACAGAAAAGTATAATTTGATCTACATTATGTAGACTAAATGGTTATATTGAAATTGAATGCTTCTGGTGGGGTTTGACTCCGCGTCTCTAATGGTTATGTATTCTATAATGATAATTCTTATTTACTTCGTGAACATATTTTTTCCCTTAACAGTCGGGCTACAGTTTGTATAATAAATATTTGATTATATTATTAAATTATTACGTCAGCATGTGATAGACATAATGTAAATAACCTAAATTAAAAAAGCCCGGACCCAATCAAACGTTACTAAGAACCATCTCGACAGACAAGGCCTTCGAATAAAAAAACCGCATTCAAATCAAACCATCCGTTTTGGAGGTACGGTACCAAAGACGGACACCAGATACGCATGTTAAACTTATAACACACCTCTTTCTTTTCGGGGGTTAAAAAAAGTTTATTATTAAATATTCGGACTTAATTATTTGGTTTGCGATCGATTTGTCTCAATGAGGAATTCAATTTCATGCCGATTATGAAACACTTAAGCAAGATGTGATCGTTAATTGCATAATTAAAAGGTTTTATTATAAATGCAAATAATTTTCCTTAACACTTTAGTTGCCATGAATGTCTCTCGTGGGATCAAAACCTAAATTTTCAGAGTATCGTTTTAAGTTAAACACCGTCCGAAATACGCGATCCCGTAAATAAAGACCAGTATTATAATTATACTCTTTCTTATCTATGATGCTAATGTCGTTTTTTTTCTGACTGGGTTGGTGACGTCACTCACTATCAATGGTGAAAGTGGCGGTCAGTGTTTTAAGCATTTCAGAATCCAGAGTAAAAGTTATATTTTCAACTAAATTTGTCATCATTTATGAACTGCAAATTTTATATTTAGGTTTCCTATGTCAAATACTTACGAAATAAACATTACTTTAATACAATCGAACATGAGTCAACTATATAGCCTATTCTAAAACCATCCCTCATCTTAAAAAAGAGCATCAGGATACTCGGGGTTGACATGTCCAGGGAAAGAAGCTGGCATCTTAAAAGCTTAGTTTACACGGTACGTCGCTCTTGGGCTTTTTTTATACTACGACGGTGGCAAACAAGCCTGCGACCCGCCTGATGTTAAGCAGTTACCGCGTCCTATGGACGCTTGCAATCCCTGGAGTACCACACGCGTATTGCTTTAAGAATCTACATGCCGGTAGACTGAGACATGTAAAAGTGCCCTTGTGGCCTACTTGCAGAATAAAGTTCATTATTTCATCATTATTTCATTACATACTCCCCTCTTGAAGAACCTTATACTGTAGCCCCCGGGGAAAACCACGGCAGGGAGCTTATTCCACATGCGGACGTTCGTTCGCGGTAGCAAATACTTCTGGGACCGTCGACCATTTAGGCTCCAGTGTGTGAGGATGCTCAGCTCAGCCGCTCAGAGCTCAGGTGGACGTGTATAATATCCGTACCAAATGACATTGCTGTACTCAAAATTGTATACCTCTCCATACCAGCATTTCCGATACAAAACGGACTATTTAGGGCTCGGTGATAAAGAAGTAATAAAACTACTTTAAACTTAATACTATTTGATAATTTGAAATGTTGTTAATTTTGACAGGGACGTGGTTAGAGACATTATCCGCGCAGAGGCCTTCCGATGTGGCAGGACCCTGGACACGACAGTATGTTCTCCACGACGCACATGCACTCACACGTCTCGGATCGATACACAACTCTCAATTCGCATTGGTATTCTGAAACAAATAGGAGAATATCGCACGACTGTATTTTGGAATGAATTGTTGCTTGGGTATTTCCGGATCGACACGACCTTTAAACCTTCTAGAAAAGAGCGTACTCCCACGTGAAAGGCCGGCAACGCACTTGTGACTCCTCTGGTGTTGCAGGTGTCTATGAGAACGGTAATCGCTTTCCATCAGGCGATCCGTTTGCTCGTTCGCACCCCAAAGGAACAAAAAAAAAACTATCATTGTTTTATTAATCCCTGACGAAAAAACAGGGGTGTTATAAGTTGAACATGTGTAGCTGTGTATCTATCTGTGCCATCGTAGCTCTCAAACTAATGGCCAAGTCGAGTGCGCTTTTTTATCGAGATACATGTCCGCCGAGATAGAATAGTTTCCAATATATTCAGCATTAACTGGATCAAGTGACAAGATTTCAACCAATATTGAAGCTCAGAATTCTAAATTTTGTATTTATGTTCAGTTCTAGTAGCATTTTCTATATTGATTATCAACTCTAAGGTCTTCGCCAAGAGTAAACTACAATTTCTAATTGAAGACCAAAAATACTACCACAAGGTTGCCAGTACAATAAAATCTTTTTAGAATAGTAAAATGCTTTTTCTTTTTTAAACACCCTAAGATAATTTATTTATTGGTAACTTTAACTCTATGTTTTATAAAAATAATTAGACATATTGATTATTACATAATTACAGAGGAGATAATTAAAACTTTAAAATCTGTGATTTTTGGTACAAAATCTCGTATTGTACTTTTAACACTTCAGGTATTCAAAACATTTGGTGCAATAATTTACAAGCTAGGAAATAAACTGAGATGTAATTTAAATCTAAATATTTAACAGTGCAATATATGCTGATAATAGCTAGTAGTACACCTACTACCTACTACGTGCCAAAATAACGCATCCGTATTTCGTATTATAAAAAACAGGAGTGTTGTGGAACACTCGGTGAGAACGAAGGTTATTTGACATATAAAAATAAATATTCATGGTAGCAACATTTGTTTATTTCTATTCGCCAAATCCATATCGTGCGATACGGAACTTCGTTCCAAAAAATTTCTTTTGACTAAAACCTAATCTATCAATGATGTTGGCCTATTTGTAATTATGTTTCCTTATATTTATAGAGGCAACATATTATTAAAAGGTTGGCGAAACCTGAAAAATTAACTTGACAGTGACATAAGTGACTTTGACAATTTTGACAGTGACGTATCTGTCGTAGTTTTTTGGTCTTGAATTAGAAATCCGAGTATAGAGATGTGCCGTTCTCGAGAACATTTCCCAAATAAACCGGGGAACGTTCTAGAGATCGGCAAATCTCTAGCCAAGATTTAAAATTGGGTATACTTCACTTGCCCGAATTTCATATGCCCGAATTTCGTCTGCCATAATATTCAATTGTCCGAATCTTGTTTCTTATAATTATGTTTCCCATAATCATTGTTTGCCATATTAATCCTATGCCCGAATCTTTGTTTCCCATAATATTAATTCCAATAATCACATTTTCCATAAAGATTGTAATCCATAATTGTCACATGCTATAATTTCATATGCTATCCAAATGGAACATAGGTCGAAAACCGACATCTGTAGGTTAGGTTAGGTTTGTTTTATGACCCCGTATAGCGGAGCGTCAAAATACAAACCCAATCTAATCTAGTTTTAGAAGAACTGCTACCAAATAGTACATGGGTCTAAAACCGAAAACTATAGGTTAGGTTAGGTTTGTTTTGTGACCCGTATAGCGGAGCGTCAGAATGTTTGCTTCAAAATACAAATCCTAATCTAATTTACAGTTTCCTAATTTACAATCTAACCTAGTTGTAGAAGAACTGGTTCCATATTGGGTTGCATAAATTTTTAAGCCATAATGTCGGTGTGCATAACCACTTTTGTCATAAAAATCTTTCCGCATAAGTGTGTTACGCATTAATTGATCCGCATACATTTTATGACCATAATGTCTGTATGCATAAGTAAGGAATGCCATATAATTTTGGAGCATATGAACCTAAATCATAATCTTTTAACGCCATAATGTTTTTATGCATATCATATTTTGGCGCATAATACTGAACAACATACAGTGAGTACCTACTAATTATAACATTTTACATGTGAGTGTAGTGTTATCACTTCTATTTTACGATGCGTATGTATATGTCATTTATAAATAAAGCATGTTGATTAATTGTTTTTTCCCTGATCAATCTACATATCATGCGCTTTTTAACCTAACCTAACCTAACCTACTTTTCTGGCCGATGTTCGTATTCATAGGTTCACGGTTCTAACCTAACCTAACCTACAACTAACCTACTTTTCTGGCCGATGTTCGTATTTATAGGTTCACAATTCTAACCTAACCTAACCTACAACTAAGAGGTCAGTGTGGAGAAGGATTTCTTAATGCGGGGGGCTTCGCCCCCCGAGCCCCCCTTGTGGGGGGCTTCGCCCCCCCGTCCCCCCTTTTTGTTTTTCTGCTTGTGTAAGTTTTGTATCATTATTTCAAATGTTATATTTTTGGTACATGTGATATAACTTATACTATATAATGTCTATTTCCATTAATAATTATGAAAGCCATAATTTATGCGTTGCTCTTCTTCGTACTATCAATTATTATGACATTCAATAATATGATTTGAAATTTTGTGCCATACTAAATTATGCTTATGAACAGCCTGCCGAACAACAATTATGAGGTAAAATTTTTATGCAATTAACAATTTATGACAAATAACATGTATGAGGAAAGCCATTATGCGAAATGAGTTATGACAATCGAATTTATGACAAGAATTTTTATTCCACTAGAGGTGATCCCAGAAGAACTGCTACCAAATAGTACATGGATCTAAAACCGAAAACTATAGGTTAGGTTAGGTTTGTTTTGTGACCCGTATAGCGGAGCGTCAGAATGTTTGCTTCAAATACAAATCCTAGCCTAATTTACAGTTTTAGAAGAACTACGATAAAAGGACGTACGACATTCGACCAGAACCGAAAACTTTAGGTTAGGTTTGTATTGTGACCATGTAGTACATAGCGTCTTATGTACATACGTGGCCACAATATATTTATAGTCAAAATGCTTGCTTGCATATATGTGTACATTGTAAATAGACGATTATTTCATCAAAATGCTAGAAATGACTAGAAAAAAAAACACAATTTTAGACAATGTCAAATGCATAGCCAGGTTGGATTCGCACAGAAACAATATTTAGTATGGCGTTTAAATATTCTATCAAACAATATTATGGCACTTAATACTATGGAACTACTTGTGGCATACGTATCATTATGGCATATAATATTCGGGAATACAAGAGTATGTCAAATGACTTTTCTAGGAAACGAAACATTCGGGCAAATGAAATTCGGGTAAGTGAAATTCGAGCAAATCAATATTATTGCATATAAATTTCGGTCAAACAATAGACAACCTTAAAATTGCTTTAATAGAAATGACGTTTACCCGACTCAGGTAGTCCGGTAAAGTCAGGGGTGCAAAATATTTCTATTAACCCTTAAATGCATACAATTACGCTAATTTTATTTCTGAAATGACGTAATTACCAATGAAATCCACGTCAGTTTGAGACTTCGGGACAATCTTGACAAAGTCTTTATTGACAATATTCAGGTTTTGACATGTGTCATTTCAGTAACGTGTATATATGCATCATCATGCATTTAAGGGTTAAAGCAATTTTAACCCTTGGCAGAGAGTTTGATAATCCACTAAAATGACAATGCACGGAGTCCTTATCTAGTTAGCACGATTCTCTTTTATGACGATCGATAATGAGGTACAAAACCACAAAATAGTATTGTTTTGCTTAAGTGGATGGACACAACGCCAACCAAAGGACTATACTCACCCGTAAAGTGCGTTTCAACATTTAACACATAATCATTATATAAATTTGTCTCAAGTCCCGATAGTAGCTTCTGCTCTGGGCACTCATATGGAGAGCACAGCATGATCTTCTTCTCGTGTATGCAGGTGCACATCTGACAGCCAAATTCATCCTCTATCTTGACATGTTCATTTGCAAGACATCTTTTCACGTGACCTGTAATGTAATATATTTTTATGCAATTGTTACATAATGAGAGGGCTTAAAACACGAGTGTTTTAAGACGTAATCACGTATATACAGTTGCATACGCTACTTTATCTACACACATTATCATTATCATTTATCATATATTTTTTTATAGATTATATAGTTTCCGGCAAACTTTTTGAACAAAAATGGCGGATCAGTGCACGATATTTGTACGTAAATCGGCTACTGCGCAGTCAAGGTTATGCTCAAGAAGTTTGCCGGCGGCTATAAGGGGGCGTGGTCGTCTTAGGAGGCCTTATTCCTTTCAACCAACCTTTTAAATGACATGAAATGAAATAATTTAGTCAGTAAGTAGGCCACAGGGGCACTTTTACAAGTCAAATTGTGAATCTACTACTAAATTGTGAAAGTGAATAATTAACACTATTTTTTGGATTTCTGGAGCGAATATTTACAAGACTCCTATTATTTTTAAAATACCTATTCAACGACAGCCCACACACTAGTGTTCGAACGAAAAAAAAAACACCCCCACTTTAGGTGTAGGTACGGGAGGCACCCGAAAAAAAGTTTTTTTTTTTTAGTTTTTAGGGTTCCGTACCCAAAGGGTAAAAACGGGACCCTATTACTGAGACTTCGCTGTCCGTCCGTCCGTTCTTCCGTCCGTCCGTCCGTCTGTCACCAGAAAGATTATGTATTTCTATTGCCGCTATAACAAAAAATACTAAAAATAGAATAAAATAAATATTTAAGGGAGGCTCCCATACTACAAACTTGTTATAGATTATGGTACGGAACCCTTCATGCGCGAGTCGGACTCGCACTTGCCCAATTTTTATTTTACCGTTTTGTCGGCGTAATACATACACATACTCAAACCAAATTTCAGCTTTCTAGTAGGTACCTACTAATGATCGCGGCGCTAAGCCGCGGACGGCCACACAGAGGGACAGACGGACAGACGGACAGACGGACAGACGGACAGACGGACAGACGGACAGACGGACAGACGGACAGACGGACAGACGGACAGACGGACAGACGGACAGACGGACAGACGGACATGGCGAAACTATAAGGGTTCCTAGTTGACTACGGTACCTATCTTAAAAAGAGTTTTCTGCGTGAGTTTTGTCATTTTCGAGTAGTTTTTGAAACAAAAATTATCAACGACAAATTCAAAATGTAGGTTTCAAATATATACCAATAAATTGCAATGGCCCTGTTCTAAGTACCGTAAACTGGGGTTACTTTGATCAATTTTAAAGTTTAAACTTCTCTAACTTCTACAATTAACTGGTTAAAAAAAATTAAAAAAAATGGTAACATCAACTTTTATTAGACTTTCGCTGCTAAAAATCTTGAAAAGCTTACATAAGAATGTATGGAGAAAAAAAATAAAACGTTGTGATCAAACTGAAAGTGATATTGGGGTTACTTTGATACCCTATGTTTTTTAAGTTCACAGTTCTAATAAGAAAGCATATCAAACGTACATAAATTGTGATAAACCGTCTGGCTTTCTTGTAGTTTCTATTTTATTCTTACACTTTTCCTCACTTATGTCTTAAAATACACTTTTAATATGTTTTCTTGTAGAACTACGTATAGTTACGTTAAGTTCATATCATTGTAATAGTTAAGTACTTATGCTTTCTGAAAAAATGACTGACTGTTGAGTTTCTTTCGGCGTTTCTTCTCAACAGTGGTCTCCTCTTGTGGAATGCCGGTAGACTCAGACATGTAAAAGTGCCCTTGTGGCCTACTTGCAGAATAAAGTTCATTATTTCATTATTTCATTTCATTATTTCATTATTATTAAAGCAATTGAATGTAACCCCTTACAGAAGTATTTTATCACAAGGAAAGAAAAAAATTGGTTCGCAGGTTCAAAAGTTACAACTGTTTTATGTTGTTTTGGGGCTACTTTGATCAAAATTAAAAATTATTATCTTCGAAAAAACAACTTTATTTGATGTTTGCCTCAATATTTATAACAAAACGTTCTTAATAATTATCACCTTCAATAAGTACCTTGACATAATCACACACTAATCAACTACCTATGTTTAAGTACTTGCTTAGTTAAAATAAGAAACACAGTTCGTTCTAGGACATTATCAGAATACTTTTTGTAGTCTCGTGACCCCAACCGCTTTTCGTAGTTTTTAGGCATCTTTCTGAAAAATAAATTAATTAATTTAGCAATAATACTATTTTGTATTAACGAAAATCATGAAAAAGACTCTGAGAACAAAAAGATGCCCACTCATGGGGCTTCAGTTTAACATTGATCAATGTTACCCCATGCAGGTGATCGAAGACACCCCACCAAGTAAATAATTAGTAATAAAATACTTAGTTTGAATTTATGACACAAAACTCAATACAATGGTATACATAAACACACTTCTGGCAAGCTAATATTTACTGTGAACCTTTTACTTTAACACCCACTACGTTAGTTTAGAAAAATAGCAATAAATTATACTTACATTTTGACACGTGATCCGCACTGCACACGACCATACTTGTTCACTGCGTCAGAGCAACTAAATGCAGCAACTATTGATATTGCCATCCGTAAAAAAAATTATGTACAGATGCGTTCGGAAATATGGATTTTTCCGTTTAAAAATAAAATGAAGTTTTTATCAATGTAACCCCAAGAATCAAAGTAACCCTCAGTCTACGGTAGTAACATTCATAATTTATGTTAAAAACATGTTTTATCATAGAGAAAAATGTCTAAAACAATCAGCATTTTTGAATGGATAAAGAGCTTTAACAGAATCTTATATTTTGAACATCTTAAGACGACCCTGCCGGATACATCGTAATATTATGAAGTAACATCTGTGATTTTATACTCGTAATGTAGGACCTATAGTATCTGAACTTGTGAGTGTAATAAAGAGCACCAAATATAGGAGTCTCGGCCCCGCCTACAATTTTGTACCGTTTGGGGTCGAGTCCATGACCTCATGGACTCGACCCCAAACGCCCAAAACCTTCACAAAGAGCTCTCCAAAAGGCTTACAGAAACCACTGAGGACCGAAGAGCTGGCAGCTTCCTCGCACAACGTATCAGCATAGCTGTTCAGCGAGAAAATGCTGCCAGCATTTTCGGTACCATGCCAAAGGGGATCAATTTTTTTTATTTGTTTTAGTTTTATTTATTGGTATTCAGGATAACAACAGCCGTAATTATAATATTTACATTAAATGGTTTACCTACATATTAGAAGGCCAATAACAGTCATCCATTAATTACAAAAAAAAAAACACAGAAGTACTGAAAAGTCTAGGTTATAACATTATAACAAAAATGTGCAATGACAAAATGTTTAAACTTTAAATAGTAAGATAGAAGGCATGATTGAAGAACATTTAAGAGGCCTTATTCCTTTTGAAATTTATTTTTTTCATATTATGACAAATATATTGATAATTTCAACCGACTTTTTGAAGTGAATAATACTTTTCCCCGAGTTCTAGGAAGTAACATAGCTTTTTCATGCTTTTATTGCGTGCAGTCGAAAAAAAGTTGACAAAACGAATTTTCAGCGTGAATTTTGTCAATTTCGAGTAGTTTTCGAAACAAAAATTATCAATGAAAAATTCAAACTGTAGGTTTCAAATATATACCAATAAATCATAATAGCCCTGTTCTAGGTAGTAACACCAATAAATTGCAAAGAAACATTTTTGATCATATAGAAAAATGTCTAAAACGATCACCATTTTAAAAGGAATAAGGCCTCTTAAGACATATAATTGCCTTGTTGTTCAAAAGGTAAAAGTACCTACCCACTAGTTTATTTTAATTTTAGTTTTTTTGTAGGTACATAGTCGTCAGTGTTTAAGTTTCTATTTACTGCCTCTTTGTTTTTCCTTCTTTTGTGTTGAAATAAATTAAATAATTGAACAATATGGGTGTAAATTTTTTATAGAATCTTTTTTATCGATTCTATTTTTTATGTGGAAATACCACATTTTTATTTTTATATATAATGACACAAACCACTACAATCTAAGCAGGACTTGAACGAGTCGTGCTTAGATTGTAGTGGATAACATTCAATTTTTCTTTCTTAATTTACCTTTGTGTCATTATTTATAAAAATATGGGTGTAGATTATCTAACATTATCTGATATACGGTTCTCTGCCTTTTCGCAGAATAATTCAGTGGAAAGGCAGAACGCCCCGATATTCACTAAATAGACACTCTTCTTCTATGGATTAACAATTCACCGAATGTTTCATTTAAACACAAAGTTTTCCTCCGAAGTCATAAAGTAGTGTATATTAACGATTTACCAAACCTTGTGCGAGATAAACATGATATATTATTATTTGCAGATGACACATTTCTTCTTTTTAAAGTAAAAAGGCAAAAAAAAAACTTCGATGTCATTAATGATGCGCTGTCCTCTATTGTGGATTAGTTTACTGCAAATCATTTACTTTCAAATGCCAAGAAAACTAAGTGCATTCAATTTACATTAGCAAATGTGAAACAAGTAAATTGTGCCAAGGTAAAACTGAAAGGCGAAATAACAACAACAACAACAAATCCACTTTATTGCACACCTCAAATACACAGGGATACAAAACATAAGAGATATACAGTAAAAAAAAAAAAGTAAGAGAAATACTGGAATTTGAAGAAAAAACAGTATGCCTGGGTGTTACTCTAGACTCTAAACTGCAACGGAGTGCGCATATAGCCACTCTTGCAGATAAGCATAGCTCCGCGGCATATGCAGTTAGGCGAATCAGGCAACTGACAAACGTTGAGACGGCAAAGATTGTATATTTCCATAGTGTTATGTCATATGGAATTTTATTATGGGGAAGAGCGGCGGACATCCAAACCATCTTTGTGCGTCCCCTGGCTGGCGGATTGGGGAACGGTCGGTAGTACAGCCTAGCTACGCTATCCGGCTAAGTCCGATGGACTCGCTGACCAAAGTAGGATGTGGCCCTCCAGAATTTCGGGGGTTGTGCGATGGGTTAACGGCCCGTCCACATAAAAAGCCATTGTTACGAACACGATACGATTCCCTTATACCGATGACCAAATGCGTGGCAAAATGGACCTCCGATTAGCATCATGGAATGTTCGTAGTTTGTTTAGACCGGGAGCCCTGTAACAAGTGCAAAGAGAGCTGAAACGTTACAGAATGGACCTTGCTGCATTACAGGAAGTCCGCTGGCCTGGAAAAGGAGAGTGCCAGCTAGATGATGGAGCAATACTGTTTTATAGCGGGGCGGATAATAGTCAGCACACTAATGGTACAGGGTTCATTGTGAGTAAAAATTTAGTTGGCAATGTTTTGCGCTTTGAAGCAGTTTCTGACAGAATTTGCATTTTGCGCCTACGAGGCCGTTTCGCAAACGCCACTATTGTGAACGTTTATGCACCGACGGAGACTAGTGACGATGATGCTAAAGATAGTTTTTACGAAGACCTCGAGAATGTGTGTGATCAAATCCCAGGTTATGATATTAAGATAGTATTGGGGGATTACAACGCAAAACTAGACCGCGAGGAAATCTTTCTTCCGACCATTGGAAGACATAGCAAACACGTAGAAACAAACGATAATGGCCTCAGAGTGATAAGTTTTGCTGCATCGAAGTCAATGGTGGTTGCTAGTACCATGTATCCACATAAGGATATACATAAAGGGACGTGGAAGTCACCAGACGGGCGAACGGTAAACCAAATTGATCACGTTCTTGTAGACAACAGGCATAGAAGCACTATAGAGGATTTAAATAAAACAATTTAAACGGATTATATCATCATCATCATCATCAGCCCGGAGTCGTCCACTGCTGGACATAGGCCTTCCCCAGTTCGCGCCACCATACCCGGTCCTCAGCTTTCCGCATCCAACCGCTTCCCGCCACTCTTTTTAGGTCGTCGGTCCACCTGGCGGGAGGCCGTCCTACAGGGCGTGTCGTTCGTGGTCTCCACTCTAGAACTCGTCTGCCCCATCGACCATCGGCTCTACGACAAATATGCCCCGCCCACTGCCACTTCAACTTGCATATCTTAAGGACTATGTCGGTCACTTTGGTTCTCCGTCGGATCTCCTGGTTCCGGATTTTGTCCTTCAGAGAAACTCCGAGCATAGCCCTCTCCATAGCTCGTTGAGCAACTTGGAATTTGTGGACGAGGCCTTTTGTTAGTGTCCACGTCTCGGCCCCATAAATAAGGACCGGAAGGACGCACTGGTCGAAGACTTTGGACTTAAGGCACTGGGGCAGTGATGATGACTGAAAAATATGGCGCAACTTCCCATATGCTGCCCAGCCCAACCTGATTCTTCTGTCAGCTTCCTTGTCGAAGTTGTTTCTACCTAGCTGGACCATCTGGCCTAGGTACGTGTACTCTTTAACAACTTCGATGCTAACATTATCGACGGTGATCGGTATTGGGTCTACGAATGAATTGAACATAACTTTAGTTTTATCCACATTCATTCCCAGACCCACCCGTCTGGAAGAAACATTTAGGCTCCGCAACATCTCCGACAAGTCCTCCAGCGATTCAGCCAAAATGACTATGTCGTCGGCGAATCGAAGGTGTGAAATATATTCACCGTTTATATTGATGCCCCGTCCATTCCAGTCCAGTGTTTTAAATACGTCCTCCAGAGCGTTCGTGAACAGTTTCGGAGAGATAACGTCTCCCTGTCTCACTCCGCGTTGCAATGGGATTGGACGCGTCTGGACATCCTGGATTTGGACGGTCATCGTAGCGGCTCTATATAAGCATTTCAGCACCTCGATGTATCGCCAATCGACTTGGCATCGCTGAAGCGACTCAAGAACGGCCCAAGTTTCGATGGAGTCGAAGGCTTTTTCGTAGTCCACAAACGCAAGGCAAAGAGGGCGATTGTACTCCTCGGTCTTCTGTACAATCTGCCGTAAGGTGTGAATGTGGTCCACGGTACTGTAGCCTTTTCGAAACCCGGCCTGTTCCGGAGGTTGGAAGTCGTCGAGCCTTCGGGCGAGACGATTTGAGATGACTCTCGAGAACAGCTTATAGACGTGGCTTAGAAGTGATATCGGTCGATAGTTCTTCAAGAGCGTTTTATCGCCTTTCTTGAAGAACAGGATAACCACACTTCTAGACCACGCCTCGGGTGTTGTACCTTTCTGGAGTACGGTATTAAACAGCTTTCGAAGCTGGTCTAGGACTGGGCGTCCTCCAGCTTTTAGCAGCTCTGATGTAATACCGTCGTCTCCAGGTGCTTTATTGTTCTTGAGCTGCACGAGAGCCCTCTCAATTTCGGCATTTTCGAAGTCCGGTAGCTCGTCCGTAAAGTGGCGGGTTAATTTGGCACGTTTATCTTCTACGGCGGATATTGTGGGTTTTGGTGCGTGAGAAGAGTATAGGCGTCGATAGAAGGTCTCAGCTTCGACGAGTAGGTCCTGTTTGGATGTCATAACTCGACCATCAGATGCCGTCAGCTTCGTCAGATGACTCCTTCCCAATTGCTTAGCAAATACCTTTGAGCCTTTGTTTCGCTTGATTGCATCCTCGATTTCTCGAGTATGGCTTTTACGCAGGTCAGAGCGTATTTGCTTTTTTATACGCTTATTAAGAAGGTGACATTCTGAAGAATCCGCCGGCATCTCTCGTCTCTGTCGCATTAATTCAGCTGTCTCTGCTGAGATCTTGGACCCCTTACTCCCTCGACTCCTTTGGCAGAACGCTTCTCCCACCGCTCGTAAAGCATCCGTGAACTCGTGGATACTTTGATCAACGTCCTCGGTAGCATCCAGCAGGTTAAATCGGTTTTGCAATTCCAGTTGAAATTGCTCTGATCCCGCAACAATATGGTGTAGTGATGGCCGGAGCGTAGACTTTATCAGGCGATTTCTCTCGATACAGAAGTCTATATTCAGAGTGCCACGAACAAGTCTGTGATCGCTGCCGGTATTAAACCTATTGATCACTGTGACATCTTTGAATATATACCTCCTATTCGTCATGATAAAGTCAATCTCGTTTCTAGTCACCCCATCGGGGCTCCGCCAAGTCCACTTCCGTTGAGACTTTTTCTGAAAGAACGAGTTCATCAGAAAGAGCCTCTGGGATTCGAGGAAGTTAACCAGCATCTGACCCCTTTGGTTCCTGACACCAATACCATGCGAACCGATCACCGATTCACCTCGTTCTTGTACTCCCACTTTGGCGTTAAAGTCCCCCATAACAACAGTGAAGTGCGTCTTGGTGGTTTTGTGAATGGCCGTAGCTATATCTTCATACACAGCCTCGACTTCTTCATCAGAGTATGACGACGTGGGAGCGTATACCTGGACTACCTTCAGGGAATACCTTTTCGTGAGTTTAAGAATGAGGTATGCTACCCGCGTAGACACACTGCTGACTTCAATCACGTTGTTACAGAGGACTTTGCTGATCAAAATACCCACCCCACCTTGTGACATCCTATCGCCCTCCCGATAGTAGAGTAAGTGACCGGAATTTAGAGTTATCAGGTCCTCCCCCTGTCTTCGAACCTCAGATAAACCCAAAACATGCCAGTTAATGTGACTTAACTCTGACTCGAGTTCAGCAATATGGACGTCTTCCCTCAGCGAACGAGCATTGTACGTGGCTAAATGTAGTTGTTGTTTGTGGTGACCGTAACCCTCCCGGGGATTCTTCGCACCCTCCACCCCGCCGTGACCACGACCGTCACCACGATGGCCGGGAATAGCGGAGCCACCGGGAACTGAGGGCCGTTGTAAAATGACACTACTCATAAGGGGAGATTTGCCCATACTCGCCGCGCTGGGCGAGGACGTATTGGCGAGCGCAGTGCCGAGCTCTCTTTTTACTAGCGACGCTGCTGCCCGCCACTAGCTGGTATTTAGAGCTCGGGAGTTCGGATGGGTATACCGCCATCATCCGGTCGTCATTGCCTCGTTCGTTAGACAGCAGGGTGCACCACGAGCAGGTGAGGTTGACAGTTTTTGGAGCACTATGATGTTATGACCCCCTACACCCCGCGGATTATATCGCGTATATTAATTATTTGAGCCTCCCTGACGTTTCAGTACCTTTACAGATACTGTTAGTTGTAGTAGGGGTTCAGCGCTAAGAAAAGGCCGGAGTACTGACACGAAGACGGTATAATTTTCCAAAAAGCACAAGATACAAAATATGTCACACAGAGGTCGCGTGAATAGGCTCGCGGACAGCAGCGGACTGCCCGCGTTTGCATGGTAACGGGTTTACATAAAACATTAACCATTATAATTACACCTTAATGCTAATACAATAAGGACCAAAATCCAGTGATAAATATATTTAAATACAAAAGTAAAATCCTAATGAGCGCATCGCTAACACTCCCCACCCCAGTGCTGTATCAGCACTCAACACTAACCGGGATAGGAGCGATGCGAGCCGCGGATCGCCGCAATGTCCCGGACGCCGTCCTCACCTCCACCACACGGATGCGGCCGTCTCTTCCGGGGATCACCTGTGTGATGAGCCCTTTAGGCCAGACGTTGCGCGGGGAGTTGGGGTCAATTATCAGTACCAGGTCTCCGACTTGGAGCGGCTTCCGCTCCTGCTGCCACTTTGTCCTGGGCAAGAGGTCGGGTAAAATCTCTCTTACCCACCTTTGCCAATACATGTCTGCAAGCCGCTGCGCCTTCCGCCACTGCTTGCGTAGGTTTAAATCTGCGTCGCCAAATTCTCCTATAATAGGAAGGTTTGACGATGATCCCAAGAGGAAATGATTAGGGGTCAAAGCCTCCCTATCATCAGGTTCGACTGAAACGTGCATCAGGGGACGACTGTTAACCATATTCTCAATTTCAGCCATTAACGTACTCAACACCTCGTCCCGTGGTGCACGCTCCTTAAGAATTACCTTAAGAGCTGACTTAACTGAGCGGATAAGGCGTTCCCACGCCCCACCCCAATGAGGGCTAGCGGGAGGGTTAAAGGTCCACTCCATGTTGTTGTTGACACCTTCAGCTTGCAGCACATTGGTATCCAGCGCCTGCATCGATCGGCGCAGCTCCGTGTCTGCGCCCCTCAGGTTAGTTCCATTGTCTGATTGTAGATGGCGCGGCCACCCACGCCGAGCTGCCATTCGCCTTATCGCCATAATCAGGGAGTCGGTAGTGAGAGAGACAACCAGCTCAATATGGATCGCCCGCACAGTTAAGCATGTAAACAATACACCGTACCTTTTTTCGCGCCTTCGACCCACCGTAACCTCCATTGGCCCGAATAAATCCAGACCGCAGTAATAAAAGGGTTTCTGATGATGTGCCACGCGAGCCTTGGGTAAATCTCCCATGCGTGGTACCTCAGGCTTACATTTTAAAATTCGGCACAGCATACACCTCGACGAAACGAATTTAACAGTAGGTCTAAGCCGAAGTATCCAAAATCTTTGTCGGACTTCGTTAACTACGGTTTCGTGGTTACCATGGGCTACCTTCACATGGTAATGCCGAACAATGAGTCTTGATATGTGATGTCGGCCATCTAGAATAACTGGTCTTTTAATGTCCGTGCCCACGTCTGATGCGGCGTCAATGCGCCCGCCCACGCGCAGTAGGCCATCTGCGTCTAATATCGGTGTTAATTTTAACAACCGACTGCTACGGTGCAGATCCAGATTCTTCTTAATTCTGGCCAAATCTTCTGCAAATGACTCGAGCTGAGCGTGGCGCAGCAACAAAATCTCCGCGCGCTCCATCATACTGCAGTCAATCTCGCTCGTTTGACCTTTGCACCTGGCAATAAACTTTAAAACCGCGGCAGTGGCGCGCGTGAGGCGCAGCCAGCTAGAAAAGCGCTGCGGATCCGGCACGGGCGGGGACAGAGGTTCGTCGCACATCTGCACGACAGCTACGCATTCCATTGATGACTCATCATCGTTACTGCCTGTGGGAATGATGTCTTTGGGCCACGAACTTTCGTCGTTGTATAAAAAAGATGGACCCGTAAACCACTCACCTTGTAGGGTTAAATCGAATGTTTCCCGCGTAGCTAAGTCGGCAACATTCAACTTCGTAGGAATGTACCGCCATTCGTCCACGCGGGATAATTCATCGATCTCACCTAACCGATTTGCTTCGAACGTCTTATATGTTCGTGTATTGTTGCGAATCCATTGAATGACCGTAGTGGAGTCGCACCAGAAGTATCGGCGTAGCGGCGCGAGTTTGTGCTCCTTTTTAATTGTGTTAGCTAGTCTCGCCGCTAACAGAGCGGCCTGTAACTCCGCCTTCGGGATCGTCAGCGGTTTGACCGGCATAACTCTGCACTTACTGGCGATAAATGCAACATAAATAATACCGTTATTACTCCAACGCCAATAGGCCACCGCCGACATAGCTTGGGAAGACGCGTCACTAAAAAAATGAATTTCTAGGTTATTATAAACATTATTGTAATGACTAGTCCCAGACGTAGCACTCGTAGAGGCCGCTACGCCGTCGTAGCTCGTAGCATGTTGCGTAAGCACATAAGGCGACTTTACTACGGAGTCGACATGCGTCTCGCTCGCACGCGTGTCCTTTGGTTCGCTATCGCTTTCGCCCTTGCGCGCGACAGCTGCACTGTAGCACCTAGGTATACGTATGTTGTTTATTACCTTAAGTAAATCTATCCATTTGCGCCACTTGTTATGAATGTCATCAGGGATATAATCATCCCATCCCGTATTAGACCGCCAAGCCTGTTGCAGCATAATACGTCCTTGGATGGTGAATGGGGCTAGGAATCCTAAAACATCAAAGATAGACATGATTACCTTTAGCATTAGACGTTTTGTGGGACGTTCCTTTCCATTTATAATACTCTCGGGAATCCGTTTCAATGATACGTCAAATCCTAACATATCATCAGCGGGGAACCATATAAGTCCGAGAGTGCGTTCACCTTCGTGCTGCTGGCCGACTTTAAACCTAACGGCGGCGGTGCCTAAGGTCTCTCTTGGCAAGCTATCCAAAACAGCCATACTATTGCTTGTCCAATTCCTTATCTCGAAATTGCCGGCGCTGTGTATCGCGCTAATATTTTTAACCATTTTAATTGCAGTTTCCTCGTCAGGAAAACTGTCAATGTAATCATCTACATAATGGGAGTTAATTATTGCGTCAACAGCGCCCGGCATGGATGACTCAAATCGCCGCGCATTTAAGTTTTTTACAAATTGCGCGATAAATGGAGCACAATTGGCTCCAAAAA
Organism: Apotomis betuletana; assembly: GCA_932273695.1. Classification (NCBI taxonomy): domain Eukaryota; kingdom Metazoa; phylum Arthropoda; class Insecta; order Lepidoptera; family Tortricidae; genus Apotomis; species Apotomis betuletana. The sequence continues at coordinate 1,996,823 of OW026321.1, read as the reverse complement.
TAAGAGACGTACTAATGTATGTTTTTAAATCATCAGTAGGGTTGTCCCTCCATAAAAATCGAAAGGCGTGTTGATCTTCGGCGCGTATTTTAACCCTTAAGAACATGTCCTTAATGTCACCGGTCACTCCTATTTTATTTTCCCTAAAGCGGAGCATAATTCCAAAAAGCGATGACAGAAGGTCAGGCCCTGTGAGTAGGTAATCATTTAAACAAAGATTATTTACCTTATTAGCGGCGTCGAATACCAAACGGAGACGCTTTTTGTTGGGATTGTCAACCCCAAAGTGAGCCAGGTACCAAGTTCTAGGCCTCACCTGAGTATCTGGCAGCTCCATGGCGTAATCATTTTCCAATAAATGATGAACGCGCTCCCGGTACCGTTCTGCGAAACCGGAGTCTTTAGTCATTTTTCGTTCCATACCTTTCATCCGGTTTAGAGCACTGGGATACGAGTCGGGCATGGTGCAGTGCTCATCTCTCCACGGCAGGCCGACGTACCAGCGGCCGTCGACGAGTATCGCGGAGCGCTCCAGCTGCGCCACGGCGCGGACGTCTTCGGCGTTTTGGCGCGCGTTCGCTGACACACCCATAGAATCTATAAGAAACGAGCGTCTAACATCCTCGTGGATCTCTTTCAGCAGGCTCTCGTCCGAAGAATTCCTATGGTCCGTTGCGCTTTCTGAAAGAAACAGGTTAATATGGGCGTCGTCGGCACGGTCGTATGGACGTCCGGCAGACCGGACGCTTCGCGGCACGCATATTTTCCCACTCACGGACCACCCCAGGGCGGAGAGAGTAGCGGATGGCTCATTCGGTTTTCCTACTTTTAGTTGTATAGGTAACAAAAGATGATGGTTATCTTGACCAATTAACAACTCAGGTTTGGAATCGGTAACACATAAATTATGCTTTATATCTGCCAGATGAGAATAATTAACAAGTTTTAAAACTGACAAAGTTTGTAATGGTAAACTTAACTCATCAACACAGCGCATTTTAATATTATAAACCTTATTGTCCATACCTGTAAGGTCCACATTCACAATTGACGACATACACACAAGTTCATTATTAGCAAAGGCACCCTGAACGCGCAGTGTCTCGGGGCGGCCGCGCAGGCCGGCTCGCTGAGCGAGTTCGGCACTTATTAGTGAGACCGATGAACCGCCGTCGAGTAACGCAGTACTGTCGAAGATGCCGTTAGGTCCCTGAACGCGCACCGGCACAACTTTTAAGAGCACTTTGTGATCACTCGCGTTAATATGTGTCAAAGTCTCGGAAATACGATTAGACTCAAGTTCATGCGACACCGATGCACTTGTAGTAGGCCCACTCGTAGAATTGGATTTTGTAGATTCCGTTTCCGATGACAACGCACGCGGTACTTCGGTTTTGTTTACTATGTAGTGCAGGAGACGGTGATTGCGTCTCGCCGCATCCATCCTTATCACACGCAGGGGCGCGGCAGGTTTCTCGCTCGTGCCTTGATAACAGGCATTTATAACATAAGCCATTCTTTTTAACAAATTGCCATCGTACTTTGCGCAACGCTCGTTTAAACGGTTTGCAATCAGTTAACTTATGAACTGTTGTTCGGCAAAATAAACACTTCGTAACGCCTTCTTCGGCTTGTAGCAAAACGGTATGATGGCGTGATGATGAATGATCGCTATATTTGTTTCGCTGCTGATCGTTGCGTGTAGTAGTTAGGAAACTAGCAGTCGTCGAAATCTTTAAAGCCTCGTCATTAAGGAAATCCGATAGAATGACTAACCTTGATTTCTGCGCATCCTTGAAGAGTGCGAAACTATAGTCTGACCATTTTGAGATAAGCACGGTGGGCAGCTTGGACAGGATGGTGGAGACGATGTTCATGCCGTGCAGGTACTCCTCGCGTCCAACTGCTCGCACTGCTTCCACAAAGTTTTGAACTTTTACTGCAAACGTGACGATTTCTTTGTGATAATCTTGTTGTAACGGCTGTAGCTTTTTAATATCGTGTAGAATGCGAGAAATAATGCCATCCGGGTTTCCGAAACGTAGCTCCAAGGTCGACATTACCCTGTCGGGCGACGTGGCGCTGATAAACAAAGCCGAAACGGCATCTCTCGCGGCTCCACGAAGACATTTACGTAGCCGCCATAAATTCTCTTTATCACTAAATTTGCATACCTCGGTAGACTCTTCGTATGACTGTTTGAATTGTAGCCATTCCAGCTGGTCACCTGAAAACTCGGGAAGATCCCTGGGCGTGCTGATGCGGCTGAGAAAACTTGTAGGCGCCTGGTTATTTGCGGTGGAGAGATCCTTTAGAGCGCCAGCTAGTAGTTGCACTGTGTGGTTGAGCGCCGTTACTGTGCCGTCGGGCGCGTGTGGCGCGAGGCCAGCAACGCGTGGCGCCGGGCCGGGCGCCGAGGGCACGGGGCGCACGGTGGGCTCGGCGGACACCGGCAAGGGTGTCGTCGACGGTGGGACTGGTATATGCAGGATGATACCATTATTGTAGGATTGCTGCTGCTGAGGTGATTCCCTGTGGTTACTTTGGGCCTCGACCCATTCCGCTACGTCGCAGCGAGGAGGCTTATTTCCATCGATTTGTGAACTGTATTCCTCTTGTTCCTCCTCGTCGCTGAGTGCTGCGAGTTGGGCATCCAAAGTTTTGTCGATAAGGTCCATTTTTATCGCGGCCTTCTGTTTCGCGGCCTCTAACAACAACTGTTTTCGCTTCGCTTCCTTTGATGCCGACGATATTCGTGAGCCTTTGCTGCTTGAAGGTGCGCTGACACGAGAAACGACTGACTTTGTATCACGGCCATGGCCGTGTGCACGTGGCGGTATAGGTTCCGACTTTATACTGCCGGTCACATTTTTCGTGGCTTTTAACAACAACGTAGGCACTTTCTTTACCACTTGGTCGTCGACTTTCATGTCGGAAGCTTGTTCACCTGGTGGGATAACCTCACTCTGCGAATTCCTTTGTTCTTGCTCGCGCGCCTCGTGTTCGGCGAGTTCTCGACGCATTTTCGCGTTGCGCGTTTCCATTCTGGGCGTATGGTACATGATCTGGTTCGAAGACCACTTTGTTAGTTGTAGTAGGGGTTCAGCGCTAAGAAAAGGCCGGAGTACTGACACGAAGACGGTATAATTTTCCAAAAAGCACAAGATACAAAATATGTCACACAGAGGTCGCGTGAATAGGCTCGCGGACAGCAGCGGACTGCCCGCGTTTGCATGGTAACGGGTTTACATAAAACATTAACCATTATAATTACACCTTAATGCTAATACAATAAGGACCAAAATCCAGTGATAAATATATTTAAATACAACAGTAAAATCCTAATGAGCGCATCGCTAACAGATACCGTTGTCAAAGGTTGACTGAGAAAAACACAATTTTTCTCTGTCAAAGTTACATTTGTGCAAACTACCCATTTTGTTGATATACGCGATATAATCCGTTTAAATTGTTTTATTTAAATGTGTGACAGTCGCGGAAACCGAAGAAAATACTATAGAGGATGTCAGAACGTTTCGGGGAGCGGATTGCGATAGTGACCATTATCTTTTGGTGATCAGGGTCAAGTTTAGAATTAAAAATGCCAAGAGGAATATATGTACAACAGCTGAGCCTGAAATTTGTATAAAGTCACTGAAAGATAAGAACTCGCAGCGGCAGTTCAGATTGGAGCTCAGGAATAAATTCGAAGCGTTGGAGCCTGTGGATGATGTCAATGTTATGTGGGAAAAAACCAGGGACATTGTGAAAGGGGTGGGTTTAAAAATATTGGGCAAGCGAAAGCGCCGGAAGCGGAAAAAATGGTGGACGATTGAATGTGGCCTGGCCGTAGACGAAAGGCGGAAATATAGGATCTTGGCGGAGCAAGACGATGCGTGGAAGGAAAAGTACCAGGAGGCAAAGTATAAGTGCCGCAGTATGCTTAGACAGGCTAAACGGAAATACCTAGAGGACACCGTCAGGAGTATGGAGACTTTGATTGGAGCTGGTGAAACCCGCAAATTTTACAAGGAGGTGCAGGTGATTCGAAAGGGTTATCAACCTAGTATACAATTACTTGAAGATGCCGATGGAAACATTATTTCGGACCCAGTAGAAATTAGGAATATGTGGCGGAGTTACTTTCAAGGTCTTTTGAATTGTCCGATAATTATAATAATAATAATAATAATAATAAAAAGGCGTAGGGATGTGACGACCCCATCGCCCGCTGGTTTTACCAGCGCAGTCAGTCACCGCAGGGCAGCTTATGGCGAGCTGTTGGGGGGTAGCGACCCCACGTACCTGAGTGCTCCTGGGGGTCCTGATGGGGGGTGATGGGTCGGGGCCTCCGCCTCTGTCTTGCCTTAACCGGCCGGGCAGAGTGGAGTCGCGAGAGTTTCGGCTCGGGGGCGGATGTGGAAACGTAAGGGGTTAGTTGGCTGCGGTTTAAAGCCCAGTATTACACCTCTCCACCCTTAGCCTTCCGCACTGGTGTTGCCCTTAGGCCACTTTATGTGTCGCTTTTTATGGGGGCCCATCTAGCGGGAGGCGAGTCATCGTCTACCAGTTTTTTTGCTATGAGACACTTTTCTTGGTAGACGTCCGGCTGTCTCAAACAATAGCCCAGTAGTTAGTCCATCGCATTTCATGTAATAGCCTAGTACCATATTTAGACTCCATACAACCACAATAGTTCTTACATCTTGCGGGTGCTGTCTCTGTGTGCGTCCCATGACACAGGCAGGGGGAGCATCCGCATGGTGTACCCCTTACATTTCATTAAATTGTCGAAAGGGCCTCTGCTCGTTGGCTTCGGCTCCGTGCACGCCTCCCAAAGGTCCGGGACACCATTGTCCCGTGAAAGGGTGCGACATACAAATAATAATAATAAGTTGGCGTAGGGATGTGATGACCCCATCGCCCGCTGGTTTTACCAGCGCAGTCAGTCACCGCAGGGCAGCTTATGGCGAGCTGTTGGGGGGTAGCGACCCCACGTACCTGAGTGCTCCTGGGGGTCCTGATGGGGGATGATGGGTCGGGGCCTCCGCCTCTGTCTTGCCTTAACCGGCCGGGCAGAGTGGAGTCGCGAGAGTTTCGGCTCGGGGGCGGATGTGGAAACGTAAGGGGTTAGTTGGCTGCGGTTTAAAGCCCAGTATTACACCTCTCCGCCCTTAGCCTTCCGCACTGGTGTTGCCCTTAGGTCACTCTATGTGTCGCTTTTTATGGGGGCCCATCTAGCGGGAGGCGAGTCATCGTCTACCAGTTTTTTTGCTATGAGACACTTTTCTTGGTAGACGTCCGGCTGTCTCAAACAATAGCCCAGTAGTTAGTCCATCGCATTTCATGTAATAGCCTAGTACCATATTTAGACTCCATACAACCACAATAATAGTTCTTACATCTTGCGGGTGCTGTCTCTGTGTGCGTCCCATGACACAGGCAGGGGGAGCATCCGCATGGTGTACCCCTTACATATCTCATTAAATTGTCGAAAGGGCCTCTGCTCGTTGGCTTAGGCTCCGTGCACGCCTCCCAAAGGTCCGGGACACCATTGTCCCGTGAAAGGGTGCGACATACAATAATAATAATAATTTATTGATAAAACATAATGTACAGAGGTGACGGTTAAATTCTATACTTAAAAAAACAAATAAATTCACAATTTACATAACCTGAACTAGATATAAAAACGGTATAAACTCACGTAAAAATTGTCAGGAACGGCCCGACATGTTTCGAACTCATTTGGAGCTCTTCATCAGGGGTAGCTATCCGTGCTGCTACGCGACTCGCGACCCACTGCACTTTTAATCGCTCTTCTTGCCGCCCTCTGCGCACGCGCAGATAGCGCGGCGCGGGGAGGGCAGGGCTCTTGCGCTGTCACCACTGGACTGTCTGTCACTGCATTTTCACTATTACCCACTGATACCACGCACACTTGACTTATTGTATCAACGACATTGTCTGAACGCGAGATGTTTTTTAACGCCGGAATCACAGGTTTCCATGCCGGAGGTAGAGCCCAACCACCGTCTCGGTTGAAATTCGGGCGCCGTCCAATTTCGATAGCTTCTCGTATCTTCCGTTGTACACAGCGTTTCTCACGAACCAACAACCGTGCCTTATCGAAACGTACGAAATGGGACGCACCGGCCTCGACAACATGCTCCGCAACAGCGGAGTCTCTCGTATCCATTTTTCTGACACTGCGTATATGCTCAGACAATCTTGTAGAAACATTACGTCCCGTCTCTCCTATGTATGCCTTGCCACACTCACACGGTATTTCATACACCCCAGGGGTTCCAAATGGATCTCTATCTTTGGGAGACCGTAGCAACTGCCTCATCTTAGTCAAAGGACGGAACCAGGTTGTGACTGTAGAGAGAGCGCCTGCGTACTTACCTTATATCAAAGGTGTGACGGATACCATCGGGCACATTTTACGCCGTAGATATAGCATTACAACCTGGTTCCGTCCTTTGACTAAGATGAGGCAGTTGCTACGGTCTCCCAAAGATAGAGATCCATTTGGAACCCCTGGGGTGTATGAAATACCGTGTGAGTGTGGCAAGGCATACATAGGAGAGACGGGACGTAATGTTTCTACAAGATTGTCTGAGCATATACGCAGTGTCAGAAAAATGGATACGAGAGACTCCGCTGTTGCGGAGCATGTTGTCGAGGCCGGTGCGTCCCATTTCGTACGTTTCGATAAGGCACGGTTGTTGGTTCGTGAGAAACGCTGTGTACAACGGAAGATACGAGAAGCTATCGAAATTGGACGGCGCCCAAATTTCAACCGAGACGGTGGTTGGGCTCTACCTCCGGCATGGAAACCTGTGATTCCGGCGTTAAAAAACATCTCGCGTTCAGACAATGTCGTTGATACAATAAGTCAAGTGTGCGTGGTATCAGTGGGTAATAGTGAAAATGCAGTGACAGACAGTCCAGTGGTGACAGCGCAAGAGCCCTGCCCTCCCCGCGCCGCGCTATCTGCGCGTGCGCAGAGGGCGGCAAGAAGAGCGATTAAAAGTGCAGTGGGTCGCGAGTCGCGTAGCAGCACGGATAGCTACCCCTGATGAAGAGCTCCAAATGAGTTCGAAACATGTCGGGCCGTTCCTGACAACTTTTACGTGAGTTTATACCGTTTTTATAATTAGTAACCTGAACTAGGGTTGCCCCTGTGTTTCAGGCAATGGGAAAGCCTTTACATTATTTTATTTAAGTAAATATTATATTCATCTATCTTACAGTAATCTTATTGTAGCTTAAATACTAAAATTTACACTAAAGTACTAAATTAAACTAAACAAATATTTATTTAATGACAGCCAGTAAGTTCTCTGTATCTTCGTACGTCATAGTTTGTAGTGACTCACGAAGCGCTTTCTTACATTGAGCGAAGCTAAGTGGATATAGGTCCAATTTCGTATTTAATCTATTGTAAAGAAATGGTCCCAGAAATATGAAAAATCTTGTAGAAAATGCGTGTTTTGCTTGCATGTTATAGGAGCAAACAATATCTTTACGCCTCTTGTTTTTATATTCGGTGCTGTAAGGAGTTGTGCAGTGCTGCCTTAATACTGTGCCGTGAATAAATAACTGACGAACTGTTAGTACTTTACATTCACTGTATATAAGGTTAGTAGGGTAGAGGTAAGGACGATAGGTATGAACCTTTAGGATTGCTCTTTGGGCTCTTTCTAATTTTAGTATTGTGGTTTTAGCCAAACCTCCCCATGACGTTATGCAATACGTTATTATTGATTGGCAAAGAGCAAAATAAACCGTCTTGAGGAGCTGCTCATCCGCAATTGAGCGCAGTTTTTTGAAAACAAAAATTTACTTACGGATTCTATTGCACAGCGCTTCCACATGGAATTTAAACGAGAGGGTTTCGTCTATTAAAATTCCAAGATATTTAATTTTGTTGGTACGCGTTATGTCCGGGCAGCTGCATTTGACAGTTGAAATGTTATTACATATGTGGGCATAGAGCTTGCGGTAGGTTATGTCTACGCTAGGTTTACGCATGGAAAATCTTACATACTGAGTTTTATCTGGGTTAAGTGTTAGTAGGTGATGCCGTAACCAGGTGCTGACGCTATTAAAGCCTCGCTGTGCATATTCATGTGCGTCATCTGCTGATTTATCGGAAAAAAGCAGTACAGTGTCATCAGCGTACGAGATTACTTTACCATTTCCTATTTTTAGATCACAAAGGTCGTTAATATAGATCAAGAATAGGGTGGAAGCGAGCACGCTTCCTTGTGGAATTCCGTAAGCGGTGTTTTTTAAGTCGGAGCTGATATTATTGTCTATCTTCACGCATGGGGTGCGTTCATCTAGATAATTTGCTAGTAATTTGAGTTGGGTACCTCTAATACCAAATGCTTCTAGCTTTTGGAGAAGAATGGCAATGGGGACGGTGTCAAAAGCTTTTGCGAGGTCCATAAAGATTCCTATTGTCTGATTTCCTTTATCAAGTTCTTGGACTCGGTAATTAGTTAGTTCATGAACAGCGTCGGCAGTTGATAGCCCGGACCTAAAACCAAACTGATTTCTTGATAGAAGAGTTTGTTCTTCAAGATATTTAATTAGTCTAGAATTAATGATTTTTTCTAATATTTTTGATATGGCAGGTAAAAGTGAGATGGGTCTGTAGTTTGCTATCTGGTCCTTACTGCCGGATTTGTATACAGGAACAACTACCGCTTTTTTTAGGCATTTCGGAAAAATTCCTTCCGATAGGCATTTTTGGAAAATGTGCGTGAGAGGTGGAATCAGGATGAGTTTGAATTGTTTAAGCATTTTGTTTGAAATGCCGTCCCAGCCGACCGCAGAGCTATCTTTTAAATTATTAATAATCCTTTCCACCTCTTGTTCATCTGTATTTAAAAGCACAAATGATTTCAGCATATTTTTAGATGAATGATCGCAGGGAGAGAGAAGCGGCTTGTTTTTTTGAATTTTATCAGCGAGATTTTTTCCAACATTTACGAAGAAATCATTTGCACTCTCAACGGATGATGACTTCGAGGGGTGAGCTTGTAACAATTTACAAGATGTTTCTCGTTGGTTTGCCGTATAAGTTACATTTTTAACACACTTCCAGATCAATTTACTGTTTTTTCCAGCCATTTCCAATTGTTTTTTGTCGTAGTTGTTTTTAAATTTTTTAAGCAGGTTGTTACAGAAATTACGATATCTTTTGTAGGTCACTTGCAATAACAAATTGTTCGGATTCTTTTTGGCTTTAAAATGCAATCTATCTCTGTGTCTCATACATCGTACGAGCCCCGGTGTGATCCAAGGTTTAATATTGCGGAATTTACAGCTGACACGTACGTATGTTGTATTATTTAATATTGCTTGTTGGACATTTTTAATCATGTATGACATTCTAGAGTCAGCGTCAGCAGAAATACTATAAACTGGGTCAAGATCGATGTTACCTAAATCTTCTTCAAGTTTGTTATTATTTATTTTCGAGGTTATTGTTGTGCGATAAGTATTAGGAGGATCTAAATTGAAAATCACGTGCAGGAAAGCGAAGCTCGTGGTGGTGGCGACGATGAACCCGGATTTGAGGAAGTCAGAAACGCCATTATGCGCCTGAAAAACAATAAAGCTCCTGGTATTGACGGCCTGGCAGGGGAACTATGGAAGCATGGTGGAGGAGAAACACAGTCCCGTTTATATGAGCTACTGCTGTTGATATGGCGGCAAGAACAACAACCAGCTGAGTGGAGCGTGGGAGTCATCTGTCCGGTACGCAAGAAGGGGTGTAAGAAGAAGTGCTCAAACTACAGCGGAATAGCACTCCTCTCGACAGCTTACAAAGTTTTCTCATATGTCCTACTGGGCCGGTTGGAGAAGCATGCCGAAGAGATTCTTGGGGATTACCAATGTGGATTTCGGCGTAACCGGAGTACAGTGGACCAGATCTTCCTCCTGAAACAGCTGATGGAGAAGAAATGGGAATTCGCACAAGGTATACATTGCCTTTTTGTTGACTTCGCAAAAGCTTACGACAGTATTGACAGACAGTCACTCTTCTCCATCCTTAGAAACTTCCAGATCCCTGATAAACTTGTACGGCTAATTGTGGTTGCCACGGGTGTAAGTAAAGTGCGGGTGAAGGTTGGAGGAGGGTTGACCGATGAATTTGACGTCATTACTGGTCTCAAGCAGGGAGATGCGCTGTCTCCTGTGCTGTTCAATTTAGCTCTAGAATACGTCATCAGGAAAGTGCAAATATTGGACGGTGGAGTGAGGTTGAACGGGCAGCATAAAATAATTGGATACGCAGACGACCTAGCCGTACTGGGAGAAAATAGCGTAACTCTTTGTGAGAAAGCGAAGGTGCTGGATGAAGAAGGCTCTAGGGTTGGTCTCAGGATCAGCAAAGAAAAGACCGAATTTCTACACATGCGGAGATATAGAGACGTTTTGGAGCCGAGAGAAAGTCTGGATGTAGAAGAAGTTACCTACAAAGGAGTGGAAAAATTCAAATACCTAGGATGCCTGATAAATGATAACAACAGTAGGGAACAGGAAATTGACTTTCGCATTCAGAATGCTCTACGGTGTACGGCGGCTTTGCATAAGGTCTTGGTGTCCAAGCTGATGCGTCGGAAGACTAAGATCAGAGTCTATAAAACAGTCATAAGACCTATCTTAATGTACGGATGTGAGGCATGGACACTCACCCTAAAAGAGGAAAATAAGCTTCTTGTCACAGAGAGAAAGATATTCCGCAAGATCCTGGGACCGACACGGAGGGAAGATGGTAGCTGGAGGGTCCGTAAAAACCAAGAACTGGAAGACCTAGTGTCTGAGCCAAATATTATTGGGGAGATAAAAGCAGCAAGACTCCGGTGGCTCGGGCATCTAGAGAGAATGCCGGACGATAGGGCGGTAAAAAGGGCGTATGTTGGACAGCCTGTAGGTCGTCGACCGGTCGGCCGACCGAGGTACCGATGGAAGGACGAAGTCATGAAGGACCTACGCGCTCTACAAGCAGGGAACTGGGAGGAGATTGCTCAAGACAGAGCGCGCTGGCGTCATTTCGTATCGGAGGCCAAGATCCACTTCGGGTCGCTGCGCCAGCGGAGTAAGTAAGTAAGTAAGTACGACACTAAAGAGACAAATTCAAGGAAACAAATATTCTCACCGTAGCATCTCAATACATTCTTGAGAATATTATGTATGTGCGGAAAAATCTCCATGAATTCAAGCTCAACAGTGACATTCACCACTACAATACGAGAAGTAAGGACAAGCTCGCAATACCGGCCCACCGTCTCCGTAAGGTTAGCTCGTCGTTCGTGGGGAACTGTGTAGTTAAAGCGTATTTATAGTCTTAATGAATTTTTAAATGACAGTGATACCTTTAAGCCAGTAGTTTACTGTTGTGTGCCAAGAGTTAATTTTTAAATAAGCAATATTTTAGTGGGTAATTTTTAATGTAGTTTCTCCGGGCAAATAGTATTAGTCAAGTATGCCCGGCAGCTTGAGCATGTCATGCTCGCTTAAAGGTCTTTGCTTACGGTAGCGTCGTCGTTGATCGGGTCGCAACCTTCCCTTTAATATGGTTGAGGGAGGCGATGGCTGAGATATGCGTCATACTCGTGAACGGGTGCCGTTTGTGGGGTCCGGTCTGTTCATGCTAGCTAGGGCCTAATTAAATTAAATATGTAGTAACCGCATACTAGTGTTAAATGAAGTAAACGTGAGAAACTTCATCCTGTACTCGATTGCAGTTATTCAATGTTGTTTTAACTTTTTGAACTCTTAGAGACTGTATACATCTCTAAGAAACAGCTTAGTGTAATATGACACTCAGAGACTTTATACATCTCTGAGGAAATTAAATAATTTTAAAATACTTTATTGCATGTTGTGACGCCTGGAGACCATACAGATCTCTAAGAAATTTAGATTTAATAATTATTTTCTATTGTAAATTTTATTATTCCCGTCGAGGCTTTATACATCTCTGTGGAATGAAATTAATTAAGTAATTGTATTTTATTGCATGTTGTGACGCCTAGAGACTTCAACCATTTTTAAATTGATACTCAAAAATGTTTTTAGTGTACCTACCTAACATTGATTCAATTTATTTATACATTTCCTTTACGTGTACCCATGTAATTACATAGTTATAACACAAATGTGATGTAATTGTTTTAAATATTATTTACGGAAAAGTTACTTACTGTTGAGTTTCTTTCGGCTTTCTTCTCAACAGCGGTCTCCTCTTGGGAAATGCCGGTAGATTCGCAATTTGACTTGTAAAAAGTGCCCTTGTGGCCTACTTACTGAATAAATTATTTCATTTCATTTCATTTCATTTCAGTGTATCCAACTGTATGATTACGCCTTAAAACACTTGTTATGATCCTTTGAACTCTCTCAGCACTCGTGTTTTAAGACCTCTCATTATGTAACAGTTGCATACATTATATTATCATCATACCATAAATAGTTATTTGTGACACTGAGGAGCAAAATTATGTATACGGCCACGGCGCACATTGAATCCAGAACGAAACAAAGGATTCTAATGTTTGTAATGCATGAATATTTTTTTTGTATGGTTGGCGGAAGACTTTTTTTCCTTAAATTTATTTTGTTACTACATATAAAGCGGCAACTATTAACCAGTGACGTAAACTTGACGCCTACTGTCGGCCTAGAATGGGCCATTTTTTCTAAAGTTGTACACCCCCTTTTTTTTCGATATTTTGGGTATTTTCTACTCAGAATCACGAGCTCTTTCGATCTAATCAGAAGAAAAAAGTGTCCCAATGTTTTTTCGTTCCATTCCGTTACCATTTCCATATAACCTATTAGAGCGGTAACGGAATGGAAAAGCAAAAAATGTATGAATATTTTAGGACAGTTTTTTTCTCCTAATTAGATCGAAAGAGCTATTCTGAGTAGAAAATGCGCAAAATACCGAAAATTTAAAAAAAGTGGGGTATGAAGAAAAAATGGCCCAAATCATTCGTGCACCGAAAACTTCACGGTATGATCATGACTAATAAGTAATAGAAAGTAATAAAAGATAGTTAGGTATTCACCTTTACGCTTTTCACGCTGTCGCAAATATTTTGCTGCTTTCGTTACTTCCTCTATTGCAAGCTGGTCTTCGTAAGCGTAGTCTGTTTTTTTTTCTAACTTAATTTTTTCAGTCTTTGCTGCTGAATTTCTTCCGCGTGTAAAATATTCATAGTCAAAGTTTATGAAAGTGGTATTTGATGATGGATCTGGCGCATTTGTTGTAAAATCCCAGTTCACGGGAGTAGGGTTGTCTTCGATAGTTGCTATTTCATCTTGGACGACATGAAAAAAAGAAAAGATACTTTATGCAAAATTTGTCCTAAAAAATCTCTCCTTTTAAAAAAAAGTTTCTAGGTGTTCGTCGTCAGCGTCACGTTTTTGGCGTCGTCACATGTTCCGCGCACTTCATTGCCCATGTTTACGCATAATCTTATCCCTACCGTGCATGATTTTTTCTTTTTGTGTGATAAAAATATATGATGATTTAGTTGGAGAGTAGATGACAGGAAAAATAACGAAAAAAATAAAAGTTGATATTTTCAATTAAAAAAAACCACTTTTAATGGTTGTGACACATACAGGACATTATGCACTCTCTTACAATATAATATTAAGTATGTTTACTAACACGAGAATATATAATGTTATTGTTTAATTTTAATTTCGGTGGAAATTAGCAAAACAGTTGTTATTTTTATTTAAACAAAGCTCCACTTTGCATTTATCGCAAGATATGAAGGACTTTCCCCGACATCCTGGATATTTGCAGCGTTGGCGAACTGTGTTCCATGTTGGGAGATGATCGATTCCATCAAGCCTAGTATCACGAGTGGGAAGGATCGCTACATTTGGCTTCTGTCTCTTTGCAGCTATTACATCTTCCGGTAAGGAAGATGGCGGTCGACCCCTTTTCTTATAAATTTATGGAACACACATACAAAGCAATTTTGCCAAATCTAATTTGAATTCTCTGAGTTTTAGTTTCGTGGGCATTTGCGTTTGCTCTTTCACTCTTTTATACAAAAACCAACTATTAATGACCTGCATTACGTCAAGAAGATGATAGAACAAACGCAAATATATTATTTCCTTGTCCTCATTTTAGTCTTATCTTTTCCCAGGTAGGAGTCCAACAGATCCACACCACCTATGTGTTTATTATAAATTTGCAATAAGTATTTGAGGGCAATCAACTTCTATGTACTTCTTTTGATTTTTGCAGAATCGACGTATTTTTTGTACTGCTTGCTGTTCAGTAAAAGACGATCATAAAACAACAGGTTTATTGTCATACCACATGACAGTGTCAACATCGGTTCCATCCACGTCACCCACCCATTCTTCTGAATACCCCCTACTTTTTTATTTATGGTTGCACGGAGTATTTTTATGTCATCCTCACTGCCGGCACCAGAACACTCCTGACCATCATCGCTATCGGACGGTATCAGCAAACAATCTTGGATTTCTGCATCACAGAGGTGCATTTTCCAGCACATGATCTAAAATAAAAAACATTGTTTTAGATATAATTACTATGAACGTAAATGCATAGTGTGACATATAAGGGACATTAGGAAAAAATACCTATGAAGCTTAATGCATAGTGTGACTTATCTGGAACGTTTAAAAAAATTAACGTATTTGTATCTAATTATTACGCAAACAATAAAATGTACTTACTATTCATTTATTGACAGTTTTTCACACACACTTAGATTTTTTTCTAAACGCTTTCACTGTTAGAACTATTTTTTCACCCACAACGAAAAAGTTAAAAACCTGTTATTCTCGACGACCTTTAATTTTTGAGTTGCATGTGCTGTTATTGTCAGTGGGTCGACATCTAGCGGAAGCTTGCCGAACTACGTCATTGCATTATTCTTCGAGATCTTATTGACTACCAATAGGTGTCGCTGCCTGTCATGTTTTTTTTAGTACGGGGTATTAAATTGGTTGTGACTGTTCAGGCACCAGATGCACTGTAGGCTCATAATCACTATTGGCATAATTGACTATTGGCATATTCTTTTTAAACCGAATCTTCTTTTCGCCGAATGATCCTTACGTAGGTATAACTTTATTATGCCGAAAACCTACTATTCTGGCAGCGGGTCATTTTTGACAGAAACTTTTTCTGTTCTTACATCAAAGCCAATAACTATAGGTACTAAGTACGTACCAACATTTAACAAGGGGGAAAAGATACTTATTCACCTTTACGCTTTTCATCGTGTCGCAAATATTTTGCTTCTTCTGTTTCTTTCTCCATTGCAATCTGGTCTTTGTAAGCGTACTCTGTTTTTTCAAACTTTTTGTTTTCAGTCTTCAGTCCATTTGCGTTATAGTCATAGTTTAAGTAAGCGGTATTCGATGATGGATCTGGCGCATCTGTATGAAAATCCCAGTTCACGCGAGTAGGGTTGTCTTCGATAGTTGCTATTTCATCTTGGACGACATGAAAAAAAGAAAAGATACTTTATGCAAAATTTGTCCTAAAAAATCTCTCCTTATAAAAAAAAAGTTTCTAGGTGTTCGTCGTCAGCGTCACGTTTTTGGCGTCGTCACACGTTCGGCGCACGTCATTGCCCATGTTTACGCATAATCTTATATCTCATAATCACTATTGGCATAATTGACTATTGGCATATTCTTTTTAAACCGAATCTTCTTTTCGCCGAATGATCCTTACGTAGGTATAACTTTATTATGCCGAAAACCTACTATTCTGGCAGCGGGTCATTTTTGACAGAAACTTTTTCTGTTCTTACATTAAAACCAATAACTAGGTACCTAGGTACGTACCAACATTTAACAAGGGGGAATAGAAAAGATTTTTGTTTTCAGTTTTTGCCGTTGAAACTTGTCCATTTGTGTTATAGTCATAGTTTAAGTAAGCGGTATTTGATGATGGATCTGGCGCATCTGTATGAAAATCCCAGTTCACGGGAGTAGGGTAGTTAATGTCTTCGATAGTAGTAGCTATTTCATCTTGGACGACATGAAAAAAAAAAGATAAATTATGCATTTTTTTTTTCACCAGATTACTAAACATAACTGCACATTTTGCACTCTAATAGGACATAATTTATTAGCGTAATATATTCGCAACAAGCTTCGTCAACATAACCTATAGGAACAAAATAATATCCGCAGCACGCTTCGTCAGTAAAGGCCTTACTTAAAATAGACATACACAAAGTTACACCCGCAATACGCTGTCAAAACTGCCCACCCAAACCCAACTTAAAATACCCCGCCCCGCAGCGCACCCGGCTCAAAAGTCCCCATAATCCCAGCAGCATTAACCCTCTGAATCGCTATGGAGACTTGTTGAACTAGATATGACCCAGCGCGAGGATCGCAGCCCCTGTCCCGCAAACGTCGACCCAACGCTATAAAGAGCTTGCGCGCTTCCGAGCACCACACCATGGTCCAATCGTCTCGACTGCAAACGGTACAAAATCGTACGCTGACTCCAAGGCGGAATACTTCATCATCATCATCATCATCTCAGCCATAGGACGTCCACTGCTGAACATAGGCCTCCCCTTTGGACTTCCATATATACCGGTTGGAAGCGGAACCGGAACCGGAACCGGAATACTTATGGTGCTTCAATTTCGCAGCACTCTCTGCTGCTGAGCCGGCACACCGCGAGCTCTGCCTCAAATGAGATCCTGCAAATGTGCTAACACACGTTGCATCCCACAGAAGACAACGCCCTCTCTGCCAAGGTACCAGCGTCAGGCTGTCGGGCCTTTTACCGTCTGTACGACTTAACCCCGGAGGCTCCAAAACACATGGCAATATTTGTCCTAAAAAATCTCTCCTTATAAAAAATATGGTTCTAGGTGTTCGTCGTCAGCGTCACGTCTGTGGCGTCGTCACATGTTCGCCGCACGTCATTGCCCTTGTTTACGCATATTCTTATATCTCATAATCACTATTGGCATAATGTCAAATAAAATACATTATTATTATTAATATTAAAAAGAATATTCTTTTTCCACCAAATCTTCTTTTCGCCGAATGATCTTTACGTATACCTTTTTTATTCCGATAACCTACTATTCTAGCAGCAGGTAATTTTTGACAGAAACTTTTTGTGTTCTTACATCAAAGCCAATAACTAGGTACCTTTGTTTAATCCAGGATAACCAAAAACGTCAATTATGAGTAACACCTGAAACGACATAAATTGTAATGAATCACACGTGACTTTTGGGCTAAAATTATAATAAAACAGACAAGAGATCCAAAGTTAACGCAACCGATCGTGTTCGTTGTACGGGAACCCCACTTTAATATTAATTTTATTCTGTTGTTATTTTAGCAGCAACAGAGATACAGCTTGGTGATAGACAGAGAAACGGGACAGATAGACAGGAAATCTCAGTAATAGGGTCCCGTTTTTAAACATTTGGGTACGGAACCCTAAAAATAAATATTATGCAAATACCCTAGGTTAACAATAGCTACGAATATACCATAAATTCGAAACACTGTTTCTCATCTGTGACATCACACCAAATTTTCGCATTAAGATTTCTTTTTACAGGTACCGTTTTTCAGGAATGTATGAAAAATACTAAAAACTAATACTAACTTACATTGCATATAACAATAAAAAAGCAGAATATCATTGTCTGAAGTTATACTTCACTAAACTATGTGGGTACTTAAAACGATGTGACAGTTCGTTTGAGTGGGACAAATCGATTCTACACGAGTCATAGTCTTTAATATACTTGGAATTAGTTGATCATCTTTAGGCGGCCTTTTCACTAGAAACATATACTTACTGCTCAAGGGAAACATAAGAGCTACTTCAATTTTACACACTTTAAAACAGTAAAATGGAACATAACAATAGTGGGTGTACGTGTACTCAGGTACACAACACATTAAATTACTTTCAATAATAAAAGTTTAAATTTAGAAAAAATAGAAACACAATAGGCATGACGAATTTTTTTTTGAGGATGTCAATCGTTTTTTAGGGTTCCGTAGTCAACTAGGAACCCTTATAGTTTCGCCATGTCCGTCTGTCTGTCCGTCCGCAGCTTAGCTCCGTGATCGATAGTACTAGAAAGCTGAAATTTGGTATGAGTATGTGTATGTATCACGCCGACAAAACGGTAAAATAAAATAAAAAAAAAAAAATTTTTTTTCGCTTACCTCTCGAACACCTAAGGTGGGGATGATTTTTTTTTTCTTTTCAACACTAGTGTGTGGGGTGTCGTTGAATAGGTCTTGTAAAAATAATAGGGGTCTTTTAACATTATTTTTTGATAAAGACAGCAGTTTTGTAAATATTCGCTCCAAAAACAAAAAAAATAGTGTCCCCCCCCCTCTAACTTTTCAACCACGGGTCAAAAAAAATCGGAAAAATTTATGTTAATGAGGCCTTATAAGTACTTTCAATGAAAACTATATTGAACAAAATCGGTTAAGCTGTTTTTGAGTTATCGCCAAATTTCATATTTTTTCTTTAAAAGGTCGTAAGTTGACTTCCAGAAGGTAATAAGTGATTACAGTTTCTAGGACGTTTACGACCTTTTTATAGAGCTTAAAATCTTTCTTAACGTAAACCTCGGGCTTAAAACAGCAGTTTATTGTGAAGGATGAGCAACTACGGAACCCTACACTGAGCGTGGCCCGACATGCTCTTGGCCGGTTTTTTTTAGTGGGATCAAATGTTTATATGGGACTAACTACACTAAATAAAACCGCTCGAAAAGTCGGAATGTCGGAAATGACCGTCAAAGTTCAACATTCCTACGGAGCGTCAAAAACGCTCCATACAAATGGCCACCTAATCGTCACGTCATTATATATTATGGGTATATTTGTATGAAGACAATAAGTAATATGGCATTTCCACCGTGAAAAAATGCGTTTCAGTTCTACATAGTTGTCATACATTTACCTATAGTTTTGTTAAAGGGCATAGCCGGATAAGCATGGCCAAAATGCACTTAGCAAAAAAAAATTCCTTGATTAACTTAATTTATGTTTTTTCACCAAATTTTAACCCTCAAATTTTTTTTGTCTAACTACTGATCTGATTTCTTTGAAAATTGGGTACTTACCTATGTTGGTATATAAGTAAGGTCGTTTTTTGAAAAAAGTGTATTATTTATCTGCTGCAAAAAATATATATTTAGTTTTCAAAAAAAGTTACCTATACTGTCAAGTATAAAATAAGTTTTCTACTATCTCCATTGGCCCTATGTTTGACTGGTAAAGAACGCCCTTTGGCATTAAGTCCGCCGTTTGTACTGACTTTTGTTTTGAGCAATAAAGTTTAAATAAATATACTTGTGAAATGGCGGCAGTTACCAATTTGAGTTCTTGTATGTATAATTTGATATTGTTTAACACACGTTTGACATAAGGTAAGGTGGGGGAAGATGAAAAAAGGGGAAAGATAAAAAGTATCACGTAACTCCCTACATTTTTTATTTTTTTTTAATGCTGGTATCATCAATTAAACCGCCATTTTATTAGGATCCACCGCCAGTCAGTCGCCCGTGACCGCTCGGAGTGCGTAGACGCGTGTTATGTGTTATTTTGTGAAGGTCAGCATTTCGTGGTCAATTCGTCGATTTTCAATCTTACCCCGTAACTATAACTTGACTAATAGGGTGTGAATAAAAGTTCTGACTGAATATTTATGTATTATTTTAGATTTTATATTTATTTACTAGTGCAAGGTGTATCTATTACTCTTATATTGTGATTTACGAGAAACTTCAATCTTTCCCCAGTCAATTTCAATGGGGTAACATTGAAATACCTAGTAATGTTTTAATCTTTCCCCGTTTTTGAAAGTCATAGAAAAACAGACAGATTCTCAAACTTTGGACTTAAGAAAATTATTAACGTACACATTTTTTTTTACTGGCCTCATGATAATGTAAGTATGTAGTAATTAGGAAGTACAAATGAAACATATTGTGAGTCTTAAACTTATACTTATAAAAACAATATTTTCTCAGTTTGTGACTAAGTCGATTTGAGTGAAATCGTCAGATCAAAGAGACGTACCCACTCATTGTTCAATAAATATGTAATTTATAATTTATTGTTTATGTAATATTTTAAAAATTGAGATAAGTCTATGAAGCTTTCGTTGGGGAACACTACTTTCCATTTGAGTAATTCTTATATATGTTATTTCATTTAGTTATGAGTAGATTTGCCTTTATGACTACTTGTTTTGCGCGTTGAGTTTAATTCAATTCAACAATTAAAGCTGCCTCATACAAATACTTTTGTTGAGTCGTGAGCTCTGGATAATCAATAACATTTTTTTTGTTTCCAAAGATGTTTGTTATTTTAAATGTAAGCACCTAAGAATTTAAATTAATTTGCTACGCGGATTTTAAATGTATGTCTAATGGAACACAGATTCATATTTCATTTCTTAATATTTTTGACATGTATCCGACTTAATTTGTAACAAAATTAATCATGCTGCAAGAAAACACCCAGTTTTTTGTATTACTTCATTTCTTTTCTAAAATAAACAATTTATCATCATGAAACCGTTATTTTGATTCCAAATTGATCTTCTTAATATAAAAAAGTGTTTAGTTTTTAAGTGTCCAATTAAAAGTTTGAGAATCACTGTCCCTTTTCCTATATAGTGGGGTAAGAGTGAAATACTTTTTTTTCTACTGTCGTTTTCTCGTTACCTATCAGGAATATTCACGCAACAATCAGCTGTATGTGTTCAGCGTAAGAAACTCTATAGAATAACGAGCAACAGCCACCGTTTGCATTCATTTAAAAGCATTTAGAAACTATGTCAATCTTACCCCTCCACCATTCCATCTTGACCCGTCTATTTTTTAGACAAAAGTGTATTTTATTTTATTATTTTTATATATTAGAATAGGCATAGCCGAGTTTTATCAACAGAATACAAAAATATAATCCTTGCCCATGCCTTCAAATTAATACAATTGAAGGGATATAAATAGATTTTTATTTTATAAGGGTTTTAACACAACACTGTCTATCTCGACAAAAAACCATTTAATCTTCCTCCACCTTACCTTATATAAAAAAAATGAATCAACACTGAGATAAATTCAAATTTTTAACGTTATCTCCATACAAAGTGAAGTTAAGCAGATAAGAAATCAAGTCATAATTAACACAAATTATAACGGGTCTATCGCGATATTTTCCATTTTGCCTCGATCGTTTATTTCCATAATAGGTCAGTCGGTGGGCAGCGGTCACCAATTACCATAAAAAATGAAAATCCCTTTGCCGTTATTTTCAACCGACTTCAGAAAAGAAGGAGGTTCTCAATTCGAATGTACGTCGTTTTTTTTTATTCCGCCAATTATGAATCGATTTTGATGATTCTTTTTTTGTGTGGTAGATTATACATCAGATGTGGTCCCGTGTCGATGTGATCGAGCGCTTTTTGAAAAAACTAATAAGAGACAAAATATATTCTCATTGAAGTCGGTTATTTTGTGTGAAAAAGTAAGGCAACAAATATTTTGACCCCCAAAATAAGTTTTGGAACCCCAAACCAGTATTACCTAAAAATCATATGAAACACCAAAAAAAAAAATTACTTGCACTAAAATTACAATGTTTCTACCTTTTTTTTGTCATAACTGCGCTTCTAATTTGTACTCTAGCACCAAATAAATTTGTGCACCAAATTTTGACGACCAAATTATTGCGATATTAGCACCCCTATGATTCTTTTAAAATGTAGGCACACTACCAAATATATTAACGCCAAATTAAATAATAAGTGTTCTAGGCGCACCCGACGTGATTCCGAAATGAGTTGTGAGCTACGGATATAAACTTAGCGAAGCGTCAGAACCGAACTGCTACCAGACTGGTAGCAGTTCGGTTACATCTCTAAGAAACAGCTTAGTGTAGTATGACACTCAGAGACTTTATACATCTCTGAGGAAATTATTTTTTGCATGTTGTGACGCCTAGGAGACCATATACATCTCTAAGAAATTTAGGTTTATTAATTATTTTCTAAAATATGAATCGATAAAAAAGATTCTAAACAAATATTTAGAACAGCGCCATCTCTCTCGCAGTCTTCACACTTGCTGTAAAGCAATGGGGATTGGGGATCGTGCGTGTAAAACGCACATCCTAGGGTATGGCTAATGCGCAATAAGCATTTCAAAAACATACATGACGCAGAGGGCGCTCCAGTAGCGTAAAGGATTAAGGGATGAAAGATTTGGTGTGGCTGACGTAGCGGTCGGATAGCTCAGTTGGGAGAGCAATGCGCCGGAAACGCAGAGGTCGCGGGTTCAAACCCCGCTTCGATTGTAGTAGATCGCATTCAATTTTTCTTTCTTAATTTACCTTTGTGTCATTATTTATATTTATAATTATTTTCTATTGTAAATTATTCACGTTGACGCCTAGAGACCTTATACATCTTTGTGGAATGAGATTAATTAAGTAATTATATTTTATTGCATGTTGTGACACCTAGAGACTTTATACATCTCTGGGTATATTTAATATTTTAATTGATCGTTAAAATGTTATTTTCATGTTCCTACTTAACATTCATTTGGAGTACTGCTTTACGTGTACCCGTGTAATTAGTTATAACACAAATGTATAATGTAATTGTTTTAAGTATTATTTACGAAAAAATTACTTACTGTTGACTTTCTTTCGGCTTTCTTCTCAACTGCGGTCTCCTCTTGCGAAATGCCGGTAGATTCCCAATTTGACTTGGAAAAGTGCCCTTGTGGCCTACTTACTGAATAAATTATTTCATTTCATTTCAGTAAAGTAGATTAGTGGGTTGGTTATGTTAGAACTGCGACCACATCAGCGCGCGAACCGAGCGAGCGAAGTGAGCATACGGAGGCAGCGGTCGGCGAAGCGCCGCCGGAACCGAACAGCCGAATTGAGGATCGGATCGAGCGAGCGCGGCGCCTGCGGTGCGGAGTCCGGGGGTGGTTAAGCGCACGTTGAGGGAGGAGCTTGCTAAGTTTGGCAAATATTTTGGGATTTTAAATTATTTTTTTTAGGTTACAATAAGATGCAGTGTTTTGAATGTAATTTCATATTATACATTTTTGGAGACCGTTTACTTTTTGGGTTATAAAATGATTAATGTGGAAGTATTAACTTTAAGTAGCCTTCAAGTTACAATATTTAAGCTTATAATTTTACTTAAAATTGGTGTTTAAATTTGGCGCTCATTCACTATTTTTGGTCGCAAAAAGTTATTTTTTTGCAACAATTTGTTCTCAACTCTATCTGGTGATCAGTAATACAAATTTTGGTTAGCATTTTTAATTCATTTTAGGAACAATTTTGCTCCTCGTCATTTACTATTTTTGATAGTAAAAAGTGTTTTTTTTTATACTTGTGTCAGATTGTCGCAATACAAAAAAACACATGCACGGAGTCCTGATATCATGAAAGAAATCTCTAGACGCAGAATTATAAATAAAGTTACCCACCAAAACCCCAATCTTTGTTAATTAATTCGACCGCATACGCGAAAAAAAGGAAATTTAGCATAGATTTTTGACACTCATATACCTTCACTACCTCGGGGCACGTTCAATTCCTTGATCGATAAAAAAGATGTCGAATATGGATTGTATACTTACAATTAAAACTATTTTAAAATAAACAAGTAAGACACGGTCGTTTTAATTCGTTTATTGTTTCTTTTATTAACAGAAAAAACAATATATTTATGTTGGTTAACATTTAGATGTTGGCAGTAACATCGATATATTTTGTTGTCGATAAAATATTGCTACATCACTTTAGCTTAGATAGCTTTAGTTAGCACAGGTCCATAGGTTAGTTAGCACTCATCCACTAATACGGATAAATAAGTAAATAAGTTTATAATATAACGTAACGTATAGTTTCATCTGTGTTCTTTCATTGTGATATTGTTTTTTTTTTAGTGCCTCCCATCTCTAGAATACTTAAAAGCTTGATTATCAGACTTGATTTTCTTCTTACTGTTTTAAGGTTTTGTGATTTCTTAATCACCAGCTCTTTAGGTTACTTAAAAGTTTCATCAGACTTTTTTTATTTTTAGGGTTCCTTACCCAAAGGTTAAAAACGGGACTCTATTACTAAGCCTCCGCTGTCCGTCTGTCTGTCTATCCGCCTGTTTTCGTAAAGTAAAGTAACCAAGAGAGATAGTGAAAAAAAAATGCCATTTGTATCAATATACTTTCCTTGATTAAACACGTTAATCTGCACCGTGTAGTAATCAATTTGTGCTATAATTTCTCATTAACGGAAACAAGGAACATTCGATAATGTGTAAAACTTTGATAGCTGCGGTATTTCAATCGTATGCCGTGTCCGGATCGGTACCAAACTATTCCAATTAGGTTTTTATAACCTTAAAATATATATTTTTCACTAAGAGGTTTTCAATAAATCAACCAAATCATTTATTATTAATCAATTGTGGCCCATAGATATACCTAAGTATGCCTTTAAACTAACATAATAAAATAAAAACCAACAATTTGTTAATAGACAACTTCTTGGTGTCAATGTCGAAGGCTTAATTGGTACAATTTTTCGAAGACCTTTTATTTGTTTTTCGATATTCTTTGCTGTAAGCCCTGTAAGCCTTCAAGCCACAGGTCAATCATTTTTCTTTACCAAGGTTTCTCCAAAGTGTTTTTTTATTGTCAATTTGACAGTTCTCAGTAATAGTGGCTGATGTGATCGTTACCTTCGAATTTAATTAAAAATATATATATTGTTACAGGTTGGCACTTCACAATGTCAAACCATTGAAATTTTGTCACACGTCAGTGTCAAACCACTCAAATCTGACATATCTCAGTGTCAAACCGTTGAAATTTCAACATTCACAAGTGTTAACCATGGACTAGGATTGTTTTAATGAAGTTCCTTCAGAAAATCAAGTCCAAGATAACTTCATTAACTGGAGCCCTCCGTAGAAACACAAGATGTTTTCCAAAACAAGTAAAATATAGTATATATAACACACTCATTAAACCACATATAGACTACTTGGTTGAAATTTGGGGATCGGCCGCTAAGTGTCACATTAATCAAATACAAATAGCTCAAAATAAATTAATAAAAGTTTTATTTAACTACAAGTATCTAACTCCTTCGCGAAAAATATACTCAGAAACAAGCCTAATGAATATTTCGCAAGCACACGTATATAACACCTGTATACTTATTAGGAAAATACTCAATAATAGCATACGTGTACAACTTAACTTTGTCAAAAAACACTGTCACCAAAAAATTAAACTTAGAAACGCCAACGACCTTGTTCTACGTAAACCGAGAACAAATTATGGAAAGAAATGCATCCTTTACGACGGTGCAAAATTGTATAACAACCTGCCCACTAAAATAAAACAAGCAAAAACAATGAACATCTTCAAAAACATGCTTAAACAACACGTAAAAACCATTAAAAACTAAATGCGCAATTTTACCCTAAACTAAAACAAAACATAACTGTACATAATGCAACACAAAACTAACTGCAATAAATTATAGTAAAACTCAACTACTATCCGACATCATTAGAAAAAAAAATATTAAATATATTATAATGTTAATAAATAATATTGGTAATATTCAAAATATTTCACGGCATTACAATCCGTAAAAATATTAAACTTAAGTTAGAATAAACATAATTTCAACATCAGCCGCATACTAAATAGGTACTCAACATATATAACAAAAGCACACAAACAATGTTCCTTATTTAGTAGTAGTACATGAAATAATCTTTATTTAATTATTCACAAACTATTAATAAATTCAATTCATTTAAAAAATAATGCATAAATTATCTAAATCTCTGTCAAGTTTGTACTACGTAGTTGTATGCTGGCCACATCTAGACAATCTTACTCCGTGCGCGGCTTGTGCAATGTGCTCACTGTGGATCTACCCGCTAACTTCACAAATGTACATTTTACTATACTTACCTGCACAATTAACAAACTTAAATTAGATTGTTATGGATAAATTTTGTTTGTGTATAACAAATTTTTTGTGCTGACTTCACGTAAACTTACTTTGTAATAGTTTTAAGTTCTCATGTAAGCGAATTGTACAAATTCTTATGAGAATAAATGCATCTTTAAACCTAAGTTTGGAAGGCAAAGATTCAGCCACTATTGTAGAGAACTATCAAATTGTCAAATAAAAAATAAACATTACGGGAAAACCGTGTTAAAGAAAAACGTATAGACCTGCACAGATCCAACGAAAAAATATATCATTTAAAGGGCAGTCGGCACTCTCACTCACTACGTATACCTATGGAGAATTGTATTTGTACAAAGAACCCACTAGGGTCGCTGTACTATTCGCGCTAGCGAGTACGGTCAAGTTAACTCATGGTAACAAGGGCACAGTGTCCTCCGCTACATTCGTTTAAAACGATTAAGCGAATCTGAATGCATGGAAGATACCATATACAAATCATTCACTCATTTCCATGTTGACATATTTCGAATTTATTAATTTAGGTACTTATTGCAATACTTACTTTAGGTAGAACTGATGTGCCAGATTGCGTGTTTAGCAAAACAGTTTCACAATTACCTACACATTGCTAGTAACATTAAATAAAACGCCAAACTCAATGGCACATTATTTATTTATTTTACACTACCTAGAAAGTGCCTTATTTTATTTCTTTATTTATTTGATATTTTATTTCTCTTTACCATTGTCGGATAGAAAGTAAATGGAAATTTTCTGCCCAGGGCGAAAATCTCACTTCCTGGCCAAAGCAAGACGTAAAGCTTAAGACAAACCGCGGGCGGTAATTCGTATAGCCCCAGATCGCATGTTTATGGTCTCCTTCTTGCCTACCCGGAGGACGAAGATAGAATGCCTCTATGCTAGTAATTTCACCGGCTATCTTGTTACACAGTAATATCGTATCTGACAATTTTGATAGTTTTCCCACTACTAGCGCCACCTAGTTTCTGGTATTCCTACAGGAACACTGACGAGCAAGGCAGAGGTGCAGATCTAACGCCATCTAGTAGCGGCATTGTTCAAATACGTTAGCGGATCGTTGCAGCTGGCAACACTGAATCGACTCTGCTCGATGTCTTCTTAATCATTTAAGGATTAATATTCATAAATATTAAATAAAGGAGTGTTTTATTTTGTATCTAATCGTATGAATCAATTATTTCATAATGAACCTCAATCAAATCAACTAATAGCTTCGTTTGTCTTTGGAATCGGAAAGATTCGCGATTGCGTATGGGCATCTCTAGTGTTCCGATGGTTAGAGCTGTGGCACAGCGCTCAGGCAGTGCGTCCCCAAAGCTCACGACGTGAGGACGTACTCGCTTCTCCTGCGGAGGAAGCCATTTTGTCTTCGAAAATGTGAGCACTCATATCTGGAGGCATCCTAGACACAAAACCTACGATGACACAATAAACCATTCGGTGAGTGACCCTGCGTTGTCTAGAAGTGGTTAGCGATGTTATTTCTCGAAATTCGTATAAGATTTCCTAACGTGTTTTTGTTCTCAAATTGTTACAGACATCTTTCTTTTCTTTTCTTGTGGAAACACACATCAGCCGATGTAACGGACAAATCTGTCTAACCCTGATTCTCGCCGGGTAAGAGAAATTCCTTTTATTACATAATTATTTCGATTAGAATGGTGCAATTAGTTAGGGATTGTCTGAGTGAATTTGTCGTGTACTTGTCTTGCAGGGATATGTCGTGTGTCGATTGTTTGTTAAGACAAAGTATTATTTTCAGTGATAGCACTGGCTGCGTACCTACGCTACGCGTAAATGCTGGCCGTAGCAGCCAGATTGCAGAGGTGAATTGAGCTGGGTGCGTCATCGTGGCCATCGCCGTGTTGACTCCGTGCTGCGGACTTGTGACTTTGACTCTGGGTGTTGAAGCTGTCACGAGCTGTACCTTTTACGAGGTCCAGAGTGGAGACATCGGTGGTCGAAGCGCACGTCGGCAGCGTGGACTCACCACGCCTTCTAAGCCAAGGTGAAAACGTTCCGTATTTAACTTCAACTCGCATTCCTGTTGTTTAAATTATAAAGTAAAGTTCTTTAGCCTCACACACAAAACCAAGTCCTCATGTAACTTCACTAAACTAGTACAACTTCTATGCGTACACGCCTCTTTAAGAGCTCCGTGTTCTCTTGGGAATAGCCCAAACTGTCTGATAGTTTAAGTAATTAATGGTAGAATAAGTGTTACTCTTGTGTAATTTATAACTTGCCACTTGAGAATTATATATATATGGTTCATAATTTCAAGCTTTGTTTAACTCTCTCTCCCTAGCATAAATCCCTTTTTATCTCTTGACCTTTGGAGAATAAAATAAAAGTGTCTGGCGCCCTCTCTTTCTCTATTTCTTTTAATAAATATCATACTATAATAGAAACTCATCCATATTCGTTGAAGACGTCTTACCCACGAAGATACCCTAGATCTCTCTAGCTGTCTAGCTCGGTGCATTACATCAAGTGTGGACGGAGACTCACTCCTGTCAGAGACCATCGCACATAGGTGAGCGTAGGACTGCCTCAGTTTACCCAAAGCGCAGTTGCACGTTACATTTCTGGCGCCCAACGTGGGGCTCGGTAATTTCAGATATTTCTAGCACGTCAACGTGAACCCTGGAATTTCAATTTATCTGGTGCGTCTGGGAACGTTTGTGGATGTGTTTATCGTTTCTGTCAGTAGAAATCTGTCAAATAAGCTTGAATTTTGAACTATACTAGTTGCATTGGTGTGTGAGGCTAACTTTATTATAAAACAAAAACTACTAATCTAATCTGTGTCATATTTAATGTTTATTGTGTCAAAAATATTTTATTTCTATTGTGTGTCTAGGTTGTCAATTGGACATTCACTCTTTTCTTTGCTCGTGTGAGTAAAGTCTACTACTTGAGTTATAACTAAACTCAATACCTACTTTACAACTATATTGTAACTAAACTGTATACCTACTTTACAGCTATAAAACTGTAAACCTTACATTTAAAACTACTTCTTAACTTTAATAAGACTTAATACCTGCTTTGAAACTATAGAAAATTGCAAACTTTAAATTTAGAATTACTTGTCAACTTTAATAATTTATTTTGACATTTGTGTAGAATCATAAGCTTTACTTTATAGGTAAAACCTATCCTACATCTCTCAAATAGAAAAGATAAGTGCAAATAATTGTAGTGCTTGTTTTTACTTATCTATTTTATTAATTGCTAAGTATCGCACTGGCATACTACTCACTTTTATCAGTGATAAAACTGTTAACCCTGTTTTGAATTTCTCTGAAGTCGACCTATACTTAATTGAATATTGTGTGTAAAATCAAAAGCTTAACTTAATAGGTATAATAACCTATCTTATGTATCTTAAATAGAGGAGATAAGTACGAATAATTCTAGTAGCTGTTTTTACTTATCTGTTGTATTAAATATTAAGTGTTGAATACTGATATACTTGTCAAACATGGCGTTACAAATTGAAGTTGATAATCTGACTAAGGACGAACTTATGTTTGAATTGCAAGCAAGAGGCCTAGATGTAGACACTAGCTATACTGTGGAGGAGCTTAAATCCCAATTTAAATCTGCCAAGGGCACATCTTTAGACAACACGAAAGCGAACACTTTTATCTCAAGTTTGTCTGTTGACGACGAATTCCAGGTCTGCGAGGGAAAACTGGATGCGGTTCTGCAGGCAGATCACTCGTCCTCATCGTGTCGGAGAAGGTGTTTGTCGAAATTGTCTCATGTCATACTCAGGTTAGAAAAATTGCTTTTAATTAATTCTGAACAGAGACTGAAAAAGATAGCATTGGTGGCTAAGGCGTTCAATGCCATAGAAAATTTAAAATGTAATCAGAAGCCTGGCTCATCTTCTCAGGACTCTGCGATGAACTTGGTTGAGTCTGTTCCTCCGGTTTTCTGTCAAAGTCGTACATCTCAAGTGCTTAAATGGGGTATCGTATATGATGGTAGAATTCCCGTCCAAGATTTTATCTTTAGATTGCAAGAGCTTAAATACTCTTCGGAGGTTTCGGATAAGGAATTGTTGAGAAACGCGGTTCATCTTTTCTCTGGGGAAGCGTTGATGTGGTTTCGCATAAATAAATCTCACTTTGGTACCTTTGATGAGCTTGTCGAGTCACTTAAAAACGAGTTTCAACCGGTAGAATACGAAAGATGTCTATTGAACCAGATTAAGGCTAGATTGCAGGACAAGAATGAATCGATTAGGTCGTATGTTAACATCATGGAAAGCTTGTTTTTGCGTCTGTCAGTACCTATTACCGACGCAGAACAACTCGAAATTATCATGACGAACATGAATCCATATTTTATTTCGCGTCTGGCTTTAACTGAAGTACGTACCGTTAGGGAACTTAAGAACATTTGTGCGCGTTTAGAAGTATCAAAGTTTAAATGCGAGAACCGTGGATTCTTGAACACAGGTAGAGAGCTAGTTATACCTAACTTTTGCAGTGGGATCTCAAACCCAATTCCTTCATCTTCTGATGCTAGACCTCGTAACGTTAATCAGGGACAGAATAGAGCTACTGTTGGTTGCGGAAAATGTGGTGGAAACCATCACCATTCTCGTTGTGACGCATATCCCACTCCCATATGCTTTAGGTGTAAGAGACCTGGAGTCCTTACTAGAAATTGCCCTTGCACAAAAAACTAGGTGACAGGTCAGAGGCAACTAACTTTAATAATAATAATAATTCTAAGACTACTCGAGTCTCTGACCGGTCTACACAAACACAACTATACTCGTCTGATATATTGCAAAATAACTCTTATCAACCTTTATTTAAAGAAAACTTAGGAGATCCTAGACCGTTCTTGTCTGTAGGTATTCTAGGTTTAGAGTGTAACGCGTTAGCGGACAGTGGAGCTGCCGTGTCGATAATTAGTGAATCCGCGTATTCACTATTGTATAAGGAAGGCTTGCAATTTCCTTTGCAGACATGTGCGAAAGACTTGACTGTAGGTAACGGTTCACGCTTGTTAGTACTAGGGAAAATAGAAGTACCTATCTCTTATAAACATGACTTACACTATGTCACATTCTTTGTATGTAGAGATGTGAACACTCCTCTTATACTAGGCGTAGATTTTCTAGCCAAGTTTAACCTTTGTTCTGACATTTTAAAATCGAAGCACTATCGCACTGCATCTTCTAATATTAACTTATTGAAAGACTCTGAAGTACATTTGCACGATTTAGAGGATTTAAATGACCTTCAAAAGGCACAATTAAATAGGGTTGTCTCGGGATTTAAATGCATCACGGCTACCAAGGACCGTTTGGGCTGTACTCCACTCGAGGAGCACGTCATTGATACGGGTGATCATCCACCAGTCAAGCAAAAATATTATCCGATTCCATTTCACCACCGGGAATACGTTCGAAAGGAAATCAATGAAATGTTGCGAATGGGTATTATAGAGAAAAGTAACTCTGCTTGGAATAGTCCAATCCTTTTAGTGCCTAAAGCTAACGGTGAGCTGAGAATGTGCTTAGATAGTCGAAAACTGAACAGCTTAACTAAAGTAGATACATATCCTATGCCTAGGGTTCAGGAAATATTAGATTCTCTCAATAATGCTAAATACATGAGTTCTTTAGATTTAAAATCTGCCTTTTTCCAAATTAAGTTAGCTAAGGAATCGAGAGAGAAAACTTGTTTCTCCTTGCCGGGACTAGGAAGCTTTCAATTCCGCAGACTTCCATTTGGTCTAGTTAATTCTAGTGCTCGGATGATGAGACTCATGGATAAGGTCTTTGGACCAGAGTTTGCTCATAACATTTTCTACTATGTCGATGACATTATATTGATTTCTGAAACGTTTGAGGATCACATGACCTTATTGAGAAAAGCTTGTGAAAAGTTGAAGCAAGCCGGACTCACTATTAACTTAGAAAAATCTGTTTTCTGTCGCTCTTCTTTGAAATTTTTAGGATATGTCGTAGATCGCAGGGGTTTGCGTACGGATAGTGACAAAGTGCGAGCTATCGTAGACTTTCCTGTACCTACTTCTCAGAAGGAACTAAGACGTTTTCTAGGCATGGTGTCCTGGTACCGTCGATTTATAAAAAGCTATTCCTCTGTTTGTGCTCCTTTAAATAAGCTTACTAGAAAACTTCCGAAAGGAACTTCTTTCCAATTTACGGCGGAGGCCGATGAGGCATTTAAAATAGTTAAGGAACTATTGGTGACAGCACCGATCCTGTCTATTCCTAAATTTGATAGACCTTTTGTCATTTCGACTGACGCTTCTGATGTTGGATTAGGATGCGCATTATCTCAGTTAGACGATGAAGGACACGAGCACGCTATCGCCTATGCTAGTAGAACCCTTACTCGTACAGAGAGAAACCACTCTGTCTCTGAAAAAGAACTTAACGCTCTCATATTCGCTCTAGAGAAGTTCAGAGGCTATATAGAAGGCTCTCCTTTCCGAACTAAGGTTTACACTGACCACAGTAGTTTACAGTGGCTGGTCAGTCTAAAATCACCAACTGGACGTTTAGCTAGGTGGGCTCTTAGACTATCTCAATTTAATTTCGATATCCAATACAAAAAGGGATCCGATAATAAGCTAGCAGACGCGCTTTCTAGGGCTCCGATATCGTCTGAGGCAATTGAGCTTATCTGTCCAATAAATGATGTTACTGATGCCTGGTATACTAAAACTTATAATAGGGTCGAATCAACTCCTCAGAAATTTCCTGACTTTAAAATCTTAAATGACAACCTGTATAAACGTATTAGAAACAAAAATCCGTTATCTAGGGATTCAGAATGGAAATTAGTCGTGCCTAACGAGTCTAAGCAGGATATACTTAAGCAATGTCATGATAGGTCGGACGCTGCACACTTAGGTATCTTTAAAACTTTAAAACGGGTAGCACAAACATATTTTTGGCCCAAGATGCTAAGCGATATTAAAAGGTATGTGAAAAACTGTCAAATCTGTTTAGCTTATAAAAGCACTAATGAGGCACCTGCTGGTCTGATGGAGAACCCCAAGAAGGTTCAACGACCTTGGCAAGTGGTATGTACTGACATTTTGGGACCTCTCCCTCGAAGCTATAAAGGCTTTAAATTTATTCTAATAGTCTGTGACTGTTTTACTAAATATACTTGTATTTTCCCCATGAGAAACTCATTGGCGAAAACTGTTGTAAGTTTAATTGAAAACAATGTTATCTTGAAGTATGGAGTCCCTCAGTGCATTATAATGGACAATGGTCCACAGTATGTGTCTAATCACATGCAGTCATTGAAGGAGAAGTACAAGATACCCAAATTCTTTTATAACTGTAGATTTACTCCGCAGAATAACCCTGCAGAACGCACTCTTAAAGTTATAGGTACAGCGATTGCATCTTATGTCGGAACCGATCACCGCACATGGGATCGAGAAGTTAGTGCGATCGAGTTCGCTATAAACACAGCTGTTCACGAAGTTACTGGTTTTAGCCCTTATTTTCTAAATAGTGGACGAGAGGCTATTCTCTCCGGTGAATGGTACCCTTCAAGACCTCCTAGCGGGAGTGATTTGCAATTCACTAATAGGGATTTATATTCTTCAATGTTGTCACATTTAAAACCTATCTTTGAGAAGGTCAATGACCGTTTACAGAAGTCTTATCAGCGAGGCCGAGTGTATTACAATCGAGGTAGGAGACGCTTGGAATATGACGTGGGTCAAGTGGTTTGGAAAAGAGAGTTTCCTCTCTCCGACGCAAGTAAATTCTTTGCTCAAAAATTAGCTCCCAAATTTAAAAAGTGTGTCGTACTTAGAAAGATATCACCGGTAACGTACGAACTCCGCGATTTTAATACTCAAAAATCTCTAGGCATTTGGCATGTAAAAGACATCATAAAATCTCAGCCGATTTAAACGATTATATAGTACTGTGTTATAGGGCCGGTTTATCGCAACCGTTAAGCGTCGGTTAACGGTCGACTTATAGCTAAAGTTAATCTTAATGTTTTGTTTCCATTGTAAACGATAATAATATACAGTTTCAAATAATTTTACTCTCTCTTGACGTGATATACGACAAAATGTTCACAACTTAGGTTTTTTTTTTAACATATGAAATTTAAACTAATTAAGCCATTTTAATGCTAAAATGTAATTTTCCATACTTCCAGTTTAGGATATTTTATATATCAACCATACTAAATAAATCACATTGCATGTTCTTGACATTTTCTCAAAATTAAAAGCTATTTTCTTATAACAACCTAACCGATGGTTAACCGTAGGTTAAACTTTAGTGCTACCGCGCACGATGAGAAGGAGCGGAAGCAGCATTGCAAAATTGCATATCTTTATCGTGAAGCGTAGTATGTGGGTAGCGAAGATGGCACAGGTTGATATTTGAGTGCTGACATTTTTTTGTTCTGTCATAATTAAAACAAAGATTAATTCCTATTGACACTTTGGATAAATGAAGCCTTTTCTTTAAAGTAAATTCTGTTTTGTGAAGGTTTAACTAGGTATTTAAACTTTAACAAGATTGAGATTAATGATAATGTTGTGGCGTTTAAAAGGTTGAACCTTGTAAACATTTAGTTTCATGAATATATTCTATATATTCAATGCAAATTCGAATACTTAAATAAATCTTAGATTAACTATAAACTACGAAGCCCTTATGGCGTTAAAAAGGTTTAATTTTGTAAAACATTTTCTTTAACTTAATTCTCCCTATTCAAGTCATAATGCAATCATTGAAAACTTATTTCATTGCTAAAACTATACAAATACTTTGGCGATAAGTAAGTGTTATAGCGAACTCGATCGCACTAACTTCTCGATCCCATGTGCGGTGATCGGTTCCGACATAAGATGCAATCGCTGTACCTATAACTTTAAGAGTGCGTTCTGCAGGGTTATTCTGCGGAGTAAATCTACAGTTATAAAAGAATTTGGGTATCTTGTACTTCTCCTTCAATGACTGCATGTGATTAGACACATACTGTGGACCATTGTCCATTATAATGCACTGAGGGACTCCATACTTCAAGATAACATTGTTTTCAATTAAACTTACAACAGTTTTCGCCAATGAGTTTCTCATGGGGAAAATACAAGTATATTTAGTAAAACAGTCACAGACTATTAGAATAAATTTAAAGCCTTTATAGCTTCGAGGGAGAGGTCCCAAAATGTCAGTACATACCACTTGCCAAGGTCGTTGAACCTTCTTGGGGTTCTCCATCAGACCAGCAGGTGCCTCATTAGTGCTTTTATAAGCTAAACAGATTTGACAGTTTTTCACATACCTTTTAATATCGCTTAGCATCTTGGGCCAAAAATATGTTTGTGCTACCCGTTTTAAAGTTTTAAAGATACCTAAGTGTGCAGCGTCCGACCTATCATGACATTGCTTAAGTATATCCTGCTTAGACTCGTTAGGCACGACTAATTTCCATTCTGAATCCCTAGATAACGGATTTTTGTTTCTAATACGTTTATACAGGTTGTCATTTAAGATTTTAAAGTCAGGAAATTTCTGAGGAGTTGATTCGACCCTATTATAAGTTTTAGTATACCAGGCATCAGTAACATCATTTATTGGACAGATAAGCTCAATTGCCTCAGACGATATCGGAGCCCTAGAAAGCGCGTCTGCTAGCTTATTATCGGATCCCTTTTTGTATTGGATATCGAAATTAAATTGAGATAGTCTAAGAGCCCACCTAGCTAAACGTCCAGTTGGTGATTTTAGACTGACCAGCCACTGTAAACTACTGTGGTCAGTGTAAACCTTAGTTCGGAAAGGAGAGCCTTCTATATAGCCTCTGAACTTCTCTAGAGCGAATATGAGAGCGTTAAGTTCTTTTTCAGAGACAGAGTGGTTTCTCTCTGTACGAGTAAGGGTTCTACTAGCATAGGCGATAGCGTGCTCGTGTCCTTCATCGTCTAACTGAGATAATGCGCATCCTAATCCAACATCAGAAGCGTCAGTCGAAATGACAAAAGGTCTATCAAATTTAGGAATAGACAGGATCGGTGCTGTCACCAATAGTTCCTTAACTATTTTAAATGCCTCATCGGCCTCCGCCGTAAATTGGAAAGAAGTTCCTTTCGGAAGTTTTCTAGTAAGCTTATTTAAAGGAGCACAAACAGAGGAATAGCTTTTTATAAATCGACGGTACCAGGACACCATGCCTAGAAAACGTCTTAGTTCCTTCTGAGAAGTAGGTACAGGAAAGTCTACGATAGCTCGCACTTTGTCACTATCCGCACGCAAACCCCTGCGATCTACGACATATCCTAAAAATTTCAAAGAAGAGCGACAGAAAACAGATTTTTCTAAGTTAATAGTGAGTCCGGCTTGCTTCAACTTTTCACAAGCTTTTCTCAATAAGGTCATGTGATCCTCAAACGTTTCAGAAATCAATATAATGTCATCGACATAGTATAAAATGTTATGAGCAAACTCTGGTCCAAAGACCTTATCCATGAGTCTCATCATCCGAGCACTAGAATTAACTAGACCAAATGGAAGTCTGCGGAATTGAAAGCTTCCTAGTCCCGGCAAGGAGAAACAAGTTTTCTCTCTCGATTCCTTAGCTAACTTAATTTGGAAAAAGGCAGATTTTAAATCTAAAGAACTCATGTATTTAGCATTATTGAGAGAATCTAATATTTCCTGAACCCTAGGCATAGGATATGTATCTACTTTAGTTAAGCTGTTCAGTTTTCGACTATCTAAGCACATTCTCAGCTCACCGTTAGCTTTAGGCACTAAAAGGATTGGACTATTCCAAGCAGAGTTACTTTTCTCTATAATACCCATTCGCAACATTTCATTGATTTCCTTTCGAACGTATTCCCGGTGGTGAAATGGAATCGGATAATATTTTTGCTTGACTGGTGGATGATCACCCGTATCAATGACGTGCTCCTCGAGTGGAGTACAGCCCAAACGGTCCTTGGTAGCCGTGATGCATTCAAATCCCGAGACAACCCTA
Organism: Apotomis betuletana; assembly: GCA_932273695.1. Lineage (NCBI taxonomy): Eukaryota > Metazoa > Arthropoda > Insecta > Lepidoptera > Tortricidae > Apotomis > Apotomis betuletana. Next base: position 1,959,678 of record OW026321.1, on the reverse strand, counting down.
TTTAATTGTGCCTTTTGAAGGTCATTTAAATCCTCTAAATTGTGCAAATGTACTTCAGAGTCTTTCAATAAGTTAATATTAGAAGATGCAGTGCGATAGTGCTTCGATTTTAAAATGTCAGAACAAAGGTTAAACTTGGCTAGAAAATCTACGCCTAGTATAAGAGGAGTGTTCACATCTCTACATACAAAGAATGTGACATAGTGTAAGTCATGTTTATAAGAGATAGGTACTTCTATTTTCCCTAGTACTAACAAGCGTGAACCGTTACCTACAGTCAAGTCTTTCGCACATGTCTGCAAAGGAAATTGCAAGCCTTCCTTATACAATAGTGAATACGCGGATTCACTAATTATCGACACGGCAGCTCCACTGTCCGCTAACGCGTTACACTCTAAACCTAGAATACCTACAGACAAGAACGGTCTAGGATCTCCTAAGTTTTCTTTAAATAAAGGTTGATAAGAGTTATTTTGCAATATATCAGACGAGTATAGTTGTGTTTGTGTAGACCGGTCAGAGACTCGAGTAGTCTTAGAATTATTATTATTATTAAAGTTAGTTGCCTCTGACCTGTCACCTAGTTTTTTGTGCAAGGGCAATTTCTAGTAAGGACTCCAGGTCTCTTACACCTAAAGCATATGGGAGTGGGATATGCGTCACAACGAGAATGGTGATGGTTTCCACCACATTTTCCGCAACCAACAGTAGCTCTATTCTGTCCCTGATTAACGTTACGAGGTCTAGCATCAGAAGATGAAGGAATTGGGTTTGAGATCCCACTGCAAAAGTTAGGTATAACTAGCTCTCTACCTGTGTTCAAGAATCCACGGTTCTCGCATTTAAACTTTGATACTTCTAAACGCGCACAAATGTTCTTAAGTTCCCTAACGGTACGTACTTCAGTTAAAGCCAGACGCGAAATAAAATATGGATTCATGTTCGTCATGATAATTTCGAGTTGTTCTGCGTCGGTAATAGGTACTGACAGACGCAAAAACAAGCTTTCCATGATGTTAACATACGACCTAATCGATTCATTCTTGTCCTGCAATCTAGCCTTAATCTGGTTCAATAGACATCTTTCGTATTCTACCGGTTGAAACTCGTTTTTAAGTGACTCGACAAGCTCATCAAAGGTACCAAAGTGAGATTTATTTATGCGAAACCACATCAACGCTTCCCCAGAGAAAAGATGAACCGCGTTTCTCAACAATTCCTTATCCGAAACCTCCGAAGAGTATTTAAGCTCTTGCAATCTAAAGATAAAATCTTGGACGGGAATTCTACCATCATATACGATACCCCATTTAAGCACTTGAGATGTACGACTTTGACAGAAAACCGGAGGAACAGACTCAACCAAGTTCATCGCAGAGTCCTGAGAAGATGAGCCAGGCTTCTGATTACATTTTAAATTTTCTATGGCATTGAACGCCTTAGCCACCAATGCTATCTTTTTCAGTCTCTGTTCAGAATTAATTAAAAGCAATTTTTCTAACCTGAGTATGACATGAGACAATTTCGACAAACACCTTCTCCGACACGATGAGGACGAGTGATCTGCCTGCAGAACCGCATCCAGTTTTCCCTCGCAGACCTGGAATTCGTCGTCAACAGACAAACTTGAGATAAAAGTGTTCGCTTTCGTGTTGTCTAAAGATGTGCCCTTGGCAGATTTAAATTGGGATTTAAGCTCCTCCACAGTATAGCTAGTGTCTACATCTAGGCCTCTTGCTTGCAATTCAAACATAAGTTCGTCCTTAGTCAGATTATCAACTTCAATTTGTAACGCCATGTTTGACAAGTATATCAGTATTCAACACTTAATATTTAATACAACAGATAAGTAAAAACAGCTACTAGAATTATTCGTACTTATCTCCTCTATTTAAGATACATAAGATAGGTTATTATACCTATTAAGTTAAGCTTTTGATTTTACACACAATATTCAATTAAGTATAGGTCGACTTCAGAGAAATTCAAAACAGGGTTAACAGTTTTATCACTGATAAAAGTGAGTAGTATGCCAGTGCGATACTTAGCAATTAATAAAATAGATAAGTAAAAAACAAGCACTACAATTATTTGCACTTATCTTTTCTATTTGAGAGATGTAGGATAGGTTTTACCTATAAAGTAAAGCTTATGATTCTACACAAATGTCAAAATAAATTATTAAAGTTGACAAGTAATTCTAAATTTAAAGTTTGCAATTTTCTATAGTTTCAAAGCAGGTATTAAGTCTTATTAAAGTTAAGAAGTAGTTTTAAATGTAAGGTTTACAGTTTTATAGCTGTAAAGTAGGTATACAGTTTAGTTACAATATAGTTGTAAAGTAGGTATTGAGTTTAGTTATAACTCAAGTAGTAGACTTTACTCACACGAGCAAAGAAAAGAGTGAATGTCCAATTGACAACCTAGACACACAATAGAAATAAAATATTTTTGACACAATAAACATTAAATATGACACAGATTAGATTAGTAGTTTTTGTTTTATAATAAAGTTAGCCTCACACACCAATGCAACTAGTATAGTTCAAAATTCAAGCTTATTTGACAGATTTCTACTGACAGAAACGATAAACACATCCACAAACGTTCCCAGACGCACCAGATAAATTGAAATTCCAGGGTTCACGTTGACGTGCTAGAAATATCTGAAATTACCGAGCCCCAAATGTTGGGCCGCCAGAAATGTAACGTGCAACTGCGCTTTGGGCAAACTGATGCAGTCCTACGCTCACCTGTGTGTGATAGTCTCTGACAGGAGTGAGTTTCTGTCCACACTTGATGTAATGCTCCGAACTAGTCAGCGAGATAAATCTAGGGTATCTTAGTGGGTAAGACGTCTTCAACGAACATGGATGAGTTTTCAGCTTAGTATTATATTTATTGAGAAAGAATAGAAAAGAGAGGGCGCCAGACACTTTTATTTTATTCTCCAAAGGTCAAGAGATAAAAGGGATTTATGCTAGGGAGAGAGAGTTAAACAAAGCTTGAAATTATGAACCATATATATATAATTCTCAAGTGGCAAGTTATAAATTACACAAGAGTAACACTTATTCTACCATTAATTACTTAAACTATCAGACAGTTTGGGCTATTCCCAAGAGAACACGGAGCTCTTAAAGAGGCGTGTATGCATAGAAGTTGTACTAGTTTAGTGAAGTTACATGAGGACTTGGTTTTGTGTGTGAGGCTAAAGAACTTTACTTTATAATTTAAACAACCGGAATGCGAGTTGAAGTTAAATACGGAACGTTTTCACCTTGGCTTAGAAGGCGTGGTGAGTCCACGCTGCCGACGTGCGCTTCGACCACAGATGTCTCCACTCTGGACCTCGTAAAAGGTACAGCTCGTGACAGCTTCAACACCCAGAGTCAAAGTCACAAGTCCGCAGCACGGAGTCAACCCGGCGATGGCCACGATGACGCACCCAGCTCAATTCACCTCTGCAATCTGGCTGCTACGGCCAGCATTTACGCGTAGCGTAGGTACGCAGCCAGTGCTATCACTGAAAATAATACTTTGTCTTAACAAACAATCGACACACGACATATCCCTGCAAGACAAGTACACGACAAACTCACTCAGACAATCCCTAACTAATTGCACCATTCTAATCGAAATAATTATGTAATAAAAGGAATTTCTCTTACCCGGCGAGAATCAGGGTTAGACAGATTTGTCCGTTACATCGGCTGATGTGTGTTTCCACAAGAAAAGAAAAGAAAGATGTCTGTAACAATTTGAGAACAAAAACACGTTAGGAAATCTTATACGAATTTCGAGAAATAACATCGCTAACCACTTCTAGACAACGCAGGGTCACTCACCGAATGGTTTATTGTGTCATCGTAGGTTTTGTGTCTAGGATGCCTCCAGATATGAGTGCTCACATTTTCGAAGACAAAATGGCTTCCTCCGCAGGAGAAGCGAGTACGTCCTCACGTCGTGAGCTTTGGGGACGCACTGCCTGAGCGCTGTGCCACAGCTCTAACCATCGGAACACTAGAGATGCCCATACGCAATCGCGAATCTTTCCGATTCCAAAGACAAACGAAGCTATTAGTTGATTTGATTGAGGTTCATTATGAAATAATTGATTCATAAAGAAATGTAACGTGCAACTGCGCTTTGGGCAAACTGATGCAGTCCTACGCTCACCTGTGTGTGATAGTCTCTGACAGGAGTGAGTTTCTGTCCACACTTGATGTAATGCTCCGAACTAGTCAGCGAGATAAATCTAGGGTATCTTAGTGGGTAAGACGTCTTCAACGAACATGGATGAGTTTTCAGCTTAGTATTATATTTATTGAGAAAGAATAGAAAAGAGAGGGCGCCAGACACTTTTATTTTATTCTCCAAAGGTCAAGAGATAAAAGGGATTTATGCTAGGGAGAGAGAGTTAAACAAAGCTTGAAATTATGAACCATATATATATAATTCTCAAGTGGCAAGTTATAAATTACACAAGAGTAACACTTATTCTACCATTAATTACTTAAACTATCAGACAGTTTGGGCTATTCCCAAGAGAACACGGAGCTCTTAAAGAGGCGTGTATGCATAGAAGTTGTACTAGTTTAGTGAAGTTACATGAGGACTTGGTTTTGTGTGTGAGGCTAAAGAACTTTACTTTATAATTTAAACAACCGGAATGCGAGTTGAAGTTAAATACGGAACGTTTTCACCTTGGCTTAGAAGGCGTGGTGAGTCCACGCTGCCGACGTGCGCTTCGACCACAGATGTCTCCACTCTGGACCTCGTAAAAGGTACAGCTCGTGACAGCTTCAACACCCAGAGTCAAAGTCACAAGTCCGCAGCACGGAGTCAACCCGGCGATGGCCACGATGACGCACCCAGCTCAATTCACCTCTGCAATCTGGCTGCTACGGCCAGCATTTACGCGTAGCGTAGGTACGCAGCCAGTGCTATCACTGAAAATAATACTTTGTCTTAACAAACAATCGACACACGACATATCCCTGCAAGACAAGTACACGACAAACTCACTCAGACAATCCCTAACTAATTGCACCATTCTAATCGAAATAATTATGTAATAAAAGGAATTTCTCTTACCCGGCGAGAATCAGGGTTAGACAGATTTGTCCGTTACATCGGCTGATGTGTGTTTCCACAAGAAAAGAAAAGAAAGATGTCTGTAACAATTTGAGAACAAAAACACGTTAGGAAATCTTATACGAATTTCGAGAAATAACATCGCTAACCACTTCTAGACAACGCAGGGTCACTCACCGAATGGTTTATTGTGTCATCGTAGGTTTTGTGTCTAGGATGCCTCCAGATATGAGTGCTCACATTTTCGAAGACAAAATGGCTTCCTCCGCAGGAGAAGCGAGTACGTCCTCACGTCGTGAGCTTTGGGGACGCACTGCCTGAGCGCTGTGCCACAGCTCTAACCATCGGAACACTAGAGATGCCCATACGCAATCGCGAATCTTTCCGATTCCAAAGACAAACGAAGCTATTAGTTGATTTGATTGAGGTTCATTATGAAATAATTGATTCATACGATTAGATACAAAATAAAACACTCCTTTATTTACACCAAAGTATCTGTTATAGCGAACGGTATATCACGTCAAGAGAGAGTAAAATTATTTGAAACTGTATATTATTATCGTTTACAATGGAAACAAAACATTAAGATTAACTTTAGCTATAAGTCGACCGTTAACCGACGCTTAACGGTTGCGATAAACCGGCCCTATAACACAGTACTATATAATCGTTTAAATCGGCTGAGATTTTATGATGTCTTTTACATGCCAAATGCCTAGAGATTTTTGAGTATTAAAATCGCGGAGTTCGTACGTTACCGGTGATATCCTTCTAAGTACGACACACTTTTTAAATTTGGGAGCTAATTTTTGAGCAAAGAATTTACTTGCGTCGGAGAGAGGAAACTCTCTTTTCCAAACCACTTGACCCACGTCATATTCCAAGCGTCTCCTACCTCGATTGTAATACACTCGGCCTCGCTGATAAGACTTCTGTAAACGGTCATTGACCTTCTCAAAGATAGGTTTTAAATGTGACAACATTGAAGAATATAAATCCCTATTAGTGAATTGCAAATCACTCCCGCTAGGAGGTCTTGAAGGGTACCATTCACCGGAGAGAATAGCCTCTCGTCCACTGTTTAGAAAATAAGGGCTAAAACCAGTAACTTCGTGAACAGCTGTGTATACCCCCACACCGGAACACAACAATGCGAACATTGCTGTTTGGCGGTGGGTTAGCAGGCAAGACGGTAGTAATAATCCGGACGGACCCTGCACGAGGCCCTACTACTCCAAAAACGCCCTCTAAGTATGTAATGTATACCATGACTAATCTTTTATTTTTTGTACTTAATTATTTACCTAATTTAAATTGTTATGTAAAATCTAATATAGTTTAGTTTCTAAGATAATTGCAATGCCCTGACAGGGCGTCATGTATTGACTGACATACGAGTATATGTAAACATCCTAATGTACCTACTCATGACTGCAATAAATGAATATGAATATGAATAATGTACTATTAAAAACAGATGGCGCTGTCGCTGTTCTGCTGGCTCCAGTGTGCACTGCTGCATCGCGCTGTTAAGATTTTTCCTGCTGATTTTCAATTCATTTTTATGGCCCAACAGGATGTTTTTCAGCCCACTTTCACTAATTTATTTTACTAGTAATGACAAAGTTTTGGTAGGGAAATGACGTTGAAAGTCGGTGAATGTCACTGATGTTTAAACAAAGGGGAAACATGACTAAATATTCCGAAGTTTTCAAGTAGTTTTTGCATAATAAAGCCAAAACTATCCACAGTGATGAAAGTCAAGTTTTTTGCAATAGGATTCAGTATTTATTTCGCAAGAAGAACAAAGGATTGATCAGTATTCCGGTAATCAATGTTTTGAATTTGGATGACAAATCGCTTCAGACGTTTAAGCATGCAATTATATGACGTACCTATGCACATTATTGCCATATGAGACGCTTATTAGGCTATAGTACTTATTTTGTATTACCATAGATATCCAAACTAGTTGCCTTGATACTTATCATTGACCGCGATGTCCGCATCGGCGTAGAACCCGACTTTGATAATTTCACTGACCAATCGAGTCGGCGAGATGCCCCCGGCATTCATGACGGCATTTACGTCGTATCTCCAGAAATAATGTCCATTGTAACCCCCCTCATAGTTGGCGGCTACATTCCCGTACAGAGAAGCTTCATACACCACTTCTATCTCCATAGTCCCTCGCGAAGCGGTCAACGTGGCCAGCGCGGTGTCTCCAGGCTGAACAGTCACCGTCACTCCTGATTTCACCCCTACAGTCACCTTCTGTGATTTACTCCCCCCGCTTCCCCATGAATGGGAGTAAGAAAACGTCGTCTTCCCCCCCGCTTTTCCAACCGGGATGGTGAACTCGTAGTTTATATCCTGCTTGACTGTGATGGAGTGTGAGGATGACCAGGAGTCGGTGATGGTGTTGGAGACTTCTTGCTTGATGTCGGCGGTGTACTGTGCGGGTTTGGACGCGTTGTTGGTGAACTTCTGCGTCGCTATGATGGTCGGTTCACTGCGGATGCCTGAGGATAAGGTGTCGTTAAGTTTCTTTTTTATTTTGAATTATGTTGTTTATAGTAAGTAAGAGTAAACATTAATAGTACAATTACATACACATGGCGGTGAATTAGAGAACATCCCCGATCGCAGGTGTTAAATACGCGATCTGGGCTTTACGAATTACCGCCCGGTGTTTGTCTAAAGTTTTACGTTTTGCCTTCGCCAGGAAGTGAGATTTTCTCCCCGTGTAGCAAGCAGTTAATCTAACTTACGTCCTAGGGTGACGTAATAGCACATTACTGCAGACGCCGGGAAATAAGGGCTTGCCGGCTGAGTAGACGGATACTGATACGAAGCCGGCAAGCCCTTTTCACGCCTAAGGCATGTGTAGTGCTTTTCTCAAACATATGCAATGAAATAAAAAAATAAACCACCAAAAACATAATGCAGCTGTTTAGCGCGTCCATGACACAGACACCACGTTTAAAAAAAAAATACTTCCCGGCCTAGGCCTTCATGTTTGTATGAAATTCTTTACAGTCCTCTCGAAATGTTCCGCCCGAAACGTGACACTTCGAAGCCTGTTTTAACGCACGTAGTTGCGACGATATTTCATTGCATGTTTGAGAAAAGATATTAACACTATAGATTATATTTCAATCAGAATCAGAATATTATTTTCACCTCACTCGCTCGGAAAACCTCCGTTTATAGGGCGAAATCTGCGTGCAAAAGTCTATTTTATCCGCTAGCGTGCAAAAGTCATTTGAATTTCGAACACGACGATTTTGATTCTCTGTGGTGCATGTAACTTTTTTATATTTAAGACTCCTTCAACGCGTGACTGATTTCATCAGTCGATAAATCTCCGAATAACCAATCAACGCACGCTAATAAAGAGTGATCTGGTCAGGCCGGCTAATATCATATGTACGTTTGAATACTTCTTTAAAAAAAAATACACCTACAATATCACGTCCAGAAACCTGGTTCGTGGTTACAGATTTTTAAATTTTTATTTTTCCTACACTTTATTATAACATAAGTTGAATATGTTTATATATATTAATAGTAAGTATTTCAGTTTCATTTACATATTTTGACTAGTAAATATATTAAATACAGCACAATTTTTTATATTTATTTGTTATAAAAGTTGGAATGTATAACATAAGAGAGTAATTTCTGAACGCCCCCGAGAAAAAAAAAAATAATTAAAAAGTTGGAAGTTTTCACAATTCATGTAAACAACGTAAATTTATTTTGTGGAGAATACATACTGTTGTCTTACTTTATATCGAAAACAAGAAAGTTAAGCCCAATTTGGAGTATTTATTCAATGCTAAAAGCCTGCATTAAAACGAAAAAGAATTTGTTATAAATATTTGGAGACGATAAGTAATTTACCGAAACTATTGGCGTTTTTAAAGAAGATAATAAAGCCGAAATAATCTTGTTCGGATCCCATCGTCCAATAACTTCCAAAGCTATGGAAGTTATGGAAAATACTTCCGAGTGGCCAACTAATCCTTCTCAGAATGCCGTTCTCCCACATTCACAACGAATGTGTCAAGTAGTTTCAAAAACAAATATAATATAACTGTAGACGACAACCGCGTCCGTCGGCTATCGGCTACAAGGGCACTCCGAAACTCAGGGATGAGTTATGGAGCGAAGTGGACTGTAGGCTAAGGTAAAACGAACGGACGAATACGAAAACGCAAACTAAAAATCAACGGTATATATTTACACAGAAAATTAACAAAAACAACAACGGATCGGAAACACTTAAATTAACACTTAACTAATATAGTCTCTGTCTATGAATTTACACTAAATCGCGGACCGATGGTACTACGCTACACTAACAAAATGGTTTATGCAGGAGAACAAGAACTGGAAGTGATACTGTGGCGGATCGTTGATCAACGCCCTGACTACGGAGTGATACTCTACGTAGACTGAAGATGAACTGAAGTTGAACTGTGTTTACATAGAAAAATGGCCGTCCTTTTATACAATTCTGCCTAGAGGCCAGGGGGACGCCCGCCCTGTATGTTTACATCAAATTACTCAAGTTACATATTTCTGATCTTAAAACTAACTTATGTTATGGATTGACGCTGTTCGGATACACAAAATTTAATACATGTTTGCGTCGTGGGAGCTCCCGTCAGACTGTGAGATGCGAAAATACCTATCGTTTCTTTGTCCCCGGCAAGAGGCCGTCTCGCTCGCACCGTCCGAGATATACACCTGCCTTATCTCTCTTATGGCGCTGCGCGCTGCGCGTTCGCTTATTTTCGGCGTTGTGGTGCTCTCAGACGGTTGCGGCCGGGAGAAATTAAATGAATTTACATTTATTTAACATAATCAATGATTTTAACTAAGTCCTGAATTTATATAAAAAGTTTCCTTAAATTTTGCATCGAATGTAAACAAAGATGACTCATCTGTTTTCGACTAGGATTGGAAAGTTTTCGATGAGTCACCTTTGTTTTGCCGTGGTCTTTATTAAGACATGACGGGAGCTCTAACAAATAATGGATTATACACAAGGGAAATAAATCCTTTTAGCCACTTTTACGGGCAACAATCTTACATCTAGTTTATAAGTAATATTTATTTATTAATTTCCTTAAAAACTAAATGCTTCGCAAAGCTGTCCGCAACAGACTCCCCCCGTCGAGCTGCCGCGTAGACTCGGGTTGCATGGGAAGGACAGCCAGCTTCCTCACGGGGCGCCGAAACACGCCGCCCTTGGTGCGCACGTCCGCGTTCCGCACCTCGCCGTCAGGACCCGGATGCGTTGCTTCGACGATCCCTCGCGGCCAGACGTTGCGTGGCAGCGTGTGGTCGGCGATGACCACGCAGTCGCCTGGCTGGATCCGTCGCTCTGCTCCCGACGGCGACGATTGCCTGGGCGCGAGTGTAGGCAGATACTCCCGTATCCACCGCGCCCAGAATTGATCAGCTAGCGCCTGGCTGGCCCGCCAAGTGCGGCGGTCGGCTTCCAGGCATGGTCCGATGATGGGCGTCGCCGTCGGTCCGCCCAACAGAAAGTGGTTGGGCGTAAGCGCCTCCTCGTCCCGCGGGTCCACGGAGACGTGCGTGAGAGACCGGGCGTTGACGTTCGCCTCGGCCTCGGCGAGCAGCGTCATCAGCACCTCTTCCTTTGGCGCCTTTGTGTGCAGCGTTGTCGTCAGTGCGGTTTTGATGGACCGCACTAGCCGCTCCCAGGCGCCTCCCTGGTTCGGCGCGCCGGGCGCGATGAAGCGCCACTCCAGGCCGCGCTGTAGTCCGTAGCTTTGGAGTGCGGGCAGCCATTCTTCGTAGGCCGCCCGTAGCTCGATGTCTGCGGCCCGGAAACATGTAGCATTGTCGCTCCAAATTTGTCGCGGCCAGCCGCGCCTCGCCGCCAGCCGTCGTAGCGCCATGATTGCGGAGTCCGTTGACAGCGTGTGTACTATCTCCAAGTGCACGGCGCGGGTGGTCAGGCAGGTGAATAGCGCCACCCAGCGCTTCTCGTGGCGTCGGCCGATGGTGACCCACACGGGACCGAAGTAGTCGGTCGCCGCGTAGGTAAACGGCCGATGGTGTGGCTCGACGCGGGCTGGCGGCAGGTCCCCCAGTGCAGGTACTCGGGGTTGTGTGCGGCGCAGGATGCACGTCCGGCAGGCGTTCGCGACGGCTCGTACAGTCGGCCGCAGCTTCAGCACCCAGTGTTGTTGCCGGACGTCGTTCACGACGCGCTCGTTGTTGGCGTGCGCGGCCCTCTCGTGCTCGCGCTGTAGCCACAGCCGCACGAACGGGTTGCGGCCGTCGAGTATGGCCGGCGTCTTGTTGATGTAGGCGGGCGCGGCGTTGATTCGCCCGCGCATCTTCATAAGGCCGTCTGCGTCGATGAAGGGATCGAGCTTGTATAGACGGCTGCGTCGAGTGATGGGCTCGCCTCGGGATAACGCCCGTAGCTCCTCCGGGAAGGCTTCGCGTTGCGACTGCTGAAGCCACATGTGCTCGGCTTGCCGCATGTGTTTCAGCTGTAGTCCCGTGGGCCGCTTCGTTTTCAGGCGCTCCGCGAACTGAAGCAGTCGCGCCGTCGCGCCTATCAGCCGGTTGTAGTTGGAGAACCGGCTGATGTCAGGCAGCGGTGATGTCCACACGCTCATAGCTGCGACTTGATGCGGCTGGGCTTCCGTTGTTTCTTCAGCGGGCGGCGTCGGTGTTTCCTGTGGCCATTCCGCTTCAGGCCGCCACAGGAATTCGGGGCCGCTGTACCACCGGGCGCCTATGTCCAGGCGACGCGCGCTGTCTGCTCTCGTAGCGTCGTCGGCGGGATTTTTCTTCGTAGGCACCCATCTCCATTGCTCCGTTTCAGTGATTTCAGCGATTTCACCGAGTCGGTGCGCGACGTAGGCGCTGTAGCGGCGTGCGTCGTCGCGCACCCAGTGTAGGACGGTCCGACTGTCTGTCCATAGGACCGTCGCGTCGATGGTGACTCGGTGCTCGTGCGCGATGCTTCTTGCCAGCCTCGCCCCAATTAGCGCCGACTGTAGCTCGAGTCGTGGGATGCTCTGCTGTCGGGTCGGCGCCACTTTCGCCTTGGCTGCTACGAGGCTGACGTGTGTCTCGCCGTCGACTTCTTGGCGCCAGTAGGCGACGGCTGCGTAGGCTTGCGAGCTGGCGTCTACGAAGATGTGTAGCTCGCGTCTCGTTGCTCCCCCCGTTAGAGTGTACGGGCGGGGTAGGCGTAGCGCTGCTACGGACTCCAGTCCGCGTAGCCACGTAGCGAACTCGGCGGCTTCTTCAGGCGGCAGCGTAGAGTCCCACTCGAGTTTGAGCTCCCATAGCCTCTGAAGTTGTATTTTCGCCGTCACGGTGTAGTGCGCCAAAAGTCCGATCGGGTCGTAGATACTCATGACGGCGCTCAGCATTTCCCGCTTCGTCGGAGTGCGGCGTAGCTCACGCACCTCCGTCGGGACCCGAATCATTCTCGTGTTGAAGCCGAGTGTGTCTGTGTTCGGGTCCCACATCAGCCCGAGTATCTTCTGGCTCTTGTCGCCGCCTAGCTGCGCGGGCGTTGTGGCTCGGAGCTCCGTAGGTAGCGACTGTATGAGTTTAGTCGCGTTGGAGCTCCACCCGCGCAGCAAGAATCCGCCCAGTCTGTGTGAGGCGGCGACTTCTCGGGATTTTTCGCAGGCCTCCTCTTCGGTTTGAAAGCTCGAGACGAAGTCATCCATGTAGTGGTTTTCAGTGATCTCTCGTACAGCCATCGGGTGTGTCTGCGCGTTCTCTTCGGCGTTATGATCCCGCACGCTGTGGGCCAGGAACGGACTGCTCGCCGCACCGAAGAAAATCGACGTCAGCTGGTACACGGTCGGAGGTCGCGATCTGTCGGCGCCTCTCCACAAAAACATCTGTGACGGCCGGTCTTCTTCTCTCAGTTTGATTTGTAGGAACATCTCCGCGATGTCGGCTGTCACGGCGTAGGCTCCTTCTCTGAAGCGGTATAGTATGCCCAGTATTGAGCGCAGCTTGTCGGGTCCCTCCAGTATGTAGTCATTCAAGCTGCGGCCTTGTGAGGTGGCCGCAGCGTCGAATACAAGCCGGATGCGTCCAGGCTTATTCGGGTTCGTAACCGCGAAGTGTGGCAGGAACCATGTAGCGCTGCTTGTCGCCGGCACCGTCCGCTCGGCGTATTTCTTTTCAATTAGATTTTCAATCTCCTTGGTGTAGGCCTCAGCAAACTGCGGGTCGCGGTCCATCTTCTTCTCGATGCCTTGTAACCGCTGCAGGGCCATGTTGTACGTCGGCGGCATGTTAGGGTTGTCGTCGCGCCATAGCTGCCCGACTTCATAACGTGGGCCGTCGATTCGTCGCACTGTGTTGTTGAAGATTGTGATAGCCCGCTCGTCTCGCGGGGTAGTCTTCTTTGCTGCCGTTATCCCCAATGAGTCGATGTCGAAGTAGTTCTTCAGTTGTGCATTGAGGTCGTCGTCTCGAACGGCGTAGCAATGTTGAACGGCCTCTTCTTGAGTTCGTCGAATGATTTTCGGCGCCGTTCCGAACACCACCCAGCCCAATGGAGATAGGAGGGCGGCGGGTTCGTTGATTCTGCCCACGCGGATCTCGTACGGCAGCATCAGATGCCAATTGTCGGCTCCGATGAGTATGCGTGGGCGGGCTTCGTCGTAGCAGGCGGCACCCATGTCAGCGAGATGCGGGAACTGCGTGACGTATCTTCTATCGGCTCGTTGTGCGCGGAGGCTCAGATCATCCACGGTACGCAGCATTATAGGGTGTGCTGGACCGCCTGTCTGGCTGCGCACGTGAGCGTGTACTCGACGACTCCTCTGCTCGGTAGCCATCGATCCCACGCCTTGTATGTGTAGGCGTGTGGTGGCGCCGTCGGCGCCGATCTCGTTCGCGAGGCTCTCTTCAACGAGCGAGATTGTGGAGCCCTGGTCCATCAGAGCGTAGGCCAGCGTCTCGCCGCGGGGCCCGCCGATGATGATTGGGATGATCTTCAGAAGCACGGTCGAAGTGGCACGACCGAACTCCGCAGTGCTCGCCGTAACTTCATGTGTGCACGCCGTCGTCTCGGGTGCGTCTGTAGTTGCGCGCGTAGCAGGTTGGCGCCGCGACGCCATTATATGATGCGTAGCGGCTTGATGTGGCGGAGCGGTGGGCCCGGCTCTCGGCGTCGCGACGACTTGCTCAGTCGCGTATGGGGCCGGCGCGTACGGATAGGGCGCGTACGGGACGGCGTGTTGCATCGGGATATACGGCGCTGGGGCGTTCGGCGTATATGGTTGCTTCGCTGTTGGCGGGCCCGCTTCGGAGTGTAGCAGGCGGTGATGCGGGTAAGTGCACCCGGGAACACTGCAGCCGCGGGCGCGGCACTGGTCGCGGCGATGCCGGCGGTCCAGGCATTTGAAGCAGACTCTGTTGTTGCGGACCCAATCCCATCGGGCTCCGACTGTCATGTTGAGTATCTTGCGGCATTCTGTAGTGCGATGAGCGCCGCCGCAGCATAGGCAGGCGTCGGCGTGCTCTGTGGCGTAGGTCTGCGCTCGATCTTTGAGAGGGCGTCGTACGGCTCCTCTTCCGGCGCCGCTGCTTGTTGCTCGATTGTCTGGGACGCGCTGCGATCCCCGTAGCTCGGCGGCGGGCGTCGGTCTTCGTGTCGGCGCCTTGGCGTGGGAAAATTCCATTTCCGCATCGCTCTCCTCCAGTAGGAATTCCGCCATGAGCATGAGTTCGCTCTCGGCGGAATGTAGGCGCTCCTTGGCGTAGGAGCACCATCGGCTGCGTAAGTGCGGGCTTAGGCGCTCCGTCACTTCTCGAATCAGCAGCGGGTTGGCGCCGTAGCTACGGCGATCGAGGTCCACCAGCGTCGAGACGATGTTCATGACTTTGATGGCGAAGTTGTTGAGATCGATGGCGCTCGGTCCCAGTGGCGGCATCCTCTTCAGCTCTTCAATGGCTCGGTCGATGAGAAGGTCAGTCCGCCCGAAGTTTTTCTTCAATACTCGTATGATGAGCTCGGGGCGGGTCGACGAGGCAAGCATGTGTTGTACGCATTGCCTCGCTTCTCCCTTCAGGCTGTGGCGCAGGCGTGCGACGTTCTCGAATGGCGAGAATTTGTAGCGCGTAGTGCTCTCGGTGTAGCCGTTGTAAAATGTGAGCCACTCGCTCGGCTCCCCGGAGAATGGCGGCAACTCGTAGACTTGACGTGGAGGTGGCCGCATCATTGTTTCGATTGTGTCCGTCAGGCGGTCGATAGCTCGTCCTCTGCTCGTCGATCGCTCCCGCTGGCTATGTGGCGTCTGTGGCTCGTGCTGTTGCCGCCCGCGTGTCTCGCGTTGCGGCGTCCGTGCTTGAGCATGCTTCGCATCGTCCGCGTCAGCATTTTGCACGCCTGTCAGCCAGTCGTCGACTCGACGTTGAGAGTCAGCTTGAGAACCGCCGGCTCGGGATTGTTCATCGATGCGCTCCATCTCGACCGCGAGCCTCTTCTCGACGAGCTCGCGTTCCAGTCGAATTTCCTCGCAGCGAAGTTGCTTGAGCCGCTCCATAGCGGCGAGCTCCGCCTCGCGGCGGAGCACGTCCGTCGCGTTCGACGCTCTTGAGTGAAGTGATGCTGGTCGGCGCGGCGCGTGGGCTTTATCAGTGAAAGTCACGTTGAACTCGCGCCGCTGCGCGCGGGCCTCCGATTGGTCGGCCGGCGCGGAGTGCTGTGATTGGCCGGCCGGCGCGGCCGGCGCGGCGTGCTGTGATTGGTCGAAGCGCTCGGCGTTCTTCGACAGTCGTTTCTCCAGTTCGCTGCGCCAAGCCGTAGTGTCGGTTGGCGGTGAAATTGGAGCTTCTTCGGCGGGGGACTCTGGTGAGTCGGTTTGAAACTGCAGTCCCGAAGGGCCCGGCCGGGCCTGGGCAGCGGGCGGTGAGTGCGTGACTGCAACATTTGTCACCGCGAACCGTTGTAGGTCGACTGCAGCTTGTGTGCGCTCACGCTGCGAGCGCGCACTCTCCTCACTCTTGTTTCCTCGCGTTAAAACCATCTTGTTTGACGATTGGGAAAACCGCACTTTTCCCGCTACACAAACGAACCTAAACTAATTCCGATCCGGCTACTCGAAGGACCAAACAATGTAGACGACAACCGCGTCCGTCGGCTATCGGCTACAAGGGCACTCCGAAACTCAGGGATGAGTTATGGAGCGAAGTGGACTGTAGGCTAAGGTAAAACGAACGGACGAATACGAAAACGCAAACTAAAAATCAACGGTATATATTTACACAGAAAATTAACAAAAACAACAACGGATCGGAAACACTTAAATTAACACTTAACTAATATAGTCTCTGTCTATGAATTTACACTAAATCGCGGACCGATGGTACTACGCTACACTAACAAAATGGTTTATGCAGGAGAACAAGAACTGGAAGTGATACTGTGGCGGATCGTTGATCAACGCCCTGACTACGGAGTGATACTCTACGTAGACTGAAGATGAACTGAAGTTGAACTGTGTTTACATAGAAAAATGGCCGTCCTTTTATACAATTCTGCCTAGAGGCCAGGGGGACGCCCGCCCTGTATGTTTACATCAAATTACTCAAGTTACATATTTCTGATCTTAAAACTAACTTATGTTATGGATTGACGCTGTTCGGATACACAAAATTTAATACATGTTTGCGTCGTGGGAGCTCCCGTCAGACTGTGAGATGCGAAAATACCTATCGTTTCTTTGTCCCCGGCAAGAGGCCGTCTCGCTCGCACCGTCCGAGATATACACCTGCCTTATCTCTCTTATGGCGCTGCGCGCTGCGCGTTCGCTTATTTTCGGCGTTGTGGTGCTCTCAGACGGTTGCGGCCGGGAGAAATTAAATGAATTTACATTTATTTAACATAATCAATGATTTTAACTAAGTCCTGAATTTATATAAAAAGTTTCCTTAAATTTTGCATCGAATGTAAACAAAGATGACTCATCTGTTTTCGACTAGGATTGGAAAGTTTTCGATGAGTCACCTTTGTTTTGCCGTGGTCTTTATTAAGACATGACGGGAGCTCTAACAAATAATGGATTATACACAAGGGAAATAAATCCTTTTAGCCACTTTTACGGGCAACAATCTTACATCTAGTTTATAAGTAATATTTATTTATTAATTTCCTTAAAAACTAAATGCTTCGCAAAGCTGTCCGCAACAATAACAGTGCTTAAGAAAAACTCAACGATAAAATATACACGACGATGATACAAATTACGGCCATATTACTTTTAATTTTTAATATGTGTGCTTCTCTCGTATTTATTTGGTTTGGATTTGAGTGTGTTATGTTTTAAATTGGACGTGTTAAAAAGAAGGCAAAATTAAATATGATTATTTTTATGTATTATTGTTTTTCTTGAATCTTGCATTTTCCTCGCTGTAGTGAGGTGAAAAATTGTGTGTTCCGCATGGCTGCAAAATTATTTAGCTTCTCGTGTCTTGAAAGCCTCGCTACGCTCAGGAATCTATCTTTGAACCATTCGCTTCGCTCATGGTTCAATCTTAGATTCCTTCGCTCGCTCAGCTTTCAATTTCAACACTCGCGCCAAATAACAACTTTGCAGCCTTGCATAACAAATAACTATTATTGCCTCAAAAAACTTATCCTAAGAATTACATTGCTAGTAACAAAAAAAAAACAATACAAAACAGAATAAAGTGAGGCAATGGGTCTCAGTCTCAGCATGTGCTAGGTCAGTAAAGCCCAGCGCTGGTTTTCAGACTAAGCCCGGAGATTAAGTCGGTTGCTGACATGTTGACAGTTAAAAAAAAAATGAAATTAAATGTATAATATGACAAAAAACAATAATAATAACAACGTGATGCAAACCACTATAATTATTAAAAAAAACTACTAAAATAATGTAAATTATAAATGCAAACAAAATGGTCGAGTCGCATGGTTAGGGGCTCCGAGGCGAGAGTGGTCCTATCGGCAAGCTGTGGCACAAAGCGCACAAGGCACTCATTGCTCACAGAAACTTATCAGGCGCCGTACTAAGAATTCATTTCAACAGTCCACTAAAATTCGATTTTTTTTTATGTCCGATCCCACTTGAGGGCTTATCATGAAAACGAATAAAGCGATCGTTATATTCCTGTAGGTACAGAAGCTCAGTTAAAAATAAAACGCATAGGGAGAGTGTAAAAAAACAAATTCGTTAAAAAGTAAAAACTACGAGGAAACTGAACTACTCGTGCAATGATCACTACATAGCCACTTAGTTCATACCTAATTACAAAATACAAATACAAATACTCTTTATTGCACACCTCCAACATCAGGGAATTACAACACAACATGAGATACATTAAAATAACAGACAGAGGTAAACAACAGGCGGTCTTATCGCTAAATAGCGATCTCTTCCAGACAACCTTTAGGTAGCGGAGTATTTCAAAAATTAATGTTTGAAATTAGTAGGTGGTTACCTAATACATACATTCCTTACGCACATGCGTATTCATACACCTACTCACGCACACATACTTTCACCCATAAAGTCCACGATATACTTACACATACCCCATGATCCATAACAAAAGTCTGATACTTTGGCCAAAAAATGCCCACTTCACTATTTCCCTGGCGGCCTGGAACAATCATAATTGACGACACGGTTGGCGCAGTTAGTAATGCACCTGTGTACTGAGTCAACGATCCTGGGTTCGAAACCTTTTATGCACATACCTAGTATAGTAGCCTTGACGGGCTTGAGTTTCCTGTGGACCTGCGTCCAGCCGTATCTCTGGAACAGGTCTCCCCACGGCGTGGGAGACTTCAGGTACGCGTCCGTGGGCCGAGCGCCGTGGTACCTTCAACCAAAATTTACTTGTCTGAGTAATTAATTATCTCACATAGATGTAATATATCTCTATTTATCTATCAGCCACAGACGTCTATTGCTGAACATAGGCCTCCCCCATACTTCCCCACAAAATGCGATCCTGTGCACACCGCATCTATCGACTCCCTGCGACCCTAACGAGGTCGTCTGTCCACCTATCATGTAACCTCATAATTGAGATTTTCAAATTTGTTCTCATAGACGAACCGTTATTTTGGTATTTCTCGGACATAGTTTTAGTAGGTACTTATATAAGATTATTTTACGTTCATAATAATAATAAAATAAGTACCTAATTAAAGAAAAAGACGTCTAGAAGATTATATTATATGGTCGATCAAATTACCCATTGCCATTGACGTAATACCTCAATGCCCATTGCCAACATTTCAGTTAGATTGGATTACAATGTGGTAAGTTACCGGCGGCAGGCTTCCTTCAGCTGATCGTCCATCAGTCCGAAGGCGGAGACTTCAGCATCGGGGATGATCTGATCGTCGTCACCGAGCAACTGCACGACAACTCTGTCGGGGCTCGGGTCCACCTCCATCTTCACCTTGAGCTGAGCGCACGCGAGCGGCAGCAGCACCAGAAGGAGACGCATTGTGGAAGCGGTGTATAGTGCTGTAAGATCAGATACATTAGAACCTCGATTAGCCAAGCCCTGATCATTCGAACACTACATTTTTTCTGCGTTGCCCTAAGGTTGACTGGTAGAGAATGCCCCATGGCATTAAGTCCGCCTTTTGTACGTTAAGTTTTTCTTTTGTGCAATAAAGTTTAAATAAATAAATAAAACACTCAGTTGGGAACGTTAAGTGTTCCAGAGGTATCCGTTGTCCGCCGATATTTGTTATTATTACTTTGGTAATATATATGTATAGAGTAGAATAGGCATGATGTTTATTGTAAAGTACCTATATATCAAAAGATCCTATTTTTTATTTGGATTTGGTTTGTATAGGACTAACTGCACTTAAACTCCAGAAGTCGACATTTCCGCAGAGCGCTGAATGCGTTCCATAAAAATGGCCACGAAATTGTGACGTCATAGTCGAGTAAATATAGCAATTATCTGTATGGAAAAACGACTAATAGCTAGGCGATTTTAATCGAGAAAAATGCTTTTAATTACACGGTAGTCTTACAATTAAGTATTGTTTTGTTAAAATATGAGGATAACTACAGAAAACAATTTTGGATTAAAAAAACGCAAAGGGTGCCAAGTATACGCAAGGGGTTTGAAGTCTCATATTTCGAATTCCTCTAGAAAATTTGGTATTTATTCCTAACTATAAACATTATTTCAAGATTTTTTATCAGTACGCAAAAATTTCATGTTTCTCTGTTGTTTCGGATATACCTACTTAATCTACTTATACCTACAGTACCTATTCAAACCGATCATCATAATAACACATGTTTATGATACTCGTATGAATATTGGACTTTAATTTTACAGCTGACACCGTTATGCATTTATTGATTACTTTGCTATACCAATATGCATATATAATTATTTTATTTATTTCATATTTCATTTTAGCAAAACGAATACAAAAAACTTCCAGCCAAAAACGGCACAAGGCTCAACAAAGGCCTTTATGCGAAGTTGGCCGAAGTGTGGGTTTCCGCAGCGAAGTCCCTCTCCACACTATCATGTTCGCCCAACTTTGGTTCACTTCGCTAGTAGTGTGGAGCCACAAATAGGCTGTAGACGGAGCGACTATTTCACGAAATTAAAAGTCACCTTCTGGTGAGGCGAGGTACCGTATCACAAAGGGCCTAATTAATGCCTTGATCACACGTACCGAGACAGTGGGCGAGACAGTGATCTCGTCCCTGTCACACACAAGACAAACGGGCGAGACAGAGCATTGTCTCGCCACTGTACTCGGTAGGTGTGATCAAGGCATTAGGGCCTGGCCACATCACCACGGCACGGCGGCGCCGCCATCGCCACCGTGAAACGGTGCGGCGTCGTGGATTTTTACGGTGGTTTTATTTTATTTATTTATTTAAAGTTTAATGCACAATACAAAAAAAGTACAAATAGCGGACTTAATGCCTTTAGGCATTCTCTACCTGTGAACGACCTGGGTTAAACAGAAATATGTAGTCTGTAGTTTTATATGCGCTGACACCGTAAAAATCCACGACGCCGCGCTGTTTCACGGCGGCGGCGCCGTGCCCAGGTGATGTGGCCAGGCCCCTTCTCTGGATTTTCCACTCTTTGTGAAAGTGTTAAATAATAACCGACTAAACCAGAAATAATAGTAATTTAACAAATGTAATGGTAGTGTACTGCCAGTGCATAGTTAAACAAAATAAATCTTGCAAATAAAACTTACCAAAACAAATTAGAAACTTCCGACAAATAACCTATAACCGAGTAATACTCTTGTATTTATACTTGTTACTTGTTTAAAGTTATCCACAAATTAGTTTGTCCATTACCTAAACGATCGAAAATAATTAGAAGATAATTATGTCGTTGTGTTTACCTAGCTCTGGGCTCGTTGAACCGATACCTTAATTGGTGCGGTAGACCAACTTCAAAAAGAAAAGAACTTTTGCGGTAGACCAACTTCAAAAAGATTCTCAATTCGGCTGTATTTTAGGGGCTAAAGTGGTCGTTTTAGCCCCATAGGCTTAAACTGAAACCATTTAATTAATAGTCGAGCAGTGGATGTCTATTGGTTGATAATTGGGATATACATTTATTTGCGCCCTATGTAAATTCAGAAAAAAAACTGAGAATAACAATATGATACGAATTACGAATTAGATTGTGCACCTGTGAGTGGAAGAGTTATTTCATGTCCAATTTTCAAATGAAATTGGTTCATTTTCGTTTTTTTTTTTGACAAGTAATGTCGACTAGTGGCGTCACCTCAAATCTTGAGAGTACTTAAATCAATAAATACAAAACTACGTAGGTAACAGATTTCTATACAACTTTTCAGTAATGTAATAGATATTACTTTGATATCGGAATAGGACATAGGCTACAATTTATAATGCCGCGTCCGCACGCTTGGCAAGCCTAACAGGACGCAGTTATATGTTAGAGTGAGCACGTGTAGCTAACATATGCACATTTCGTCCTTTTGACCGACTTTAATAAAATTCTATTAAGTATATTACGTTTTGAAAACCCCCTTATCTCCGCTATTTTGAAAAATTGGGCAAGTGCGAGTCCGACTCGCGCATGAAGGGTTCCGTACCGTAATCTATAACAAGTTTGTTGTATGGGAGCCCTCCTTAAATATTTATTTTATTTTATTTTCAGTATTTTTTGTTATAGCGGCAACATGATAACATGATGAATTATATCACAATTTATTAATTTCAACTAATAGGTAAGATAAGTCTATTATCATAATAATTCATGATTTATATTTCCATGTAACATAATAATATAGGGCTATGCTTAAACTGCTCTGTGCAGAACCTCTTTATAGTGCAGCCGTATCTCTCAGTAACAGATCTTATAGTTGGGGAGGCGATGATGATAAATTTGTGCTTACTTGAGCGTCGTCGACTCATGGAGGTTTTGCTAGGTTATAGATTAGATGAGAAAGAAAATAAAAAGAATAAAATTGGGCAAGTGCGAGCCCGACTCGCGCATGAAGGGTTCCGTACCTATACATATATATAATCTATAACAAGTTTGTTGTATGGGAGCCCCCCTTAAATATTTATTTTATTATATTTTTAGTGTTTGTTGTTATAGCGGCAATAGAAATACATCATCTGTGAAAATTCCAACTGTCTAGCTATCACCGTTCTTGAGATACAGCCTGGTGACAGACGGACGGACGGACGGACGGACGGACAGCGAAGTCTCAGTAATAGGGCCCCGTTTTTACCCTTTTGTTTTGGTACGGAACCCTAAAAACGAAATTGACAAAGGATTTTTATGCTAGACGTGCAGTGCCATCTGTTGGTCAATATTTATTTCCCTGCTCCTCCTTCTCCTGTTGGTACAGAATCAATCAATCAATCAATCAATCAATCGTTTATTTCAAAGAATATGGTACAATTTAGGTTAGTAGATGTGGTTAGCTCATCATATTCTGCCAGTACCTACGGCGTAGAAATATTTAACTTATAACTAAGAACATTAAATTAATTTAGTTATACTATTAGATTATTATTAAATTATTAGATTAGGTACAATTCAAATAATTAATTTGTCATTATGGTTCAAAAATTCGTCAACAATAAAAGCATTTGTCAAGCAGCCATTTAAACATTATTTTATTAAATTGATTTAATTGTAAGCCTTTGAAGTTGTCAGAGTTGTGTTGTAGAGATATCTGAACATCCAGAAATGGTTCATTTCCATGATAAAAGAAGATAACGCCTGGTTTGATTGTCAATCAAAACTCACTAAAACTTCTGACACTACTCTTGAAAACCTCGTATCTAGTTTGTAGGTTGATACTGAGATACGAGCTTTGATTCAAGTAGGTATTTGTGACTTAGTGAGTTTTGGTTGTCAACAGACGATAGGAAACTTTTTACCCGACTACGGTAAATAAATAAGATTTACGCAGACGAAGTAGCGGGCCTCACCTAGTCCAAGTATAAAAACAAAAGCAATCCTACGCAACACGTGCAGTAGATTAAAACTTACGTTTTCATAACTAAGCAAAAAATTGCAGGTCATCTTAATAGTTTTGTTGCATTATTATAAGTATTATAATACACCTAAGCAAAGTCCACCACGATGATTAAACTAAGTAGGTATTTATTATTGCTTATTCTTCGTGCATCGTGAGGCCCATTCTATCTTTAAGAAGCCGGCCAAGTTCAAGTCGGGCTCGCGCACCGAGGGATCTCTACAAATTATGAACACTGCGCAGTGCGCGTGGCTTTAACGAGAACATAAACTTTCCTGACCGACCAACTTAACTTTACCGTTGGACAACCCCATCCATCGACATAGGCCAGGGTTAGTTTATCGACTGCAAATGAGTTTGCAATAACAAAACAAAAATCTATATTTATTACAATACAAACAGACAGAAGTGATCCTATAAAGGTTCCGTCTGTTGTGTTTATAGGTTTTAGTCTTTGCCGATTGAGGTATGATCGATGATGATGATTTTTGCTCAAAATAAGACCTCTCCATGAGGCTCCCAATTTTTTTAGTGGAACCTGATTAAGAGATCCATGAGGAATCGAATAAACTCCTCAAATGTTACAGGTACATCTATGGCAATTTGGTGATTTTTGGGGCTCCGTACCAAAATGGTGAAAACGGCCGGGACCCTACTACTAACACTGTCCACCGTCTGTCTGACATCAGGCTGTAGGTACTTCATGAACCGTGACAGCTAGACAGTTGAAATTTTCACAGATGATGTATTTCTGTTGCTGCTATAAGAGAAAAATAATACAGAATAAAATAAATATTTAAGCGGGGCTCCCATACAACGAACGTGATTACTGAACGGGGTTGCGTTAACTTTGCACCTGATTTGAATCCGGCGCCATACATACCGGGTGCAAACTTAACATAACCCCTTCAGTTATTTTATTTGATAGTACGGAACCCTTCGTGCGTGAGTCCAACTCGCACTTGGCCGATTTTCTATAGGAACCCTTCAGTTGCCCTCGTTTTATTCTTGTTGAAGGTTTTTTTGTATGTTTTAATTCAAAGTACTATTACTTATGTCAAAACATTCGCATTTATTGATCGAGCGAGCGAAGCGTTTCCGTTTCTAATCAGCCAGAAAAAATCGTATGGCCGAATTCCGGATATCCCGATGTTCGGCTATTCTCGCCTACAGGTCGTATCGCTCAACTGATTCTCGTACAATTTTGTAAGTACGCTCGATAATTTGCATAATTTACATAATTTGCAATTACACATTCTTCAAGAAAATAATAGCTAATATAATTTCTATGTATAAACTCTCAGTGGCGCCGCTGCAGAGTACCTACCTATGCTCCCCAGCGGCGCCACAATCAAAGTCCATTATTTCGTTCCCTGGTGCAGGTACAGCCAAAAACATGATACGTACATGGTGTACGTTCAACGTACATCATTTCACCATATAATTAATTGCTTTTTATTATGGTAGCGCCGCCACAGAGCAGCACACGAGGTTTACAGCTCACAGAGCTACTAATTATTGCTACTAATTATAATTACAATTACTAACTACTAATTATAATTATTTGACGACGCGGTTTGCTCGGTTTGTTGACACCTGCCTGGTGAACCGGCGGTCCTGGGTTCGAATCCCGGCCAGGGTAAATATTATTTTTATTTTATTATACAGACTAGTTTAGAAAATATAAAAATAGTGAAGCACCGTCGTCTAATAATCAGCACTCGAATGACGTCACTCTGTCGAAAATTTACAGTCGCAACCTACAAAAGGAACAGTGGTACAATTTTCATACTAAATCAGATCCGAGTTAATAATAGTCCGACTGTATAATTTACTGCGCTGACCAATTTGTCGCCTACGGTCTTTTAGAATGAAGATCTTTTCAAATGGACTATTTAATCATAAATTGGGATACTTTCGAAAATGTAAAAATGTGGATATATTTAATCTTTCATCCTTAATTTGACTATATCGAGATAAAAGCCTGAAAAGTTTTATGTTGTCAATTTAGTGGCAGTCAGTGAACTTAGTCTTTGCCGATTTGGCAAAAGCATGTTACTCGTGGTAGATTATTTTAGAGTTCCGTGGAGCAAAAAAAATATACTTATATCCGGCAACTTTACACAAACAAGATAATAAAAATGCCCCTTTAAAGGATTTCTCTGTGTTTCGAATGTTCATGTTTCCGTCTGACAAAGACTTTTTAAGGTTTTCTGATACTTTCAGAATGTACATTAAGTCCGCGTATTTTTTTTCTTTACCATAATCCTTAATATTCTTATAACCATTTCATATGTTCAGATCCCTGTAGGTACTAAAATTGCTTAAAATCCATACAGCCGTTTCGGCGTGAGGATAAAGATTTTTTGTTCAAAATGGCATGCTGCTGACTGCTACATCGCGCTGTTAAAATTTTACTCGTAAATATGACCCCTCGCCATAGAAGACTGATAATCAATACACTTTTAGATTTTTTAAATAGTAGGTATAGATTACAACAAATATTGTAATTGTATACATAGAATCTTCCATGCCCAAGGCACAAATATTCGTGCTCATCAGTCATCACACAGATATTTGCCCCTGCCGGGATCCGAACCCAAGACAGCTTGTTCCTCAGGCAACTGCATGACCACAAAGCCAAACGCGTCGCATTAACTGGACGGCCGCCCTAAGCGTTAACAGCAGTGTCAACAAAATTAGTCAGCGTTATACTTTTAGGTAAAATCATTGCGCTGCATTTCTCCTGTTTATTGAATTGTTTGCTCATCCATAATTTGCAAAAACAGTATAAATTATCGCGTGAAAACTAATTAATGATAGTATAAGAAGTCACTTAGACACCAGCAGTTGTGTCTTGATTTCTTTTATATATCATTTTATTTCATTTTATTTACATACCCCGCTTGAAGAATGTAAGTATTATTTTATTTGGTTTATATGGTTTTATTAATTACTTTTCAACTGACTACAGAGGTTCACAATTTACTTATATTGTTTTCAACCGAAAACGAAAGGAAATGTTTTTTTGTTTCTTTTTTTTTGTGTTTATTACCGACAAATCCGTGAGGAATTGCAGGAATTCCTCTATATTATTTATCCCATATATGAGCATTTCGCTGTTTTTATAGTAACTATTTCAGTTGTTCTTGAAAAGACAATTTCGTCTCGATAAAGTCTTTTATATTTTGCAAAAAAAGTGATTATGTGTGTATGAAATTGTTGCAACCATGGGCATCCTAAGTAAAGCCCTTATAGTTATATATATATTAAGAATATGATAGTTTTATTTAGATAGCACTGTTTATGATAGTTTACTTAGAATCTAAAAATAATGTACCTATCTGAAAAACGGTTTTTACAAAAGTAGGCAATGTCATTAACGATGTTACTTCGATGGCAATGATTAAAACTATTTTCACTTATTTTCAGAAACATGGCGCTCAGATTCCTTCTCCTAGTCCTGCCGGTGTTGGCGCATGCGCGCATCAACGTTGAAGTCGATGGCGTCTTCCACAACGAGCAGTCAGACATGAAGGTCCACTACTCGGGGATCCAGCAGGACGTCTTGTCAGACCTGGAGAGGAACACCTTCAGCCTGGGAGACAACAACTTGAAGAGCGCCGTCAACGCCTACTTCGGCAAGCGGCCTGATGACGCTTTCCTCCGCAGCCCTACACCCTGGGGTGACTTGTACAAGACCTACAACTGGGACCAGGTATCGAGGACCCTGGTGCCGAGGAGCGGCAAGGTTCTCAGAATTACCTCCCAACCTTTAATCGTCATGCAGCAAATCTTTGAGAACAACAGCACCAAGCCGGCCACTTTCAACGTAGGGATCTCCCATTCGGTTGAGAACACGGTCTCATCTTCATGGAGCAAGGGTGGTGAGCTCTCTATCTCACAGGAGATCAGCTACGGCATTGACATTGAAGTCGCCAACATGGGAGGATCTACGTCTTTCAGCTACACTTCGGCCTGGGGAATGGGCGCTGAGAAGTCCGAATCGGTTACCATCGGTGCGACATCCTCTATGGAAGTCCTTCTGCAACCAGGACAGTCAGTGATGACCGAACTCCACGCCACTAAGGGCAGCATTCAGATCGAAATGGAGTACATGGCCAGTTTGTCGGGAGCTGTGGCTGTGAACTACGACAAAGGCTACAGAGGCCACCACTACTGGGCGCTGCCGGTGCAGGCGGTCATGTCGCACGGCGGGTTGAAGAATGAGCTCGTCTCCAGGGAGATCATCGAGATCGGCTTCTATTCGCAGTCGAAGGTCGTCGTGCGCGACAGGAAGAACAACAGCAAGATGCTCGATGTTGACTTTTGATTGATTCATTGCTAATAAAGTACTTATTTATTTATCTTCAAAATATAATTTACTTTTCATTGAATAACCCTTTAAATTAAATGCGAGAAGAGTATGCAGTTAACATCCGTAGCAAACTGGCTGTATAAAAGCCTATGCAGCTACTCAAATTCTATTATCGTAGAAATTATTTTTAAGGCGAGTAATGCTCTCAACGTCCTTGAGGATCTGGGCGGAGCCTCACGTTATTCCCCCCGCCGACCGTGCGCCCCCGGAACGATACTTCGCTCATAATCTCGTTGAGTGGCGTCCAAGCAGCTTCATACACTCGCATAGTCCGAGCGAGAGTTGGAGATCAACAAACCTTATAACTTATTTAAGGCATTGAAAATACTCTAAATAAACCATTTAAACGATAATATAAATATTGCCGATTAAATTATCTATTTACCTACTACAGTAAAATATTTAAAATAAAATATGTTAAAGCTATTTTCCGAAAAAATAAGTGAAATTGGCAATTTGGGAGTCTCGAATCGGATTCTCGGATTGGAATCACAAATATGAATCGCCACTTCTATCCAAATTTCACTTGTGATTACATTTTTCATGTCTCAGGTAATGAGCAATTATGCCGCAAATTGATTATGAATTGCTGAAAACGCGTTTGATTAGAAAGTGTTTATATAAATCAATTTGAGTTGAATTAAGACCAGTTTCTGCGCCGCCATGTTCGTCGCTCCGCTCTTGTGTTTAATTGTAGCCTCTGCTCACGCAGAAAGTTCTAACCCTACCTCGGTAAGACTTTAGTGTATTCTAAACTAAAACAAGAGAGGGCTAAAGCATGAAATAGCTAGGTATGTTACAACCTAGAACACGGGGAAAAGTATTATTCACTTCAAAAAGTTGGTTGAAATTATTAATATATTTGTCATAATATGATTTTTTTTTCTAAAAGGAATAAGGCCTCTTAATCTTAACCTATCTTACGAAAATTTTGGAACTCAAAAGGACATGGTCTGTGTCGGAGCGTTTCGATTTTTCTGATTTCGATAAAAACATTATCTGTTTCTGAATATGGATCCTGCCGAATCTTCATGCGTATAATCGTGTATAGTCAAAATTTAGGTAGCTGTAAATTTGACCACTTCCATTTACAATAGGTGAGAATTGCGATTCAGAAAAGTAGGTTATCGGCATTAAAAAGTCATGCGTAAAGATCATTCGCCGAGAAGATGATTCAGCGTAAAGATTTTCTCTATAGCTTATAAGGTAGTTAACAGGCTACTAAATTTATTCTCTATAGCTTATAAGGTAGTTAACAGGCTACTAAAATTAAAAGGTAGTTAACAGCTTAAAAGGTAGTAAGCAACTGTATACAGGCACTGTTTAAAGGCTGAGGCGGCGAAGCGGCGCAAATGTGTAGATCTCACCAATAACTAGTTGCGGCGTATGCAGTGGAGTCACTCGCACCGTGGAGCCCGGTCGCTCACAGGCAGCCAATGATAAAAAGAGCTGTCGGAAAGTTCTTCGAACCAAAGAGCCGGTTCATCCCTCGGCCAAAGAATTTAGCATGGCTATTCAGCGGGGAAATGTAGCCGGCATGGTATCACGTGTGCTGCTGTGGCGGCGCCAACATAATTAAAATTAATTAATTATATGGTGATAGGATATACGTTGAATGTACACCATGAACTCATCATCATCAACATCAAACATGATACGTACGTATGATGTTTTTGGCTATACCTGTACCGGGGCTGCAGAGTATGCTCCCCAGCGGCGCCACAAGAAATTCCATTAATTCGTTCCCTGGTACAGACAGACAGGTACAGCCATAAACATTATACGTACATGGTGTACGTTCAAAGTACATTATTTCACCATATAATTCATTGATTTTCATTATGGTGGCGCCGCCACAGAGCAGCACGCGGTATCATGGGCACCCCGCCGCAGGGCCGTGATCTGGTATGGGGGACATCGGTTTTAATTTTCTTAGGTAACCTATCCTAGGAAGCTATTGTTTTGTTTTATACTTGTTAACGTTTTTTAATTACTTTAGGCATTCATTTTTGTGATTTTTAGGGACTGGATAAAGGATGGAAGGATGTGGTAAATATGTATTCCACTTTCCCGTTTTTTTTGTTTCCCGTTTTACAGTCTAAACTAAGTAAGAAATTAAACACTTTATGGTACAAAAAAAAAAGTTAAAAATACATCAATTACAGAACACATAGGCACAAATGAACTTATCTCTATAAGGGATCTCTTCCAGTTAACCTTTGAGCAATTGAGTGAGTACGAGAAGAAGATAGACAAAGTCTCACTCTACACCCCACACTCTGAAAAATCCCTCGGTGACTTCATTTACAGTGTCGTGGCTTGCCGACTGCTGATCCATTCTCATACACAGAAAATCATATGGCTTCCAGAACTACACACCTAGTACACCTACTGATACGTGTATTTATTTAATGACGCTGGGGTGATGCAAAGGTCACGGGAGGGACGCGGCACGGTTTTTAGGCTATCTAGTCCTTTATTTTTCAATGTTTCGTTTTCAACTAAATTTTAAAAAGGAAGAATTCGACTATGTTTGTTGTTTTAAGCTAGATATTAAACCTCCAAAGGTATAATATCCTGAAGTTTATGCACGGTAGACAGTTTCACTTACTCCAGCTACTCTTCAGCGCCGCTTGTGGAGACTTTTAGAGCTATTATTTACTGTTTGCGGTCATGAAATGAAAAAAATGTCAAAACCAACCAATCCAAAGTAGAGATGACGTCAGCTAGTGTCGCTTACAGTGGCGGAGTAGCATACCTGGCTGATTATATTCTTATACCAAGATTTTGTTCAGATTCGCATAGACTGGATACAACTTGCAAGACTCATCAAGAAAGTACGTATAATTTTTTCGACATTTACCAAATATAAACATAATAATGGTATTTTGGTGTACTTCTCTGTACACCTGTAGTCTATGGACGAGGTACACGCAGCGTGCCATGAGCACTATGCGTGTACAGTACAACGACGTGTTCCGGGTGCTGTTGCGGCTGCCGAGGTACTGCAGTGCGTCGGGCATGTTCGCAGACGCGCATGTGGACGGTTTAATTCCACGCGACGCTGCGCAAGCGCTGCGCCGTGACGCTCCGCAGAGTGCGCGACAGCCGCCACAGTCTCCTGACTGTCGTGGCGTGGCGGAGAGATGGGACAGTGCCCTGATTAGGCACTGGACCTCTCAACACATTAGTTTAGGCACTAACATAGTTATTTAAGTTATTTTTGTAATACTAACAATATATGGATTCATTTGTCTGAAATAAATGCTTTTTAGGGTTCCGTAGTCAACTAGGAACCCTTATAGTTTCGCCATGTCCGTCTGTCCGTCTGTCCGTCTGTCCGTCCGTCCGCGACTTAGCTCCGTGATCATTGGTACTAGAAAGCTGAAATTTGGTATGAGTATGTGTATGTATCACGCCGACAAAACGGTAAAATAAAAACTAAAAAAAATATTTTTTTTCGGGTACCTCTCGAACACCTAAAGTGGGGGTGATTTTTTTTTTTCGTTTCAACCCTAGTGTGTGGGGTGTCGTTGAATAGGTCTCTTGAAAATAATAGGGGTTTTCAAACATTACTTTTTGATAAAGTCAGTAGGTTTGCAAATATTCGCTCCGAAAATAAAAAAAATTGTGAAAAAAATTGCCTCTAACTTTTCAACCACGGGTCAAAAAAATATGGAAAAATTCATGTTAATGCGGCCTTATAAGTACTTTCAATGAAAACTATATTGAACAAAATCGGTCGAGCCGTTTTTGAGTTATCGCCAAATTTCATATTTTTTCTTTAAAAGGTCGTAAGTTGACTTCCAGAAGATAATAAGTGATTACAGTTTCTAGGGCGTTTACGACCTTTTTATAGAGCTTAAAATCTTTCTTAACTTAAACTTCGGGCTTAAAACAGCAGTTTATTGTGAAGGATGAGCAACTACGGAACCCTACACTGAGCGTGGCCCGACATGCTCTTGGCCGGTTTTTTTTATAGACATCAATCATCTGTTGGTCGGAATATCTTTATGCGCTTATCACGCCACAACGGCTGGACGGATTTCAACCTTTTTCGTACAACCCGGTGTACGTACAACTAAAGATGGTTATAGGTTAGGGTGCGTCCCCACTGAAGCGAAGCGGCGCGGAGCGGAGCGGAATAGACCAATCACCTGCGTTGAAATCTGTATCTCAGCTCCGGTTCATTTGTGATTGTTCGATTCCGCACGTCTTCCGCTCAGCTCCGCTTACCATAGGTTACTTTTTATCCGACTGCGGTAGAGAAAAAAGGATCATGCGAACAAACTTTGCGGGCAGCTCCTTTATGTAGTTTCATTCTAACTATGCGACTGACATACTAACAATAGACATGTTGACAATTTTTTTTTGAGGATGTCAATCTATTCTATTTTTTATCGTGATCAAATGTCTATATGGGACTGACTACAGTTACAACTGCTCTAAAAGTCAGAAATGACCGTCAAAGTTCAACATTCCTACGTAGCGCTAAAAACGCTGCATACAAAAGGCGTCAGTGACGTCACAGGTACCAATAATTACCAAAGTATAGGTACCAATAATTGTATGGATAAATTAAGAAATTTGCCATTTTCACCGTGAAAAAGTGCGTTTAAGTTCATGGTTGCTATACAATTATTGTTTTGTTTAACTATGAGGATTCTAAAAACATTTTCAAAATTTCTTTTAGATTAAAAAAATATCATAAAAATTGCGTACCTTTCAAGTCACATATTTCCAAAAAAGATTTATTTTTCTGGTGTTTCTTCTTTGTTTCGTGATATATTTAGCTAATTTTATTCATATAAGTACAGTACCTACGCTGTAGAATTCAACATCAGTCAACATATCTATTGCCATAACAATCACATCCACCATGGAACCTTATTTTTAAACACCTTTTATGTTTCATAGTGGGGGGTAAGTATGAGTAGCACTTTAACGTAAATGGTAGTCGACCACGGTCTAATTGGTGACCATTTACGAGACTTCAATAATTTTCTCTTTTTTTTTGGATGTTGAAATGAGATGCACTTGTGATGACAAGCTTTTATTTAACTAGCAATGTTTGTATTGTATGTATGTTGGAATCAAATCTTGCGACTGAATCTTTAAGCAGCTGTAATTTGACATACTTAAGTAGCTTCGATGATAATACAATATAATGGCACCATTGGGCTGGTCCGATGATTTCATTGGAAAAACCGGCCAAGTGCGAGTCGGACTCGCGCACCGAGGGTTCCGTACAAACACTTTCCATCCCTAAGTGGTTAAGTTAAGTTTGCACCTGGTATGTATAGCGCCCCATATAAATTAGGTGCAAAGTTAGGTATTAAAAAAAAAATTATGGTTTTCGTAATTATTCCTTTATCTATGCTATAAGACGTTGCTTCGTACCAAATTTCAAGATTCTGAGTTCACGGGAAGCACCCTGTAGGTTTTGATTCCCTTGCAAGTGTCGAAAATTTGCGGCATAAACGGCTGTATAGGTATTAAAAAAAAAATTATGGTTTTCGTAATTATTCCTTTATCTATGCTATAAGACGTTGCTTCGTACCAAATTTCAAGATTCTGAGTTCACGGGAAGCACCCTGTAGGTTTTGATTCCCTTGCAAGTGTCGAAAATTTGCGGCATAAACGGCTGTATCTTTTGATTGCGTTGGCTTAGAAGTTTGATTTTTTCACAGCTTCAAGGGACAGTAGACCTGAGTAATTGATATAAATTTCAGCTTCATACCTCCACGCGTTCCTGAGAAAAAGGGTCTTGACAGACGGACAGACGGACAACAAAGTGATCCTATAAGGGTTCCGTTTTTTCCTTTTGAGGTACGGAACCCTAAAAATATAATAATCCTACCAAGGCTGGGCTCCGTCCAAAGAAAATTACTTACATATACTCCCTCTGTACAAACCCTGTCTGAAATCAAACCAAAATATAAAAAAATGCATTGAACAAAATCTATGCAATTCATTCCTACTTATATTATAGCAGGAATCCGTTCTTGAAGCCGGATTCACTTTGCTTTGTTCTGACTTACAATGGAACCCAATGTATTGTGTCTATTATAACTGCGGCCACAAATTGCACTTATGACACCTTTTACTTCAAAGTAGCATTCTGTGGCCTCAGTGCAAAATGCACACAATACCGATTGGGTCCTATTGTTTGATACAAATCAAAGTCAATTCGACCTCAAAAAAGATTCCCACTATACTTAACCCATTCCGACCGGAACTTTTTATTTTGTAGAAACAATGATGGATGCCAGGCGGCACCGGTCCGCATGGGCAAAAAATGTACGACTTGTCGTCCACTCGTCGTCAACTACTAATATCATTTTTTGAAATTAAACCTAGTAAATATGACATAGGGCTTCAATTTCAATATTTGGCATAGAATCGAGTCGCCGTTGAGTTGTTATAATGTGCGAAGACCTTTAGACTATTCTTTAAAGTTTCATAAGAAACAAAATTATGGATCGATTAATAGATTTTTCTTTGCAGACGGGATTACTTGACATTTTACCGTTATCTAATAAGGTATTGTTTATTGTTAGTATGTATATATGAGTCTAAATAAGATTAATATGTCAACTACCTACTACTAACGCCATCTAGTGTGGTTAATATGTACTTATATTAATAATTTTATGATTCTTATATTATCTTGTAGTAAATTCGAGAAAATGTCTTAATTTACTGTTACCTTGACACACAGTCAAAGTAACAGTAAATTAACCTAAATCCATCGGAGAATTAAAAGCCCACAACGTTACAACGTTTTACCCGGGACTCTACTACCTACTCTACCAAAGTACCACTTTTTTTTTTTTTTTTTTTTTTTTATTTATGTCATAGGGGGCAAATGAGCAAACGTATCGCCTGATGGAAAGCGATTACCGTCGCCCATAAACACCTGCAACACCAGAGGAGTCACAAGTGCTTGCCTACCCGGAGGACGAAGATGGAATGCCTCTATGCTAGTAATTTCACCGGCTATCTTACCCCCACACCGGAACACAACAATGCGAACATTGCTGTTTGGCGGTGGGTTAGCAGGCAAGACGGTAGTAACAATCCGGACGGGCCCTGCACGAGGCCCTACTACTCCAAAACCACGTAGCTACTAACCACCTAGGAATCCTTTTTTGAGGCCAAATTAACTTTGCTTTATTTAAACAAACAAAGAGAATCAGCGGAGTGAATTCAGCCTCAAAAAATATTCCTACTATACAATGTGGGTCCTGTAACATAGGCAAAAAATTTAAATATAGATTTTACTCGTTATACTGATCAACATTTGTTCAGCAACTTCTAAAAAACATCAGTTTTCTAAATTTTATTACTTCAAACAAATTAAATAGTATTTTCAATGTATGTCGTCCAACGTTGACATTCCCTGAGCATTGACATAGCTGTCACTCTACTAATATCGGACATTTCGCAATACATTGCTTCTTTGTCTAAACTTTGTTCTACAAAATTTCATTTAATACACGTTATTTTCAGAAGTTGCTTAACAAATGTTGTTTAGTTTCAAGGGACAAATCTATGTTTTAATTTATTGCTCCTGTTACAGGGCCCACCCGGTATAATATAGGTACAGTCGAGTTCATTTACATCTACACACTTACGAGAACAAAAATATCTGAACACGACTCTATGCTCCTGACAATAGGGTCGTGTTCAAAAATTTTTGTTCTCGTAAGTGTGTAGATGTAAATAAACTCGACTGTAGGTACCTACTTTATTTATATCTCGCATCAACACGGTTCGGAAATTCAGATCGATATTTACGTAAACGTTGGCGGCGGCTCTGTTATTCGGTCGTAGGTATAGGCGGCTTTGTTTGACGTATGATTGAGACAGCAATAGGATTTTGTCAACTTTAGGTAAATATCGATCCGAATTTCCGAACCCACCGCATAGTAGAGACCGTAAAATTGGGAACATACAAATACAAATACTCTTTATTGCACACCTCCAACATCAAGGAATATAAAACACAACATTAGATACAATCAAATAACAGGCATTCAGATTAACAAAGGTTATATTTTATTTTTCACGATAGTATACGTTATTTGGATTCCGAATCTACGATTACTTTATTTTTATGTCATATAGTGTTTTTGATATTTTTAAAATCATCGACATAAAATAACTATCATCGACACAAACAACTGGCTTCCCATATCTACTCTAACCGTATACTCACTCCTTACCAATCTGGCTTTCGGCCTGGCCACAGTACATGTACAGCGTTACTCAAGGTATCGGAGGATGTGAGACTAGGTATGGAAGCTACCCAATTAACTCTGTTGGTCTTGATAGACTTCTCTAACGCATTCAATGCTGTTGATCACGACCTTCTATTGGCTATACTCAATCAGTTAAATATCTCATCATCAGTTGCTACATGGTTTGCCTCCTATCTTCGCGGTCGCCGTCAGAGGGTACACGCAGATCGATCATTTTCTGACTGGTGTGATCTCACTTCCGGTGTACCGCAAGGCGGAATTCTCTCTCCACTCTTATTCTCTCTTTTTATTAATTTAATTGTGTCTCACTTAGTATGCTCTCATCATTTGTATGCCGACGACTTGCAGCTGTATACCCAGGTGAGCGCTGACGATTTAAATCGCGCAGTTTCTGACATCAATAATGACCTGGACCGGATTTCTGCTTGGTCTCGTAGTTTTGGGATCACCGTGAACCCGTCTAAATGTCAGGCCATTGTACTCGGAAGTCCCCGTTTGCTCTCTACAACTGAAATGGCGCACATAGCTCCTATCCGGTTTGAAGACACTCCTATTCCGTTGGCGTCGCAAGTGAAGAACCTGGGTCTGATTTTTGACTCCGGCCTTACGTGGGAGCCACAGGTGTCTGACGTATGTCGCAGAGTGACCAACACACTTCGATCGCTTTACCGACTAAAACACTTTCTTCCTGTCAGCACCAAAACTCTCCTTATTCAAGCTCTTGTTCTGCCCGTATTTGATTATGCTGATGTGTGTTATTCAAATATCACTCAGGCTTCATTGAATCGTTTGGATCGTGTTCTTAATAACTGCATTCGATTCATTTTTGGACTTCGTAAATATGACCACATATCTGATATTCGCCGTCAACTTAATTGGCTTCCCATTCGCGAACGTAGGTCATTACGAGTCTTATCCACTCTTTATTCTATTTTATTTGATCCAGCTGCACCCGAGTATCTTAGATCTAAATTTCAATTTGTATCTGCTCGACCCGGTTGCGTCCTTCGCACTTCTCGTAAACTCATGCTCATTGTCCCTCCTCATCGCACCGGTTTTATGTCAAATTCTTTCACTGTTCAGGCAATACGGCTTTGGAACGATCTTCCACTTTCCATCAGGCAAGCACAAACAAAGCAAACCTTTAAGCACATGTTGCGCAAGCATCTCACCAGTAAGCTTCTAGACTGATTGTCGGTTATGATATTTTGCACTGGGTACAAGAATTAATGTTTATGTAAGTATATTGTATTGCATATTTGTGTATGTTTATTTATTGTGTTCAGTATATTACTGATATATAATAAGTTTCTCTTTTGGTATAATGTAGACAGGCCCTGCACCATAAAATGTTTCTGTTTAGCCCAATGGTTGACTGGTAGAGAATGCCTTATGGCATTAAGTCCGCCATTTGTACACTTTCTGTTTTGTGCAATAAAGTTTAAATAAATAAATAAACTATCAATGTCAGGACTACTTTCGAATTTTCCTTACCAATTCCTTGCAGACCAAGGTAATGTTGTATATCTTCGAAATGTCGCCAAACGTTACATATAAATTAAAAAATAAATATCATATTAAAGAAACGGTATCCCATCATTTCACATAAAACGTTTCACGGATATACATTTCACAAACACTCTTGTTAACTCCACCTAATCGCTCTCGCACTCCACTCTATTAATCATTTCAAAAACACTGTGTCACAAACTGTTCATTAAACAATATATTATTTACTTGAAAAATAAAAAGTTAAAAGTCTACAAGGAATTAGTTAGTAACATTCAAAGTAGTCGTGTCATGACAGTTATTGTTCACAGTCACATTGCGGTCTTGGCAAATAAACTAATCGTAGATTCTGAATCCAAAAAACGTTTACGGTAAAAATATGTATACCCATAGAGTTGAAAAAGTTGAAAAAAGTAATTACAAATGTCATCCGTATCGAAACAAACTCGCGAGGTGTACAACACTCAGAGGCGTTATAATAATAATACAATACTTTATTGCACACCAATAAAAGTTTACAAAAGGAAACAAGACAAATAAAATTTATAAATAACGGTAGACAACAGGCGGTCTTATCGCTAAAAAGCGATCTCTTCCAGACAACCTTTGGGTAGTGAAATTGATGAAAATTCTAACTTAATACAGAATAGGTGCAGCAGAAGGTGAAGGGAGCACATAATTAGATAATAACAGAAAACAAGTACGCATATGGGTAAATATACACATACATAAATAGATATACATAAACTTACATAATACATACATAAATACAATATTAATATAAATAGACACTAGACATATACTAATCTTATATAACACAACGCAATACAGTCAGTGACGAAAAAACAGTTTCATATATTAAAGTTATACCCACGGCGCCACTATTAGCGGTTAGTCTGTAGAGAACTACGATTCTCCATACAAATCGTTTACACAGTCGC
Source organism: Apotomis betuletana (assembly GCA_932273695.1). NCBI lineage: Eukaryota > Metazoa > Arthropoda > Insecta > Lepidoptera > Tortricidae > Apotomis > Apotomis betuletana. Next base: position 1,920,945 of record OW026321.1, on the reverse strand, counting down.
TAGCGAGTACGGTCACTGTAAACAAATGGAAAGGGCACTTTAGTTGTACTTCCAATCATAGTTTACGAAATTATATCGTCTTATGTATTTTCAGTCTCCAAGAGCAAAAAAGACTGCTGAGGTAAGCATAGGGCATATATGAACGCCAATACTTCAAAAGTTGCAAAGTAAATTTCACACCATTTTTTTTCAGAAATATATCGATTTTTTATGGTGCAGTAAGACGTGAATATTAACGTATTCTCATAGAGGTCGCTAAGGTGTAAAAACTTTTCAAAAAAACCGGCCGAGAGCATGTTGGGCCACGCTCAGTGTAGGGTTCCGTATTTGCTCATCCTTCACAAGAGACGGTCAAAGAAAAAAGGTCATAAACGCCAAAGTAACTGTAATTACTTATTACCTTCTGGAAGTCAACTTACGTCCTTTTAAAGAAAATTATTAAATTTTGCGATAACTCAAAAACGGATAGACCGATTTTGTTCAATATAGTTTTCATTGAAAGTACTTATAAGACCTCATTTTCATGAATTTTTCCATATTTTTTTTGACCCGTGGTTGAAAAGTTAGAGGGGGGGACACTATTTTTTTATTTTCAGAGCGAATATTTACAAAACTACTGACTTTATCAAAAAGTAACGTTGAGAGACCCCTATTATTTTTAACAGACCTATTTAACGACACCCCACACACTAGGGTTGGAACGAAAAAAAATTCACCCCCACTTTAGGTGTACGAGAGGTACCCGAAAAAAAAAATATTTTTTTTAGTTTTTATTTTACCGTTTTGTCGGCGTGATACATACACATACTCATACCAAATTTCAGCTTTCTAGTACTAATGATCACGGAGCTAAGCCGCGGACGGACGGACAGACGGACAGACGGACGGACGGACAGACGGACATGGCGAAACTATAAGGGTTCCTAGTTGACTACGGAACCCTAATAAACAATGCAAAGATCGACACACAAAGCATAAGGAAAAATTCGTCAGGTCTAGTCTAATCCAGAGGTACCGGGTTCGGTTCCCGGTCTCCTCCACTAGATAGCTCATTTTTCAATTTTTCTTTAAGTTTTGATCTTTGTATTAATCGTGTAATTTTATAGAAAGTTACGTAGTGGATGTGTTTGTGCGTCTGGCTGTCCACGGCATTCTTAACAGACGCTTCCAGCTCAGGTGCCATTAGACGCTGAGCAAGCCGCATTACGCTTAGAGCGGATTACTTTGATATCAGAAAATTGTGGAGTAATTCTCCTATTTTTGACTTCTCTGCTGTGTAAAAAAATTACAAGCGTCTTCTCGGACCGTTCCTCCCCCATCGTAATCATATGATTTCTGGACGAGTTCTCAGGGAAGCGAAGAAACCGACAAAGAAGAAATACTAATAAGGCGAAAGTTTGTGAGTGTATGTGTCTCAAATATTTAACCTGTCGGACTAACTAGAAATGCCAAAATATGTGATGTGCATATGGATTGAGCGAGCAATCCCCACGCACACAACTAATTTTTGAATTACTAAGTTTATTAGTAATGTTTCAGGATGCCCTGCAAATCACCACTTTATTAAAGAAAAAGGTATTTATTCAATCATAACATTGATAACCTTGGGATGAATCTATATCGGATTTCTTAAAACATACATTAATGTACATATCCTAATTTTATATGACATAATAAGTATCATATGTCCTAAGAATATTTCCACAATATTTCATGCACTACTCGCTCGTTTCGCTCGACCGGCTCGCGTGCATATGGTCGCAGTTCCTCGTAAGACTCCTCTTAGCTTCGCTCGTTGTCGTAACTAGCGAAGACCTAATTTACGTATTTCACATTTTGGAGTTAAAACAATTATGTCAAACAAACATTATGTCTTCCATTACTAGGATAAAATAGATGGCATAAGAGTATTGGGTAATCATTTTTTATGGATTATGACTTTAATGACGAAAGAGCGTTTAGGGCACAAGCGCATTATGGCAAATGAACATTAGGTCAAAAGTGTTTAGGACAAACATATTAAAGCTAATGATTTGAGGACAAACGTTGTTAGCGAGAGAGATCCCCTTTTGATAGTTTTAATTAACTTTTGAATGACTATTAATGTATGAACTATATCTTGTTGCAGCTGGTAAGTTTTTATTAAAACGAAATAATTTTCTTTTTCTACCGTGCTATTTGTAGAACACCTTAAATGAAAATAAAAACGAGTATTAAACCTCAACAAATTAAGGTAAGGTGGGGGAAGATTGAATGGTTTTTTGTCGAGATAGACAGTGTTGTGTTAAAACCCTTATAAAATAAAAAACTATTTATATCCCTTCAATTGTATTAATTGGAAGGCATGGGCAAGGATTATATTTTTGTATTCTGTTGATAAAACTCGGCTATGCCTATTCTAATATATAAAAATAATAAAATAAAATACACTTTTGTCTAAAAAATAGACGGGTCAAGATGGAATGGTGGAGGGGTAAGATTGACATAGTTTCTAAATGCTTTTAAATGAATGCAAACAGTGGCTGTTGCTCGTTATTCTATAGAGTTTCTTACGCTGAACACATACAGCTGATTGTTGCGTGAATATTCCTGATAGGTAACGAGAAAACGACAGTAGAAAAAAAAAGTATTTCACTCTTACCCCACTATATAGGAAAAAGGACAGTGATTCTCAAACTTTTAATTGGACACTTAAAAACTAAACACTTTTTTATATTAAGAAGATCAATTTGGAATCAAAATAACGGTTTCATGATGATAAATTGTTTATTTTAGAAAAGAAATGAAGTAATACAAAAAATTGGGTGTTTTCTTGCAGCATGATTAATTTTGTTACAAATTAAGTCAGATACATGTAAAAATATTAAGAAATGAAATATGAATCTGTGTTCCATTAGACATACATTTAAAATCCGCGTAGCAAATTAAGTTAAATTCTTAGGTGCTTACATTTAAAATAACAAACATCTTTGGGAACAGTAAAAATGTTATTGATTATCCAGAGGTCACGACTCAACAAAAGTATTTGTATGAGGCAGCTTTAATTGTTGAATTAAATTAAACTCAACGCGCAAAACAAGTAGGTATCATAAAGGCAAATCTACTCGTAACTAAATGAAATAACATATATAAGAATTACTCAAATGGAAAGTAGTGTTCCCAAACGAAAGCTTCATAGAGTTATCTCAATCTTTAAAATATTACAAAAACAACAAATTATAAATTACATTTTTATTGAACAATGAGTGGGTACGTCTCTTTGATCTGACGATTTCACTCAAATCGACTTAGTCACAAACTGAGAAAATATTGTTTTTATAAGTATAAGTTTAAGACTCACAATATGTTTCATTAGTACTTCCTAATTACTACATATTTACCTTATCACGAGGCCAGTAAAAAAAAACAATAATTTTTTATGTCCAAAGTTTGAGAATCTGTCTGTTTTTCTATGACTTTCAAAAACGGGGAAAGATTGAAACATTACTATTTCAATGTTACCCCATTGAAATTGACTGGGGAAAGATTGAAGTTTCTCGTAAATCACAATATAAGAGTAATAGATACACCTTTCACTAGTAAATAAATATAAAATCTAAAATAATACATAAATATTCAGTCAGAACTTTTATTCACACCCTATTAGTCAAGTTATGAAACACGGGGTAAGATTGAAAATCGACGAATTGACCACGAAATGCTGACCTTCACAAAATAACACATAACACGCGTCTACGCACTCCGAGCGGTCACGGGCGACTGACTGGCGGATCCTAATAAAATGGCGGTTTAATTGATGATACCAGCATTAAAAAATATAAAAAATGTAGGGAGTTATGTGATACTTTTTATCTTTCCCCTTTTTTCATCTTCCCCCACCATACCTTACTCAATTCATCGCAACCGCATTTAGTTTGAGACCAGGTCGATTCGTGTAAGATTGTCCCCTAATATTTATTTATTTATCTTTTATATGGAAATTACTTTAGTAACGTGTTAAGAATACATGTTTAAAACAATTTCTGGGAATAGGGCTAATACCGCAATAAACAATAAGATTGTGACAATATGACAACATTTTCATTTGTCCTTGCCGTTTTGCAGTACGAGTCAAATCAATAGTAACGTAAGAAAAAAATCTTGATAAGGAAATCAACAAATAAACGTACTATCTAATTTGCAAATAGGTGAAATAATTGCCTTAATATTGATAATGCCTATATTTTGCGATTATAAAGGGGTAATTATTTTTTAGGTATATCCGAATTGCGACAGTGTTTAGTGAAAGATCCCATTGTTCGAATTTCCATAGAGGTGAAATTTGTTTGCATCTCTATACCGATAACCTGATTTTATGGACCCTAAACTGCGCACTGTCACAATGAAACTATAAAACTACTACGGAATTCTTCCTCCTGTTTGTTCCGAAATAAATAGAGCAAAATATTTGTTACAGGGGGTAAGTACCATAACATAAGACATAAAGTTAAAATACATAAGCTCATAATATCTAAAACCAGAAACCATAATGTTTGTAAGGCATAACAATTAGAATTCATAAAGTACGTTACTCATATAAATCTCATTATATACCTACACTACATACTGACAAAATGCATAAGTTTACAACTCATAAATTCAAATAACAATCAAAAGGCAGAAAGTACCTTTATCATAATGGTGGAAATGTATCATCATCACCATTTCAGCCACAGGACGTCCACTGCTGAACATAGGCCTCCCCCAGTGACTTCCAGATCGGCCGGTTGGAAGCGGCCTGCATGCAGCGGCTTCCTGCAACCTTTACCAGGTTGTCTGTCCACCTTGTGGGTGGTCGTTAGGGTGTTTCATCTTTATATTGAAAAAAAATTAACTGTGTATTTTTTTATGACTGCTTGGGGATCGAGTCTAAATAAAGTAAATGTTTATTACAAATTTCAAGGAAATTTTAGGACGTTAAGTGGTTGTGCAAACTAACCACTTTTACAACAATTGTTAAAATTCATAATAGTTCCGAAGTACTGATTCTATATTTTATAAGATGTTAATCATAAATATCTCTGTTTGGAAGTAAAGAGTAGAGAAGTTTAGATGTAAGTATAAACTATGGTTCAATTTATATAAAGTCAGACCACAGTCACTCCTTCAAGAGAAATGTGTAATTTTACCATTTATAGAAAAAAGGGAAAAAATACAGCAAACGTTTTCAAGAGCAGATACATCACCGTTTTCGATATCACTTAGAATATAGAAGAAGTCTATAGTATTTTAATACGATGGGAGATAATTTACATCATATTTTACAAAAATATGGAATGAATAACATACAAAAAAGCAAAATCGTAGAGTTTTGGAGCTCTGAACCTATACGCAAAAAATAAAAAAGTTAAGAAGCCTGAAAATATATGTATAAATTGTATAATTTGCTATTGTTCGTCCGTCAGTTCCACGTGCTATGTGCCCCGTCCACTGCCACTTCAGCTTGCTTAGCCGTCGGGCTATATCAGCGACTTTTGTTTGTTCACGGATCTCTTCATTTCTGATTTGATCTCGCAAAGAAACACCGAACATAGCCCTTTCCATAGCGCGCTGTGCAACTTTGAGCTTCCTTATAAGGCCCACAGTAAGAGGCCACGTTCCTGTTCCGTATGTCATCACTGGTAACACACATTGGTTGTAGACTTTCATCTTTAGGCACTGAGGTATTTTGGACGAGAAGATATTGTGTAGTTTCCCGAACGCTGCCCAGCCGAGTTGGATTTTCAATGACTTTGATAGTTGCGCGTAGTGTGAGATCTGTTGATTTATTTAAATTGCGTGTTGTGGTCAGGAAGTCAGAAAAAAACCTAGACCACGCTCGAGCGTCGCTCGTCATCGCACCTAACCATGCTATCAAGAATACACGTTTTAAAATATTTAATTATCTGATTAGTCGAAATGTAAAACTGAGGTGTGATGACGAGCGAAGCAAGGAGCACACCACAACTGAATTACGTACATGAATTTTCCATGCAAAATCACATAAAATTGTTCTTGCAACTGTTACTTATAAAAATGTGTTTTTAATTTTATGTGGTGGTTGCAAGCAAGGAAGCAAGCATTTTTATTGGATATATCAAAATAAGATGTAACCCTAAATAAGTAAGGTGAAAATTAAATAAGGTGACTGTGCTTAATTCTTAAAAGGCTTAAATCAGCTTGTATATCGTTATCAACGTGCACTTTTCGCAAAGGGTTAGTAGGGTATGGTTGGCCGAAAAAAAAATACATTTGAATATTCAGTTTTGTTCTTAAATATAAAATAAATACTTATCTTCTTAGGATTACACCTCTAGATATAACTCTTTACGGTACAATAGCTTTCCGCCCTAATATATTTTTAAAACAAAGTAGGTACGTCAAATGACATTAAATGTCATTTAAAAATACAACTATAGTTGAAAATCTAATTACATTACGAGAAGTGTTTATTTTAATCTGAATAATCCAATGCAATTAGTATCTAGAGTTATTATACAATGTAGGTATGGAATATAAATTCAATACCTACATTGTATTATATAATAGGATTTTCAAGTATTTCAAGTGGAGTCCTAATAAAGTGCATGTATGATCCCAGTATTTACATTCACAGTATGGATTTGACACAATGCCCGGATTTTATTACGACGGACGAAGGCACGCGATGTACTATTTGCAATATCAATATTAAAAGGAAATAATTATAATTAGTTTTTTCAGCGTAATTTGAATAACTGATTAGTGATTATAAATGTGTATATAAGGTAAGGTGGGGGAAGATTGAATGGTTTTTTGTCGAGATAGACAGTGTTGTGTTAAAACCCTTATAAAATAAAAAAACTATTTATATCCCTTCAATTGTATTAATTGGAAGGCATGGGCAAGGATTATATTTTTGTATTCTGTTGATAAAACTCGGCTATGCCTATTCTAATATATAAAAATAATAAAATAAAATATACTTTTGTCTAAAAAATAGACGGGTCAAGATGGAATGGTGGAGGGGTAAGATTGACATAGTTTCTAAATGCTTTTAAATGAATGCAAACGGTGGCTGTTGCTCGTTATTCTATAGAGTTTCTTACGCTGAACACATACAGCTGATTGTTGCGTGAATATTCCTGATAGGTAACGAGAAAACGACAGTAGAAAAAAAAAGCATTTCACTCTTACCCCACTATATAGGAAAAAGGACAGTGATTCTCAAACTTTTAATTGGACACTTAAAAACTAAACACTTTTTTATATTAAGAAGATCAATTTGGAATCAAAATAACGGTTTCATGATGATAAATTGTTTATTTTAGAAAAGAAATGAAGTAATACAGAAAATTGGGTGTTTTCTTGCAGCATGATTAATTTTGTTACAAATTAAGTTGGATACATGTAAAAATATTAAGAAATGAAATATGAATCTGTGTTCCATTAGACATACATTTAAAATCCGCGTAGCAAATTAAGTTAAATTCTTAGGTGCATACATTTAAAATAACAAACATCTTTGGGAACAAAAAAAATGTTATTGATTATCCAGAGGTCACGACTCAACAAAAGTATTTGTGTGAGGCAGCTTTAATTGTTGAATTGAATTAAACTCAACGCGCAAAACAAGTAGATATCATAAAGGCAAATCTACTCGTAACTAAATGAAATAATATATATAAGAATTACTCAAATGGAAAGTAGTGTTCCCAAACGAAAGCTTCATAGAGTTATCTCAATCTTTAAAATATTACAAAAACAACAAATTATAAATTACATCTTTATTGAACAATGAGTGGGTACGTCTCTTTTAATTCAGTAAGATTAGCTGAAAATTTGGCAAAATGAAAGGACAACTTTTATCTATCAGGATATGTAGGTTATAGAGCCAAGTTTAGTTTTATCTACTCTCCCCCCCTCTCAGGGGTGAGCGTCACCCCCCCGCGCCCTCGAATGTGTCCCGGAGCGCGGTATTTTCCACTTTAGAAGAAAACCGTGTACGATACATACAAAATGTATAAGAACAAAATAATCCTGACTAAATTTACTATAAACCTTTCATACATACAAAAGCGATAGCACTTATACAATCAGCGCAATCTGTTACCAAATACTAACATTTTTAATTATTGATCTTTTTTTCTGCTAAAAGGTTAGTTATCTCAAAAACTACACACTTCTCGGCCAAAATATGTATGACAAAAGTAAAGAATGGACAATGTTCTTTCTAAAAATGTATAATTTATTTCTGTTACTCTTTAATTTACCGTTGCAATGCTATTTTTAAAATTTAAGTCATTTGGCCATTATGCGAAATATAAATATTCGTACTAGTTAAACGGTGTTACTTGCGATACCATAGACTTCTTATATGTTTTTCTGTAATCTACAAATAATGAACTATATCCTGTATTTTTTTTTTTTTTTAGACTTACTATTTAAGGAAATAAGGGGTGTGTGGGGAAATCGTCAAGTTTTGCTCGTTTTCGTAAATAACTTCAAAACCGTTTAATTTTGAATTATTAAATATATATATTTGAGATATTCATAATAAACTCTTTCATTTGATATGTCACACGATATACTTTGCTATTTTTTTTTTCTAATTTACCCCTCAAATCGGGCCCCCATGTTTCAAATTACTTGATTTACTTTACGTTACGTTACATTTCCATATTTGGGTCATCAATTTACATACGTGTACTAAATTTCAACTCAATCGGTCCAGTAGTTTCGGAGAAAATTCGCTATGATCATAGTAGGATCCCTCGTGTGTCTGTCTCAGACCGTCCGTCGGTCATAGCCAATTTGCTCCGAAACTACTGGACCGATTGAGTTGAAATTTTGTACACGTATGTAAATTGATGACCCAAACATGGACGTGTAACGTAACGTAACGCAAATAAATAAATTTTGACATGAGGGCCAGTTTAGGGAGCAAAATAGAAAAAAAAATGGCATAGTATATCGTGTGACATATCAAATGAAAGGGTACATTATGAACATCTCAAATATATGTATTATATAATTCTAAATTAAACGGTTTTGAAGTTATTTACGAAAATGAGCAAAACTTGACGATTTCCCCACACACCCCTTATTTCCTAAAATAGTGAGGCTAAGTAAAAAAAAAAAAATACAGAATATAGTTCAATACTTGTAGATTACAGAAAAACATATAAGAAGTCTATGGTATTGCAAGTAACACCGTTTAACTAGTACGAATATTTATATTTCGCATAATGGCCAAATGACATAAATTTTAAAAATAGCATTGCAACGGTAAATGAAAGAGAAACAGAAATAAATTATACATTTTTAGAAAGAACATTGTCCATTCTTTACTTTTGTCATACATATTTTGGCCGAGAAGTGTGCAGTTTTTGAGATAACTAACCTTTTAGTAGAAAAAAAAGATCAATAATTAAAAACGTTAGTATTTGGTAACAGATTGCGCCGATTGTATAAGTGCTATCGCTTTTGTATGTATGAAAGGTTTATAGTAAATTTATTCAGGATTATTTCGTTCATATACTTTTTGTATGTATCGTACACGGTTTTCTTCTAAAGTGGAAAATACCGCGCTCCGGGACACATTCGAGGGCGCGGGGGGGTGACGCTCACCCCTGAGAGGGGGGGAGAGTAGATAAAATTAAACTTGGCTCTATAACCTACATATCCTGATAGATAAAAGTTGTCCTTTAATTTTGCCAAATTTTCCATATATTGCAATCTAATTTTCTTGGATTATTTGATCTGACGATTTCACTTTAATCGACTTAGTCACAAACTGAGAAAATATTGTTTTTATAAGTATAAGTTTAAGACTCACAATATGTTTCATTTGTACTTCCTAATTACTACATATTTAACTATGGAATCCTGAGTTCTGAAATAAAGCTTATTCATTCATTCATTCATTCATTTACCTTATCACGAGGCCAGTAAAAAAAAATGTGTACGTTAATAATTTTTTTAAGTCCAAAGTTTGAGAATCTGTCTGTTTTTCTATGACTTTCAAAAACGGGGAAAGATTGAAACATTACTATTTCAATGTTACCCCATTGAAATTGACTGGGGAAAGATTGAAGTTTCTCGTAAATCACAATATAAGAGTAATAGATACACCTTGCACTAGTAAATAAATATAAAATCTAAAATAATACATAAATATTTGTATAGAATCTTTTTATCGATTCATATTTTTATGTGGTAATACCACATTTTTATTTTTATAAATAATGACACAAAGGTAAATTAAGAAAGAAAAATTGAATGCGATCTACTACAATCGAAGCGGGGTTTGAACCCGCGACCTCTGCGTTTCCGGCGCATTGCTCTCCCAACTGAGCTATTCGACCGCTACGTCAGTCACACCAAATCTTTCATCCCTTAATCCTTTACGCTACTGGATATATTTAGGGTATGGCTAATGCGCAATAAGCATTTCAAAAAAACATATGACACAGAGGGCGCTCCAGTAGCGTAAAGGATTAAGGGATGAAAGATTTGGTGTGACTGACGTAGCGGTCGAATAGCTCAGTTGGGAGAGCAATGCGCCGGAAACGCAGAGGTCGCGGGTTCAAACCCCGCTTCGATTGTAGTAGATCGCATTCAATTTTTCTTTCTTAATTTACCTTTGTGTCATTATTTATAATACATAAATATTCAGTCAGAACTTTTATTCACACCCTATTAGTCAAGTTATGAAACACGGGGTAAGATTGAAAATCGACGAATTGACCACGAAATGCTGACCTTCACAAAATAACACATAACACGCGTCTACGCACTCCGAGCGGTCACGGGCGACTGCCTGGCGGATCCTAATAAAATGGCGGTTTAATTGATGATACCAGCATTAAAAAAAATAAAAAATGTAGGGAGTTATGTGATACTTTTTATCTTTCCCCTTTTTTCATCTTCCCCCACCTTACCTTACATCTCATAATCAGTGAAATATATAATGTTTAAAATTCTTGCGTATTTGTTTTTTTGCCAACCATACTTTGCTACTAATACGAGTACAGCACGTTGATAACGATCAGTGTTTATAACCTAAAACCTGCCTGCGCCGTCGTCTTTGCTACAAACCATATTTCTAACTAGCTTATATAATTCATTACGAGTATGTATTCTACGTTAAGGAATTTCAACCCATTATGAAATGTAACTGTTATGTATTTTGACCATTATGGATACCAAACTTAAGTGTTTTGAACATAGCTGTGTGAGGTTTCATCTAGGTTACATCTAGATTACTTTACTACTTTATATTATAGATTACTTTAAAAAATTACAATTAATTTACGAATTCGAACCTTTGTATTTGTTTACTATAAATTGAATTTATTTTCAGGTGGTGAGTACATATATATTAATCATACATACTGAAACTATACATTTGTATTATTAAAATCATAAAAAACATAGTCCTTTTCAAACATCATATTTGGAGAACTCGGTTGTACGCGGCGCCATACATTTCAGGCGCAAACTTAACTCAACCAGGCCAATAAAGATGAGATAAGTGAAAGCTTGTACGAAACCTCGCGCGTCAGACTCGCACTTGGCCGGTTTTTTTTTTTGTTGATTAATATTTCATTATTTCAGTATTTGGTTAGTTCTTTATTTGAGTCTAATTTGATCGGACTAAAGAACGTGTGACATCAGAGAACTCGTCTCTCTGCAACTGCACCGCGTACGAGGTCTACTCTAAATCTTAATCTCACAAAAATCTCTTTCAGTCTGTAGGTGATATAAAAATAGACGGAGTAAGTACTCGATTGAAAATTACAACTTTGGCGAAGCTTCGTCCGCTTGGTAACGGGTTCTGCTTATGTTTCGGGATACGTTAGGTTTCCAGGACAAAAGTCATGTATGGGTCGTTTCTATAAAGCCTCTGCTTTTACTCTATGTCACGAGCTCTTGTTCCCACGTTTCTTACTTAGTTATCTCATAAAAATGGATCTAAAAAAAAACCCTTTCAGAGAGTAAATACGTGAGTTTTTATAAATAATGTCAAAATGTCTATACGTTAGGTACAGCTATGGGAGCTGCAAACATTTTGGAATTTAATAATGTTCCAATAAATGCTATCAGCACAGTTCTGACAAAGATAGGATTTGGCGTTTCAGTGGTCTCCTGTGAAATGCCGGTATGCTCGGACATATAAACGTACCCTCCTTTGCTACTTACACAATAAATTTCATTGTTTCGTTATTTCAAGAAGTCAAAAACAAATGTTTTTTAATATCGGTTCATACATGAAGTGTTGTAACAGCATATACTTGAAACCATACGTTACGACTACAGAACCACCTATTTTCTGAAATCAGTTTGAAAATCATGTAACATTGATCCTAGGCAGTTGTAGATTAAAAATAACGTGAAGTATTCAAAAATTTAAAAACGTAAGGGGCTACTTTTTTATCTGTACATTTCATTCTGTAGATTCGTTAATACGTGTCAGGGCAATCTAACAAACATAGCTTGATGAGCTTAACTTGTAACTAGTTCCCGGCAAACTTCTTGAACAAATATGGCGGACCTGCGCATGTACATTTGTACGTAAATCGGCTAGTGCGCAGTCAAAGGCATGCTCTAAAAGTTTGCCGGCTACTGTACCTAAATAAGCAGACTAGTGGACAGTTGCCGCAAACAACCTGAGCATAATCCGCCATTTTTGTTCTAAAAGTTTGCGGGCAACTGTATTACGACGCGGTTGGCGCAGTGGTGATGCAGCTGCCTGCTGAGCGCCGGTCCTGGGTTGCAATCCCGGTAAAGGCCAAGATTTGTGTGATGAACACGAATATTTGTTCCTGGGTCATGGATGTTTTACACGTATTTAACCTTTTGAACGCTTTTCCTCCCATGTCAAAATGTGGCTTATACATACGCCAATAGTTGAAAAAAGAAAGAGCGAAAATATACCTTATCTGTGAACACGAAAGTTGCTTTGACAGCGTCCACCATTACCGATTTAGTGGTCGTTGGCGTGGTAGGCACGACAGCACACGACCACTTTAGTGGCTCTTGGCGTTCAAAGGGTTAAGTATGTTTATCGTCGTCTAGTGCTCATAACACAAGCCTAGAGTTTTCTGTGGGACTAGATCGATATAAAATAAATAAAATGAAAATAAAATGTATTTATTTCGGACAACAAACGATCCATAGATTGTTAGTAACAAAATCAAACTTATATAACTATGTTAGTACGAAAACTTAAATGTAGGGTAGTGCAGTGTTTCAACAGGCCACTGTCCCACCTATCAGCTACGGCTGCCAGGAGACTGTGGCGACTGGCGCGTACTCTGCGCAGCGTCGCGGCGCACCGCCGCCTGCGCAGCGTCGCAAAAAAACCGTCTACGTGCGCGTCCGCAAACATACCGGACGCGCTACAGTGCCGCGGCAGTCGCAACAGGACCCTGAACGCGTCGTTATACTGGACGCGCAGAGCATTAAGAGATCGCTGCGTATATGTTTTGTACCATAAGCTGCAGGTATACAGTGATGTACAGTACGCTTTAAACAACGTGATCTTTACTTGCGCTGCATCGGCTAAACCTGCGAGCTATCATATTCGCTCTCATTGCTAATGCTCTGCGCTCCCTCTCGATGATCGATCGCATCATCGTGCGGAGCGTCCCAAGGAAGCCGCCCATCCACTTAATATAAGTTGAAGTAACATAACGCGAGGCCACCCCGCGTTCCTATTGTCACAAATTGTGTTTTTAAAGAAATTTATGTTTGGTTTTTTTTGAACATGAGCCAATTTACCACTAACATAATTATTCACAAATAAGCACTTATATTTTCATCTGTGTTGGTTTAAAATTGGCGCCATCTATTCTATCTGACTAACACGGTTTCCGTAACTCAACGACTCACACGACCTTAACCTTATTGTTAATACCGGTGGGCCGCGAGGAGGTATTATGTCGAATTCATACTTTTTAGTTTTTGTACACGTAAGAGTCACGCGGGGGTCGCGTCGTTCTAAATTCAAAATCACAAACGCTGTCATTATAAGGAAAATATTTCATGGAATTTATGTTTTCAGAGATAAATATTAATCATAATAAAAAGTATCCTATAACAATCTTTGGATGTTTAGCTATTCCTGTACCAAAATTGGTAACTTTTTATCCAGCCGTTTCAGCGTGATTCGAAGACAAAGGTTTTTTTGAAAACAGATGGCGCCAGGTTGGCACGGCGACGCGTGTCCATACAAAACAACTATCAAACTGCATCACGCTATCGAGATTTTCCTGAAATCATGACCTCCCTCCATAGAAAATTTATTTTCAATACTTTAGGATTTTATAATAGTATAGATGTTGTTTATTAGATTTTGCATTAATAACGAAATTTCATTTCAGGGGAAGAATAAATTTAGCATATCAGTACAGACACTAAGCGGGGCGGTCGGAAAAGTAAAAGTAAGTAAGAAAATAAAACTATATAATTTGATAACATACTAAAACGCATATTCATTCATGTAAATTATTGAAGTAGATTTATTATCTTTCTTTTGTGTTGTTTACATAACTAGCGACCCGCCCGGCTTCGGGCGGGTGAAATGCTTGCATGTATTGCTTTATTTATTATACATGTAAACATTCATCTTGAATCACTATCTATTAAAAAAATTGTATCGAAATCCGTTGCGTAGCTTTAAAGATTTAAGCATACATAGGGACAGACAATAGGAAGCGACTTTGTTTTATACTATGTAGTGATAGTGATTATATATTATCTAGTAAGTAAGTATAAGTAGTAATACATGTTTTAACCTTTCTAGCGCCAAGCGGCAAAGCAATTCACCGTGCCACTGTACAAAAAAAAAAAAAACTCCAAAATCAACAGAGATTGAAAAACACAGATAGTGGTTTGAATTAGCATGTTTTTGACCATTGAAATTTTTGACATCACTTGGCGTCGTTGGCGTCAGTGGCACGAATTCCCGATAACGTGATTTGCCGTCTTTGGCGGTCAAAGGGTTAAAATAGAATTCGGTACTCACTGGGCAAACTAAAGATTCAGCGCAGGAACCGCGTTGCACCCTTCGATTAAGAATACCTACTCTTGTATTAGTTTTAGAGCATTTCTCAAAACAGTACAGCATTAAGACGTCAATGAATTCGTTCAATTATATTTTTCCAATCTTATTACTACAATTTTCTTTTCGATATTATACATTGATTTCAAATTATATAATAATAGTATATAATTCAAAAAAGTATACTTAAACATAACAGACCCTTAATCATCGAATATAACCATAACATTGATATAAACGCAATCATCTAAATTATGAAACTGTCAAGGAAAAATAAATAAGACGGGTTTTTTTATTTTGAGGTGGGAGAAGTTCTGGAGAGATCTGGATTGCAATTAAAATATTACGTAATAAACGCCTCCATAGTCTCGGGAGGAACAATACAACCAGGAGTGATGATGATGTCCTCCCAGACGTATCCGTCGAAGGCGACACCCGAACAAGAATATAATAAATTTACGTTTGCTTACGCGCGTGAGCACGGGCACGACTAGCAGACCCGAATTTGTGGCAGCTGGCAGCTGGATTCCTTCAAAGAGGATATTCTGCGAATCAAAAATAAATAGCAGGTGCCTCGTAACAGCTGCTTGATTAAACTGTCGCCCTTTCTTGACGATGAAAATCAGCTACGGATGTCCACTCTTATAGTGGCTACACCCGGCATTTCTGAAGAAGTGAAACGGCCGTTGATTTTAGATGGAAAGCATCCGGCAGTACTTCTTTTGTTTGCCAGATATCACCAGAAGGCTGCGCATAGAAATTCGGCATTAGTCATGAACGAGTTGCAGCAAAAATATTGGATTCTTGGCCTCAGAAACGCAGTTCGTTCCGTAGCTCATGACTGTCAGCTTTGCAAACTAAGACGTGCCAGAACATTTCAACCACCGATGCCCGAAGCTCACTTGGCACATCACAAAAGACCCTTTTCGTTCGTTGGTTTGGACTATTTCACGTGTCAGTCGGCCGGAGACGAGAGAAACGTTACGTGGCCTTGTTTACCTGCCTACTTGTTCGTGCCGTGCATCTCGAGGTGGTGCACAGTCTATCAACGGGTGCAGCTATTATGGACTTACGCCGTTTCATCGCGCGTCGAGATCTAGTCCGATAACGGGACCGCCTGCATTGGAGCCAGCAGGGAATTAAAGACCCTTTACTGTGGCAGATGGAGGAGATGCTGTGGAAGACTACGCCGCCAACGAGTCCATCAACTGGCGTTTCATACCCCCTTCAGCACCCTTTATGGGAGGTGCCTGGGAAGGGCTGATACGAAGTGTCAAGGAAGTGCTCAAGGTCGATCGAGCTACCTGCGACGAGGTGTTGAGCACTTTTTTGGTGGAAGCTGAGGCCCTGGTAAATTCGCGACCCCTGATGCATGTTTCACTGGACTCTGATGCTTTAACACCAAGCCTCTTCCATCTCGGATCTTCGTCCGGCCGTCCTATTCTTGCTTTTCTGGACGAATCCGACCTCTTGAGCAGAAACAAGTGGTGACGAGCAGTAAGACTAGCTGATCACTTTTGGCAGCGATGGGTCACGGAATACCTGCCCATGTTAGCACCCAGAAGGGGAGGAGGTTCTGCTCCAAATAAAGTTGAAGGAGACCTGGTTCCAACCTGCCACGCGGCACATGGCCCAGAGGCCGAATAACTGCCTTGTACCCTGGCAGAGTTGCGATCGTTAGAGTGGCAGAGGTGGCAACAGCAGCTGGCATATTAAGACGTCCGCTCAAGAAACTTGTAAAGTTAATTGTCAGTTACATAAAACAGGGGAGAATGTGCAAGATACACGTATAGTATTTTCATTGTCTATGTTTTTTATCCCTTTTTTTCTGTACTTTTGTTTTATTAACGTATTGTCAGTTGATTATATTATCGTTTACAAAACCAGTGCCTTTTTATTTCAGTCCTTAATAAGAACTGTAATTTCATACAAAATTGAGGGCGTAGGCCGGGAAGTATTTTTTTTTAAAACATGGCTTTTGTGTACATGAACGGGCTACACAGCTGAATTGTGTTTTTTGAGAGGTGTATTTTTTTTTATTTCATTGCATATGTTTGAGAAAAGCACTATACATGCCTTAGCCATGAAAAGGGCTTGCCGGCTTCGTTACGGTCTCCTCCTCCTTACGGTCGGTCGTCTATACCTACTCAGCCGGTAAGCCTTTATTTCCCGGCGTCTGCAGTAATGTACTATTAGATGCCAAGTTATTATTTTAGCTGCCCGGAAAACAATAACCCCATTTCTTTTATTTACAGTCGCAGACGGCTGACGACGATAATGAACACTCAAAGGTCATTTTAATGATAAATTAAAAAGTAACTTTCCTTTAGTAAATTTAAGTAAAGTTTTAAGTAAAGTTGAATGAGCGCAAGGGCATGATTAATAATTAATAATTATATACTCGTATTATTTTAAACTTTGGAAAAGTCCACTGGCTGATATGATAGTCAGTTTCAACTTTAAATAATGACTTCTGTATACTTACGGTTTACGTTCAAACGTTAAATGTCCCAACTTTAAAACCTAATAAACTAAAAATATGTATACATATTATAAACCGATATCTTGGTAACTCCAGAAGCATTTTGAGTAACGCCGGAGACAGTCAAAAGTAACATCGAACTGTTTCCCCTCTGAACCTTCATCTACAATTAAACTAATTATGTATTCAATGTGATTTGTTTTAGCTGGTACGTATATATTGTTTTACTTTACATCGTCGCGCGTTTTTTACACAAGTACAAGTATAATAATTTCCATTGCCTACGATCAAGCTCAGTGCCGATACAAAAAAACTCCTAGTTCGAAAAGTCCCAGTTAGAGATGGGCGCTCATGGGTAAATACCCGATAAATGCCGGGTTAATACCCAATCTACTACTACTACTGCCCGGTAGATTGGGTATTTACCCGGTATTTATCGGGTATTTACCCATGAGCACCCATCTCTATCAGTCCCAGTTTATCCACGCCCCATTCTCAAATTGTCACCAATTTTATATTCACATTCCCAACCCGCCCAAATTCGCAATCGGTTCTTTACGTTTACCTTTCAATGGCGAAACGAAAATAATAAGATATTTATTACTCGCTGCGCCCGGAGCGTTACCCGCTCATCCCACGGCAACACTACATTTTCTCGGGGTAAAAAAGTACCCTATGTGTTAATCCTCACAATTTTTCACCTTTATAATAATTGTGTGATGAAACTGATGAATGAGTGAACAAGTTGATATGTATGTGGCCGAGTTGACGATGTGGACGAGTGGTAGTTGACAAAATAGGATTATATTCAAAGTGAACAAAAGTCTAATTAAAATTATTTTGCCTATGCAATTTCAACCTCGTGCTCTCGTTTCGGAGGCTGAGATTTGGGTCACTCAAACCAACATACAGTTAGTTTAGTTATTTCTAATTATACTTTTATAAAATTTCAAATCTATATTGAAAATCATTTTTCTATGGAGAGAGGTCATGATTTCAGGAAAAATCTTAACAGCGTGATGCAGGATAGTCATTTCTTTTGTATGGGCGCGCGGCGTTGTGCCAACCTGGCGCCATCCCTTTAATAATTTCCTTTGTCCTCACATCATGCCGAAACGGCTGGGCAAATTTTTACCAATTTTGGTACAGGGATAACTTTTTTATAAAATTTCAACCTCATAGAGTAGTTCATTAACATACCAATTACAAGAACCTTTTTTAGGGTTCCGTACCCAAAGGGTAAAAACGGGACCCTATTACTGAGACTTCGCCGTCCGTCCGTCCGTCTGTCACCAGGCTGTATCTCAACAACGGTGATAGCTAGACAGTTGAAATTTTCACAGATGATGTATTTCTAATTCCGCTATAACAACAAATACTAAAAATAAAATAAAATAAATATTTAAGAGGGGCTCCCATACAACAAACTTGTTATAGATTATATATATGTATAGGTACGGAACCCTTCATGCGCGAGTCGGGCTCGCACTTGCCCAATTTTTTTTATTTACCTTTTATTGAAATAGCAGTGTATGTAATTATGTACTTAATTAGACTTATTTATTGTAAATTTAGCGAAATAATTTCAAGAAAAAAGGAAATACAAATAACAGTAAATTAAATACTTAAACACTACTAACAACTAACTATACTGCACAAAAAAGCTAAAATTAAAATAAACTAAAACAAATTCAAAAAATTACTCCCCTGCGGAACGTTACCAAAAATTCTGGCAGCATTATGTAACTACGTATGTATTATGTTCGCGCGTGGAATCTTGAAATGCAACTCAATTTTGAAGCAGATATCTGCAACCGATTGATCTACAAATTTTGTATACCTTTTGTATTCTTGACTTTGATTACAATATAATAACATGGTACCATGGAGCTGGTCTGATGATAGAGCCGGAAGGTTACACTAGAAACTCTGTAAAAGGTAAAGCAATTCTACCGAGTTTGGGCTGAAAATGAAAATTTTGACAGAAACTTATTGAAAAGTTAGCACGATTGTAAGGTATCGAAATTTACACCAGAATGTAGTGGGACCAATTTGGAGGTGCATACTTTCGAACAGAAAAAAATTGACAGCGGTTTGAAAAAGTCGGAGTTCTGAAACAACAAACATAAAACTTTAAAATAAAATACAAACGACTTGAAATTATCCTGTTTTTTAAGTTGGTTGAAAATATTATTAAGCCATCATTTCCTTAATCATTTTTGTTATACTTTCAAAACCAAAATAATAGACAATTACTAGCTTTCTTATAAAAATATTATAATTTTATTTTAGTTGAATGATGTGATAAACGCGGTACGTATTAATTTTTCTTGGGATAAAAAGTAGTTATTTTCAGACATCATTATATCTTTCTGACTCTAAATAACATAATTTTTACTTTCGGCCGCCATCGCAACTATGGTCCGCAACCAGTTGCGGTAAGAGAATTTTTGACCTTTTTTGGCAACTAGTTGCGATAGCGATAACTCAATTTTTTTACATCATATTAAATTTTATATAGGTTCTGTTTTTTTTATGTGGATTGTGGAAATACCAGAATACCACATAAATGTTAACTACTTAAATTAAAATGTAATTTCAGGGGACATTGGCTGTCACCGTGCCTGCGTTAAAACAAACTGTTGCCAAAATTGCTTCAAATAAGGTAAATATAATACAAGTAACTACGTGCGTTTCTAATATTTTCTTCGGTTTCCGCGACTGTCACATATTTAAATAAAACAACGGTATCTGTAAAGGCAGTACGTCAGAGAGACGCCAGGGAGGCTCAAATAATTAATATGCGCGATATAATCCGTTTAAATGGTTTTATTTAAATACGTGCGTTTCTGTTTGAATTAAAATTCCACATATTCTTCTGAGACCATAAAATGTTTTGGAATTAACCTGACCTAACCTAATGTATAGATTTCAAAATCTGTATGTTGACATTTTTAAGATTCCTGAAAATAATATTATGATTCCATAGGAAAAAAGTGTCTATGAAATGAAGCATTCGGCGAAATGTTTTTGTACAAAAGATAAGAAAACCATTTTTTGAAAAAAAAAAAAACTTTATAATATAAGTCCTGCGGTAAAATCTTAGTCTTCAGTTAAAAATAAAAAAGACATCTTTGCCGATTGTATCAATAATAACCATTTAAAAATTATTAAGTTGAAAATAATTAAGATATTTTGCGTGTACTTAAAGAAAATTATCGACTCGTTTTTTTTCTAGAAATATAGTGCTGAAGCGAAAGAGGTATTTTTATATTAAAATATATATAATTTTTTATGTTAGTTTAAACCGATTTTATAATCATTTATACTGATGATGAACTTTTTTAATATAAAATAATTAGGACAAGTCCGCGTCAGACTTCTACTGCGAGAATACAAAACTGTATGCATACTTACTTAATTTCAGTTTGAAAGAATACCATATCAGTTTCTACCCGATTACCTTCAGTTTGTACCTGATCTATGATGACCTCAAGTGGCGCAAATATGCAGCCATTGACAGTGGCTACATGTTTGAGCCTTTTTGGGGTAGAAACGCTCGGGCCATGGGGACAAAGTGCCCAAAGATATTCCAGGAACTGGCGAAGAGACTTGTGGAAGCGACGGGTGACCAGGGGGCTGACTCATACCTATGCCAAAGAATATTACTCCTAGCCATTCAGCGTGGCAATGCGGCCAGCCTCCTGGGCACCCTCCCTCAGCACCGATCTGGAGCCTGCGTTTTATCCACAGTTCATGCATTATGACTTACTCTAGATTTAAACAGTCACTGTGACCGATATTGGTCAGGAAGACATTATCATCATCATAGTCAGGTTTATCACGTACATTTCTTTATCACGATATAAACGCAACCATCATACTCGTAGGCCCACTGGTAATTTTGAAACGCAAATGAGACGCAAAAATAACGTACACCTAATCCTATGTAGTCATTAATATTGCGCAATGAGTTTTTCATCACTTTTTTACGTGAGGTACAAGATTAGGTACAAGATACACCTGTAATAAATTCATATCACAACAAAATAGGTGAAGAAGGTTATTTTGATAATTGTCGAGCACAAAAAATTAAATTTTTAAATTATTTTAATTTGTTTGTATATTAATGCATTGGAGACGTTGTAATGTTTGTATTAAGGTCATGTAGGGTAAGGGAAACACATGGGGGGTAAGGGAGACTTACAATTAGTTAAGTTACAGTATGTGACAGTAAAATTTTCTGAAACAGTTGTGTGTAATAATAATTAATAATAAATTAATAAATGTATCTGCAGTTGACCGTTTTATGTCCTACATTTAGTGTCTAAGAGACAATGGAATTACGCTACACATCATCAAGTGTCATGGTCATGTACAAGATAGGCTCTTTATGACATCTTAGATTGTTATACTATAAATCGTATCGTGATGAAAATAGAAGAGATACGTCATCTCTGGTAATGGAGGTACTTTTTATTTATTTTTCATGATTAATGATTACACATTTTTAAGCAATTCATACAATTATTGAACGTCGATGACTTTATGGAAAGTCATTAGACTGTTTTATAATTGTTTAGTAATAATTTTAATTATTCTTTCAGCTGGTTTGTATATAATTATCTAATTAATATAAATATATATTTTTATATACTATATGTATAACGGGAGTGAGTCGCGATCGCATACGATTGGCTTTTATGAAAGCTCAAAATCACTCAAAGATTAGGGAAGGGAACTAAATCCGTTGCAGAACCAAAGTAATTCATAATCGTAAATTCCAAGACTTGGCAACTTCTTCCAGATTTCACCTCGAGGTTAAAACCTACATGTACTTTGTAAAATCCTAATTTTACTAAAAAAAATAAATAAATATGTGAGTCTAGAGAATGTCTAAATTAACAAATTACGCATTAAATTTTTTAACAAAATAAATGTAATACTAAACCATATCTAAAACTGGACCCCGTGGCTTCTTTGTCCCAAAGACGCTGGCAGCGTTACCTCGCTGTATTGGATATTAAGTAATAACAACAGTATATTATTTGCAGGTCACTGAAGCGATGGTCATGGTAAGCCAGTAAATATACTTATCTATATCCATAAATATCTTCGATATTATATTGTACTTGGTCAATGGATCGTGAACATGTCACCACGACACCACCGGCACTTTCGCCCTAGGGCGAACCCTCACCGAAAGACACACTGTAGCATAGCAGTGTGCCTTACCCTCACCCACTTCCCGAAGCCCCCGTGAAGCGGGGACCGCCACCGACACACGGTGCTTCGGTCCCACCCTCCTTGCTGAGGGAGAACAAACGCCCCTACCCCTCAGCCGGCCATGGGAGGACAAACGCCCCTATCCCACACTCCCCACGCCAAGGGAGGACAAACGCCCCTATCCCACACTCCCCACGCCAAGGGAGGACAAACGCCCCTACCCCTCGGCCCGCCACGGAAGGACAGAAGCCCCTACCCAGTGGGTCCCCCAACGCCAACGGGGGTGCAATTCAGCACAAACACCGAAGTGCCCACCCGAGTCATGCCCCGCCAGCCTCCTCCTCGGTCTCCTCCACGGGCAAAGGTGAAGTCCATCACAAAAACCGTAGTGCCCACCCGAGTCATGCCCCGCCGGTCTCCTCCACCGACGGAGGTGAAATCCATCACAAACACCAAAGTGCCCACCCGAGTCATGCCCGCCAGCCTCCTCCTCGGTCTCCTCCACGGGCAAAGGTGAAGTCCATCACAAAAACCGTAGTGCCCACCCGAGTCATGCCCCGCCGGTCTCCTCCACCGACGGAGGTGAAGTCCATCACAAACACCAAAGTGCCCACCCGAGTCATGCCCCGCCAGCCACCTCCTCGGTCTCCTCCACGGGCAAAGGTGAAGTCCATCACAAACACCGAAGTGCCCACGCGAGTCATGCTCCGCCGGTCTCCCTTGCCCGTCTTGGCCCGTAGGCCCCTCCTTGGTGTCTCATGGCTTCCCCGCGGCGCCCAACCGCAGCTACTGAGCCCCCCACCACGACAAGGTGGACACTCTCGGGGGGTGCCAAGTCAGACCTGCCTTAAGGTAGATTAGGTAATGATTCTGACTTCGGGAGACGTAAATCAAAAACAATGTAGGCCCGAGGACACTGCCCTGAGGCACTCCAAACGAGATGGGCATATCTTGACTAGTGTATGATCCTATTCGAACACACTGCTTACGGTCACTTAGGTAATTTTTGAAGATATCAAGTACAGCGCCACGTATACCAATTTGTTCAAGCTTTCTTATTAGGATGGGAACAGAGACTGTGTCAAACGCCTTAGAGAGGTCCAGGAATATGCTGATTGTTTTTAGGTTGCTGTTAAGATTGTTTACGATAGAAGAAGATAGGTCTACGACAGCATCTTCTGTGGATTTACCACCTCGGAAACCGAATTGATTTGGAGAAAGAATATTTTGTGCATTCAAATATTTTGTTAGTCTTTTATCAATAATTTTTTCAAGAATTTTGGATAGTGTTGTCAAAATAGAAATAGGTCTATAATTTGTGACACAGTCTCTGTTACCACTTTTGTAAATCGGGTGAATAAGCGCTTTCTTAAAAACAGTTGGAAAAAGCCCAGTTCGGAAACATAAGTTAAAAATGTGCGTTATCACCGGTACCAGACTGGATCGTGTAGCCTTTAATAATGACGATGACATATAATCCCAGCCCACAGCACAATTTTTAAGTCCTAGGATTAGATTCTCAACTTCCTGGGTATCAGTCTCAATAAGAGCCATAGAATTTACAGCACGTCTAGCATAACTTTGACACGCGACTCTTTCTCGCGCGAGATAATTGCCCGTCTCTTTCTGTGCAGTAATGCGAAGGAGTGACAGGTAGCGCTATCTCGCGCGACATGAGTCGCGTGTCAAAGTTATGCTAGACGTACTGGAGTTTGAGTAACATCGTCAAGAGAATCTGTGCATTTGGGCAATTTAGACGACAATTCTTCACCGATTTTACTAAAATAATGATTTACTTCGTTTATGGAACTCTCTGGGGTATTACATATCGATAATAGTTCCGTATTCGAGTTGTTATCCTGATTTATGTGTGTAATTTTCTTTATGACATTCCATGTAGCCTTGGGATCTTTTTTCGCTTTTTAAATGAGCGTTGTACCTACTAAAATTATTACAAATAAATGTAAACGCATCGTTACGCACCCCACACACATACGCGCACATAAACACACACACACACACACCAAATTCACAAAAAAATATATATATTATATTATAGGGGACATAAGCATCTACCTAATCTGTTTTTGACTTATTTTTTGCGAATCGAATTCGGTGAAAATTTTATTTTCTAAATCAGTTTTAGCTGTTTGTTAGTACATATTTGTACAATAATAATATTATGTTTCAGAATATGGCACAAGAAATGAAGCTTGCCTCCTCAGTTGCAAATGTAAGTTGACACAAGCTGAATATCTCGGCACACTTATCTAGACATAGTATAAGAATATACAGGATCGTGCAGATTAAGTGTCCTAGTCTTTCAATGTTGTTTTGCTTTAATTTTACCGGAAGGTACAGCTATTTCACAGTTATGTAATTTTTTTATAGAGACTTCTATTAGCTATTACGCATTCAAAAAGACTGCTTATATCTTTCATTTCCTATAAAAATAAGCAGCAAATAAATGAGTACAAAAATTGTTCTAAGTAAACCGGTATTATTGAAAACAAAAATTAAAATGATGTAGACAATGTACTAAAAGGTTGAAAATAATTCGGTAGGTCCTAGTCCTAGGTACCAGTCATCACACCACTCACCTCGTCAATGTAGGACATTGATCAGATAAAAAAATAAAACGTTGGGCGCGCGTAACCTGCGCACAATATGTAAACAGCATTTAATATTCAAAGTCATCATCATCATCATCATCATCTCAGCCATAGGACGTCCACTGCTGAACATAGGCCTCCCCTTTGGACTTCCATATATACCGGTTGGAAGCGACCTGCATCCAGCGCCTTCCGGCGACCTTTATAAGGTCATCTGTCCACCTTGTAGGTGGACGTCCTACGCTGCGCTTGCTGGTCCGAGGTCTCCACTCGAGCACTTTTCGGCCCCATCGGCCATCTGCTCTGCGTGCTATGTGGCCTGCCCATTGCCACTTCAACTTGCTAATCCGGTGAGCTATATCGGTCACTTTAGTTCGTCTACGGATTTCCTCATTTCTGATTCGATCACGTAGAGACACCCCGAGCATAGCCCTCTCCATTGCACGTTGAGCGACTTTGAGCTTTGAGATGAGGCCGATAGTGAAAGACCACGTTTCGGTGCCGTAAGTCATCACTGGTAACACACATTGGTTGAAGACTTTCGTCTTGAGGCACTGAGGTATGTCGGACGAAAAGACATTGCGTAGTTTCCCGAACGCTGCCCAGCCGAGTTGGATTCGGCGGTTGACCTCTTTCTCGAAGTTGGACCTACCTAATTGGACCACTTGTCCTAGGTAGATGTATGAGTCAACAACTTCGAGTACCGAGTTTTCAACAGAGACTGGGATGGGCACAACCTTGGCATTTGACATGAGTTTCGTCTTGTCCATGTTCATTTTTAAGCCCACCCGTTGAGAAACTCGATTGAGGTCATCGAGCATCATGCTGAGTTCCTCCATCGACTTTGCCATGACTACGATGTCGTCGGCAAACCGAAGGTGAGTGATGTATTCGCCATTGATGTTGATGCCAAGTCCTTGCCATTCCAGGAGCTTGAAGGCGTCTTCCATAACGGCCGTAAACAGTTTCGGGGACACAACGTCCCCCTGTCTTACGCCTCTTCTCAATGGAATGGCCTTTGTGCTCTGCTCCTGAACTCGGACCGACATGGTGGCGTTACTATACAAACACTTCAACACTTCAATGTACCGATAGTCAATATGGCATCGCTGAAGTGACTCGAGCACCGCCCATGTTTCCACCGAATCGAAGGCTTTCTCATAGTCCACAAACGCTAAGCATAATGGCAAGTTATACTCTTCAGTCTTCTGTATAACTTGTCGCAGCGTATGTATGTGGTCTATGGTACTATAGCTTCTTCGGAAACCGGCTTGTTCGGGAGGCTGGAAGTCATCAAGTCTATGTTCGAGACGGTTCGTGATGACCCTTGAAAACAACTTATAAACATGGCTTAGAAGCGTGATGGGCCTGTAGTTCTTCAATAGGGTTTTATCACCTTTCTTGAAGAACAGTACCACCTCGCCTCTATTCCATGCTTCAGGCGTTTTGCCCTCGGACAAGACGGAATTAAAGAGCTTCTGGAGGACCTTAAGTACCGGTGTTCCACCCGCTCTCAGAAGCTCTGAGGTGATTCCGTCTTCGCCCGGCGCCTTGTTGTTCTTAAGGTGCTTCAGGGCCATCCTAATCTCGTACAGACTGATGTCCGGGATATCTTCGGTATAAAGTCAAAGTCAAAATATTCTTTATTCAAGTAGGCCTAGCTACAAGCACTTTCGAATCGTCAGTTACAGAGAGCAGAGCAATTTATTGATAAACTTATACTAAAAATAAATAAAAAAACATAAAAAACAACATTATAGAAATAAAAGAAAAATCCTAAAAAGGATCGTCAACACATAAAAAAATTATATTATAAATAAAAAACTAGAGGCTAGAATATTATGTAGCGGTTGACGATAGAAATTTCACGCGCCCAACGATTTTATTTTTTTGTCTATCATTCACTATGAGTCATTAACTTTAGTCATAACTAAGATTAGGACATTTGGTAGCATACCGAGGTTCTTAAATCCGTGGGGTTTCGAATTGTAATTTTTTTTTTCATTGTCAATGTCCAAAAAATATATGGCGATAATTACTCGTAATTATATTAGATACCACGATTCATAAATCTATTTTAATTTATTTTTGCTTTTTTAATTAATGTGTGACAGTCGCGGGAACCGAAGAAAATGTAATGATAATAAAGCGTATTTATTTGTCACGGAACGGATTTTGAACGGATTATTTCGTTTAAATTGTTTTACTACTAACCCGAGTCCCATGTTAACTGTATGAATTTGATAGTTCTTTAAATCAATTTTTACGACAAATAAAAAAATACAATTGTAATAAAATAATGTGTTTTTTTTGTATGTGTGGCCATTCAAGAGTTTTTTATTGATTGGCTTTGTAAACTGATCTATTCATTTTTTTACAGGTTGTCCTAGCATTGGTATGTGTAACATAAAGCAATTAAGTATTGACTAATCAAAAACTAACATAAGTTTTGCGGCATTAAACTGATCTTTCAGTTGTTTTAATAATGATATCGAACGCCTGGATAAAATCTTTCCTCAAATATGCAATGAAATATTTATATAATATTGTG
The DNA here is from genome assembly GCA_932273695.1 of Apotomis betuletana. NCBI lineage: Eukaryota > Metazoa > Arthropoda > Insecta > Lepidoptera > Tortricidae > Apotomis > Apotomis betuletana. Next base: position 1,893,010 of record OW026321.1, on the reverse strand, counting down.
TTTTTCATAAACCCTGAATAAGCTTCGGGTACGGCGAGACGAGGTGTGCATGAATTTAATTGCATGCAATATTGCAGGCGCCTGGCCTGCAAAGTGACCTCCTTTTCTTTCAAGATACATTCCATAAGTAGTTAAGTACTGACATTCTGTCATTTCAAAAATCACCCTAATCTTTATGTCACTCCGCCAGTATGCCCAAAAAAACAGAAATGGATGTTTGCAATTTGAATTATAAAAAAAAAATAATAGCACATTACTACAAAGGCCGCGAGAATGGGGATTCAAATTGAAATTCAAAGCATTTATTCCAGACCATTTCCATATATAGTTAATTATATAAAACTTTTAAACTATATTAGTTGTTTATATGAACTTCACAGCCTCTCGATTCCATGTGGATAGTATTCCAGTGCTTCTATATAGCGCTAGCAGGATACTCCGACACTAGGCGCAGGAGGGTGCTGAAACTCTCACACACACGTCGCATTAGAGAGGCAGTTATCTTGCGTATTATGGCACTGAAGCAATCAGTGCGCGCCTTAGTGAACATACCTGACGCGCTGCAAAAGCGTGGTAGCCCCAACAACATTCTGAACCTATTGTTGTATTGGAAACGCAGGGCCTTGAAAACATTCTTAGTGTAATGAGTCCACAGGCTGCACGTGTAAAACGTCTGACAGAATGCCTTAAAAAGGGTTACTTTAACATTTCTATCACAACGTACAAAACTGCGTGCTAACATGTTACAGCGCACTGCCAATGACCTGCGAGCTGCGCTCCCTCTCAACATCGGCATCATCATGGAGATTTTCAGTGATCCAGTGTCCGAGATACTTAAAACTTGTGACTTTTTACTGGAACCTCATTTAAGAATATCGTGGGAACAGCATCAAAGGCCGGATTTCCAGTTTTAAAATTTAGCAGCTCGCTTTTGCTGAAATTGTATCTCAGACCGTGGATCACCGCGTACTCCTCACAGATCTTCAATAGTCTTACCAGCGCGACTTGATCGACGGGCACAGCAGCACCATATCATCCGCATAACTAATATTTTTGTCCATAGTTCCGCCTATTGAACATCCGATACATGTGCTGCTGAGCCTGCCGATCAGCTCATCCATCTACAGGTTGAACAATCTTGGTGAACTAAGACCACCTTGTCTTACCCCACAGTGCAATGTCACCTGGTTCGTCTGATTGCCGTACCAATAGCGGAGCAAACTGATCACTTCCCTCGGTGTACTCGTGCACCTCTCAATCTTATTCCAAAGAACATCATAACAAACTGTATCTAATGACTTCGATAAATCCAAAAAACAGGCAAATACTGGCGTTTTACCGTCGGTATAGTATTTGACGGTATGCCTGAAACAAAGAATTGTGCTTTCAGTTGATAAGCCCTAGCTCTAGCTTAAATGCGTTTTTATATGCCTCGACAGCAGGTCGTCAAGGAATCCGTAAAATACCTTAGCGACAACCGTCGCCAAAGATATCGGCCTATAATTGGACTTATCGGTAGCATTACCGGTTTTATTCTTTGAAATAGGCACAACGATTGTCTTCATCAGATCCTATGGAAGATGGCAGTGGTTAGCCATTCATCAAAAATTCATAAATTAAAGAACATTTTTAACACTCGAGGTAAGTGATCACTCTTACTGGGACCATCTTGCCTGGTGATTTTCCTCTTGTCATATTTTTAATAACGAGTTTAAACTCTCGAAGAATCCCTTCCTCCTGTACCTCTTGAATTTGAATTTGAATCAATGCTGTTACTCATGAAAGCCTCTATTTACCCGATTGGTATAGGGGTCTCCTGCTATATATCTGTTTTAAGTGAAGTAGCATAATGGCTGTTGTGGGCTTTGAATTCGAACTATTCGTTACTAATTACTGGCTATAATTTCAGGGGAAAAATGTAAGTCTTTAGTTATTTATGATCAGTTGCACAGATCGACTTCGTAATAATCAAGACGTTAATAAAAATGGCAGGGATATTTTATGTTTCACACTCGACATGTCTGCTGCGCATACAAAAAAAAATAATATCCGTCTTAATTTCAAAATGGCAAGAGCGCAAGTGGCCATTCAGCAGTCCAAATGTATTTTTAATGAATAAGTATTTAAAATTTGTTTATTTGTAAAATTCTAAACCGAATGTATTTAATAACGCGTTTAATGAAGAATTGGTTTTATTTTATTTTTACATATAATAATAATCGGTATTTGACAAATTTATCAAACGCTTTTATACTAATAATACTTACCTCGTTGCGCCGGGCTGTCATACACACCTAAAAATAAATATAACTCAAAAGTAAAATAACACTAGTGTGGCAAAGTCGTACTATCTTACGCACAGTTTGATTCATAGAAAACGCACTGTTCGAGCTCATGTCATCATCATCATCCTCTTAGCGTTTGTCCCGTCCAGAGACGGGGTCCGCTTTCCTGCATCCTCTTCCTCAAAAAAATGTCATAAGGGGTACCCACCCGAGTACAGTCGTGGAGGACCCTGGGCGATTTGACGAGCCGCCATTTAGTGTCGTGGAAAAAAAAAACAAATAGCTAGCGAACTGAAACTCGGAATCAGAGGGTTTTAGGGCTCACGAATATGAATCTGAAATCAGATTCCGAAAATTCAGTCAACTTCGGTAAATATCGGAAAAACAAGATTTGTATGGAGATTTTTTTAAAGGTCCCATCATCTGACGATAGAGACGGAAGGTGGCCGTAGGAACTCCTAATAGCACAGGATAAACCTATCGTGTTCATATCGCTCATTTAATTGGACTTGATGAGCTATTAACGTGTGTGTGAAAAAATATATTAAATAAAGGGGTGATCTAAAAAAAACTTCATGGTGACTTTCACCAGAAAACTTCGAGGATGGATTGCTTTTTTCTTAAAAACGTACTAATATATTTCAGGCCCCTCTTTCGTCTTCTGATTCGTCGCGACCGACGATGATTGGGGTACGTTACAGTATTCATTACTCGTAAAACAAAACAAACCTGGATATCTTAGGTGACTTTCCGCTAGATCGCTAGGTATTTTATGTAAATATTCGATGATGTACTTATAGTTGTAATTTAAAATATATAAATGGCATAACAATGAATTGAATTGGAGAATCGCAGCAAGGTGACGTCTCAAGGTGAAATTAGTAGGATCGTTCCACCAAGGCCCATCTCACGAGGCTACAAGTTACAAAATACAAGCGGAAGTCCCTTTCTTATATAAAAACTAGAAAAGGGACTTCTGCTTGTAATTTTAACTTGTACGTGGTTGTTCCAGGTTTGGTTTCCTTATCTTTAGGACTTGGATGTTAAATTGATAATCACTTTTAAAAAACAGAAACCGACTGAAAAGAGATCCTAAATTTATGAATCAATAATTGTTTAATTTTTTTTAACACTTGTAAAACCATTGATACAAAGCACAAAGAAGCTGATCTGATGATGGTCAGAGGATCAGAGGTGGTCATGGAAACGAACGAAATGTCTAAACCTCAGCGAGATTGGACTCGTTTGATTCATTTTACGAGCATTAGATATGTGCAAAACAGTCGGCCGGCAATAAACAATGAATTATAGAGCGACCAACTTTTTTGTGAACTGGAGGGTCTCGCCACAACCCTCACACAAAGAGCACTTGAACGCAGCCACCTAGTTCCTAATTTCACCGTTTCATAGATAAGTTGGTCGCACTTCAAACTTACACGATTTTGGCACATTATCATAATAAAAAAAAAAAACGTAAATAGTTCCGAAACGAGGTGTCTGTCAGGATGGCGTGAGAGATGTCTAAATAGTCACAAAATTTGCACCAAATAACTGTACCTAAACTGTACTAAACTGTACCTATGTGAAAAAAAACTGTAGGTACCTCAAGCAATTAAATATTTAATAGATAGTGACATAGACACGCCGTTTTGACGTCAGCTTGACGCGCATATAGTCGTGTATCGCCACAACGTGTGAGAACTATGTTCTGGAACATATATCAATAAACTGCACCTAAACTGTAGGTACCTCATAAAGTTTGAATAAAAAAAAAATCACACGTGATATCTGTCAAATCATGGGACCACGCAATATAATTCAATCATATTGGTTTTCATGTGTGATAGAATGGGCCATAAACGTTGTGTCAAAAATAAACATCTTTCTTTCTAGTCTGAGGAGAGCAGGGAGTCTGAGGACTCTGAGGAGAGCAGGGATAATGCGGTCTCCCTACATGGAAAAAAGGGCAGGAAGAGGCTGTGTATTTTCACCTCTGACCGGGAATACTGCGTCTCGCAGGATAAACAACGGTGAGACTTTAATATTAGAGGGAAATCAATTAAAGAACAATATAAAACACACGAAGAAATCAGAAAAGAAATTATTAGATGTATGAAATCGTTACAATGGTTTAAACCATTTAATTTGAAATATTAAAATAACAAATTACATTTCTATGAATTTCATGGTCACCCTACCAGGTCTCCGTTTTATAAATATATTTTAATCTTAGTTTTAATCCCATAAATTTGTTATTTTTTATGTTTTATTTTTGACCCATAATAAATGTATATTAATTCCAGCGATATATCAATAAACTTTACCTATAGAAAAATCTATTTTCGCTCTCACCAGCATTGGGAAAAACACAGCAACTTATTTACAAACGTACAAACATAGTTTTATTAACTTACATTTTTATTTATTTACAACTTATTAGATGTTTTCAAGAAATACAATATAATATTACAGTAAACATAAAACATTTTAGCTAGAAAATCACAATGCTGGCACACCATATCTTTTCTCATCGAAGTTCTATTGTTTTTTTTTCACACCATATCGCAAAACGGCTCTTTCGGCCAGTACGTAGCTTAGTTTAAATGTTTAATGTAGCAATACGTATGATATAGTGTTTTTAGTTAATAAGATTGTATTGTTTGAGTTTTATGAGTAACTATTAAGGCTTATTTAATGAGATTTAAAGTTAAATCGTTATACACAGAGAATCTTCCGCGCGGACATATCGCGGGCCCCTTCTAGTTGTAAAACTTTGGTCACGATTGCAAGATAAATCAGGGTTAGCGCGGTGCACAAGCACAACCGTGTTGTAGGTACCTACAGCACACAGCGTACAGTCAGCGTCAAAAGTAGCAGACAATATTAGTATGCAAGACATATGCCTGTAGCACAATGGTCAAATAGATTGTGATGGTGGCCGTACATCGATAACGTACGCCATCAAAACGCCAGTGATGTAGCTACCGTAGGCATAGGCCCCGAAACTCAAAGGGGAATCGGCCACACTCTAGGCTCACACTTTTTAGGGTTCCGTACCCAAAGGATATAAATGGAACCCTTTTTCTAATACTCCACTGTCCGCGAATTTCATTGATAATGTATGATATATAACAACAAAAACAAATACTAAAAAACAGAATAAAACAAATATTTTGGGGAGTGTCCCATGCAACGTGTATTTTTGCCTTTTTTGCTGCTATAGTAAGAAATACTGAAAACAGAATTAAATAAATCATCATCATCATTCGTTTGCTATCCCATTTATTTGGGGTCAGCGCAGCATGTTTTCTTCCTCCATTCTTCCCTATTTATTCTTCATTATAAAAGAATTAAATAAATGTTAAATTTAAATATAATTCTTTTCAAAAATCATATTTGGAGAAATCGGTTGCGTTAACTTTGCACCTCATCGTAAGGTAAAAAGTTTATTCTAGGAAATTATAAACTAATAATACCGGTTACACAACCAGTCGGCGCCATTAACTGCAAAAAACGTGCAAACTTAACTTAACCCGACTAGTTAAGATGGGATAAGTATTTTTATAGAACCCTCGGAACCCTAGGTGTGCGTGTCAGACTTCACACTTGGCTGGTTTTTTTATTGGCTCTATTATCTCAATATTAAATTTTGTTTCAGGCGCCGCTCAAATCAACGTTGAATCAATCCTAAACTTTGAATCAGTATAGTGGTTTGTGGCAAACTCTGTGTTTTATTTTTTAACCATCCACAAATTTACAGCCAGCCAAACAATTGGTCTACTACTTTTCGATCAATTTCACGAGTGTCAGTTTCTGGGATGTCTGTACAAGTGTTCACACATGAACAGGTATTCCGGGCCACTGTCCCAACGTTCCCTGATTACCCGGAGACGGCTGGACTGATTTGGAAAATTCTTTTTTCTTTTGACGGAATGTAACTGCTTAGTGTCATAGTCAGACCAGGATCTGATGAAGAAATCTTCGAATATTATAGGCATTCTATTAGCAGCAAAGGCTCTGTCGAGGAACCGATTTGAGGCCACCAACCCTCATGTCGTCAGTTCGGCGTATTCCTCTAAGAACCTTGGCAAATAGCCTAGGTACCCCAAATGCTAGCTAAAAATGCTTTTGTAAGATAATTCGGCTCTACAATATCATCACGATCTTCGCCATTTTTAAAGTAAATTTCAACACTAGTATTTGGTGTATGACATGTGCAAGAATGTAAGTCAGTAAAAACATATTAGACGCTGATGTACTTGAACTAGTGTCATGTGACGTACCGACAGTCCAAACCAAATAACTGCTGGATCCACTCAGTATCACAGATTTATTAATATCGTCGCTGGTTGTTTTATAAAAGAAAAGTAACGAGGGAGTTTCAGATATAGTAAACGAAAAAGAATATTGCTGTAAATAATTGAAAACAGGAAAGAAAAAGTTAGGTCATCTTATACATCACATAGTAACAGTCATTAACAAATAAATTTAAAATTAAGTATAATAGATGGAAACAGTTAATGGAACAATTAAAAGAAAAATGAATCAGCTTTTAAACATACGGCGATGAGGATTATGGCTAACTTCCCCGACACCTAACAAAAATGCATGTTTGGAAATAAAACGATAGTTTTATTGAAAACACACATATGTTTAAATAGTTATCTACTAATAAATAAAATAATAACATGCTAGGTCCTTAGTAAGAAGTGGTTACTGTTTTTGGTGAAGATAAAAGTCGTCGTTTTCACGATATTCAGCTTTGATTGGACCTACTTAGTCACAAGATCTCAGTCAATATTGAAGCTAACTACAAAAAAATTGTGGCTATGTACGGTTTTAGTAGCATAAACGTCTCATGATGACTAGTAACTTGTGCGAGTCACATTATTAAGAGCCTTTCATAACCCGGACAAAAATAATTGCCGGAGTCGCCGTTGAGTCGGTGCAACCCTAGCATAAGTAGGTACACATAGTATAGTTGTCTCAGAAAGTATGTTTCAATGATTATTCAGTAATAGACAGTCTTCCAGACAGTACACTTGTATCTTCATTTGATCCGCTGCATTCCCCCGTCGCACCTCTTCACACCGTCGCGTCGCCGGACACGGCGAGGAGGACTACGTATCGGGGGTTCTTTGAATTAGGAAAATAGGTTATTGTAGTTACAGGAATGTAGGGCCCTGTTAAATAATCGTGATCGGAATAAAACGGTTAGCAATTTGTATAAGAAAAATAGTTATATTTGCACACACAACAAAAACGCATCGGGAATAGACAATAGAGTGCAGATCGAGTTACCAACATAAAACATTAATATGGTTGCGTTCTAAAACCTAACAGGCCCAACTGTGAGGAAGGATATAATGCTATTATAGGATCTAACTCTGCACGTGTCGTGTTTCATTATCATAACTGGCGTAAAATTATTACGTCAGTGAGACAAATTGACTGCAAATCAATTAATTAACGCCGAGTATAAATGCCAGAGCACGCCGAAGATGGCGGGACGACCTAGACACATTCCGAAAGGATTGGTCCGTTGCTGCCTTGATCAGAGACGACTGGAAGAAAGGGAGGGAGGCCTTTGCCCTGCAGTGGGACAGTACAGGCTAAAAATAAAATAAAATAATATTATTAGAACGAAATTGCATTTCCAATGTTTTTCTGAAAGAACCGTGTAAATATCATTTGTAGTTTAGAAGCCTTACGGAATTGAAAATTGAAAACGATTATTTCAACATTATTTTTGCCATTGTATTTATTACTCTAAAAAAAAACTATATTTTTTTTACAAAAATATTCATGAATAACATTTTTTTTTTCAGAATTTTCCGTTGGCTAGATATCGAGCCTTAGGACTTTAATAGTCATCATTTCACATACCCACTCGCCTTAAGAAATTGCAATATTCCGTCAAATTAGCGCCTTACGAACTTAGAATAAGTACGTCTAACTAGAACGAGAGTCGTCAAATCGTCAATTGTATGAAGAGTCTTCATACAACCGATATGCGAGAGAGGAAGCCACTTTCGGTTTTATGTGTGCGTGTCGACGCTCCAATCATAAGACGGATTGCTTGTGACATTGACGTTGTGACAGATGTGCACACGGACTAAACTTAACCCGTCGCGACTTCGTTTGTCGCGCGACTCAGCACCTGTTGTCATGCTCGCACGGTATTAAAAGGAAGGTGACAGATAGTATTTGTCGCTCGACAAAGAGTCGCATGTCACAGTATGCTAGACGTACTGGTATCACTTTCAAGCGCTGACTAGATTTCTATGCGTATTTATTCTAAGTTAACGGATGGAAGTACTTTTACGGGAAGGGGGGATGATTCCGGATAGTTAAGGAAAAAAAATCGTTGTTAATTATTGAGCAGAGATTTATATTTAAAAACAAATTAACATCAAAATCAACAACTTATTTGTTAAGTTTTGACTCGTAATTAAAGAGATCAAATTATTACTTATGAAATAAATCAACAATTATTATAAATTGTAGAATCCGATTTCACCCCTTTATATGTGGATTAAACCGGATACCGCATTTTCAAAGGTGGGGTCAAAGCGGATACCAATTATTTGCATCCATTACAAATATAAAATAACAATTCTTGTGGAATACACCCGGTGCAGCATTCGTGGGCCCATTTTAAACAAACCGTGCATTGTATCCAGCTATCTGTAGAACATGTGCTATATATGTATCTGCGGCTCGCAAATATCTCATTCTTCCTGCATAACGGCATTAATCGCTAAAAGGAATCGGACCATTGCAGTCTATTACAATGTTTCATATAATTTCGCGGCATTTTTGAACATATCTGTGAAAAGAAAATGTGAATCAATAGTTAATCTAAGACAAAATAATATCCGATTTCACCCCATCTGGCAGTACCCTACGGCCATGTTTTAACAAATCACAACATTTCGTATTGATTTATCGATCAACACGGGAAATAAAAACTAAAATAGTGGCTCAAATACACATAGTTCCAATACAAATCAATAGCAAACAAATTCTTAAACAGTTACTGGTTTGATTCGTGTTAAAATATGCCAAAATATTATATCAATTACCTTTGTTTTTATTTTTTTTCAACGCCGACGCTAAACACTACACAACACTGGACGCCATTTGCACGCGGACTGAGCGCTTTCTACGGAAAGTTTCTAGTGTGCCAAAGCGAGACGGGTATAGCTAAAATGTCAAATAAACTGCTATCTGGTTTTACCCGCTATCCGATTTTACCCCCCCTTCCCCTAATACCCGACCTATTGCGGATTTAAAAACCACAATCGCTACTTCTATTCTAATTTCACCTGTGATCAAATTTTCCATGTCTCAGTTAATGAGCAATTATACCGCAAATTGATTATGAATCGCTGAAAACGCGTTTGATTAGAAAGTGTTTATATATAGCAATTTGTGGTGAATTAAGTCGTTTTTGCGCCACCATGTTTGTGGCTCCGCTCCTGTGTTTAATTGTCGCCTCTGCTCACGCAGAAATTCCTCACCACCACAAAGAAGTGGTAAGACTTTTGTTTGCTCTAAGACCATAGAGAAGATTTTATTTCTAAAACCGTTGTCCCAGATATACTTACACTCTCGCTGAGAAAGGGCGAGGCAAACTTTATTCTAATTGTATACGTAAAGAAAGAAAACCTGCACGTCTCGCCCTGTCTCGGCGAGAGCGTAAGATCGGCATTAGGCCAGTCCTTTTTAGGGTTCCGTAACCAAAGGTTAAAAACGGGACCCTATTACTGAGACTTCGCTCTCCGTTCGTTCGTCCGTCCGTCCGTCCGTCCGTCCGTCCATCCGTCTGTCACCAGGCTGTATCTCAAGAACGGTGATAGACAGTTGAAATTTTCACATATGATGTATTTCTATTGCCGCTATAACAACAAATACTAAAAATAAAATAAAATCAATATTTAAGGGGTGCTCCCATACAACCAACTTGTTATAGATTATGGTACGGAACCCTTCATGCGCGAGTCGGACTCGCACTTGCCCAATTTTTAAGGGAAATATCACTGCTAATTTTTCTATACAAATCGAGGTTTCGTTCTCTTTTTTTGTAGATATTATTATAGAATTTGTGTACTAAGTGTCCGTCCGCGGCGGAAGGTACATCCTATCTCAACTCCGAGAACGTTGTTTCCCGTCTATATCGTTTCGCAAAATGTTCATTTTACTCGAACCGTGTAGCCCGGACGCCCACAGGCAGCCAATGATAAAAAGAGCTGTCGCCGTGTTCTTCGGACCACAGAGCCGGTCCGTTCCTCGGCCAAAGGATTAGCATGGCTATTCAGCGGGGAAATGTAGCCGGTATCATGAGTAACCCAGTCGCAGGGCCGGGATCAGCGGGGACATCCTTTTAAATTTTCTTAGGATAGGTTAAGTAACTTATTGTTGTTTTATATTTGTTTGTCGTTTTTAATTCCTTTAGGCACGACAGGGACCTCCAACCCGGAACATAGTAAGTCTTCCTAAGCCTTCCCGTTTTTTCCAAAATACATTATAAAAAAAACACATAGGCGCAGCGAACTGATAAGGGATCTCTTCTAATTAGCCGTTAAGCAATTGAGTGAGTACGAGAAGATAGACAAACTCTCACTCTACACCCCACACTCTGTAAAGTTCCTCGGTGACTTCATTTACAGTGTCATGGCTTTCCCAACTGCTGATCCATTCTCAGTACACAGTACACAATACAACGAAAAGCTTTCAGGGACACGACCTTCAGCTATGAAGTTATAGACCAAGAAGAGAGAGATCCATTCTCATACACAGAAAATCATATGGCTTCCATAACTACATACCTACTGATACGTGTATTTATTTAAGAAGGCAAGGTGGCGCCAGATGAAGGCAGGTCTCGACTCGACCCTCATTCCGGCTCCCTCGTGATGCAAAGGTCTATCGCAATTCAACATGGCAAGCAACGCGGCAAGCGTGATAGGCACCCTTTCATCAGAACGGGGATGCGCCATAGTTTTTTGGCTATTTAGCCCTTTTTAGGGTTCCGTACCCAAAGGGTAAAAGCGGGACCCTATTACTGAGACTTCGCTGTCTGTCCGTCCCTCCGTCCGTCTGTCTGTCACCTCGCTGTATCTCAAGAACGGTGATAGCTAGACAGTTAAAATTTTCACAGATGATGTATTTCTATTGCCGCTATAACAACAAATACTAATAATAAAATAAAATAAATATTTAAGGGGGCTCCCATACATCAAACTTGTTATAGATTATGGTACGGAACCCTTCATGCGCGAGTCGGACTCGCACTTGCCCAATTTTTATTTGTTTATTTTTAAAAATGTTTAGTTTTCAACCGCATTTAAAAGAGGAAGAGGTTGTCAAAAAAAAAAGAACTCGACTATGCTCGATTACTCAAGGATGGCCGGAGGATGTTTGACCTTTCTTTTCAAATATATTTCTTAAGGAGCACATCTACTTTCTAGCTGCTTTCGAGGAAACTACTCTTATAAACTAAGTACACCTTTTGTGATTTAGAGGGCTTCTTTAACATGCATTTTAAATGAGTAATTTTAATTAAATGATATTGTTATTTCTTTTCAAGCAGACGGTACCTATTTTATAAGTAATAATACGTATCAATATATTGAAATAAGCAACCAAGACTTAAACATACACTTGAGTGGTTGGCAGAACAAGTACTTACAAAAAATCCAATATTAAGTTAGCTGAGGTGAACAGTTGTGTGCACTACACGAGAGCAAAGTTTTTTTTCATCTCGTGCTGTTGAGTCCCTCGCTACATTCAACATTCTAACTTAGAATACTCGCTGCACTCGTGATTCAAACATAGACCCCTTCGCTTGCTCGGGACGGGACTCAATATCAGCACGCGCGATAAAAAGCAATTTTGCTCTCTTGTTACTCAAATAACTATTAAAGTCAAATTTATTTGAAATAATTGAGTAATGAAAAGCAGAAGTTTGTCATAATAAATCATTTATAAATTATAACTCATAAGACAGAAAAGAAACGGATTGTCAGTAGGTACCATGGAGTGTCGAGGAGAAGCAGCATCTTTATTATACACAAAGGTGTCCGCTAAAAGGCGTTACATTGTTGCAAGAGAGGCTAGTTAATCCTGATAATTCACATCAGCTACTTTTAAGGAAGTAAAAACGCTGGAATAATTAGCACGAAATTTATACGAGGAACGCACAATATGATGGAACGACGGACGGTGATCCGTTTTTCTCATGTTTTTTTTTCCATTTTAAACATTTTATAATAAAAAAACACACAATAATCAATTACCAGTCTCCATTTTTTTATGACAACGCAAAGAGTATAAATACCTCCTTAGTTGAGGTTTAATATCCTGCCGTTTATAGACAGTAGACAGTTTCGCTCACTCCAGCTAAGTTCAGCGCCGCTTGTGGAGCCTTGTAGAACTTTACTTACCTACTGTTTACCGCTGGGCACTTTTTCAAATATTCTGCTCTAAAAGATTAATTTGGGACTAGATCGATTTGTGTGAGGTTGACCGATATAAAAAAAAAGATGCTGCTACTTCCCTTCTACTCCATAGTCAGAACCATGATCATGAAATAAAAAAATGTCAGAACCAACCAATCATAGCAGTGATGAAGTCACTTATGTACCTACAGTGGCGGAGTAGCATACGTGGCAGATTATAATATTCTTATACCAAGATTTTGTTCAGCTTTACTTAGACTTTCCAGAAATCGAAAAAGTCATCAGGGAGGTACGTACACATTTTTGACATTTAACAAATATAAATCAATTTTGAATATTCATATTCATATTCATTTATTTACAATATTTTCAATATTACACGTCCATACATAAAATCATTTATAACTTAATATACAAAGTATAAAAGTAATATTATTTTATAATAGAATGTGTGCTCGAGAAGCCAGCAAGAATCCTTATTCTAAGCGTTATGGAAAATATTAACAGCGTGATGAAGCGTGATACCTAATTGTTTTTTATGGACATGATAACATCTGTTGCTCGGAATATCTTTAAGCGCTTTAACAATTAAAAATGGTTTTAGTTTAAGTATATACTTTTAATACTTTTTATCCGACTGCGGTAGAGAAAAAAGAATCAAGCGAACAAACTTTGCGTGCAGCTTCTTTATGGAGTTTCATAACGTAATTTGAATACTAATTAAAGACCTTTTTATGTTTCACAGTGGGCGGTAAGTATGAGTAGCACTTTTAAAAAAATGGTAGTCTACCCCGGTCTAATTCATGACCATTTACGAGACTATTGAATACTTTTGCCTCTATTTTTTTTCGGCGGCGAAATGGGATGCACTTGTGATGACTGATGACATGATTTTATTTAACTACCAATGCTTTTATAGTCGATTGCAAAAAAATTGTTCATAGTTAGAAGCTTAGTTACCAAAAAATCACGATCGCTTCCTTTGTGTGACGAACTATGACTAACTCATACAATTTTTTTTTTGCAATCGACCCTTTACTGTATGACATACCCAATATACATTGTATGTTGGGATTAAATCTTGCCATTGAATCTTAGAGCAGCTATTCTCATTCGATTGAAATTTGACATGCTTAAGTAGCGTCGATGACAATACAATATCATGGCATCATTTGGGCTGGTTTGATAATCTCATTGGAACTATGTAATATAATGTAATATACGTTTGGGCTTCGTCTAAAGAAAATTACTTACAATTACTCCCTCTATACAAACCCTGTCTACCGATGAAGGCAAGCCAAAATATACGTAGGCGATAAAATAGATTTGAACAAAATCAATGAAATGAATTCCTATTTATACTATAGTAGGACTCCGTTCTTGAAGCCGAATTCACAATCCTTTGTTCTAACATACAATGGAACCCAATTATTGTGTCTATAATGAACTGCGGCCACAAATTGCACTTATGATTATGACACCTTTTACTTCAAAGGAGCATTCTGTGACCTCAGTTCAAAATGCACACAATACCCATTGGGTCCTATTGTTTGATACAAATCAAAGTCAATTCGACCTCAAAAAAGATTCCCACTATACTTAACCCATTCTGACCTGAACTTTTTATTTTGTAGTAACAATGGATGCCAGGCGGCACCGGTGTCCACTGGGTCATAATGAGTTAGTTACTAACTCTTACTTATGAAACTTTAACATATAGGCTAACTGTTAGCCTATATGTTAAAGTTTCATAAGTGTTCAATAAAATCATGGATCGATAAATGGATTTTTATTTGCAGACAGGAAACAACTACAACTATATTCCGTTATCTAATAAGGTACCTAATTGTTAGTATCGCCTGGTGACAGCCAAAACTCACTACAATTTCTGCCACTACTTTTCAAAACCACGTCATCTAGTTTTTAGATTGATGTAGCTTTGTTTTTAGTTGACGGACATAGGTGTCGGTTTTATCTTTAATGAATTTTATGAATTATTAAACATTTAAAAAGGTATTTGTTACTTAGTGAGTTTTTCTTGTCAACACACGGTATGTAGGTATAAGTATGAATCGAAATTAGATTTAAAAAAAAATAAGATTAATATGTCAAGTACTACTAACGCTATCTAGTGTTAAAATTAATGACAATATGTAGCGAATATTCAACGTAATTAACTTATATTATCTTGTGGTACATTCGAGAGATTGTCTTAATTTGGACACAGTCAAGGTAAGAGTAAATTAACGTACACCCATCGGAGAATTATAAGTCCACGGTCCCGGGACTCTACTATACTCTACCAAAGTACCTACGTAGCAACTAACCTATAATAGGAATCCTTTTTGAGTCCAAATTCACTTTGCTATGTTCAACCAAACAATAGAAATCAGCGAAGTGAATTCAGCCGCATAAAATATTACTACTATACCTACTTTATTACACCTCGCATCACACATACCTAGTAGAAACCGTGAATTATTTGTTTTATTATGTGTCTAGAAATAGGAATGGCGGTTTGAATATGGCTGAGATATGAACAGGATCGTTAATTGTGTAAAATTGGGAACATAATATACGTTATTTGGATTCAGAATCTACAATTAGGTACTTTATCATTGTGTCGTAAAGTGTTTTAACAATATTTTTAAAAACCTCGATGTGATTATGAAAAATAACTGTCAACGTCAGGACTACTTTTGAATTGGTAAGCCAATTCCTTGTAGACCAAGGTTTTCGAAATGTCACCATATGTCACATATAAAAATAAAATAAAAACATTTTAAAGAAACGGTATCCCGGTATTTCTCAAAACACGCTTCACCGATATACATTTCACAAACACCCTCGACAACTCCACCATTCACAAATTAATCGTTTCAAAAACACTGTTTCACAAACTGTTAATTAAATAATATAATATTTACTTGAAAAATAAAAAGATTGTCGAGTGCTGATTCCGTCACTATTACCTTGGTCTACAAGGAATTAGTAAGTAAAGTAAAATCCAAAGTAGTCGTGACAGTTGTTGTTCACAGTCACATCCAGGTTTTAAATAATAATATCTAAAAAAACCGGCCAAAAGCATGTCGGGCCACGCTCAGTGTAGGGTTCCGTAGTTGCTCATCCTTCACAATAGACTTAAATTACGAGAAAGATTTCAAGCTCTATAAAAAGGTCGTAAACGCCAAAGTAACTGTATTACTTATTACTTTCTGGAAGTCAACTTACGTCCTTTTAAGAAAATTATGAATAATTTGCGATAACTCAAAAACGGCTCGACCGATTTTGTCCAATATAGTTTTCATTGAAAGTACTTAAAAAGCCTCATTTTCATGATTTTTTGTCATAATTTGTTGACTCGTGGTTGAAAAGTTAGAGGGGGGGGCGCTAGTTTTTTTATTTTCGGAGCGAATATTTACAAAACTGCTGACTATCAAAAAATATTTTTTGGAGACCCCTATTATTTTTAAAAGACCTATTCAACGACTCCCCACACACTAGTGTTGAAACGAAAAATAAAATTCACCCCCACTTTAGGTGTTGGAGAGGTACCCGAAAAAGTTTTTTTTTTTAGTTTTTATTTTACCGTATTTTCGGCGTGTACATACACAAACTCATACCAAATTTCAGGTTTCTAGTACTCACGGAGCTAAGCCGCGGACGGACGGACGGACAGACGGACATGGCGAAACTATAAGGGTTCCGTAGTTGACTACGGAACCCTAAAAACTGTACGACATTAAAGTAAAGTAATCGTAGATTTTGAATACAAAAAACGTTTACTATCGGTAAAAATAAATGTAATACCTATAGAGCTAAAAACGTAATTATCTACAAATGTCATCCATATATCGAAACAAACTCGCGAGGTGTACAACACGCAAAGGCGCTATACCCACGGCGCCTCTAGCGGTAACTCCAGTAGAACTACAATTCTCCATACAAATCGTCTACGCACTCGCTAGTGAGTACGTTCACCGTAAACCCATGGTAAGGGTACTTCAGTTTTATTTCGAACGAACTTTATGAAATTATATCGGCTTATGTATTTTCAGACTCCAAGAGCGAAAAGGACTGCTGAGGTAAGCACAGATGTTAAGGTACGCCAATTCTTCAAAAGTTGCAAAGTATATTTCACAACAATTTATAGGAAGTTGCGTAGTGGATGCGTTAATGCGTTTGGTAGTCCACGGTGTTCTTAACAGATGTCTGCAGCAGCGACAGGTTAAGGGTTCCCTCAAATCAATTTAAGGCTGTTAGGTCTGTCATGCATACGACGCATAAGGGCTCCTCCAGAAATCATGTGATGATAGTTGGTCTATGTTGGACCCCCAACTCCCCCGTGATGATATCTGGTAGCCGTGATGCCCCATTCAAATCACATGTACTTTTGGGACTAGATAATCTAAGCATGGCTCGGGTGCCATTAGACGCTAAGCAAGCCGTAGATCGTTTGTAATTACGCTTAGAGCGGATTACTTTGGTATCAGAAAATTGTGGAGTAATTTTGCTATTTTTAGCTTATCCGCTGCGTAAAAAAATAACACGTTATGCCTTCTCAGACCGTCCCTCTCCCATCGTGATCACATGATTTCTGGACGAGCCCTCAGGGGAGCGCGGCAGGGAAGGTTCGCGCTCCACGGACATGTCTGACGCTCTGCAGAAACGTGGCAGTCCCATCAGCATCCTGAAGCTGTTACTATATTGGACGCGCAGGGCATTGAGCGTCTTTTTGGTACTATATTTGTCACTTTAGTAAAATCTGCCATTACATTAAAGCTCGAACCAGTCGCACAATAAATATTACACTACAAATATTATAAAGCCGAAAGTTTGTGAGTGTGTGTGTGTCTTAAATTTTGTGCAAAATAAACCTGTCGGACGAACTAAAAATATCAAAATAAATACTTGAAGGGTTCCGAATGAAAAATCTGAACCCTTTTGGGATGTCTTCTGAATTACTTAGTTTATTATAATTATATGAAACATGTAATGTCTCATTTTTTTTTAATGTGGGTACACCACAATATTCATGGTTTACTTAGTTTATTTGTAATGTTTTTAGGATGCCCTGCAAATCATCAAATTATTAATGAGTAGGGTATGTAGTCAATCATAACATTGATAACATTCTGATGGATCTACACCGGAATACATAAATCATACATTAAGTACATAATTATCCTAATTTTATATGCCATAAGTATCCAATGTCGTAAGACTATTGGCGCAATATTTAATGCACTTGTTTTTTATTTATTAGTATGGCAAGGTTGTACGTCGAATACAGCTTAGCTTATATATTAAGTTTGAGACTCATTAGCCATTTGATGGCATCGTCGTTGAGGTTGATCAGGTCTTCGGCGGAGCCTCCAGTGTAGCGAGTTAGAGGACACTCTTCGATAATGTGCTGAATGGATTGCACTTCGGCACCGCAGTCGCAAGCAGGAGAGGCATCCCAACCACAGTGATAAGAGAATTGGGCACAGCGGCTGTGGCCAGTCCGGAGTCTGTTAAGTGTGCACCAATCACATTTAATGCACTACTCGCTTGCTTCGCCCGCTCGGCTCGCGTGGTATGGTCGCAGTTCGTCGTACCACTCTTCCTCGCTTCGCTCGTTGTCGTACCTAACAAAGACCTAAATTACGTACCTATATAATATTTAGGACTTATAGTTTGTATGTGAAACGAACATAAGGTCTTCTAATATTAGGATAAAATAGATTATGACATAAAAGTATTTAGTATTAAGGACCATTAATGGTGTTTGTAAATGGGATAATATGCCTGAAATAAACAATATTCTATTCTATACTATTCTATTCTATTCTAATATAGTCTTGATAATGAAAGTAGAGACTGAGATTTAAAAAAAAAAACATGGCAATAGTGCGATAGGGTCATTTTATAATGGCTCTGCATCGGGAGTTGACGGTTTACGCCCGCAACACCTGAAAGAGCTGATATCCCCTTCTACAGGAAGTAATGGTCCCCGCCTCTTAGAATCCCTTACTAATCTGTGCAATTTTTTGCTAAAGGGTATGCTTAATTTGGAAGTTAGACCTTACTTATACGGCGCATCCCTTTGTGCCCTTTCAAAGAAGGACGGCGGCGTAAGGCCAATAGCCGTGGGCAATACCATTCGCCGCCTGGTTGGAAAGTTAGGTTGCCATGCAGTTAGGGACTCAATGTCAGAGCACCTTCAACCACAACAGATTGGCTTTGGTACAACAAGGGGCTGCGAGGCGGCAATACACGCCACTCGTTCATTTGTTATGACACATAATAATTCAAATTTAGTCGTTGTAAAGCTAGATTTAAAAAATGCTTTTAACAGCGTCGAAAGAGATATCATGCTAAACGAGGTTTTAGATAACGTGCCGTCTCTCTACCCCTTTTTGTATCAATGTTATTCTAGTAGCACCAATCTATACCTCAAACAGAACCTAATATCATCGCAAGTCGGAGCTCAGCAGGGTGATCCTTTAGGTCCTCTAGTGTTCTGTCTGTCAATACAAAAGGCCATCGTTACATTGAGCTCGCCTCTCAATGTGTGGTACCTTGACGATGGTACAATCGGTGGAAGACCAGAAACAGTAATAGATGACCTGAAGAGACTCATCCCTGTTTTGAAAGAGGTGGGTTTAGAAGTTAACCCAACCAAATGCGAGCTTTATAGTTGCGGTCCTATATCAGACTCTTCATTGACAGAATTAAAACAGCTTTTACCGGGAATTAGGCCCATAAACAAAGAAACCTTTTCCTTACTTGGTGCTCCTATATTCCCTGATGGAGTCAAGGCTGCTCTGCAGTTAAAAAAAGATGCTCTAGTCGGAGTTCGTGAACATCTCACTAAAATGTCATCCCATGTCTCGATAACCCTACTACGAAATTGTTTTGCAACACCCCGGATGACTTATATCCTCAGGACTACTCCACTCTGGTTACATATGGATGAAGTAAAAGAAATAGACCTAGAACTTAAATTAACTTTAGAGATTATTTTAAATGTGGGGTTAAGTCAGTCACAGTGGGTTCAGGCTACACTTCCCATACGTTATGGAGGGCTAGGCATCCGTCGCGTCCAGGATGTCGGGATTATTGCGTATCTTGCGTCGTCACACGGAACAGGAGATCTTGTCACTAGTATATTATGTTCTGACGGTGGCAACGTCTCAGTTCCTTTTATGACGGAGGCTCTGACAAAATGGTCCATGGTTTTCCCAGACGGCGAGCTGCCCGAAAACCCTACCATCCAAAGGCAGTGGGATGACATATTTAGCAAACATATTTACGATTCCCTCGTGGAAAGTGCTCTGGAGGCTGACTTGGCACGCCTTAAGGCACTCGTACAGCCAGAGTCAGGGGCATGGTTGCACGCCTTGCCATCGCCTCAACTTGGCACCCTGTTAGACAACGATACTTTGAGAATAGCAGCGGCGCTCAGGTTAGGCGCAAAAGTATGCGAAGCTCATCGTTGTCGCTGTGGAGTAACTGTAGAAGAAAACGGCCATCACGGCCTCAGCTGTCAAAGGTGCGCCGGTCGGTTCCCAAGGCATCACTCAATTAACGAAATCATCCGACGCGCCATGGTTTCAGTTAATGTGCCTTGTATCTTGGAGCCACCAGGTTTAAGCCGCACAGACGGTAAGAGACCGGATGGGCTAACTCTTATACCTTGGCGCAGGGGACGCTGCCTCCTATGGGATGCCACATGTGTCAGTACATTTGCTGCATCCCATTTGAGACAAACTTGTCGGTATGCAGGCTCCGCGGCGGAAAATGCTGCGAAATTAAAGCACACCAAGTACTCCGCTCTAGAGTCAGCATACGAGTTTGTGCCAGTCGCTGTGGAGACAGCAGGACCATGGAGTGTTGAAGGCCGCAATTTGTTTAGGGAGCTTGGACGACGACTAAGGGACAGGGGCTGCGATCCCCGCTCTGGCTCCTATCTGGTTCAGCAGGTCTCCATAGCTATTCAGCGGGGCAACGCTGCTGGTATTATGGGGACCTTTGAGCCAGGTATAATGCAGGGCGGGCTCTTTTAGGTTAGATTAGTTTAAGTTAGGTTATTCTTTATCAGACTTGTACATATTTATAACTTAGTTTTTTTTTTTTAATATTCTGGTGTATTAGTTACCTTATTTTATATTTTTATTTGTATGCAAATTTAATTAGTAATATTAAAAGTCAAGCGAATACCGTGCGGAATCATCTCGCCAATTTGCTAATGAAGCATATTATGTTATGGAATAGTTCATTTTTATCGACAAATAAACATTTATAGTATTAAATTACTGAATGGGAAGCTCGTATAACTCGTCGATCGAATAAAATGTATGGTCAAGCAGCCATTTACGTAACCTCGACCTAAATACCGCCGTGGAAGTTGCATCCCTTTTAATTGTGTCCGGCAGCCTATTATAAACCGCCGGGCCCATGACGTTAATAGATTTCTCTGACTTACGCAGTCTGTGTGCGGGCGTTACCAGGAGGTGGGCAAACTTGTCGCTGCGCATTGCGCGGGATGCATTAACTCCGCGCTCACGGAAAACGGCCAAGTTATTGTGTGTAAAGAGAGCTACCTGGTAGATGAGCTCGCAGGGAAGGGGCATAATGTTTAACTCCTTAAACAAGTCTCTGCACGACACATCATCATTAACGCCTATAATGGCTCGTATCGCTCGCTTCTGCATTCTAAAGGCTCGCCCGGCGTCCGCAGCTCGTGCCCACAGCTCCACACCGTAAGTAAGGAGACTGTGGACCGTCGCGAAATAACAAGACAATACTACGCTGCGCGACAGATAGAGACAGCATAATGGAAGGTGTTAATTTATTATTAGTGTAGGAAGTAGTAACTAGAGTGATTCAATGGAAGTGGTGTTTTCGAAGGGTGATTTTAATTATTATTTTTAAGTAGAAATTAAAATGAAATCAACGAGTTTTATTTCTTCCCTCTTTACCCTTACAAAGTTCACAAATAAATGTGAAGGATTATTTCTAATGCCACTTGCACTTTTTGCATTAGATAAAACTTACAATTCATCATCCATAGGCTGCACCGTCTTACAAATTCTATTCTAATATTTATTAGATAATAAGATGGACGCATCACGCAATAATATAAGTGTAGAAAAAAATACCAAGTAAGTATCGATATTGTTTTGTCGAGTTATTCGCTGTTTTGCAACACGCTGTTTTTTTTTAATTGTGCCGCCATTTTCTAGTCTCTACTTTCATTACTGCCAGACTATACTTATTAATTTTATTTTAGAGCGTTTAGGGCACAAGTGCATTATGGCAAATGAACATTAAGTCAAAGGTGTTTAGGACAAACATGTTAAGGCAAATGATTTTAGGATAAACGTTGTTAGGGATTTCGAGAGAGACCCTCTTCTGATGGTTTTAACTAACTTTTTAATGACTATTAATGTATTAATTGTAACCTGTTGCAGAAGGTAAGTTTTGAAATAATTATCTTTTACTACCGTACTATTTGTAACACACTTTAAATAAAAATAAAACGAGTATTACCTAAACCTCAAGAAATTACTCAATTAATCGCAACCGCACTATATTTGCTTAGTTTGGGATTAGGTCTATTCGTGTAACATTGTCCCCTAATATTAATTTATTTTGTAAACACTTTATTGTACACAACAACTGGTTATAAATACATTGATAGCAAATGTAACATGTACAAAGGCGAACTTATCCCTATTATATGGACGTTACTTTTGTAACAGTCAACATATTATACACATGTATAGAAACCATTTCATCGAAAAGGGCTAATACCGCAATAAACAATTAGATTATGACAATATGGCATCATTTTCACTTGTCCTTGCCATTTTGCGAGTCAAGTCAATAGTAATGTAAGGAAATAAACAATTACACGTATCTAATTGACAAATGGATGAAATTATTGTCTTAATATTGACTATTGCCTATATTGCCTATATTATACGAAAAAAATGAGGTCATTATTTTTTTGGTATATCCGAAATAAGACAGTGTTTAGTGAAAGGTCCCATTGTTCGGGCTTCCACAGAGACGAAATTTGTTTGCATCTCTATACCGATAACGTGTCAATGCGTCCTTGTGGATTTTATGGAACCCCAAACTGTGATTGTCACAATTAAACTATAAAAATAGTTCAGACTTCTTCCTGTTTTCGTCGAAATAAATATAGCAAGATGTTTCTGACAGGGTTGCAACACTTGCGATCAGAAGGTAAGTATTATAACATAAGTCATAAAGTTAAAATACATAAGCTCAAAATATCTAAAATCAGAAACCATAATATTTTTAAGGCATATTTTTTTTATTATTTATTGTTGAAAAGAACCTTTATACGGTAACTAACAATTAGAATTCATAAAGTACGTTACTCATATAAATCTCATTACATGTGTATGTACCTATCATTATCCCGAATTTTTGTTCCCCAGCTGTCACGTTTCACCAAATATTCATTTGTCCGAAAGCTATTTATTCCAAAACTATTAACATTTCAAAATAATTATAAAACAAACCTAACCTAACCTAATGGGTTCTATAAAACGATGTTTATAAAATCCTGAAAATATTATGGGTTTCAGGAGAAATAGTTTTCGGGCAAATGAAATTTCGGCGAAACGATACAGCGGGAAAATATTCGAAGTTGCGATTGGTTACCGTATGTACATATAAGGGATAACAATCGAAATGCATCAGAAAGTACTTTTATCATAATGGTTGAAATGCATACCGACTTACAATTATTGTTTTAACATTGAAAATGTTTATGTTTTCCTGATCGAGGACGTGTATAGTGGCAATTGCCTGCAGTTTCAAAACTTTTGTCTGCCGGAAGGCTAAAAGTGCCATTTGAATTTCCAAAATCGATTGTTAACTTTTTTAGCATTTCCAAAATTTGACAAAACCCCCTTTTTAAGCTCGCTATTCGCTTCGCTAACACCAATCCCGGTTGGTCGAAAATAAATGATTTGTTATTTCTTATATATTATTATTATTCAAGAAAGGGAAAAATTGGAATCTCGGGATTGAATAAAGCTACAGTTTGAACCATCTTGAGACGGGCGGACACAAAGTTTAGTCAGCAGCCCTTACGCATGAGTCAGAAAACTAATTTGTAAAATATTATCATTTGCTTTATTTCTATGTTACATTTTCAATGCCTTTGATAGTTGCGCGTAGTGCGAGAACTGTTGATTTTTTTAAATTGCGTGTTGTGGTCAGGACGTCACGTCAGAAGAAAACCTAGAACACGCTCCTCCTTGCGTCGCTCGTGATAGCACCTATAACCACGCTATCGAGACTACATGGATAAAAATATTTATGGAATAATCGAATCGAGGAGCACACCTCAACAATCATGCAAAATCACATAAAATTGTTCTTGTAACTGTTAGATATTAAAAAAAATGAGTTTATTATTTTACGTGGTGGTTGCAAGGAAGGAAGCAAGCATTTTTCAAAAAAATGTGTAACCTGAAAGGCTTGAATCTGCCACAATAACCTAAAACCTTCCTGCTGCGTCGCCTTTGCTCCAGACTATATTTCTAACTAGCTTATATAATTTGACCATTACGAGGGGCGTCTGAAAAGTTCTAAGCCTAAGGTATTTCGAGGTTATATATGCGTTTATGATACTGGCCACTAGAAAGGCCATTTAAAAACAAATTATAAAAAAATAACATGTCACGTTTTTATTATTCTGTTTCGAGATATTCAACGGAAAAGTACATCATGTGTGAATTACCAACGAATATTACGAAAATTGAGCACCGTGCTGTAATTAAATTCCTTACAAAAAGTGACAAATCACCGCAGTGTATTTTTGAGGAAATGGCTATTATTTACGGTGATTCTGGGCCTTCTTATGCCACAGTCAAAAAGTGGAGTCGCTTATTTAAACTCGGACGGGAATCGATCGAAGACGACCCCCGCTCAGGGCGGCCAATATCGGTAGTGACCGAAGAAAACGTAGCAAAAGTCAAAAAGCTGGTATTAGAAGATAGAAGAATTAAGGTTTGGCAAATAGCTGAGGTCTTAGGTATTAGTAAAGAAAGAGTCGGAGAAATTTTACATGAACATTTGTACATGAGTAAAGTCAGTGCTCGTTGGGTACCGAAAATGCTAACGGCCTTCGATAAATTACGTCGTGTGGAAACTTCTCGGGCGTTTTTAGAATTGTGCGAAGATGATTTAGATGAAGTTTGTTCCCGAATAGTAACTGTTGATGAAACATGGATCAGACAGTATGATCCGGAGTGTAAGTCTGAGTCGATGCAGTGGATTGAAAAGGGTGAAAGGCCGCCGAAGAAATTTAAAGTGCAAAAGTCGGCCTCTAAGTTAATGGCTACGGTATTTTGGGATTGTGATGGCATTCTTTTAATCGATTATTTAGAAAAAGGCTCTACGATAAACGGAACTTATTATGCAAATCTAATAAGACAGGTGCGACAAGCCATAGTTGAGAAAAGGCGGGGTAAACTAAGGAAAGGCATTTTGTTTTTGCAAGACAACGCACCCGTTCACACCGCTAATGTTGCGAGGCGTGCTCTGAAGGAAGTTGGTTTTGACGAAATTGACCACCCACCCTACAGCCCAGATCTAGCCCCAAGCGATTATTTTCTATTCAATAATTTGAAGAAAGAGTTGAGGGGAAAGCGATTTAATACTCAATCAATCATTTATTGCAATATCACAAAAGTAGGTACAGATGTTAACTTAAAGCTACAGATCATTGTGAACCCTGTTGGGCACTGCAATGTTAGGGAGAGGAGGACTTACTAAGTGTTTATAATTTATCTTCTAAATATTCATTTAGCGTGTAATAGGCTTTAGTTAGTAGTAGTTGCTTTAATTTAATTATATCGTCGACCGTAGGTTCAATTGGGGTAAGGGACAAAATACGATTTTTCAGGAGAGGCTGACAAAGTTTTTTTTTTAACTAGATCGTTCATAACTTTTTTTGTAGTGAACTTTTTTTGGGCCTGATTTCATACATAATCTTGTATTTTAGTGTTCTATCTATCTATGTAGTGCTCGTTTTAATAATTTAGATATTATAGAAAATGACATGTCCCTTACACCAACTTATTTCGCTGCTGATGTCCCTTACAGACAGAGTATTCTGTAGTCTTGTCCCTTACCTTAAATTTACCTATTCATTGTATCCACTGTATTGATGAAGAAATGGCGTAAGGGACTAGTTGAGATTATGTGTGAAAGAAAAATTAGCGTAAAGGGTTCGTTGTAAAAGTAAATAAGTACATAACTTTGACGTAAGGCGTATCTTAACACCGGAAACCTTTAAAACATTAATGTAAGAGGTATATAAATGTATTGAAACCGTGTGAGCATTTTTTGTGTGTCCGTTACATGCAATATTTGTATCGTTACATGTAACTTTTCTATAGAGTGGAATAACCCACATTTTAATTTATGATTATTTTTTATTATAATCACATTAATTATTTCTCAGCCTCTATGATCGAATACTGAAATAAACAACCAATGTAATTTATACCGCAAAATTATTAAAAGTTTAGGGCTTGTGTTGAACGATTAAAGTTACAGAATTAAATACAATTCAGAAATAATCATTTTACATTTGTAGTTTTTTAGGAGTCCTGTTAGATAACATAGTAGTTGCTCACAATTCAGTGCCTCCAGTTAATAAGGGATAACTCAAAAACGGCACTTTTCAGAAGAGACAAAAAACTATTTTTCTATAGTAGATATTTAGAACTTGAACTTTTCAAGATTTTTTTTACAAGCTTTAGTGTTAGGCTTTCATTTTATAAATAAAGAACTAATGCGTTGACCCTATAAATATGTTTTTTTGAAGTTATAGCTTTGTTCGCGAGTATTTAAAGACATAACTCAATTTATTTGCACCAATTTTATCCTTATGAACGACGTGCATAAACGAAAGAATACGACTTGTACCTGTGTGAACGACATGCATAAACGAAACGACTTATTTTATTATTTTTTATGGTATTTTATAAATAATACTACTTGTCAAACTTGAAACTTGTTACCTAAGGAGTCAAATGAGGATGTATAATAAAATGACCATAAGAGTAATGTACTTGAAAAGCATCAATGAAATGAAAAGTTCTTGTTTATAGCTACGAAATATAATCAATATCAACATCAATGTCAGTCAATGAATAGCAAGAGCTCTATTCACTTTGATTTCTCAACACTTATCGGTAGCGGAATTTCAGATAATGACTATTAAAGTGTGTCATACTTAGGAATGCCTTTTAGTTAACAGTGAACATTTTCCTTTGCAATTCATCAAGTACCGAGACGATTTTAAGAAGCCCAAACTCAGTAGGGTTACCTTATCATTATCTATAAAGTTTTACCTATGTCGACTATCCGGCCTCATATACATAATTTCAACTCAGCTAGTCCTCGGGAAGTCAATCTAATCTTCCTTGAGATATTTTTAAACATACAATGTGTAAAGTTAATTAAAAACTTTTAATAAAGAACGTGTTAATACCCCCTCCAGTATTCCATTGGTTATTGTTTTTTTCAACAATTTTAGCCCACTTTTTTAAACTATCTGCTTAAAAAGAACTTCACTGGTAGAATAAAAATCACGAGCTGTCAAGAAAGAGTTCAATACGTTGTCGTTCAGAGACGCCGAACTGACGAATTATACCTAATAACATAAATAGACACATTTCTCGGTGGATTAATTACTAAATTTGAAATTTTCTTATCAAATTTATTTGAATACCTTCATTTATCGTAAAAGTATGGTTTAAGACATTTATTTCTTTTAAGAATTTGATTCACTTAACATGAGAAATGTAACATAGAAAAATAATTGCATGCAAATTATAAATTAATAACAAACTTAACAACTGTCAACTTCATAAAAACATACAGGTAAACATTTTTATTACGGAGGTATGTAATTGCATGTAAATAAGTCAAACTACGCTAGTAGTTTCAATGATTTAAAATTAACATCCAGTTTACACAGATACCCGTATAAACAAAGGTTATAAAACTGATGAAGGTGATTTTATTGCAACATAACACTTTCTTTATTGTCAATAGATTAAAATAATATGAAGTTAGATGTGTTTGTATATAAAAGTAACAGGGATAAGTATTCATTGATTCTCACGAGAAAATTAGCGTAACGGACACGGAATCTATATATAAATCGGATCAAACCTAAATATCGTCTTAACCAAATTGGTGTAAGGTTCACACTGTTAAAAATATTAGATGGCAAATTGGGGTAAGGAGAATTTTTTTTAAAGCTCGTGCAATCATTTTAAGGTATGGGTGTTATTTATTCATGAGCCAAAAAAAACCATTAGTGTAAAAGCCAGTTTCATAAGATTGTCTTCAAAAATAAGTCGTGTAAAGGTAATTCCTTAATTGGAAAGACCTTTACCTTATTCAAAGTGGATTGGTGGCAGTAGTTACCCTATTTGATGTTGCTTTATCAAAATAAAAAACAGATACATGGTTTTTGTGGGTCAGATTTGATTTTGAACCCATAAAAATCTGTAGTGTAAGGAACACTTTTTTCAAGCTAGATTTTTTTTATATACACCATTCGATAGAGCGGAAAATTCTGAACAAAACTGTATATTCAACTCATTTTGCGTATTTTGTCCCTTACCCCAATTGAACCTACGGCCGACGATATACTTTTTATCGTCTTCTTCTTCTTTTAATGAATTAGGTAAATTATTATAAGTCTTAATTGACATTATTAATGGGCCTGAGGATAGCATTTTCAGTTTAGCGGGCGGTGGAACGAGCCTATTCTTATGACGGATAGATCGTGATGAGGGAATGTCACCGCGTTTTACATAGAGCTCTTTATTTTTTCGTACAAACGTTTTCGTTTAGAAGTGACGAAGAGATGAAGGCGGCTGTACAGGAGCATTTTGAAGGGCAAAATGAAGATTATTTTTTTAATGGCCTAAAAGCACTGTATAAAAAATGTAAAAAATGCATTGATTTAGGAGGAGACTATATTGAAAAATAAACACGAGTTCATTTGTGTAAATTGTTTTTTTCTATCTTAGGCTTAGAACTTTTCAGACGCCCCTCGTATGTATTCTACGCTTAGGAATTTAAATCCATTATGAAATGTAACTGTTATGTATTTTGATCATTATGGATACCAAACTTAGTGTTTTGAACAATTATTGTACTTAAAAGATTACTTTTAAAAAGTTACAATTTATTTACGAATTCCATCCTTTTTATGTATTTACTTTTAATGGAATCTATTTCCAGTTGGTGAGTATATAAATATATTATGTTAATAATACTTAAAATTTAGTTAAACGTCAATTTAGTAAAGCGATATAAAAACAACTTAATTGATTCTTTTCATAATCTCTTTTAAGAATACTTACAATACTCTTATTCACTCCCCCACAGAACTAGTTTACGTAAAATGCAGGCACTTTAGTTTTGGGCAAGTTTTTCAATGCAGCTAAGGAAGGATTTAATAAATATCTTCTTCTTCTTTGGCGGTACACTCTTGCCAGAGTAGTCGTGGCCGTCACGTCGTTGATTTTGTGGCCTGTTTAGGGCACAAGTGCATTATGGCAAATGAACATTAAGTCAAAGGTGTTTAGGACAAACATGTTCAGGCAAATGATTTTAGGATAAACGTTGTTAGGGATTTCGAGAGAGACCCTCTTCTGATGGTTTTAACTAACTTTTTAATGACTATTAATGTATTAATTGTAACCTGTTGCAGAAGGTAAGTTTTGAAATAATTATCTTTTACTACCGTACTATTTGTAACACACTTTAAATAAAAATAAAACGAGTATTACCTAAACCTCAAGAAATTACTCAATTAATCGCAACCGCACTATATTTGCTTAGTTTGGGATTAGGTCTATTCGTGTAACATTGTCCCCTAATATTAATTTATTATGTAAACACTTTATTCTACACAACAACTGGTTATAAATACATTGATAGCAAATGAAACATGTACAAAGTCGAACTTATCCCTATTATATGGACGTTACTTTAGTAATAGTCAACATATTATACACATGTATAGAAACCATTTCATCGAAAAGGGCTAATACCGCAATAAACAATTAGATTATGACAATATGGCATCATTTTCACTTGTCCTTGCCATTTTGCGAGTCAAGTCGATAGTAATGTAACAAAATACTTGGTAAGGAAATAAATAATAACACGTATCTAATTGACAAATGGATGAAATTATTGTCTTAATATTGACTATTGCCTATATTGCCTATATTATACGAAAAAAATGGGGTCATTATTTTTTAGGTATATCCGAAATAAGACAGTGTTTAGTGAAAGGTCCCATTGTTCGGGCTTCCACAGAGACGAAATTTGTTTGCATCTCTATACCGATAACGTGTCAATGCCTCCTTGTGGATTTTATGGAACCCCAAACTGTGATTGTCACAATTAAACTATAAAAATAGTTCAGACTTCTTCCTGTTTTCGTCGAAATAAATATAGCAAGATATTTCTGGACTTCCGGTTTGTGACTTAAGATGGCCGCATACCTTTAAGTTTAGTTGTTCGTTATTTATTCATTTTGGTTGTTCAATGTGTAGTATTGATAGCCTATTGTGCAGTGAACTAACGTATGAGTGAATGGTTAATGAAGAATTCAACTTGAAGCGTACGTAGCCCTTCTTGGGTCAAGGCCCGGTAGACCGCGTGGTTTTTTGTAAATCGCTATCAATTTAAAATAAAGCACCTCACCGTACAACGTGATATAAATCCTCAATCTTGTCGCCGCGTGCGATTCGAAACGAGTCATTGGCGAAATACCACTTGCTCAGCAAGAAGGTCAAAGCCACATTAATAATAAAAAAAAAGATATTTCTGACAGGGTTGCGCCCTTTGCTATGGGGTAAGTATTATAACATAAGACATAAAGTTAAAATACATAAGCTCAAAATATCTAAAATCAGAAACCATAATATTTTTAAGGCACTTTTTTATTTTTATTTATTGTTGAAAAGAACCTTTATACATAGCTAACAATTACAATTCATAAAGTACGTTACTCATATAAATCTCATTACATGTGTATGTACCTATCATTATCCCGAATTTTTGTTTCCCAGCTGTCACGTTTCACCAAATATTCATTTGTCCGAAAGCTATTTATTCCAAAACTATTAACATTTCAAAATAATTATAAAACAAACCTTACCTAACCTAATGGGTTCTATAAAACGATGTTTATAAAATCCTGAAAATATTATGGGTTTCAGGAGAAATAGTTTTCGGGCAAATGAAAATTCGGCGAAACGATACAGCGGGAAAACATTCGAAGTTGCGATTGGTTACCGTATGTACATATAAGGGATAACAATCGAAATTCATCAGAAAGTACTTTTATCATAATGGTTGAAATGCATACCGACTTACAATTATTATTTTAACATTGAAAATGTTTATGTTTTCCTGATCGAGGACATAGTGGCAATTGCCTGCAGTTTCAAAACTTTTGTCTGCCGGAAGGCTAAAAGTGCCATTTGAATTTCCAAAATCGATTGTTAACTTTTTTAGCATTTCCAAAATTTGACAAAACCCCCTTTTTAAGCTCGCTATTCGCTTCGCTAACACCAATCCCGGTTGGTCGAAAATAAATGATTTGTTATTTATTATATTTTTACTTTTTAGGGAAGAAAATTAATAAATATCTAAACTTTAACAATTATTTTTAATTAATAATCAAAATGATTTTACAGTAATTTAAAAACAATAAAAGAAACAAAAATTATTTAAAATCGACACAGGTGTTAACGAGCGCACGCCTGACGGCCAAATAGGCTGAGACTAGGGATGCGTAGCCTTATGAACAGGTCCCGTGGTTGGCGGCGTCCCGGCGTCAGCATTTTGCAGCTAACACGGCCTCTCCTGACGGAGCAGCGTCCACGATGCTCTCTCTCTGCCCACTGTCTCAAGGTTGTGTGGTTTCTTGCTGAGTGGATTCGGTTGGCGGAGTGGTTTCTTGGTCGGCTTGATCTGGGCTTTCGTCACCTGCGGAACATACACATATAGATAAACAAATTGATAAATCAAATGTCCGCCATGAAGATCATGGCATTGTCCATCAATCAGTCCACTCCTCTTCTTATTTTTTTTTTTTTTGTCATGCTACTAGTGCGCTCATTTATTTTCTACATTCTACTCAGTTTCCTTTTTTAAATACCAATCGAATTCGATCATCTGATGCCACACAAGGCCTTATACAGAATAAAACTGCCTTCTGATGCCACACAAGGCCTTATACAGAATAAAACTGCCTTCTGATGCCACACAAGGCCTTATACAGAATAAAACTGCCTTTTGATGCCACACAAGGCCTTACTCGGGATGTCGGGAGTAGATACTGCATTCCGATGCCACACCAGGCCTTACACGTGAATACATTGGTATCTAATTACAATACGAAACTGTGCATCGTTTTTGCTTAAGGTTTTATTACTTGTCAACGCAATTCTACATAACCTTTGAAATTAAGTCAATTTTATGCCATCTAAATTTAAGACAACTATCTACACAAATGTTTATATTAACGGAACGTTAATCATAAACAAGGAACAACCAAAACAGCTCGATCTCAGCATTCATATCAGTTCTACGTAACCAGAGGTCAAGCCTATACTGGTTCACCTACATCGAGGGCGAGGCGATTCGGTAAAGTGTTGATGACAACTAAGTATGCAACATAGAAAACAATGAAAACGCTTTAGTAACATGATTGAAACCAAAATTCGTACATCTTTAATGGATTGTTTTAAAAGTGAGAAACTTTTCAAGTAGGAATAGCATAAGTGTCTTACATTCAAAAAGGGCTGCACAGCTCTCAGGGGTCCATTCGCCACTCCATGGCAACATGTACTCCGCGGCTGCCTGCGTGGTCTTGCCATAAGAGCCTGCCACAAGTCGTAATTCATAGCGGCTATTAGGTAAAACTTTAATGATGCGGTATGGACCCCGGGTGCCGCTGTCTAGCTTGTTAGTGGTTTGTGACGATTTCTTAACAAAAACTAGGTCATTTATCGCGAAACATTTAGGTGCCTTTCTTTCCTTATTGACACGAGCGTCCTGCTGTGCCCGATTTTGAGCCAACAGACCTCCAGCCCTCTGCCTCCGCATCTCCCGCAAGGCCTCGCGATTTGGAGTATTGCCGTCAACAGTTATATCGCGGATAAGGGCATTTATAACAGGTGTCGTCGCATCACAACCAATTAGCAGACTGAGAGGCGAGCATTGCGTTGTTTTTGCCTATTGGTGTTCAGGATGAGTTGTAGCTTCCATAGTACATTGGACCAGGACTCCTGCTTATGATTAACTTCAATTCGAATCATATTTAGAACTGTTCGACAGTACCGTTCTACTTGCCCATTTTCTTGGTGTACTTCGGGCGTAATAAAATGTATTTCAATACCAAAATTCCTTGCCCATAAACAAAAATCGGCACTGTCAAACATTCTACCTCTATCACATACAATTAGTCGGGGTGTTCCAAAAATTGACACAACATTTGTAAACAATCGTTTAAGCTCTGCGCTTTCTTGTCTATACATAGCAGTCAAAAAACAATATTTCGTGAAAGCGTCAATGATTATGAGTATGTACTTATAACCATTTGATTCTGTTAACGGACCCAGTACGTCAGCATGAACCGTATCAAAAGGCGTATCAGGTTTCGTCCACGACGTTATGGGCCGTAGTGGGGCTCGAGGCACCTTTTTGTGTGTTAAGCATACTATACAATGTGTTATGTATTTCCTGACGAATTGTCGCATGTTAGGAAACCAGAAATGTTTTAATATTAAGTCGACTACTTTTTCGCTATCAATATGGCAATGTTCGTCGTGAAATACACGCAACAAACTAAGTCTAAACCCTTTTGGGATATAACACAATAGCCGGGATTCTTCACCTGTTGGAGTGTACTTGTAATACAACAAATTGTTCTTTTTAACATATCGCAAACTATCCAACTCGCCTTGATCAAGTTTTTCAAGCATCGAAATGGTTTCATTATCCGCAGCCTGGGCAACTTGGGCCCAATTAAGTGGCTTTTGTATGGTGCATTGGTTGACTGCATTACGACTAAAATAGTCGGCATGCGGCATGAATTGACCTTTTCGGTACTCTAATATAAAATCATAATCCTGCAAGTACATCCACCAGCGTGCCACTCTAGGAAGAAGATCCTTTTTACGTTGGGTCATCTTTAAGGCATTACAATCGGTAACTACTTTAAAATGCTTTCCAATTAGGTAATGCCGAAAGTGTTGCAAGGCCTTGACCACAGCGAGAGTTTCCAGTTCATAGGAGTGGTATCTGGGTTCGGCACCTACAGTAACTTTACTATAGTATGCTACTGCGTGCCTGCGTCCGTCTTTTTCTAGCTGCATTAAGACTGCACCATAACCTAGCGAACTCGCATCAGTATGGACCTCAGTAGGTAGAGATGGATCAAAAATTACTAACGCAGGTTCACTAGTCAACGTCGAAATGATTTCCTGTCTTGCTTGTTCCTGTTCTTTTCCCCAAAAGAATTTTACATCTTTACGCGTCAATGAAGCTATTGGGGCCACTTTGGCGGCATACCCAGGGACGTATCGCCTGAAATAGCCAGCCAGACCGAGAAATTGCCTGACTTTCTTTACGGTCTTTGGCACTGGCGAGTTCACTAGTGCCTCTATTTTGTGCTTGCTCGGCCGGACCTGACCTTTACTGATTGTCCTCCCTAGGTACTCCTCTTCAGTCGTGAAGAAAGAGCATTTACGTAAATTTATAGAGAAACCCGCTTTAGTTAAAGTTTCAAGAACAGAATCGAGCAGAGACAAACCGTCCTCTATATTATTGCTTAACAACAAAACATCATCTATGTAGACGAGCACTTGACCTGCCTCAATAAATGGCCTTAGTGTATCTGATATAATTCTTTGATAAACAACAGGGGCATTCGAAAGTCCGTACGGCATTTTGAGGTACTCAAAATGTCCTTCGGGAGTCACGAACCCAGTAAAAGGTACTGAATCCTCATTTATTTTAATCTGATGAAAACCAGTTACCATGTCCAAAGCAGTGAAATATTTACATTTCCCTAGTCTGTCTATATGATCGTCGATTAAAGGGAGAGGGTATCGGTCTTTTACTGTGATGTTGTTAAGTGCACGATAGTCTACAACCATCCTGTCCGATCCATCTTTCTTTTTTACAAGCAAGATCGGACTCGCATACGCGGATTCGGATTCCCGAATAATACCCTTTTCCTTTAAATCCTTTACAATCTCGCGCACCCGAAGTTTTTCATCATACGAAAGTTTGTACGGTCTATAATTAACCGGCTCGTCACTAGTTAGCCGAATATGCATCTCGCCAGTGTTTACAGTTGTACTAGCCGTTCCACTGAGGAAGTAATCTGAGTATTTGTTTAACACGGACAATAAGCGGTTCCTTTCATTGCCGAACAACGGAGTGTTTATTGAGTCATGTTGCGTACGTTGCGTAGTCGACTTACAATTGTTTACAATTGGAGTACTTCTAACTATACGTTGCGAATTCCCGGTACGAATATAAGAAATACCTTTTCTATTTAACACATCCGTACCTATGAGGACCGGGGCACTCAGATAATGGTGTGGTACAATATACAGATCTACCTCCAAGGTGACATCACTAAACTCTATAGGCAAAGTTACGTAGCAGTCGGACCGCATTTCCACCCCTCCTAAGCCACGTAAAATCTGTACACTTGGATTTGTTCTACAAGAAAAATATTTGACAAGGTTGTTGGAAATTAAAGAAATACTTGAACCACTATCAATTAATACATCAGTTGGAACACCATTTATCACAGCTGTTATAATGTCACTTTGGGTGTGATCGCATGTGTTTTCACGACAAAAGTTTACATTGGCTTTATTTCTCGTTTCCGATCGCTCTTTAGCAAAACACTTGTCATCACTATGACCAATTTTTTTACAAAATGAACACACGACTTTTGTTGCTGATTTATTTATGAACTCTGAATTGGTCAAAAATTTATTTTTATTTCCGTCATCATTATTGTTTTCTCTCTTAAATCTTTTAAGGCAATATTTCATTTTATGGCCTGTTTGGTTACAGGTATAGCAACGACGTAGAAGTTTATCATTGTTTTGGGCTGGACGCTTGTAATTTTTATTAACAGATAAATCTTTTGTGTAGCGACTATTACGCGTATCTCTGTTATTAGGTGCGCCCGCACTTGTTTGTTGGGGTTTCGCATAGTTCGATAAGAACTCCACAATAAATTCGGATGTTAACTTCGCGTTTGTGGCGGCCGCTCGTACTTGAGGGTCTTTAACACCACGTATTATTACGTCACACAGTAATTCGTCACTTAATCCTTTTACGATTCGTAACCGCAACAAAGACTTTCGCGCGTATTCTGCATATGTGGAGTACTTATCAGAATCATTGCACATCACATCAAAAAGAATGTTCGCTACGTCAATGCGGCGTGGACAGAGTGACTTAAGTTCTAATTTGAAATTTGTCCAATTACGATCGCCGCTAGTCCACTCGCGCAACCAGGAACGTGCTTCACCAATTAAAGAGAAGCCAACACGGGCAAGACACTCTTTGTCGTCCCACTGGTTTTGCGAACGAGCACGGTCTACTTCCTCACACCACGCATCGACGTCATGAACATTAGGATCAAAATTAGACACATAATAATGGTTGGATCTCACCGGATTTATGGTCTTCAGCGCGTTGATGAGACGCTCCGTGACGTCAGTTGATGCCGTTATCGGTACTTCGGAGTTGCCGACAACGCCCTGGATAGCACTGGACGGTCCAGCAGACACAGGTGGGGTCGCCACAGCCGGAGACAGCACAGGCGGCAATGGGCTGGCTACGTCGTCCAGGTCCGCACTGGGGGCACCGGGCGGAGACACGACCACATTGGCAGGGGTGCCAGCGCGCTGCTCCAGCGTCGCAAGGCGATCCAAAATCGCGTCCAAGGTTGCTTCCAGTCTACCTATATTAGGGGAAGAAGCTGGCGTAGGCGCGCACTCTCTAGGTCGACCACGTTTTTTACTCGACATTTCGAAATCGGACTCAGAAATGGCAAAAATTTAGCGGTAATGGCGTTCTATCCCTTCTTCTGATTTTACTTTTTAGGGAAGAAAATTAATAAATATCTAAACTTTAACAATTATTTTTAATTAATAATCAAAATGATTTTACAGTAATTTAAAAACAATAAAAGAAACAAAAATTATTTAAAATCGACACAGGTGTTAACGAGCGCACGCCTGACGGCCAAATAGGCTGAGACTAGGGATGCGTAGCCTTATGAACAGGTCCCGTGGTTGGCGGCGTCCCGGCGTCAGCATTTTGCAGCTAACAATATATTATTATTATTCAAGAAAGGGAAAAATTGGAATCTCGGGATTGAATAAAGCTACAGTTTGAACCATCTTGAGACGGGCGGACACAAAGTTTAGTCAGCAGCCCTTACGCATGAGTCAGAAAACTAATTTGTAAAATATTATCTTGTGCTTTATTTCTATGTTACATTTTCAATGCCTTTGATAGTTTCGCGTAGTGCGAGAACTGTTGATTTTTTTAAATTGCGTGTTGTGGTGAGGACGTCAGAAGAAAACCTAGAACTAGAACACGTTCCTCCTCGCGTCGCTCGTGATCGCACCTAACTTACCACGCTATCGAGACTACATGGATAAAAATATATATGGAATAATCGAATCGAGGAGCACACCTCAACAACCATGCAAAACCACATAAAATTGTTC
Source organism: Apotomis betuletana (assembly GCA_932273695.1). Lineage (NCBI taxonomy): Eukaryota > Metazoa > Arthropoda > Insecta > Lepidoptera > Tortricidae > Apotomis > Apotomis betuletana. Next base: position 1,855,408 of record OW026321.1, on the reverse strand, counting down.
TTGTAACTGTTAGTTATTAAAAAAAATGAGTTTATCATTTTACGTGGTGGTTGCAAGGAAGGAAGCAAGCATTTTTCAAAAAAATGTGAACCTGAAAGGCTTGAATCTGCCACAATAACCTAAAACCTTCCTGCTGCGTCGCCTTTGCTCCAGACTATATTTCTAACTAGTTAGCTTATATAATTTGACCATTATGTATTCTACGCTTAGGAATTTAAATCCATTATGAAATGTAACTGTTATGTATTTTGATCATTATGGATACCAAATTTAAAGTGTTTTGAACAATTATTGTACTTAAAAGATTACTTTTAAAAAGTTACAATTTATTTACGAATTCCATCCTTTGTATGTATTTATTTTAATGGAATCTATTTTCAGGTGGTGAGTATATAAATATATTATGTTAATCATACTTAAAATTTACTTAAACGTCAATTTAGTAAAGCGATATTAAAAACAACTTAATTGATTCTTTTCATAATCTCTTTTAAGAATACTTACAATACTCTTATTCACTCCCCCACAGAACTAGTTTACGTAAAATGCAGGCACTTTAGTTTTGGGCAAGTTTTTCAATGCAGCTAAGGAAGGATTTAATAAATATCTTCTTCTTCTTTGGCGGTACACTCTTGCCAGAGTGGTCGTGGCCGTCACGTCGTTGATTTTGTGGCCTGCTTTACAATGCGACGCCATTCTTCTCGTACTGCTGCCCTCCTGGTACATTCGTGTAGAGGACCGTTAACGGCGGTTTTTACTTGATCCGTCCACCTCGTCGGTGATCTTCCGCGTGGTCTGGTTCCCTCGACTTTGCCTTGTACCACCAGGCGCTCGATAGATTCGCATCCACCCCGCGATACGTGTCCAAAGAAAGTGAGGATTCGAGCTTGTACTATGCTTGATAGCCTCTGTCTGACGTCTAGCTCTCGAAGAATGGACTCATTGGTTCGGGATTCCGTCCAAGATATAGCGAGCATTCTCCTCCAGCACCACATCTCTAGAGCATCGATACGCTTCTTCTCACTTTCTCGTAAGGTCCATGTTTCAGCAGCATAAAGAAATATGGGGAATATGAGAGCCTCGACAAGTTTTGTTTTGGTGCCCTTAGTAATGTTTCGGTCCTTCCATATTTTCTTCAGCTTATCCATAGCCGATCTGGAGATGGCCATGCGCCTCTTGATTTCGTCTATGCAGCCACCGTTATTTGTTATAAGTGCTCCGAGGTAGATATATGATTGTACTACCTCACAATTCGCTATTCGTGTAACCTCTGGCGAGTTGCTGTTCGCACGATCGACTGTCATCATCTTAGTCTTACTGCGATTTATCTTGAGACCAAAATCAAGACTAATACGTTCCATTCTATGTAGGAGCTCTCCCATACGCTCAACACTGCTTGCGAAGAGCGTGGTATCGTCTGCGTATCGTAGGTTCGAAATCGTCCTGCCTCCGATGGTGACACCATCTTCCCAGCCTTCGAGAGCAATCCTCATTATTAGCTCAATGTAGATATTAAATAGCAATGGAGAAATTATACATCCCTGTCGAACTCCCGCACTGGGGTGGAATTTGCTAGATTGGACCTCGTCCGCTCTTACTGAGGCTGTCCCGTTTTCATATAGGTGTCGAAGTAGTGTCACCAGGTGTTTTGGGGTACCCATATCCAAGAGCGTGCTCCAGAGTTTCGGCCATTTCACTGAATCGAACGCCTTCGAGAAATCAACAAAGCAGATGTAAGTTGGCTTGTTGAATTCCCGAGATTTCTCGATTATTTGGCGTACGTTCAGAATCTGCCCGCGGGTGCCTTTCCCCCTCACAAAGCCAGCCTGTTCCGGCGATATCTCCTTAGACAGGTACGCTTTCAGGCGCTCGTTCACAATGTGCAGAAGTATTTTGCTCGCATGCGATATTAGTGCAATTAGGCGGTAGTTACTGCAAGATTTTGTTGACCCTTTCTTGTGCAATGGTATATAACAGTGTGCGCCCAATCCTGAGGCCAAACGCAGGTTCGCCAAACTTTGTTGCACAGAGTGTGGAAAATTTGAACACCATACTCCCCCAACGCCTTGATAGTTTCTATTGGGATGGAGTCTCTTCCTACTGCCTTGCCATTTTTGAGATGTCTTATGGCTGCTCTCACTTCATCCTTCAGAATCTCAGGCTCCATCTCATTAGGATCAGGCGCTGTTGATGGAAAACAATGTGCTTCTGGATCCTGGAACAAGTAGGCTTGGCAGTATTCCCTCCAGGTTTCTGAGATGACGTCCAGCTCCGTCACTGTCTCTCCACGAGCGTTTTCTATAGCCCAAGTTCTACTGGTGATTGATTTTGTGATGGATCGAATCTTATGGTGAAGGTCTCTGGATTCATACCTATCAGCATGCGCCTCGACTTCCGCACATATTTTCTGTAGGTGGGTGTTCTTGTCTTGTCTGCACGCCTTTTGTACGCGCGCTGATTTTTCGTTCAGTACCCTAATATCCGCTCCAGAAGCTTTTAATAATCTTCTTTCCTCAACAAGGGCAAGAGTACCGTCCTTCATCTAGTGCTGGCGTTTACGTATCCTTAGTTGGTTTCGATTCCTTGGCAGCTTTGCATATAAGAGATTTTGCCTGACCCCACATTTTGTCCGAGCTGTCCGTATTAGGATTTACTGCTGCCCATTGACTCCAGTTTTGCTCTAACACGGTAGTAAACTTCGGGATATCTTCTACAGTTAATCTCCTCTGACTATCCGGTTTTCTAGCTGCTCTCAGCTTGAGTCTCATTTTCGATATTAGTTAGTAGCTGGTGATCCGTTCCACAGTCAGCTCCAGGCAGCGTGTGAGTATTCTTAATTGATGATTTCCATCGCGAGCCTACTAAGATGTAATCTACTTGATTACGATGTTTGCCATCGGGTGAAGTCCAGGTGTACAGTCTTCGTCGGTGGTTTTCAAAGAAACTGTTCGCTATGATTAGGCTATTCTCAGCCGCGAATTGTAGCAGACGTTCTCCTCTCTCATTGCGTTTTCCTAATCCGAATCTTCCAGCACATGGGCCTAGTTAATGGGCATTAACTCCTATTTTCGCGTTAAAATCACCAAGTATCATTAGCAATTCTCTGTTGGGAATTTTACATATAGCAGATTCCAGCTCAGTATAAAAGCTCTCCAGATCTTTATCGCTAGCTATGCTCGTCGGCGCGTAGACTTGTACTATGTTCAAATTCACCGTTGCTGCTTTTAATTTTAGGGTTATGACTCTGTCAGAGATGGTTTCGTATCCTAAAACACAGTTTCTTTGATATTTTGGCAAAATCACAGCTACTCCATTTCTAGTATTTCTACTGCAGGAATCGTTGCCAGAGAAATAGACGGCGTGGGTATCTGTCATGAACAGTGGTCGAAATTAGGTGAGCTAAAATACCTACAGTTCGCGGTGAGACATAATATAGAGTGGTTACAACCGGATAAAAATAATGTTTTATTTGGATTCCGGGTATTCGATATTCATCCGGGCACTGCGAGTACTAGCCGTAATGATGAAAATGGTTACATTCTAGCCATAGCCGTAATGATGAAAATGGTTACATTCTAGCCATAAAGTTAAAATTATAATGAAAATGTGAAATCTATTGTAAATTAGTAATCCGTGTTTACCTATTCATTGTCAATGCTTGTCAGAGTGGCGCATTAGCGTCAAATTAAAATCGATCTAACAAAGTTGTAAGCATAAAATTTTACCATGAGTGCATGTCGTACTTATGCATCTGCAAAAAATGAATAACAGGAAATCAAATTAGAAGTAAATATTGAGATAAATAAGAATCTAGTGCAATAAAATTTCCACGTGGCATATTAAAATTAGGGTTGACTTACCGTATGGGATCCAGGTGAACGAATATATGAAACGCAGCAAATCGTAATCCTTAATTCCAGACCATGGTCATAATTTAAAGAATATCCAGTATACCATAAAACAAGCCAAAGTCAAAAACAAATCGTTACGATAAATCCAGTAAACCACACACACACTAACATAACTGACCAGGGTTCAGGAGCGAATGAGTCCATCTACCTACCTGAGTATGTACTTGACCTTTTACTATCTCCCTTATCTTTTAAGGGATTATGCGATCGATGACACAAACGCGATTCTACCTATGCGTGATTCTACACAATATGGGTTCAACACAACTGCAGTTTACTACATTCGTGATTCCACACAGCCGCTATTTTAACGCAATCGGGATTCAACCTATTCGTGGTTCTGCTCAATATGGGTTCAACGCAATCGCAGTTTACTACATTCGTAATTCCGCTCAGTTGTTATTTTTACATTTTTTTTATTAGTTGTTGTTGTTGTTTTTTTTTTTAAATAAAATTCAACTGAGTAATGTATAAACTAAATACTTTAAGGCGCCGCATGCGGTGACAAAAGTTGTTTTTGTTTTCATGAAGTGGTCATTTCAAGAAGTGGTCATTTCAAGAAGTGGTCATTTCATGAAGTGGTCATTTTAAGAATGGTCATTTCATAAAGTGGGTTTTTTAAGAATGGACATTTCAAGAAGTGGTATTTTGTAATTGTGGTCATTTTTAATTGTGGTCCTTAGCCGCCGAAAGGGTTTATTTCTTTGCCGCAGAATGTGCGTTGTAGAAAATTCATATTTTTTCTTAAATAAATTATTTTGTTGTCTAACGAATTTACTCATTTCGAGAATATAGATACACGGCAACGTAAGAATTTTATGATGCTGGAAGTGTGGCTTGCATGTTTTTGTATTACCTATATTGACTATTATTCTTATTAACTTCTTTTGTTGGGTAAACATGGAGGAGAACTCTGTACTGTTTCCCCATAGAATTATACCGTAGGTAAGCCATGAGTTGGCATAGGCATAATATGTGGCGAGCGCTGTTTGTATATTCGTGGTCTTTTTTATTTCACGTAGCGCATATGCGAAACTCGATAATTTTGCTCATTTTTTTTTTTATGTGGGCTTTCCAAATGATATGCTTATCTATAACCTAGTCCTAGTAAGGAGAACTCATTTACAACTTCTAGCAGAATATTGTTATAGGTGAAGTTTATATCTAGCGGGGCTTTTTGATGAGAGTGAAATGTCATTAATTCAGTTTTATTGTAATTTATCTCGAGGTCGTTCATCCAGTTGGTTATTTTATCTAACAAGGAGTGAAGTGTGGCGTTTAAGTTAGTGTTATTTTGACATGCTGTGAGTAGAGAGATATCGTCTGCAAACAGTAGGTACGCAAGTTTCATCTACTATTTTCGGAAGGTCGTTTATGTAAAGAAGGAATAACAGCATTTACCATTATAGATGAAACCAAATGGTAGATTAAACGCTATTATTGTGTAAAAAAAAATTAGCGGAATTACGAATGTAGTAAACTGCGATTGCGTTGAACCCATATTGAGCAGAACCACGAATAGGTTGAATCCCGATTGCGTTAAAATAGCGGCTGTGTGGAATCACGAATGTAGTAAACTGCAGTTGTGTGTAACCCATATTGTGTAGAATCACGCATAGGTAGAATCGCGTTTGTGTCATCGATCGCATAATCCCTTTTAAGCACTAATTGTTCACACCGCTTGGCTCTAACACGCCCCTTTGAGAGTCATTAACAAACAATGCGCGGGGAAACACATATTATTCATCTTACGACTACTTCTTAGAAATCCTGTACATACCTTCTTTTGTCTAGCCCTTTTTACTAAAAACTAACATTAAACATGCTGCACTGTAAAAAAAACATGTCACGTTCAATATTACAACAAGTACCCAAATAAATATCGAATACCCGGAATCCAAATAAAACATTATTTTTATCCGGTTGTAACCACTCTATATTATGTCTCACCGCGAACTGTAGGTATTTTAGCTCACCTAATTCCGACCACTGGTGATAATTTTAAGTTTTTTTTTGAGAGCTTTATTCATGTTAAAGTTAGTTAATTTCATAGAAGATCTTATATACGCTTTTTTACTTTTTCCCCCTAGCGGCGTTAAAGTAAAAAGCCATAAAAAAATATTTACAGTAAGAAGAGCGTCAGTAATTTCTTAGATACTTACTTAAGTTTAATGTCAAATTACTTCACCGAAATTGAAAATGGAATGTCAAAAATTTTAGGCTGGGGTTGCGATAGTCGGGAATAGCTAACTAGTATTCCGTTAGAAATAATAATAATAATAATAAAAATGTTTTACTTATCTGCTCACAGAGGATATACAATTACATACTATGGTCGGGCACATATATTAACATATCCTTCTAATACAACAAAAAGAAAAAAGAAAAGGAAATAAGCTAAAAGTTTGACATGCAATGGAATTATTATTTACATAGGTAATGAAATGTTAGATGAACCAAATATTTGCGAATGCTCGAGCTCTTGAATTGTGTCAAGTCAGTAATTGTGTCACTACTTTTAGTATAAATCTAATAGATCTTCTATCTCATTGTAGGTAAGCGTGAGTAACCAAGTTGTAATTTTGTGCTTGCATTCTCTTTGTGTTAGTGCGTATATGTTGGTTATTCTATTTATTCTGTTGTACAACTTATGCCTTGATCACACCTACCGAGTACAGTGGCGAGACAGTGCTCTGTCTCGCCCGTTTGTCTTGTGTGTGACAGGGACGAGATCACTCTATCGCCCACTGTCTCGGTACGTGTGATCAAGGCATTAGGGCTAAGAAAGTCGAAATGACGCCCAGAAAGCGTAAGACGAAAATTGTTACCGACACAGACATTGTCCATACGACGCCTATTCTTCCCATAATCTATGTCAAAAGTAAGAGTTTTGTGTTTTTTTAACTATAATATGTCGAATAAACAGACTACGTACTGTTAAAACTTTACCCTCCACATAAAGGTCAACAGTAGGATATCTGAAGGGTTTCTTGTGGATTACTTTTAATACTGCGCGCTGAGCCCTTTCTAACTGCAGGAGCGTAGTTTTACTGGCTCCTCCCCACACACCAATACAGTAAGATAAGAGTGATTGGACTAATGCAAAATATACAATTTTCGATGTTTGTTGTTCAACTACTGTTAAGGAAACAACTATTAATGTATTTAAATTATAAAATATATTATGAACACAACGTTGCTTATGCAAAGCTATTAAAAAGAAGAACAATTTGCTGTCATAGACAACTAGGTACATATACAAAAAGTATCAATATGTCGGTTTGTTCCCGACATGACTGCCCCGGGAAAACATAGGGACAGTGGATTAATAAAAGAACTGAATTAACAAGTACTTAACTAAAAGTCTCTCATGAGCCTTAAAACTTTACGATACATGTTTATAGAACACAACATACTTATTCTACGGGTAAAATAACTAACTTAGACACAGCTCGACGATGTACTTTACCATCTGCTGTTTTAACATCAACTACTCTTACTTTATTGTCATTACCACTAAATATTTTAGTGATCCTGCCTAGAGGCCAATGAAGAGGTGGGGTGTTTAAGTTTATCAATAACACTACAGCGCCCTCTTTGAGATTAGGTAGATCCTTACTCCATTTAGTACGTTCGTTTAAAGAAGAAAGGTAGTCCTTTGACCACACCTTCCAGAAATGCTGCTTGACCTGTTCACAAGTTCGGCAGAAGCGCAACCTGTTAGTAGGTATTTCAGTTATATCGTGTTGAGGAATAGCCATTATAGGACAACCTATTAAGAAGTGACCTGGAGTTAAGCAAGACAAGTCAGTGATCTTGTGTTGTGTGTTGCATGAGCGGGCGTGAATTTAGTATTCCTTCTATCTCTATCGTAATTGAATTCAATTGCTCGTATGTAAACGTTTTACAGGAAGAAATTATTTTTAAATGAAATTTAAAAGAACTAACACCGCGTTCCCAGAGACCTCCGTGGTTTGGACTATACTGTGGAATGTAATGAAAACGGATTTCCTTTTGAAGTGAATAATTATGAACTGCATTTTGAAATTCTTCACTGTTATGTATAGTGTATAGTTTTTTCAGTTGATTATCCGTACCTTTGAAGGTAGATGCGTTGTCAGAATAAATGTCAGAAGGGACTCCTCTGCGAGCAACAAATCTTTTCAAAGCCGCAATGAATGTCTCAGTCGTCATGTCCGAGACTACCTCCAAATGAATACAAGCAAAGCAAATAAATAAAGCAAAATTGGTGATAATGCTATTCCGTTTGGAAGACTGCTTAATGTCAAATGGGCCACAAAAATCCAATCCCACCTTTTTAAAGGCTCGGTCAGGTGTCACACGATCTTTAGGGAGCGAGCCCATTAACTGCTTTGAAGCCTCGGCCTTCTGTCTACGACTAGAAACACATTTATAAATCACATTTTTAACCTCCCTTACAGAGTTAACAATATAATATTTTTGTGACAAATTGCCTAAAAGTAGTTTTAAGCCACCATGTAGCATAGCTAATGCTCTTGCCGTATAATTAATGTAGTTATATGACAGCGCTTCGGCAAAATAATGGGGAACTTTACCGAAAAGTCTAAATCAGAGTGCTGTAAGCGACCTGTCTGTCACTCTCAATATAGATAACTAATCTGCAAACGGACAAACACGAATAAGTTGCCCTTTAATTTGCCTCTTCTCTGCTAAACATTTAAATTCATCAGCAAAGTAATATAATTGGACACCTTTTATAATCGTCATAAAAGCCGATCTGAATTCGACAAGCGAAACCTTTCCTATCTCAGTGTCAATCTTTCTACATTTATTTGCAAATCTCAATATATATGCCATTACAATTGTAGCTTTAAATAAGCTTGAGTATTTCTGAAAGAATGGATGTATAGGTATGTTGTCAGTGACTGTCAAACAAGTATCGCAATCATCATCATAATCACACTTAGACTGAAGCGGTCTTTCAACTTCGGACAGATACAAGTTATAACTATCACAATCGAGTAAATAATCGGGTCCATGCTTCCATAGTGAGTTGTCTACAAAGTCTTGGGGATCACACTCCCTGGACTGGAGAGAATGTCTGATGGATTGAGTAAACCAGGTGTGAAGTGCCAGGACATGCCTTCGGCTAATCTGTTAATTTCGCGAACTCGATTACCTAAGTATGTAAGCAGGAACCTTCACAGTTGAGGCTTCCAACCAGCCAAGCACAATTTTTGAGTCGCAAAATAAATGCACATTAGCTACATTTAAGGTGATGCTAACACTATGCATGAGCATAGCTAACAACACAGCTCCATTAAGCTCTAATTTTGGTATGGTCAACTTTATGTTAATACCTGCCAGCCTGGACTTAGAGCAAAGGAGGTGAATGTGAGTGATACCCTTAATTCTGACTTTAATATAGATGCAACAACCATAACCCCGGGATGAAGCATCGCAATAGCCCACAAGCTGAACTTCGTCTGCATCTGCAATTTATATATACCGAGGAATACACACTTTTACTAATTCATTGGGCAACGGCGTGTCCCAGTCTAAATTATTCTCCCACAATTCCTGTAAGATAAGTTTAGCCTTCATCGTAATCGGACCAACGAACCCCATCGCATCAAATAGTCTGCTGATTGCGCTGAGAACACTTCGATTTGTTGGAGTCTCTACATGGTTTACAGCGCGACCATTTAATTGAAATTCATCGGCATTTGCATCGTAAGATAACCCTAATATCTTGACCACTGATTTGTCTAAATCTATTTCCTTTGTGTTAAAACCTAAGCTTGATTCTGGCACGTCGCTTAGCAACTCAGAGCTATTGGAAATCCATTTATGAAGCTTAAAGTGAGCAAGCTTCATAAGTGAAATAAGCTCCTGTTTTAATTGCATAGCGCCCTCTATTGTATTGTGCCCGGTTTGAATATCGTCTACTTATGAACTCTGTATTATAGCCGCGCTAGCTAGTGGATATTCTTTTTCGTATCTCTTTGCCAGCTCAATGAGACATCTAGTTGCCAGAAATGAAGAAGAAGTCAGACCGTAGGTTATAGTTTGTAATTGCAGGATGTTCATAACTCCATTTTCGCGCCACAGAATGTTTTGCAATTCTGGGTGCGCTTGTATCATTCTATACATGTGACGATCATCACATTGCAAGGTATACTTGTGCGTGCAAAACTGCATTATTATGTCAAATAAAGACTTCTGTACTGGAGGGCCTTTGCACATTATATCATTTAAACTAAGGCCATTTTTAGGGTTCCGTAGCCAAATGGCAAAAAACGGAACCCTTATAGATTCGTCATGTCTGTCTGTCTGTCCGTCCGTCTGTCTGTCCGTCCGTATGTCACAGCCATTTTTTTCCAAAACTATAAGAGCTATACTGTTGAAACTTGGTAGGTAGATGTATTCTGTGAACCGCATTAAGATTTTGATGCAAAAATAAAAAAATAATAATAAATATTGGGGGCTCCCCATACTTAGAACAGAAACTCAAAAATGTTTTTTCATCAAACACATACGTGTGGGGTATCTATGGATAGGTCTTCAAAAATTATATCGAGGTTTCTAAAACATTTTTTTTCTAAACCGAATAGTTTGCGTGACAGACGCTTCCAAAGTGGAAAAAAGTTGCCCCCCCCCCCCCCTCTAACTTCTAAAATAAGAAAATGAAAAATCTAAAAAAAACATATGATGTACATTACTATAAAAACTACCAACAAAAATTGTTTTGAACGAGATCTAGTAAGTAGTTTTTTTTAATACCTATTAATACCTAACTTTGCACCTAATTTATATGGGGCGCTATACATACCAGGTGCAAACTTAACTTAACCACCTAGGGATGGAAAGTGTTTGTACGGAACCCTCGGTGCGCGTGTCCAACTCGCACTTGGCCGGTTTTTGTTCTAACACTACCGTCAAATACAACGCGCAATTTGTTTGTTAGTCTTTCAGGCCGCAACACTGCATGATGTGGCAAGAAAAACAAGGAATCATATTGCGGGTCACAGTTGTCTGTATCTATTATTTTTGCGTGACCTAAGTCTAGGTACTCATGTATAAATTTTATGTACAAATCATGATAAACATGATCCTTTGTAAATCGCTTCTCTAAGCTGTATAAACGTTGCAAAGCAATCGCGTATGAATTAGAGGGGTCAACATCCTGCAATTCAACCTTGAGCGGAAATTTGACCTCAAATGTATTATTTTGTAATGTAACCGATTCCTGGAATACCTTTTCGCTATACTCGTGCTCTGACAGGGATTCGTGATACGTGTCAGGAATCTTCTCTGCCTCCCAAAATTGACGAACGCAGTGGTCAAGATCGGGTCCAATGACTGTATGCATAGCAACGGCTGAAGTGGAACTGGCATGGCTGGTGGACGACACGATGTATCCCAGCTTAGTATTGAGCAAGATGGGATCACGACGATCATCTATAATGTTTAAAACAAATAAACGAGAAAGATAAAATTATTGCCAACCTAAAATCTGAAGTAAAAAACTTGAAACAACAATTCCAGCACGAGGTATTAAAACAATCAGAGAATAAAATAAGCTATGAAAAATTATGCGAAGAAAATAAATCTTAAAATATTATTAAACGCAAATCATAAAAACGAGGAAAATTTAACGATAAACCTAAGCAATTTAGAAACTGACAATTTGGAAATACTAACCCCACTTAAAACAAAAATAAAAAAGTTAACAAATTAATATGACACTAGCAATGCGCATAGAAGAATTAGAAGCGGAAAATGAGAAACTAAGTGAAGTGATAAACACCCAACACTCGCAACAAATATACACAGAGAATTCCAAATTAGATTCGCAAACCTTAAACAAAAAAAAACAAAGTACTCCTGAAGCGATTGAGGAATATCTCGCAAGGTTATCAAGAGCTGCAAGTAAAATACAAGCGTTTGGAGAATTTAAATGTATTATGGCGGCGTACGCAAAGATCAATAAGAAACATTCAACAAAAAATCAATGATGTAGAGGAAATAATAAAAGAAAGTAGTAAAAAGGCTATTGCTACTTCACCTAATGCTAAGGCATCGAAGTTGCGAAGGAAGTATGTTGTCCCTAGTGACACTAATAAATAAAGATGAAGATATACAAGAACCTCAGAAGTGTAAAATAGCGCAGAAGTGCGACATAAATGGCAATCAACGGACTAAACCACGACTACTAATATTATCAGACTTTCATGGAACAAATATCTCATATATCCTCTCTAGAATAAGGAAAAATGATTACGACATTTACACCGATGTAATCTACTATGGCACCACTGAGAGGGTTCTAGCAAACCTCTCACTAAAAACTAAAGATTTCACCAAAAAAGACTGCGTAGTGATTATATGCGGGGGCAGTGACTTCGGCATTAATAGTGTAAATACAATAACACAGCAACTGGATGACATTTAGTATTATGTACCATACCTAGCAGTGTTAATAATAATGCAAATAGTTTCAATCAATTTGTAACAGAGCTTAATCTCAAGCTACCAGCATTAGTAGGAAAATATAATCATGTTCATGTGAGGACTATCGGTGAAAAGTTGCTAAATCTAGATTATAAGTATGACGGATACAAATTGAACATAAGAGGCAAATATAAAATTGCTCTTTCTATAAATGAAATATTAAAGCATGTAAACGAAAAATATTATAGTAGTTTTACTTTTTTATGAATGCCTCACTTCCAGACAGCTCGGATCAGCAGTTGACCTCCATTATGCACTTGAACATTAATCGCCTTAGAAATAAATTACTCAGTCTAGAAGCATTTATAGAACTTGACATCAAAATTACACCCGCTATTATTGCTATCACGGAAACATGGTTGGAACCAGATGAATCCAAGTCGTTATGTTTGCCAGGTTATCGTATAGCTAACGAAACGTCTCGTCTCCTGAACCGTGGCGGAGGAACTCTAATATTTGTTAAGGAAAAACTATGTCAAAACATAAAAGTAGTAGATGTATCAGAGTTTTACTTGGAAAATGTTTTGGAAACCTGCGCTATCTCCCTGTCACTTCATGGGAATACCTTTCTAATTGTTGTTGTTTACCGTTGCCCTCAATCTTCCCTTATTTTATTTTTAGATAAATTAGAAAAGTTATTAAGTAGTTTTACCAAACATAATGTCGTTGTTTGTGGTGATTTAAATAAAATAAAATAAATAAATAAATATTAAGGTTATTTTAACATTAACTTAGCAGACGATAAGTCTCAGACAGCCAAAAAACTAACTCAAACATTCCTAGAGCATCATCTTAAACCAACTTAGTGAACCTACTAGATGCACGCAAAAATCAGCAACAATAATTGATAACATATTTACAGATCTTGGAAAGGAGGTTAAGTCTGAAGTTATACCGTGTTCGTTTTCAGACCATGACTCACAATTTATATATTTTAAAGATCCACGTGAAGACACACATAAAAAAACAGTAGTTACAATGAAACGACATTATACTAAATCAGCCAATACTAAATTCAGAAATGACCTAGAAAATATCAAATGGTATGAAATTTTTGCTACGATGGACTCTAATAAATTACTACAAAAATTTTATGACATTATTTACCATTTAATGGATATGCACTTCCCCATCAAGAAGTTCCACAATAATAATAAAGGGAAATGCTGGTTAACAAAGGGGATAAAAAGGAGCAGTAGAAAAAAACGACAGTTACATCTCAAACTTAAACGAAACACTCATGACAAAAGCTTAATTACGTATTTTAAATTGTATCAATCAGTATTTAAAACTACATTGACAACGGCCAAACGGTTACATGTAAAAAGAACTATAAACAAATCTAAAAACAGATCAAGAGCGACTTGGAAAATCATTAAAGATAACACAGGAAAAAGCAAAAGATACATCAATAATGAATGGAAAATAAAAATAGATAATAATGTATTCACCGATCCATCTGTGATCTGTAACATCTTTAATTACTTTTTTGTGAATGTTGGGACCAATTTAAGGCAGCAAAATATTGACATGTCCACTTTCAAACAATTACTTGATAAAAAGAGAATACAAAATAGTAAATCAATATTTCTTCAGCCTATTGATGAAATCGAAATCATTAAGGTTGTCAAAGGGCTGAAAAATAGTAACTCATGTGGCCCTGATAACTTAAGCACTAATATATTTAAGGATAATATCGAAATTCTTTGTATTCCTATCTGCCACATCTTCAATGAACACATAAAAGAAGGAACATTCCCTGAGACGCTCAAGGAAGCACGAGTGATTCCGATATACAAAAAAGGATGTAAGTCCAATGTTAACAATTATCGTCCAATATCTCTGTTATCGATTCTTACAAAAATATTTGAAAAATGTTTAGCAGACCGAGTTGTAAAGCACTTGAGTGAAAACAATTACTTATCTAGTCACCAACATGGGTTCTGTAAAGGCAGGAACACGTCATCGGCAATTGTAGGTCTAGTAAGTGAGGTTATGGATAGCCTTAATATAGGTAATAAATGTGCGGGCATATTTTGTGATCTCAGCAAAGCATTTGATTGCGTGGATCACAGAATATTGCTGAGCAAACTGGAGTACTATGGCATTCGCGGTTCTGTACTGGATTTGTTTTCATTATATCTTACTAATCGTAAACAGTATGTTGAGATCAAAACAATCGATGAGTCTGGAAGTGTGGTATTTAATAAATCTGAAAATAAATTGTTAAAGTGCGGGGTTCCACAAGGCTCAGTCCTTGGACCTTTGTTATTCATAATTTTTATTAATGACTTGCCTGACTGTCTAACTTGTGGAAGTCCGTATTTATATGCTGATGACACCAGTATTATTATAAAAGCTTCAACTAGGGAAGAGTTAGATTTCAGAGCTAAGAGCTGTTGGGAAAATATTTGTAAATGGTTTGATGCTAATGGATTGCAACTAAACTTAGACAAATGTAACTATTTGGTCTTCAGACGAGCTGTCCAAACACCCAATTTTTCTATCGATTTACCAATCTGTAATGTTGAAACAGTGAGATTTCTTGGTATAGAGTTAGACCCATACCTCCGATGGCATCAACATATTGAATATGTTTGTAAAAAACTTGCTAGTGCCTGTTATTCTTTAAAAACCATGTCAAAACTTACTGATGCACATACACTAAAAACCGTTTATTTTTCCTATTTTGAGAGCATTGTAAGGTATGGCATAGAAGTATGGGGAGATAATGTACAGATAAGTCATATTTTATTAATGCAAAAAAAGTGTCTTAGATTGATTATCGGATATTTCCCAGAAGCACACAGACATGTTATTATTGAGCATGAAATTCTTACAGTAATATCACTTTATATATACTATGTCTGTGTTTATGTGTGTAATAACAGGGACACATTTAAAGCTGCATATGTAGGCCTACAATAACCGTTAAGGCGTGATGATGAACAGTTGGCGCTACCGACGTCACATTATACGCATTTTAATAATAGTATCAACTGTGCACCTCTAAAGATTTTTAACCACTTGGAGAATAATATTAAAAGCGCTGTCAACGCTCATTTATTTGCAAAGAAATTAAGAAAATATCTTCTGACTAAGCCCTTCTACAGCCTAGATGAATACTATGGCAAAATTTTTGACTGACTTGTTTTATTTTAATGTTGTTCTTTTTTAAGGCGCATACTTGACATCTGTGTTTATTATATATTTATTGTTTTAATTTTTAAGTAGCGAAATTTTGTTATTTGTATTTTAATGCCTCTTTTTTACTTTTATATTTGTACTGTTTTTGCTTTTATTTGTATTTTAATAATGACTTGTTTTTCTCAAATAATTTTATTTTTCAAAACTGATGTACTAAGTCTATATGTGTCGTTACAACTGTATTTGCATGACTTTAGTCGGATTTTAGCAAATAAATGAATTGAATTGAATTGGATCCGTTGGTCCGCCTTCTATTTTGTCATCTTCTATTATTCTGAAGAAGACATCACTGGCAAGCAGCAGTGATATTTCTCCTGGAACATGAGTCGCAGTCAGTTAAAACGACGTTCTTTGGAATTACAAAGCTGCTCAAATCTATTTGTTTTTGAGGCAACTTTGATGTAATTTTTTGTATAATTGAACAAGTGATATTCATTTTGAATTCACGAATTGACTCTATAGTCAAATTGACGCCTTTATTTGAGCTGTTGTTGTAATTATCGCCTAAAGTTCCTATATTTTTCTGTAACTCATATTGCGGCAACCCTAAATGATTAGCAAATGCAGCTGTGCAGAACGAAGTTTGGCTCCCGCAGTCCAGGAGGGCCCTCACGACGATTTTTTTATTATTGGCACCGACCACCATTACCTTAGCCGTGGGTAATAACACGCAATTGCTTAGCGACTGAGCAGCATGCATGCTTATTGGCTTCCCACATTCACCCTCTTGTACCGCTGGAGCAGGCTGGTCGGCGGCTACATGTATCAGTGTTATGAAGGCTGGAATGACAGATATTACATTTAAAATCATATCTACATTTTTTTACATGGGAATTCAGGCAAATTTTACAGAAGTCATTTTTCATTGTAAATTCATTCCTTTTTACCGGACTAAGAGCATTGAATTCGGGACATTTGAATAATTTGTGGTTCTTTGAGCAAAAGGAACATTGTGGCTGTGATTTTTCACCCGCTTTGCTAACTGTCGCAAGATTGACCGATTTACTTACTGGTTTGTGCGTCTTTTCGCTGACAGTCGGGCTGGCTTCGAGCGCGTTTATCTAAAAACCCTAACACCTCATCAACAGTGATAACTGCTGTGGTATTCCTATCCGAGTGAAATAGCCGTACGGTAAATGGGTCAAGCTTGCGTACTAATATACATGACAATAAGGCATTCCACTCGTGAACGGGTACGGGTTGTTTTAGGTTTTCGAGTGCTTTGACACGCTGTCTGACAGACGCTACAAAATCACGCAGTTGCTAGGCTGTTCCTCGATGCAAACTTTGTAGATCCAGTAGGCTGGTGACATGACTGTTAATTAGTAACGCAGGGTTATCATACCTTTTTTCTAACAGCATCAAGGCTGGCTCACAAGACTCACCCACAATCGGTAGGCTGTCGATAATATGTAATGGTTCTCCATTTAGGTACTTCTTTAAGAAACAAAGCCTTTGTATGTCGGATATCCGGGTGTCTTCATGGACTACAGCGTGGAACATCTCGATGAATGGCTTGTAGCTAGATATATCCTTTCCGTCGAAAGTAGGAATATCTAGAGATGGAAGCTTTGCCATGCCTTGCGAACCTTGAGAGGACGGTTTTTGACACACTTCTTGACAGACGAGTAACTTCAATTGACGCTCAATATTGGTCAAAATACTTATGTAACACTCCTCCGTGTCATCTTCTTCCATGGGCTCCTCTAAGGCCAGCAACGTTATGAGCGACTCGTTGTATTTTTCGTAAGCCTCTGTCAAAATTTTCTTACGTACCTCTAAATCATCTGTCGTAAATTCTTCATGCCGCGCTAGGGCTCTTTCGACACGGTTTATGGAAGATTTGCTTTGATTTAGAACCGCAATCCACTTTTTTCTTACAAATTCCGACATCATGCATGAACAATTTGACAGCGCACTAATATAAATGGATTCAGTATCGCTCTCCAGTGTAGGTATATAATGTATAATAGTATTCAATTTGTATAATGTATTATGCAATTGTAAATGGATAAATTTTATATTGAATTGCAATTTGCAATTGACGTATTGTGTCGGATTTGAATTTTTGAAGTAAATTTTTGAATTTTTATACCAAATAACTGCATGAGCTGGTTAAGCTATTAAAACTGAATATCTTTTTCGGCACCATGTTAAGGAAACAACTATTAATGTATTTAAATTATAAAATATATTATAAACACAACGTTGCTTATGCAAAGCTATTAAAAAGAAGAACAATTTGCTGTCATAGACAACTAGGTACATATACAAAAAGTATCAATATGTCGGTTTGTTCCCGACAACTACTGGCCTAAGGCTTTAAAAGACGAATAATAATTTTCGAATTTTGGTAGTTAGAGCTTCAATATGTAATTTCCAACGAAGGTTACTGTCAACAAGTACACCTAGGTACTTGATGCTATGACTACGTGACAGGGAAGAGCATCCACACTGGGCAGTTCGGGGCAGACATTTGTGAACCGTAATATCCGAGAAATCCACATCAGGCTGCGAGGCTGATTGGGGCGAGAAGGCAATGAATTTGGATTTTTCTAAATTTAAAGTCAAGAGGTTAGCAGACAGCCACGCTGATATATGCTCGAGTGCATTTTCCAATGCTTTCTTTGCATTTGTCCAATCATCCCCACTCACAACCAATGCCGTGTCATCGGCGTATGCTATGATTTGGCAATTCGGTAATTGGAGACTGCAGAGGGCGTTTATGTAAATAAGAAATAGGGTAGGCCCCAGGACACTGCCCTGAGGTACTCCGTAGCAAATAACAACTTCATTACTTAAAGTGTGGTCAACAATCACCCTCTGTGTACGATCTGACAGATAACTTTTAAAAACGTCTAATACAATACCTCTTATTCCTATACCTTCCATTTTGTTAAGAAGAAGAGGTACTGACACTGTGTCGAAGGCCTTGGAGAGGTCTAAGAAGACACCAATAGTCTTTCTTTTCTGTTCTAAGTTCTTTACAATTGCAGAAGTAAGGGCAACAACTGCATCCTCTGTAGATCTACCAGGCCTGAAGCCATATTGATTTGGAGCTAAGATATTGTGTTTAGCAAGGAATGTAGTGAGACGTTTATTCAGAATCTTTTCAAGGACCTTGGAAATACAAGTGAGGACAGATATTGGGCGATAGTTACTTACGTTATCTTTATTGCCACTTTTATATATAGGAAGTTGCCTGTCGTGATACTTAAATTGAAAATAAAGGTAAGTACAGGTATCAACTTAGCACGATTTGATTTAAGTAAAAATATTTAAAATTTAAAAAACCCCCGACATGACAACCAGTAAAAAGAAAGAAATAAAATCTACGAAATGTGCCTATACAATGAACAGTAGAAAAAGAATCCAAGCTTCGTTGCGTTCGGGGGACCAACCCTAGAAATTCTTGGCTTAGATCCTTTCACAACTAGCTGGTCATCATGAGACCTTCATTTATTGAGTGATATAGAAAATGCTATAATACTTAACATTTAACCAAAATTTGGAATCCTTAAATTCAATATGTGCTGAGATCCATTAATAACTAGCTGGTCATCATGAGACCTTCATTTATTGAGTGATACCTATATAAAATGCTAATAAAACTTATCATTTATCGAAAATTTTGAATTCTTGGCTTCAATATTTGCTGAGATCC
This sequence comes from Apotomis betuletana, assembly GCA_932273695.1. Classification (NCBI taxonomy): domain Eukaryota; kingdom Metazoa; phylum Arthropoda; class Insecta; order Lepidoptera; family Tortricidae; genus Apotomis; species Apotomis betuletana. The sequence goes on along the minus strand of OW026321.1, from coordinate 1,836,130 downwards.
ATTAACAACTAGCTGGTCATCATGAGACCTTCATTTATGAGTGATATAGAAAATGCTAATAAAACTTATCATTTATCCAAAATTTTGAATTCTTGGCTTCAATATTGGCTGAGATCCATTAACAACTAGCTGATCATCATGAGACCTTCATTTATTGAGTGATATAGAAAATGCTAATACAACTTAACATTTAACCAAAATTTGGAATCCTTAGCTTTAATATTGGCTGAGATCCATTAACAACTACCTGGTCATCATGAGACCCTCAATTAGTGAGTCATGTAGAAAATGCTAATGAAACTTAACATTTAGGCAATATTTCGAATTATTGACTTCATTATTGGCTGAGATCTCGTGACTTGTTCCAATTAAAGCTGAATATCTTGTAAACTACTGGTCCTATTTCCACCAAACATAGCTAAGAACCATCTCGACGGAAAAGTCTTTCGATTAAAAAAAACCGCACTTAAATTGGTCCATCCCCTTGGGCGCTACGATGCCACAGACAGACACACAGAATATACACAGATACACAGATACACATGTTAAACTTATAACACCCCTCTTTTTTCGTCGGGGTTTAAAAAGTGGAAATCCCATCAAAGCCAACAGAGGAGTCGTCTTTTAGACTAAGTATAGTTTCCTCCAACTCTGCATCATCAACAGGTAAGAGAGCCATAGAGTTCAATATAGAGGTACAATTCACTGAGGAGGCACAATCAGCAGTCTGCAGATTGCACCTCTCACGGATTACGTTTTGTGCTAGGGTACTGCCAATACTTGCGAAGTATTCATTCACAGAGTCCAAAGATGAAACAGGATCAGAGCTTAACTTTAGTAAATCGTTAGACTCTGATTTACCTGTTTGCAGGTTTGCAATTTGCTTGATTACTTTCCACGTTTCTTTTGGTCTGCCCTTGGCCTTCTCCATCTTTTGCTGTTCGTAAGTCCGCTTAACTTTTTTCAACAGGTTATTGCAGAAAATTCTGTATCTGGAATAAGTTGTTTTAGTGATTACATTGTCGGGATCTTTTTTAGCTTTTAGATGTAGCTTGTCTCGGTTTTGGATGCAGCGAAGAAGGCCAGGGGTAATCCACGGTTTAATTGTGCGGCATCTCCTGGGTGTCAGTGTTTTAGTAGTCCTGTTAGTTATTATAGATGAGAGGATTTTTATAAAGCTATCGGCAGCTTCGTTAGAGTCACGTAGAGCAAGTATATATGAGAAGTCGGTATTAATTATATCCTTAGCTATAGCAGAATTGTCCACCCTAGTTGTATAATGACATGCTAAAGATTGAGGTTTGTATTCAGAACAAAAGACGAGGGGCGCATGGTCGGTAATGAATTATTTTAGGACAAGGAAAATACTTTTCTTTTTACTCTTCAACATTACGAGGTCTAGGCAGCTTTCATTTCGAGTAGGAAAAGTATGCGCAGGAAGCAGTGCATGCGATGCTGTTAGGAGAAGATAGTCATCTGAACGCGTGTCAGAGTAATTTGAGGCAATATTAATATTTATATCACCAATGAGGGCTAACGACCGGAAAGAGGACAATTGGGGCAAAATTATATCCAGATTTTCTATGAATAGTTTAGTGCAGTAGGTATGTAGATGGCGATCGATAAATTGCGATTATTGCGATAACGTTCTTGATTTTTAAGATCCAACAGTTAGCGTGCTGTAAAACAGGTTCCTCTACCGATATGTCGTGAATGCTTTTAACATAAATTACAACTCCATCGTTTTGATTTTTGAAATTCGTTTTGAATACTGAATAACCTGGAAGAGGAGGGATGAAGTTAGCTGAACTTAACCAGCATTCAGAAAGGACAATAACGTCAAAAATAAATTTAACTCTGTGCAGCAAAACCTGTAAACCATTAAAGTTACAATTTATACTTCTAATGTTCATATGTAAGACCTTAAGGTAATCAATATCGGGCTCCAGATAGTTTTTACACTCTTCTGGATCACATATCCATGACTTTGATGGGGAGATTTGGTCAATCTCGTTTGTTAATAGTGTGAGATCATCCATTAAAATTAGGTGTATAGAAACACAAGTGGCGAGAGGCTCGGCAAATGTTAACTACAGAGGATTCAGTTGTTAAGCTAAGTAATAAATGTTCGAAAAGTGTCACGAGATAATACAAATCATAACAGTGTGTTTGTGCGTTTGTGGTAATTTTATTGTGAGGGTATTTGAGATACGAGCTTAGTGTGAGAGAGAAGTGCAAGAGACAGGCACCTAAATTGGTTTTATACGTCGTAAATAACATATTAATTTTACTATACAGTTGAGTTACAAACTTAAATATGACAAATGATTTATATACAAAAAATAAAATTAAAAATTTAAAAAACCCCCGACATGACAACCAATAAAAAGAAAGAAATAAAATCTACGAAATGTGCCTATACAATGAACAGTAGAAAAAGAATCCAAGCTTCGTTGCGTTCGGGGGACCGCTGCGTACCTAAATGAAATGAAATATATTTTTCAACGCAGAATTGCATGTTTGCATTTGGGCTTCCCACTTTACGATTTTCAGTACATTGTACATTTCATTTACTTAGCGGTCCCCCGACGCAACGAAGCTTGGATTCTTTTTCTACTGTTCATTGTATAGGCACATTTCGTAGATTTTATTTCTTTCTTTTTATTGGTTGTCATGTCGGGGGTTTTTTAAATTTTTAATTTTATTTTTATTTCATATTTTTTAAACAAACAGAAGTTTCGTCCCGGAATTTTCTTCTTTTGACATTATTTTGGTTTTACACCGTTTAAGGTCCAGGGTCTCCAATTTTTCGTCGAGCTTGATCCTTGACTATATGTAGGTAGGTACAACAGGATCCCAAGCCAGTGGTAATGAATGCCGTCTTCTCTAAGATTGAAGTTAGGATATATTTTGATTTCAATAGCCTTAAGCAACATTCTGGGAAAAAACCGGCCAAGTGCGAGTCGGACTCGCGCACCGAGGGTTCCGTACAAACACTTTCCATCCCTAAGTGGTTAAGTTAAGTTTGCACCTGGTATGTATAGCGCCCCATATAAATTAGGTGCAAAGTTAGGTATAAAAAAAAAAATTATGGTTTTCGTAATTATTCCTTTATCTATGCTATAAGACGTTGCTTCGTACCAAATTTCAAGATTCTGAGTTCACGGGAAGCACCCTGTAGGTTTTGATTCCCTTGCAAGTGTCGAAAATTTGCGGCATAAACGGCTGTATAGGTATTAAAAAAAAAATTATGGTTTTCGTAATTATTCCTTTATCTATGCTATAAGACGTTGCTTCGTACCAAATTTCAAGATTCTGAGTTCACGGGAAGCACCCTGTAGGTTTTGATTCCCTTGCAAGTGTCGAAAATTTGCGGCATAAACGGCTGTATCTTTTGATTGCGTTGGCTTAGAAGTTTGATTTTTTCACAGCTTCAAGGGACAGTAGACCTGAGTAATTGATATAAATTTCAGCTTCATACCTCCACGCGTTCCTGAGAAAAAGGGTCTTGACAGACGGACAGACGGACAACAAAGTGATCCTATAAGGGTTCCGTTTTTTCCTTTTGAGGTACGGAACCCTAAAAATCGTTAAAGTCAGACTAGTTAATGCTTATAATAGCAAAATAGCGAAGTTATTAGCCAAGACAATCAAAATATATACTTTAAATGCACTGCATGAGTCGCAAGAATCTGCTACTTATGGCCTAAAACCAGGTTTCTTTTCTACAGGATCCAAATACGGTACGGGTGGCTTACTTAGCTTAACTTGCCTTAGTTTTGAGAGACCTAATCATCGATACCCCACACCATGGGATAAACATCCCCACTTTTGTTACGTGTAGGGAAGGTACACAAAAATTTGTTTTTAAAAATGTATTTAACCACTATTTCTCTAAGCTAAGCTGTGGACAGACTGACACAAACTACAAACTCCTAAAAAGCTGTTATTCACTTAGGCAAGAGTACTTTTGCTAAAGCTTACGTGTCATTTAGTCGCGTTAAAATCTTGCAGGGTGTTGCTATTGCAATCAAAGGAACCTGTTCAATAGTCCTAATAACAATTCAGCTTTAGCAGAATTCCGAAAGTTAAAAATAGTGACCCAGTACTGTGACAGAAATTATAATATGAGTTCTTTTTTTGTCAAACAATTTTTTTTGAGACTCGGATTTATTATCCACTGTACTTTCTTACACAAATGTTAATTGCTCATCAAGAACAATCAGACGAGCCCAAACACCATGGGTTTATCTTGTGCTGTTTAGGAGTTCCTACGGCCATCTTCAGCTCCAAGGTACCAAATTATTGTACTGTCAAAAATTTATTAATCTGTTGATTACGCTAATAAAACTTAACATTTAACCAACATTAGAAATTCTTGGCTTAGATCCTTTCACAACTAGTTGGTCATCACGAGACCTTCATTTATTGAGTGATATAGAAAATGCTAATAATACTTAACATTTAACCAAAATTTGGAATCCTTAGTTTACATATGGGCTGAGATCCATCAACAACTACCTGGTCATCATGAGACCTTCATTTAGTAAGTCGTATAGAAAATGCTAATAATCCTTAACATTTAACCAAAATTTGGAATCCTTGGCTTCAATATTAGCTGAAATCCATTAACAACTAGCTGGTCATCATGAGACCTTCATTTATTGAGTGATATAGAAAATACTAATAAAACTTATCATTTATCCAAAATTTGGAATTCTTGGCTTCAATATTGGCTGAGATCCATTAACAACTAGCTGGTCATCATGAGACCTTCATTTATTGAGTGATATAGAAAATGCTAATAATACTTAACATTAAACCAAAATTTGGAATCCTTAGTTTCAATATGGGCTGAGATCCATTAACAACTACCTGGTCATCATGAGACCTTCATTTATTGAGTGATATAGAAAATGCTAATACAACTTAACATTTAACCAAAATTTGGAATCCTTAGCTTTAATATTGGCTGAGATCCATTAACAACTACCTGGTCATCATGAGACCATCAATTAGTGAGTCATATAGAAAATGCTAATAAAACTTAACATTTAGCCAATATTTTGAATTATTGACTTCATTATTGGCTGAGATCTCGTCATTTGTTCTAATTAAAGCTGAATATCTTGGAAACTACTGGTCCTATTTCCACCAAACATAGCTAAGAACCATCTCGACGGAAAAGTCTTTCGATTAAAAAAAACCGCACTTAAATTGGTCCATCCGCTTGAGCGCTAAGATGGCGCAGACAGATACACAGATACACAGATACACATGTTAAACTTATAACACCCCTCTTTTTTTCGTCGGGGGTTAAAAATATCTAAATAGAGAGGAGACATCTATAGTACGCGTGTGATAAGAATTTAGTCATGCCAAACGTGTCATGAGGGTGTCCAGCTTGAGTTCAGCCTCAGAGGCAATATGTAGAGGTTTATCGCTCTGTGCCAGTCGCACGTAAACCTTGCCACGGTATGTCCAGTAAGCGCAGTCATTGGTGGCGGCGAAAACACGGGTATGGTATAATAATCGGCGTGTTTTAGGTGGTAAGTTCTCTGAGATATACACCGGTTCAGGAGGACCCTCGAAGCCAATATTATTAGTATTAAATTTGTTATCTTTGTTCAATTTGTTATGTTGTTTTAAGGCCGTTAAAACCTTTTCCTTTTTGATAACCGAGGTCAAGTCCATCACAATCGGTTTATTTGCCGTTTTGGTATTAGCACGGTAAACATCGCGGATATCAGCGGTCTGCAAGTCGACTTTTAAAGCTTTTCCGGTTTCGAAAACTATCTTCGCTAAGTCATCTTTGGATTCGTTTGACTTGGTTAACGGTACGTTTTTCAATTCAAAACTAGCCGAACAGGAGGCTCGTTCCATGGTTTCGATTTTATCCTCGAGCGTTTGTATGTATTCACGGTTGGCGCGACGTTCATTTTCTAAGCACAATAGTTTATCCTTCATGTCGTCGTATTGGTCGGAAATGAAGTCTATAGAAGTACGAATTTCATTATTTTGCTGCTTTAGTTCATTAAATGATGCCAACAGAGAGTCAAACTTCCTGTCTTGCTGGGCAGTGAAGTCAGCGAGGATTTTCTTTATTTGATCCATAATATCTGAGATACGCGGCTCGTCATCACGCTTGCGCTTCGATCTGCACGTGATGTTGCGTCGCTGTTCGTCGCGGTCGGAGGCCGACATACCTGTAAGGCTTGAATCGGAATCATTCCTGCGCAGCGATGGCATAAGTGGAACCGGTGCCTGTGTTTGCATCGCCTGCACTGGAGTGGTCAGCTGCAGCTGCGGCGGCAGGTTGGCCTGAGGCACTACTTCAATTGACATAGGTGTAGTCGGCGACGGCGGTGAGGTACTCTTTAGAGGCATGTTTGCACGGCGGTCGTGTACCAGGTAAGCAGCAATTTTGGGAGTAATTTTTTAGTTGGACATCAACCGGTCTTCGTCGTGGTTAGCAAAGGGTTACGTCGCAGGTACCAGGCGAGCAGAAATTATAAGGAAATAGAAGAATGCACCTTCCGCACAGGTATAGCAATGCGTGTGTGTTAGTGTGTATTATGTACACTACAAAAGCAAAGCCCACAACCATTTCTCTCGTCTCCTTCAGTGGCATAAACTCAGTCAGAAATGAGAAGAGGTGAAGCGTGCGCCCGCGTCGCTGTATGGTGGCGTAACACTGTAGCGGCGAAGAAAGAGAACTATAGCTATCTCTTTTTGGCTAAGGTACTCCACATAGAGGTGGCGCGTTGCACATTCTTGTATTGTTCTTGTCACGCAATTTTGTACTCACAGTAATCTTATGCGGTCCTGGTAGTTTGGACGAATCATTTCCACATTTAAATTTATGTTTTATTTAATACATTGAATATTTACAATTCTTGGTCAGCGTAAGGCCACACGTCCACTCTTAACTAAGATCCGGGGGGAAGAGGAAGTTCCGTTAGAAAGAAAACAATAACTGAATATGAAGTGTATTTTTATTTGAATATCTTCATAAGAACATTACAAAATGTATAATTTTACTAGTTACGCGGATAAAAAGCGAGTGAAAAAATTGCAGACGTTTATCATACTTCAGCAACATCAACAACGCTCTATAATGAATGTGACGGAAAGCTTTAACAGATTACGTGTACTGTGTACTATTATTAATTTATTGAAAATAATATTGGATTGTCCTTTTTAGGGTTCCGTAGTCAACTAGGAACCCTTATAGTTTTTTATGTAATTGATCACTAAATTATTTATGTTGATTTATTTTACTCACTTATTACAGTTAGAGATGTGAAAATAGATATTGTTTGATAAAGATAAATAGGATTTTAACCTTTAATATAACGTGTTTAGGTCGAAATTCAATTCTATTTATTACGACTTACTTATCACCTTATCAAATAAAAAACAAGTTTTTTGCTCTCCGTAGGTTTACCTGTGCAGCGTTTCTTTTGTAAATATATTTAATAGATGTATAGAGTGACGGTATAGAGAGACGGTAGAGTTATCATTTTGTTAGTTTTTCATATTTAACATATTCTATTAGACATACAAATTCAAATATGACGAATTTGAAGATTCAAAGATGGTTATAAAACCATATCTGGGAGCACGGTAGTGCCCCCGCCAAGACGAGCAAAAAAGAAGCGGGGCACTACCTACCTTTTCTCGAACCGTTTCGTCTAATTTTCAAACCCTCATAGCTTTGGCCCAGTTAATACTAGAGCGCCCAAATTCACAGGTTAAGATGCTGTTAGGGAACATATAAAATGTACCTAATTTCATTGATCTAGCTTTTATACTTTAGGTTTTATTGGTACCTAAAATACGCCAATTTTGCCACTCATGTATATTATATACACTGACGTATCAAAACCTCTCGGGTACTTCCCGATGACCTTCAAAGCTGAAATTTGGTATGTAAGCTATTTTTAGTACACAAACAATAGAATAATTCTGAAACCTGGAATTTTTAACCCCCAACCCCTTAAACTAGGGGATGAAAGTTTGTATGAGAATTTCGTAAATTTTGATACTAGAGGTCTGAAAATTTATACCTATTGGGACTCCTTGTTATAAATAAAATACACATTCTTGGATTTTAAGAAAATCACCCCCCACCCTTAAAATAAGGGGATGAAAGTTTGTATGGGCTTTCCATAACGGGGGATAAAAGTGTATATGTATGGGGCTAAACGTAAGTATTTCTTAAATACACAATTATTATTACTACTTACTTAGAAGCGATACAGCAAAAAAAATAAAAAAAAACCTATGTGTGTGTGTGTGTGTGTGTGTGTGTGTGTGTGTGTGTGTGTGTGTGTGTGTGTGTGTGTGTGTGTGTGTGTGTGTGTGTGTGTGTGTGTGTGTGTGTGTGTGTGTGTGTGTGTGTGTGTGTCTGTGTTTGTGTGCCTGTGCGTGTGCGTGTGTGTGTGTGTGTGTGTGTGTGTGTGTGTGTGTGTTTGTGTGTGTGTGTGTGTGTGTGTGTGTGTGTGTGTGTGTGTGTGTGTGTCTGTGCGCGTGCGCTTGTGTGTGTGTGCTGTCGTCTGGAAACCCCATTTATAGGTCACATTGAGCATTTAATTATACCTTCACTTTCACTGTATGTCAACGTCAATAACCAATGCTTCACCACCCTTTTGGCATTAGCAACTGATAAAAGTTTAATGTCACAATGGCAACAGACGTACTTGTATATGCTACAATGCGAGTAGGCTGGTGAACGCCTTGCAAGAGCGGATTTAAATGGGGGTAGCGGAACCTTGTAGATGCGCCTTCGCAGCATTTCCTCGTAACCAGCAGAATTGAGTACGATGCCATGGGTGCGAGTGACGGCTTTAATGACGAAAAGCTGCCTCACTCTGAGCAGCTTCGTCTCGCGGTACAATAAGTCTGTGGGGAACCGAAATGGTTTCTTAAGCATCACCTTCAATAATGCTCTCTGAGCACGTTCAAGGGGAAGCAGGTGGCTTTTAGCTGCACAGCCCCAAACGGTCACCCCCTAGTCCAGAATAGACTGACCTAGCGCCACATAGACAAGGCGAAGTACATTATGGTCGGCACAGTTGCAAAGTCTCTTCATTACAAATATGAGTTTCCTAACTCTTGAAGAAAGAGTGGTAATATGTTGTGCAAAGGAGAGGTGTTGATCAAAGAGAAGCCCTAAGTATTTAACACAGTTTTGCCTCTTAATTACCTGACATGAGCATGCATCACCGTTATACGCACAGGAGTGGAATTTTATGTTTAGTTATGGAAAACTGTCATTTTGTTTATTGATATTTTTTGTTTTCTTGTGTTTTTAGTTTTTGTATAGTATATCCTTATTGAGATGTGATTTTGACTTTGAGTAAATTATTTTTGTTCCATTTTTATTATTTTCTTAATATTCATTTGATTACATTGTATTTTAAACTTTTGATTGCCATCCTTATTGGGAGATACTAGATTTATTTATATTTTATTTACCTGTTGACTTTCCTTATTATTATATTTTTTTTTGCCTTATTTCTGACAATCATGATAATAAATCGTTTTTTAAGTTTGACGAAGCAAATTTGTTTTTATCGTGAAATAAAATGATCGAATCTAATCTAATAAAAAAAATGGATGTGTTTTTAATATCAGTACCTATTTCGTTATTTCAGTATTTGGTTATTTTATTGTTCCTGTCTAACTTGACCGGACTAAAAAGCGTGTGACATCGGAAAACTCGTCTCCCTGCGACTGCACCGAGTGTCTACTCTAAATCTTAATCTCACAACAATCTCTTTCAGTTTCCTAATAGTTTAAATGTAATAGTAAGTACTCAATTTAAGATTACAGCTTTTGCGAAGCTTCGACCGCTTGGTAACGGGTTCTGCTTATGATTCGGAATACGTTAGGTTACCGGGACAAAAGTCATGTATGGGTCGTTTCTATAAAGCCTCTGTTTTTACTCTATCTCATGTTACTGTGTGTCACATTTTACAAAACTTATAGGTTGTATGTGAAACAAACATAAGGGGATTCTAATATTAGGATAAAATAGATTATGACATAAAAGTATTAAAATATAGTCTTGATAATGAAAGTAGAGACTGAGATTTAAAAAAAAAAAACATGGCAATAATAATTGAAACGTCAAATGTGTCAAAAGTTGAGAAAAATATTCTTGACTCTGGCAAAATTTTCCCAATAAAAATTGAATTGAATTGAGAAAAATATAATAGAATTCGTGTGAATCATGAACTTTTGTTAAGTACCTAATGCGCGTGAGTGACTTTTCAACATGATCAATAAATATAAAGAAAAACGAGACGACAGGGAAGTGATTTCGGATACTAAAGCAGCGTATTTACGTACGATATCAAAGATCTTAACTTTCGCTTTCGATGGCGGTGGTAGCCTAGTGGTTAGGGCATGCGACTTTCAATCCGGAGGTCGCGGGTTCGAACCCGGCCCGTACCAATGAGTTTTTCGGAATTTATGTACGGAATGTCATTTGATATTTACCACTCGCTTTTCGGTGAAGGAAAACATCGTGAGGAAACCACCTAAGCACAATAAGGCCTAGTTTCCCCTCTGGGTTGGAAGGTCAGATGGCAGTCGCCTGCGTAAAAACTAGTGCCTACGCCACATCTTGGGATTTAGGTAGCCGACCCCGATTGAGAATTTATTCTCAAAAATGGGACAAAGTCTAGGAGGATGATGATCAAAGATATTAACTTAGTATATTCTAGCAGTAACATTCTCAAAAAAACGGCCTCATAAGCCAACAGATAGAGACAGCATAATGGAAGGTGTTAATTTATTATTAGTGTAGGAAGTAGTAACTAGAGTGATTCAATGGAAGTGGTGTTTTCGAAGGGTGATTTTAATTATTATTTTTAAGTAGAAATTAAAATTCATATACTTATTCATATTCATATTTTTATTTGATAAAGATAAAAATTCATTACACGTCATTCATTTTACATACATTCATATTATATAAACAATTTTAAGTAGGTAGTATTGATAACAGTTTAAAATTTATTGCTATATAAGGTCTTTGGGTCAACGATCTCTTTCAAGAAACTCGTTGATATTATAGCAAGCTAGTTTAATGAGCACGTCCTTTAGTTTTCAGCATCGCTAGGAGCGTTTTTTATGTCATCAGGCACACAGTTGTAAATGTTGGCACCGATGACGCTGAGCGTCCCGCGCGCACTTCGCCAGCCGTCGGCGCGGAGCCACCAGAAGATGCCGCCTGCGTGAACTCTGTCTATTTTCACCATAGGTTTTATAATCTGTCAAGTTAGCTCGGACATGTTTACACCCAGTCAGTATGAAGACACATGCCAACGTCAAAATACGGTGTTTTATAATTATATCTCGAGCTGGGTTATCGATTGGTTTTCCGTCGATTATCCGTACCGCTCGCTTCTGCATTTTAAACATCCTGTCTCGGCCCGCGGCTGTGGCCCACAGATCAACACCCTGAATTAAGATTGAGTGAAAGTAGCCAAAGTAAGCTTTTCTTAGGTTTTCAGGTGTTAGCGTGGGTGCTAATCTGGATAGCGCATAGCAGGCCGAGGACAGCTTGTCACATACGAGGTCTATGTGTGGAGCCCACGTCAACCCAGAGTCAATCACGAAGCCCAGATATCTAGTACTATCTACTTGTGGAACATCAATGTTGTTTACTACTATATTTAGTGGCAATGGTTGTTTTCTTAATTTAAAATGAATGATATTTGTTTTGTCTACATTTAGTAACATACCATTCGCTGTGAACCATTTTGTTATTTGATGCATTACCAACTGCAATTTTATTATTAAGTTTGCAATGTTATCGGCGTTAACTATAATGCAAGTGTCGTCGGCGAACATAACATACCTACTCGGCATCACCACAAGCGGCTGTGATGTCGTTAACCATCATCAAAAATAGGTTATTTCCCATCACAGACCCTTGAGGGACCGCACAGCGAGTCAACAAGTCAGCGAGTCAAATCAACGAGTTTTATTTCTTCCCTCTTTACCCTTACAAAGTTCACAAATAAATGTGAAGGATTATTTCTAATGCCACTTGCACTTTTCGCATTAGATAAAACTTACAATTCATCATCCATAGGCTGCACCGTCTTACAAATTCTATTCTAATATTTATTAGATAATTAGATGGATGCAATAATATAAGTGTAGAAAAAAATACCAAGTAAGTATCAATATTATTTTGTCGAGTTATTCGCGGTTTTGCAACACGCTGTTTTTTTTTTAATTATGCCGCCATTTTCTAGTCTCTACTTTCATTAGCCAGACTATACTTATTAATTTTATTTTAGAGCGTTTAGGGCACAAGTGCATTATGGCAAATGAACATTAAGTCAAAGGTGTTTAGGACAAACATGTTAAGGCAAATGATTTTAGGATAAACGTTGTTAGGGATTTCGAGAGAGACCCTCTTCTGATGGTTTTAACTAACTTTTTAATGACTATTAATGTATTAATTGTAACCTGTTGCAGGAGGTAAGTTTTGAAATAATTATCTTCTACTACCATACTATTTGTAACACACTAAATAAAAATAAAACGAGTATTACCTAAACCTCAAGAAATTACTCAATTAATCGCAACCGCACTATATTTGCTTAGTTTGGGATTAGGTCTATTCGTGTAACATTGTTCCCTAATATTAATTTATTATGTAAACACTTTATTGTACACAACAACTGGTTATAAATACATTGATAGCAAATGAAACATGCACAAAGGCGAACTTATCCTTATTATATGGACGTTACTTTTGTAACAGTCAACATATTATACACATGTATAGAAACCATTTCATCGAAAAGGGCTAATACCGCAATAAACAATTAGATTATGACAATATGGCATCATTTTCACTTGTCCTTGCCGTTTTGCGAGTCAAGTCAATAGACACACACAGATTACACGTATCTAATTGACAAATGGATGAAATTATTGTCTTAATATTGACCATTGCCTATATTGCCTATATTTTACGAAACAAATGGGGTCATTATTTTTTAGGTATATCTGAAATGTGACAGTGTTTAGTGAAAGGTCCCATTGTTCGGGCTTCCACAGAGACGAAATTTGTTTGCATCTCTATACCGATAACTTGTCAATGCGTCCTTGTGGATTTTATGGAACCACAAACTGTGTTTGTCACAATTAAACTATAAAAATGGTTCACTTCTTCCTGTTTTCGTCGAAATAAATAGTATAGCAAGATATTTCTGACAGGGTTGCAACACTTGCGGTGTAGAGGTAAGTATTATAACATAAGATATAAAGTTAGAATACATAAGCTCAAAATATCTAAAATCAGAAACCATAATATTTTTAAGGCATTTTTTTATTTTTATTTATTGTTGAAAAGAACCTTTATACATAACTAACAATTAGAATTCATAAAGTCTCATATAAATCTCATTACATGTGTATGTACCTATCATTATCCCGAATTTTTGTTTCCCCGCTGTCACGTTTCACCAAATATTCATTTGTCCGAAAGCCAATTTATTCCAAAACTATTAACATTTCAAAATAATTATAAAATAAACCTAACCTAACCTAATGGGTTCTATAAAACGATGTTTATAAAATCCTGAAAATTTTATGAGTTTCAGGAGAAATAGTTTTCGGGCAAATGAAAATTCGGCGAAACAATACAGCGGGAAAACATTCGAAGTTGCGATTGGTTACCGTATGTATATATAAGGGATAACAATCGAAATGCATCAGTAAGAACTTCTATCATAATGGTTGAAATGCATACCGACTTACAATTATTGTTTTAACATTGAAAATGTTTATGTTTTCCTGATCGAGGACGTGTCAATTGCCTGCAGTTTCAAAACTTTTGTCTCCCGGAAGGCTTCAAAGTGCCATTTGAATTTCCAAAATCAATCGTTAACTTTTTTAGCTTTCCAAAATTTGACAATAGTTACTTGGATCGAGAATTTCCCTAACCCCTTAGGTAACCCTTTTTAATTCCCTTCACTAACACCAATCCAAGTTGGTCGAAAATAAATGATTTGTTATTTATTATATATTATTATATTAGGGCATATAGCGATTTACGTGTTCAATATAATAACGCTTTCAGGATACTGATGGGGCTACCAAGACGATGCAGTGCTTCTGGAATGTTTGCCGAAGCGGGTATTGATGGCTTTGCGGCTATTATAAGAAAGCGCTGTGCATCTATCTTCAGACGCCTACAAAGTAGCCCCAACAGGATCCTGAAAGCGTTGGCTGAGAGGTGGGACGACCCGCTGACTCATAGATGGCTGGAGCTGCACGCGTGTGTGCGTGTTGTTTCCAGGTCACTATAATGTTATTTAAAAGAAAATTGTTGTCATTTTTATACATTTTGCTTACTAACAATAGGTATAAGAAATTGTTACTAACAAATATATGGATTCAAGTCCGAAATAAAGAGTTTGAATTTGAATTGAATTTGAATTATTCAAGAAAGGGAAAAAATCGAATCTCGGGATTGAATAAAGCTACAGTTTGAACCATCTTGAGACGGGCGGACAAAAAGTTTAGTCAGCAGCCCTTACGCATGAGGTCAGAAAACTAATTTGTAAAATATTATCATGTGCTTTATTTCTATGTTACATTTTCAATGCCTTTGATAGTTGCGCGTAGTGCGAGAATTGTTGATTTTTTTAAATTGCGTGTTGTGGTCAGGACGTCACGTCAGAAGAAAACCTAGAACACGCTCCTCCTTGCGTCGCTCGTGATAGCACCTATAACCACGCTATCGAGACTACATGGATAAAAATATTTATGGAATAATCGAATCAAGGAGTTGTTCTTGTAACTGTTAGTTATAAAAAAAAATGAGTTAGTCATTTTATGCGGTGGTTGCAAGCAAGGAAGGAGAATGTGTAACCTGAAAGCACACTCATAAAGGCTTGAATCTGCCACAATAACCTTAAGGGGCTCCCTAGTCCGAATGACCTTCAGCGTTCGGCTTCCTCGTCCCCCGCACAGCCTATCGTAAACACGTACCTATCACGTACCAAAAGATCGTAACTACCTCGAACATTAATTACAGCGCCACCTCCAGATGTTTATGCGAACCACTGTCAATCGACTTATTGAACAGTATCGTCTGTTTTTACGACAGATGGCGTCGCGTTCGAGCGTTAATTTCGCGCGGTGGTATGTGACCCTGCTTACTGTGCATGAGGTATCGAGTTCGAATCACGACCATATTGGGAGGAATGAATCTAATTTTTAAAAAATCTTCAATTTTCGTTTATAGGTACCTAGGAATAACACCCCCATTATTAGAAAAAAATACTAGAATTTTTCAGTAACTTAAAAAAATCAAAAAGATGAAAATGTTTTTTCCCGCCTTGTACCATTTCGTACGGTAACCTAATCGGATCGGAGTAGTAATTTTTTCGGCTTCGCCGTGCCATCTTTTAATTTTTTGAAGCAATTCTAATTCTACGTATTTTAAAAAATGTCATGCATTCCCCAAAGGTATGTTAGGTTGTAATTAAATTGAAAAGGTAAAAAATAAAATACTTATTTATTTAGGACAGTTTTATTTATTTCGTTTTTTTTATTGCATGATTTACATACTATGAAAAAACTGGACAAGCTGGAGTCGAATTTGAGCACTGAGAGTTCTGTACCACAAGTACACAATACATTTATTTATTGATTAAGTATTCCCGTTATTTGATTATAGACGCCAGTTGACGAGGTAAGAATGAAACGTGCTGTGTTGTCATTGAATACTTATGAAATGATGTAACGGCAACACAATTTATCAAAACTTATCCAATGAGGTCAGGAAGCCGTTTGGCGGATAGTTACGCCAGTTTGAGTGGAAAAATGGTATACACTAGTTTTGGGGTGTAAAGGACAAAGAGACCAACCAGTAAGTAAGTAAGTAAGTGCAGTTTATGTGCACTCATAGTCAGCTCACATAATTTCTACCACTATGTTCAGTACAGTTAACGACATACTTATGTGTGTTCTTTCTGTACCATATACAAATATACAAGTAAGTTCCAATGTTTTGATTTTATTTATATCGAGGGCTTCATGTTTAATGCGCAAAACCCCTACTTTTCAGGAGAGCCAAAACACTTAACCAAAACACCTTCCTGCTGCGTCGCCTTTGCTCCAGACTATATTTCTAAGTAGCTTATATAATTTGACCATTATGTATTCTACGCTTAGGAATTTAAATCCATTATGAAATGTAACTGTTATGTATTTTGATCATTATGGATACCAAACTTAAAGTGTTTTGAACAATTATTGTACTTAAAAGAATACTTTTAAAAAGTTACAATTTATTTACGAATTCCATCCTTTGTATGTATTTACTTTTAATGGAATCTATTTTCAGGTGGTGAGTATATATATTATGTTAATCATACTTAAAATTTAGTTAAACGTCAATTTAGTAAAGCGATATAAAAAAAAATTGGGCAAGTGCGAATCCGACTCGCGCATGAAGGGTTCCGTACCTATATATGTGTATATATAGGTATAACAAGTTTGTTGTATGGGAGCCCCCCTTAAATATTTATTTTATTTCATTTTTAGTATTTGTTGTTATAGCGGCAATAGAAATACATCATCTGTGAAAATTTCAAGTGTCTAGCTATCACCGTTCTTGAGTTACAGCCTGGTGACAGACGGACGGACGGACGGACGGACGGACGGACAGCGAAGTCTCAGTAATAGGGTCCCGTTTTTACCCTTTGGGTACGGAACCCTAACAACTTAATTGATTCTTTTCATAATCTCTTTTAAGAATACTTACAATACTCTTATTCATTCCCCCACAGAACTAGTTTACGTAAAATGCAGGCACTTTAGTTTTGGGCAAGTTTTTCAATGCAGCTAAGGAAGGATTTAATAAATATACAAGGTCTTAAATTACTGGAAATCGATCCCATTTAGAAGACGAGAAAAATCGGAAGAGGCTCTAGTTTCTCGGTACCACTCGCCTTAAACGGTTAAGTTAACAGAAATTAAATAACGGTGACATTACAGTCGAATCGAATATTTATCGGCATCTTCCGGTGACCATACGCATATGCATGTATTCTAGTGAAAATAGAGTTGTAACCTGTGATAATTTTATAGTTCTTTTTTTTGGAGAGCTTTATTCATGTTAAAGTTAGGTCGATTTGTGTATGATTGTCCCTTAATATTTATTTATTTTATTTAAAGTTAGTTAATTTCATAGAAGATCTTATATATGCTTTTTTACTTTTTTCCCCCCTAGCGGCATTAGAGTAAAAAGCCATAAAAAATATTTCAGTACGAAGAGCGTCTAGATACTTACTAAGTTTAATGTCAAATTACTTCACCGAAATTAAAAATGGAATGCCAAAAATTGTAGGCTGGGGTTGCGATAATCGGGAATTGCTAACTAGTATTCCGTTAGAAAGAAAGCAATAACTGAATATTAAGTGTATTTTTATTTGAATATCTTCATAAGAACATTACAAAATGTATAATTTTACTAGTTACGCGGATAAAAAACGAGTGAAAAAATTGAAGACGTTTATCATACTTCAGCAACATCAACAACGCTCTATAATCCCTAGTGCCTAGTGTCCTAATCAGGCACTGGACCTCTCAACACATTACTTTAGGCACTAACATAGTTATTTAAGTTATTTTTGTAATACTAACAGTATATGGATTAATTTGTCTGAAATAAATGCTTTTTTTTATTTTTTTTTATTTATAATGAATGTGACGGAAAGCTTCAACAGATTACGTGTACTATTATTAATTTATTGAAAATAATATTGGATTGTCCTTTTTTAGGGTTCCGTAGTCAACTAGGAACCCTTATAGTTTTTTATGTAATTGATCACTAAATTATTTATGTTGATTTGTTTTACTCACTTAGTTTGAGATGTGAAAATAGATATTGTTTGATAAAGATAAATAGGATTTTAACCTTTAATATAACGTGTTTAGGTCGAAATTCAATTCTATTTATTACGACTTATCACCTTATCAAATAAAAAACAAGTTTTTTGCCCTCCGTAGGTTCACCTGTGCAGCGTTTCTTTTGTAAAAATATTTAATAGATGTATAGAGTGACGGTATAGAGATACGGTAGAGTTATCATTTTGTTAGTTTTTCATATTTAACATATTCTATTAGACATACAAATTCATCATATTTAGATGGTTATAAAACCATATCAAATTATTACCATATACAAATTTGTGATATTATTTTTTAATTTCATTTAAGCGCCGACTGAGAAACCTTTTCTTGGAAAACCCCTGTGGAAAACCCTCTGTACTGTACTGTACTCGGCACACAAGTACACGGAACTCAAACTATAACCATTGCACGTGTATCAGTTATGTAAAACTGTCATTTTGTTTATTGATATTTTTATTTTTCTTGTGTTTTTAGTTTATGTCGCCGGTCCCTAGTAAAAAAGTCGGATCTACAAAATTGCCATTTTCGTTTTATTGCGTTAATGCTTATTAAATACATTAATCTTTAATCGTACATTTACAGATTTTTCAAAATTTCATTATTTTCACGAATAATCAATGTCAAAAATGTCGTATCTTATACAGTGTCCATTTAATATTGTCAGATGTGGTACTTCCGACTATGTTAACTGGGTTAGCTGAAAAGTTTTGTGTAGTATGTGGCACTTCCGACATTACTATTCGGAATTTTAAGGGTACCTTATGTCGTATGTACCACTTACGACATTTTATTACGGAATATAAATTGTATCTTGTGTCGTATGTGACACATCCGATGTTTTTTGCCGGAAAATATATTCCAACTTTGGTCGCATGTAACATATCCGACATTTTTTCACGGAAAATAAATTGCAGTGTATGTCGTAACTATCACAATATCTTTGGATGCTTTAAATTTTGTCTTATTGTTTGAATATTGCAATCAACAGTTTGAATGAAATTGGGTATTTAGTAAACTTATTGATGGTTTCGAACGATAAATAATAATTGGGAGATGTTTCTGGTGAATGTGGCAACTTCAACCAAGCTCCTGATAAAAAAATAAATCCGTCTGACTTCTGGTTCTTCTGAAGGAAAATAACCAGAATAAGAACATAATGAGATAACGATTACTCGTGGCAATGCCGAGAACATTTCAGAATGTGTGTAATTAAATGTACAGTTAAATAATAAGTAACGGCTCATGACTTCTTCTTTAGTCGAACACATATTCCTGAGAATCGTGATCACTAGATTTCATATCCCTTATCACTTTTCTCTATTGGTCTCAATTGATGGTCGCCATCACCGCTTGATAGTTCTCTTACTTTTGGTCAGTTTATCTAAGTCAGTAGGAATCTAAGCTCTTTACCCCACGGTGAGAGTGGAACTAATCTTTCGAAAGAACTAGAAATATCCTTAATGGTGCTTTCGAACTCATAAATTAAAAGAGGCGATAAGTATGTTTCTGCATTCCCTTGACGATGCCACTTATTACCAAAGGTTCAACAATAGATCTCAGTCTTTAATTTGTGATTTGCACCAGTCCAATTGCAACGTGTTTCTAGGCGAGGTTGAGATGTCTTACAAACAGTTCCAAAGGTCAGGTTAACCCGACACTAATTTGAATAAATCCTAGATAGCAACCTATACAAGGTTGGTATGGCTATCAAATAACTTAAAAATGCAGCGGATGATGCTGGAGCGCATAGGCGTATCTAGGGAGTTGCCGGGTGGGCCGTGCCCACCCCAGTATGGTCTAATGCCCACCCCAGGATTTTGGGTTACCGATAGAAATTCATGGCTTCATCTCTTAGGATATGGCCAGGCCCCTCCCTAGGCCCACCCCAGGCCCCCACTGAAAAATAATCTTAGATAGCGATGTCTAAGATTCTGAAAGCAGCATGGTAAAATGGTAAAGAAAACCCTGTAGAATTTATTAAATCATGTTATAATCGAAGGCAAAACGATAGGAGCATGGCCGAAAAGTGTGGCATGTATACTGCTCATCTTCAGGGAGGTTTATATGACCCTTCTCATAAGTTACAGACCCATCTCGCTTATGAATCATGACTATAACCTGTGTAGTCGACACTCTTATCACGAACCGTCTCGCACGCAGGTTTGACGACTTTCATCCCCCCAACGCTGGTAACCGCTAACCCTAGAACCCTAGGTACCGTAAACCACGTCCATATGTATATGTATATGTACTTCCATTTCTTTGTACTATTAGAAGGCTCTCGATTCGACTACGACTTAGTTAGACGGTGCTGCGGTCTCTCAAGTAGTACTAATGTCTCCAAAAAATTCACAGCTGCATAGAAAGATTAATTCAATTTTTTGGTTTTTGACGGACTAGTATCAATATCAAAAGCAAAGACGTCAGCCACCTTCTCTCTTCTGATGATATCGTCGTAGTAAATGACTAGTCATTGCTGAGGCTCTCAAAGATCTTGGAAAAATGCTCAAAGACTTCAGTCGTCTCCCAATAAGTGTATCTTAAAATGAACATTAAAAGACAAAAATTATGTTAATATTTTTTTTGATATCAAACTAACATAATTAAAAAACAATATTTATAAATTTTATTATACTGGGTAAAACCGCGGATTTTTATACCACTAAAATGTCGTATCTCACCACAAAACACTGTGTACAATCCAAATATAATTGTAGTAAGTGACACTTGCGACATAAATAATAATGCAATATCCGATTATAAAAGTCGTTAGTGCCACATCCGACTAATTACTGCGAACCATATCATGCAAAAAAGTCGTATGTGGCAGTTATGACAGGATATCGGATGACAATTTCCAGGTAAAAAGGTAGCATGTCTTATTTCTGGCATTTCTAATAAATAATTTATAGTTTTGTTTACACATACTCTAAAAGTACTTAATAATAATAACTTTGGCCAAATTTCGTAACAATAGGACTTAAATTGACAATTTTATACACAAAAACGTCTTTAAAAAACTTTAACTGCCTCTCCTGGAAAGTAGTCATTTTGCAGATCCGACTTTTTTACTAGGGACCGGCGATGTATAGTATATCCTTATTGAGAGATGTGATTTTGACTTTGAGTAAATTATTTTTGTTCCTTTTTTATTATTTTCTTAATATTCATTTGATTTCATTTTATTTTAAACTTGTGATTGCCATCCTTATTGGGAGATACTAGATTTATTTATATTTTATTTACCTGTTGACTTTCAAGTTTGACGAAGCAAATTTGTTTTTATCGTGAAATAAAATGATCGAATCTAATCTAATAAAAAAAAATTGAATATGTTTTTAATATCAGTACCTATTTCGTTATTTCAGCATTTGGTTATTTCATTATTTCTGTCTAATTTGACCGGACTAAAAAGCGTGTGACATCGGAAAACTCGTCTCCCCGTGACTGCACCGAGTGTCTACTCTAAATCTTAATCTCACAACAATCTATTTCAGATTATTGGTGATATCAATATAGGCGGAGTAAGTACTCAATTGAAGATTACAGCTTTTGCGAAGCTTCGTCCGCTTGGTAACGGGTTCTGCTTATGTTTCGGGATACGTTAGGTTTCCGGGACAAAAGTCATGTATAGGTCGTTTCTATAAAGCCTCTGTTTTTACTCTATCTCATGTTAATGTGCGTTACATTAATAACGAAATTTCATTTCAGGGCGGTAATAAAATTAACATAGAAATAAAGACACTAAGCGGGGTGGTCGGAAAAGTAAAAGTAAGTAAGAAAATAAAACTATTTAATTTGATAACATACTAAAACGCATATTTATTCATGTAAATTATTGAAGTAGATTTATTATTAAATTAAGGCAGAGATAAATAGTGACCTTTAAGTTGTGATTTAAATATAGCAAGAGGAACAGTAGCCTGAAAAGTGATTGAAAAATTAGTCTCTTGCCTAGCCGGCTGGACCTTACAGTGCCCATGTAAGTAGCATTTCGTCAGTCAGAGCGTATAGAGAAGTCAAGTCTGTAGATTTTTATGTACCTATATTTAGAGCATGTATTCAAAAAATTAAGGTCTAACCTAACCTAACCTACAAGAATAATAATCTAATAATAATATTGCCCGGACATCGATCTTAGCTGCTAAAACAGGCTTCGAAGTGTCACATTTCGGGCGGAATAATTCGAGAGAACTGTAAAGGAATAAATAGTTCATACAAAATTGAAGTCCTAGGCCGGGAAGTATTTTTTTTTTTAATTGTGTTCATGAACGGGCTAAACAGCTAAATAAAGTTATTTTGAGTGGTATATTTTTTTTTCATTGCATATTTTTGAGAAAAACACTATAACATGCCTTAGCCATGAAAAGGGCGTGCCGGCTTCGTATCACTATTCGGCCTCCCTACGGTCGGTCTTCTATACCTACTCACCCGGCAAGCCCTTATTTCCCAGCCTCTGCAGTATGTACAGTCGCCATCAGATATATCGCAGCATATAAGGCGTTATAAATATGTGAACACGACTCTTATTGACTGGGGGGTTACAGTACATGTTCACATATTTATGAACGCCTGCGATATATCTGATGGCGACTGTACTATTTATTTGCCAAGTTATTACTTTAGCAGCCCGGAAAAGAATAACCTCATTCCTTTCATTTACAGTCGCAGACAGCTGACGACGATAATGGACACTCAAAGGTAATTTCATCGATAAAATTTAAAAGCGACTTTCCTTTCGTAAATATAAGTCGTGTTAAGTCAATTTTAATGAACGCTTCAGTATAAAATAGTACGAGTACCTATATAATTAATCACGTGTGTATATTTACGGTTTACGTTCAAACGTTAAATGTCCCAATTGTTGAACCTAATAAACAGAAAATATATATTATAAGCCCGATTTCTTGGTAACTCCAGAGGCATTCTCAGCAACGCCGGAGACAGCCAAAAGTTCCATCGAACAGTTTCCCTCTGAACCCCAATCTACAATTAAACTAATTATGTATCCAATGTGATTTGTTTTAGCTGGTACGTATATATTGTTTTAGTTTACTTCGTCACGCGTTTTTAGGGTTCCGTAGTCAACCAGGAACCCTTATAGTTTCGCCATGTCCGTCTGTCCGTCTGTCCGCGGCTTAGCTCCGTGATCATTAGTACTAGAAAGCTGAAACGCTGAAAAGCCGACAAAACGGTAAAATAATAACCAAAAAAAAAAAAACTTTTGTACCTATCTCTCGAACAACTAAAGTGGGGGTGATTTTTTTTCTTTCAAAACTAGTGTGTGAGGTATTGTTGAATAAGCTTGTAAAAATAAAAGGGGTCTTCAAACGTTATTTTTGATAAAGTCAACAGTTTTGTAAATATTCGCACCGCAAATTAAAAAAAAATCGTCCCTTGCCCCTCTCTAACTTTTCAACCACGGGTCAAAAAATGAAGGAACAAATCATGATAATGAGGCCTTATAAGTACTTTCTATGAAAACTATATTGAATTAATCGATCGAGCCCTTTTTGAGTTATCGCAAAATTTCATAATTTTCTCTAAAATGACATAAGAGCCGCGCGGTGTCCTTATACTTTGACCTTTACATACAACAGTTAAGTGCTATACTACATTAAAACATTCCGCCCAATCTGGCGCGTATAATCGATAACTTCCAGAAGATAATAAGTAATTACAGTTACTTTGGCGTTTACGACCTTTTTTGTAGAACTCGAAATCATTCTCGTAATTTAAACGTTGGGCTTAAAACAGCGGTCTATTCTCTATTGTGAAGAACCCTACACTGAGCGTGGCCGACATGTTCTTGACCGGTTTTTATATAGCTATAATAATTTACGTTCATATACGCCTACGATCAGGCGCAATGCCGAGACCAAAAAAAAAACTCCTGATTCGGAAAGTCCCCGTTCATCCACGCCCCACGCCCCATTCGCAATAGTCACAAATTTTATATTCACATTCCCATCTGGCCCATATTCCCAATCGATTCTTTACTTTTACCTGTCAATGGCGAAACGATAATTATAAAATATTTATTACTTGCTGCGCCCGCTCATCCCACGGCAACACTATATTTTGTCGAGCTAAAAAGTACCATATGTGTTAATACGTTCCATAAATATAATCCGGGGTGTCAGCTACCTCTTTACCAAATTTTATCACAATTGAAGGGATGTTTACAAAAACAACATAACTACACTAGACATGATTTTACAGGAAACAAAAAAAAGTTAATGTCTTCTTACATACTAGTTATTAGAGATAAATATTGTATAGGTGATTTAAGTAAGTGGCCAATAGTTCAGAAATATACTATTACACATTTCAAAGACCAGTATTTTTTGAAAAAAATTGAAAAATGGGTTCGTCACTTATGCTGTTTTTGTAAAATTTTGTTAGTTATGTTCTTTTTGTACGAAAATAAAACAACTTTCCCTAGAAATTATCTTCTTATTCTATGAAATACAGGCTTATTTTACTTCACTATTTAATCCTCACATCCGCTGCTATTGTCATCACTATCTACCTCTAGAGACGACGATTCTTGACACGTTGGAGACAAAATGGATTGGTAGAATTTGATGGCTCGCTGATTTGACCAAAAATTGCATCAATTTCCTCAAGTCGCGTGCTTTGTGAGGATTTAGGGAAAGTGGAGACTCATAAGCACGTTTTAAATTCAAGTTCTTGGGTTGTTCTTGGTCCTTTATGACATTTGTAATAAATAAGGTATAAATTAATAATTGAATGTCAGATATTAGGGACAGTATAAGTATAGTTATGTTCTTTTTGTAAAAAATAATGTAGATAAGTAGTTTTTGTAAAATGGGTATATTTTTGGGTGCAGATTTTGGACAAATGGGGTAACTTTTGGACAACATCTTTTGCAAGACTTGTAGCTTCTTCTAAGATGAACACTGTGATACCAATAACTCAAATCCGCCAAAAATGTTAGTTATGTTGTTTTTGTAAACATCCCTTCAATTGTTCGAGCCGTTTGTGCGTGAGAAAGTAATACACATACAAACACACAACAAACGAACTTTCGCCTTTTTATTAGTATTGCTAGCTGCACCCCCCCCCCCCCGGTCATCCCACAGGAACATTTGTTAGGGATAAAAAGTAACCTATGTGTTAATTCAGGGTGTCAGCTACCTTCATACCAAAATTTCTCAAAACTGGTCCAGTCGTTGAGCGTGAAAAAGTAACACACATTCAAACGCACTCACAAACTTTCACGTTTACAATATTAGTGTGATGAAACTGATGAATCGAATCAGTGAAGGAGTTGATAATGTGGCTGAGTTGACGATGTGGACGTGCTAGGTAGTTGACAAAATTGTATTGTATTCAGTGAACCTAGACTCTAGAGTCTAATTAAAATTATTTTGCCTATGCAATTTCAACCTCGTGCTCTCGGATACTGAGATTTGGGTCACTCAGACCAACATACCTACAATTACTTTAGAGACTTCTATACTATTATAAAATCCTAAATTTGTATTGAAAATAAATTTTCTATGGAGGGAGGTCTTGATTTCAGGAAAAATCTCGATAGCGTGATGCAGCCGGATAGTTGTTTTGTATGGACACGCTTCGCCGTGCCAACCTGGCGCCATCTGTTTTCAAAAAAACCTTTGTCCTCTAATGTGGCCGAAACGGCTGGATAAAAAGTTACTAATTTTGGTACAGGAATAGCTGAACATCCAAAGATGGTTATAGGATACTTTTTATTATGATTAAATTGATTAATATTTATCTCTGAAAACATAAATCCCATGAAATATTTTCCTTACAATGTGTAAACCTTATAATGACAGCGTTTGTGATTTTGAATTTAGAACGACGCGACCCCCGCGTGGCTCTTACGTGTACAAAAACTAAAAAGTATGAATTTGACATAATACCTCCTCGCGGCCCACCGGTATTAACAATAAGGTTAAGGTTGTTTGAGGCGTTGAGTTACGGAAACCGTGTTAGTTAGATAAAAAAGATGGCGCCAATTATCGACCAACACAGACGAAAATATGAGTGCAATGTTCGTTGTAAATTGGCTCATGCTCAAAAAAAAACATAGGTACATTTCTTTAAAAACACAATTTGCGACAATAGGAACTAATGCTCTTTTATTTAATATGCAATTATATTCTTCTGTAGTTTGTAAGTATTGACCATAAAAAAGCCCGGAGATGCAATAAAAAATGTTAATGAATAAAACAGATTTTTAATTGCTATTTTATCGAGTGTTTTTGAAATAAAAGTATTTCGAATCAATTTAAGTACATTAAACACATTTTAAAATATGTTTTACCAAGCAACATTTAGAACATTAGGCGCAAATTTTGGCACTGTTTGTGTTTGGCCTAACTTACTAATAAGGTAGCGAAATGTATAATAAACGATAAATATACGATGTATTTAGCCACAATTTTGCATCTATGTAGTTTTTTTTATATATTAAATCTATTCAAAGTAATAAATATCAGTCATTCTTTATTGAGATTTTGTTCTCAACGACCCAATTTTCCGCTAGATGGCGTTGTTACATTGACAAAATCTCCATACTATCGGCTGCATCGCGCTGTTAAGATTTTTCCTGAGTTAATAACACCAGCTCCATACATGCTATAGGAGCCATTGATGCGTCCCTCGACACGATACCCGAGAGTCGATGCACGTCGTTGAGTGCCTGTGACCACGATTCGGCACAAGCTAGGGTGTAGCTGTGATGGTTAACCCGGACTTCGAGAATTAGTAACGAAGTTATTGAATATCGATCGCATACCTAATGTAAGCAGCAGTGTTTCAGGTATTGAGAGTTGCTGCTCTACAATGTATGCATTTTGTATTAAAAACAACCATGATTCGAGACAAAATCATTAAAACAATGTAGAAAGGATTTCACCTAGCACTAGCAGGGATTTGAACCCAGAACCACTAAGAAACTACTGTAATAATAACCGTGTCATCTCATGCATTTTTCTTTGCTTCCTTATTCATAATACCACGGATAACAAAACAGTGAGGCCATCATGTATCCGTTCAGTGGTGCTGTCGCCATTATTGACGTACGCTCGATTGAGTTAAGTTGGCACCTGAATCTTATGGCGTTACGAAATTATTATGACAGGTCATATTATTAGTAACATTGTAGATGATAATAATTTATTATCATCTTAATAGATGTCGTTAATATATGTTCAGGTAGGACTATGAGCTAATTACTTTTCAAGGTGCTTTGAGTAGTTTTAAACAATAAACAATAAATATTAATAAAACGATATCTATACTATTATAAAATCCTAAAATTGTATTGAAAATAAATTTTCTATGGAGGGAGGTCATGATTTCAGGACAAATATTGATAGCGTGATGCAGCTTGATAGTTGTTTTGTATGGACACGCGTCGCCGTGCCAACCTGGCGTCATCTGTTTTCATAAAATCCTTTGTCCTCCTATCACGCCGAAATGGCTGGACGGATTTTAACCATTTTTGGTACAGGGATAGCTGGACATCCGGAGATGGTTGTAGGATACTTTTTTTCCGTCTACGGTAAAGAAAAAATACGCGAATGAAGTCGTGTGCATCTCATAGCGTCATCCATCAGCGTCGTGAATTTGAATTTAGAACCACGCGTACCCCGCAGGGGGCCGGCCTGCGCTACCCGCCGGGGGACAATAGCTCTGAGGTTGGACGAGTCGCCGAGTTACGGACACCGGGGCAGTAGATGGCGTTAGTGGTACACGAAATTATCATTTTATGAAACAAAACTGAACACAATTTTGTTATTATTAATTTCGCGATGCAACAATGGGAACTACCACTCTATTATTGCATTTAAAATTAATGTATTTACTCAGTAGTTTATAAATATTGACCCTCTTTTCATAAACGTACTGAGACGCGGAGAAAATTTGAAATGAATAAATAAGTTGCATTTTGGTTTCTTGAGAGATAATAATCAAAATAAAATTATTTTTAATCAATTTTATCCTTTGACGTATAAATATGTATTTACGGAAAGTTAATGAAATATGATACGCGCATAGGTGCTACCAGTAGCGCCATCTGTGAGCTTTAAACAGTAGTTTTCCCCGAGGTGCCCTCTGCAGCAGAGGTTTCGCAATGGCGAAGTGAGTGGATTGGTCTGTAATTTGTGTATTGTTTTACTAGCTTTTACCCGCTGCGCTCGCGTTAAAACGTACGTTCACTATATTACTACGATCTCTTACACAAATTTGAAGTTAATGAGTGATACATTTAAATATTATTACTATGCACAATTAATTTCTTTAATTTTAATACAGCTGATGCAAAGTTTAAGTTGACAGCTCGAGGGCCGTTCTGCGTCAGTATGTGTTTAGACAAAATATAAACTATCTCATAATCGTTTGATTAAACTTTTAAGTTTTTCTAAAGAGATGGTGATTAACAGAGACGGGAGGCAATAAGAAAAAAACAATATCTTACAACGGAAAAAAGAAAGCAAGGCTGATAAAACTTAAGCAATACGAAGAGACGGTATCGAAAAAAATAGGGGGCTCGGGGGGCGGAGCCCCCCGCTCTAAGAAAATACTACATGCTAAAACTGAAAAATTCAAGTAGCTTTGATGAAATGCTAAGTTACCTGTAGATATATGGTGATCAACAAAAACACAAAACACCAAAAGGCTAACAAGAAAGCAAGTCTCATCAAACTTTTAAGTAACCTGAAAAGATAGTGAACTAAAATGGCATAGTGCTCGCATTAAGAAAACACAAAACCATAAAACGGAATCGAGAACGCAAGTCTGATCAAACTTTAAAGGATTCTAAAGAGATGACGACCAAACCAGACGGGAAGCACAAAGAAAAAACAAAATCGCACAACGGAAAGAAGAAAGCACGACTGATGAAACTTTTAAATAACACGAAAAGATTTTATTGAAAAAAATATGTATAACATGCTAAAACAGGAAAATTAAAGTAAATCTGATGAGTGATGACAGGCTAAGTAACGTGTAGATATGGCGATGAGAAAGCAAGTCTGCACAACCTTTTGAGTAACCCGAAAAGATAGTGAACGATAATGGCATAGTACTCGCATTAAGAAAACGGAAACAAGAAAGCAGGTTTGACCAAACTTTTAGGTATTCTAAAGAGATGGTGACTAACAGAGACGGAAGGCACTAAGTTAATTATATCGCAATACGGAAAGAAAAAAGCAAGACTGATGAAACTTTTAAGCAGCACGAAGAGATGGTATTAAAAAATACGTGGGGCTCGGGGGGCAGAGCCCCCCGCAGTCAGAAAATGTCATCAGCTAAAAGTGCTAAAACTGACAAATTTAATTAAATCTGATAAAAGGCTAAGATACCTGTAGATATAGTGATGAAGAAAACGTAAAACCTTAAAACATGCTTAAAACGCTAACAAGAAAACAAGTCTGATCAAACATAAAAGTAACCTGAAAATATATTGAACTAAAATGGCGTAGTGCTCGCATTATAATACACAAAACCTTAAAACGGAATCAACAAAGCAAGTCTGATCAAACTTTAAAGAATTCGAAGAAGGAGAAGAGGTGGTGAAGAAACCAAAAGGGAGGCACAAAGAAAAAACAATATTGCACAACGAAAAGAAGTAAGCACGACTGATGAAACTTTTAAGTAACACGAAGAGATGGCATTGAAAAGACGGGGGGCTCGGGGGGCAGAGCCCCCCGCACTTACAAAATGCAATATGCTAAAACTGAAAATTACAAGTAAATCTGATGAAAGGCTAAGTGACCTGTAGATGTGGTGATCAAGAAAGAAAAGAAAGAAAACACAAAACCTTAAAATGCTAACTAGAAAACAAGTCTGATCAAACTTTTAAGTAACCTGAAAAGATAGTGAACTAAAGTTGCATAGTGCCCACATTAAGAAAACACAAATCCTTAAAACGGAATCAAGAAAGCAATTCTGATCAAACTTTAAAGGATTATAAATGGGGATGGTGACCAAACCAGACGGGAGGCGCGAAGAATTAACAATATAACAAACGGAAAAAAAAGCAAGACTGGTGTAACTTTCAAGTAATCTGAAGAGATAGATAACAAAAATGCAGTAGTGCTCACATTGAGAATACATAAACCTTAAAACGGTAACAGGAAAGCAATTCTGAACAAACGATTAAGTATTCTAAGATGATGACCAAAAAAAGCGGGGGCACTAAGCAAGACAATATACCACAACGGAAAGAAGAGAACATGACTTTATTTAAGTAACCAATTGAGACAGTGCACAAAAATGTCGGAGGCCTCGCATTGAGAAAACACAACGTTGTAAAACGGAAACAAGAAAGTAGAAATTGAATCTAAAATGAACAAGGAATCATGTCCATGAAAGCATTCAAATATTCCAAAGCTACAGTAAACAAAAAATATGAAGGGCTTGAGTTATGCCAAGCCAATGCCAAATGCCAAGTTATGCCAAGTGAACGTATTTTTTTTAACGCGTGCGAAGCCGCGGGCAAAAGCTAGTAGTTTTATAAAATATCAACCTTATAATAGTCCACTAACATACCAATAACATGAACATTTTCTACAAGCTTTTATTTGACTTGTATGTAATATTAGGTTTCTAATAAAATATTATAATCTAAGTACATTATTTTAGTTGAATTTAATATAAGGTAATGAGGCTGATACAAGTATATTTTAAAATTTATAATAACAATAATACATAAATTAAAATACAAACTATAAACTAAGATGGATACCGCAGGATGGGTACCGGTGCAGAGGCAGACCGAAACGGAGATGGCGGGATGACCTGTACGCATTTGAGAACGTTTGGGAGGAACTTGCTTTTCAGCGAGACGACTGACGAAAAAGAGGGGAGGCCTTTGCCTAGCAGTGGGACACACATAAAGAGGCTAGATAAAAAAAAACTAAGAACTTAAGTATCTAAAATATATGCTAAAATGGAATAAATTTTATATCATTTTAGTTGAATGCAGTGATAAACGCGGTACGTATTAATTTTTCTTGGGATAGAATTTCTTTTCAGATAATCATCATATCTTTCTGACTCTAAATAACATAACAACCTTCGGCTGCCATCACAACTATGGTTCGCATCCAATTGCGATGAGAAAATTTTAGACATTGTTGGCAACGAGTTGCGATAGACGAGTGTTTTATGTTAACACGCGGCCAGTTGCACGGCAACAAACTTTCGCAACCAGTACATTTGTTTCACCATACTTGCTCGAAAGTAAGTACCTACCTACTGTCTTTATATTATATCCAATAACTTTGTAAAAATAACCGACGGCAATGAAACGAAATTATGTTACACGACAATAGGACCAACTAGGTAGTGTACTTTAACTACTTTACGTTTTTTTATTGCTTTTGTTTACAACATGGAAATTGCTATTTTTATTTATAATTTTACAAAAATTTGACACAAAGGTAAATTACGAAAAAAAAATGTGATGCGATCCACTACAAAATACTCAGCGCACGCACCTGCGGCTCTACGTTTCAGGCGTAATGCTCAAACAGTAATTAGCACTAGTACATGAATTTCCATTAGAAAATAATAGCTAATCTAATTTCTATCTATGAATTCTCAGTGTATGCTGCAGAGTATGTTCCCTAGCGGCGCCACAGTCAAAGTCCATTATTTTGTTCCCTGGTACAGGTACAGCCAAAAACATGATACACGTACTCGTATGTGGAGTTTGATTGTGGCGCCGCTGGAGAGCATACTCTGCAGTGTACACTGAGCATTCATAGATAGAAACATTAGCTATTATTTTCTTATGGAACATTCTCGTACGTGGTGTACGATCAACGTACATCATTTCACCATATAATTATCTGATATTCATTATGGTGGCGTCGCCACAGAGCAGCACACAGATGGCGCTATTCTCAATGTTTTAACAGAACCTTTTTATAAATTCTGATTTTTTTATGTGGAAATACCACATACATAAATTGAAACACTTAAATTAACATACTTAAATTGAAATGTAATTTTAGGGGACATTGGCTATCACCGTGCCTGCGGTAAAACAAACTGTTGCCAAAATTGCTTCAAATAAGGTAAACATAATACGAGTAACTATGCGCGTTTCTGTTTAGTGTCACCTTTTGAATTAAAATTCCACAGATTCAAAAATCAATAATTTTTTTTTTTTAGTTGACTCTTGTTTTATAGGCAAACGTTTCATCGAATTTATATTTCATAGAATTTTCATTTCATCGATGTATTTTCTGAAACTATAAAATGTTTCGGAATATTATAGCACAAACCTGATCTAACCTAACCTAATTTATAGATTTAAAAATCGATAGGTTGACATTTTCAAGATTTCTGAAAATATTATGACTCCCGAGGAAAACTTTGTCTATGAAATTAAAATTCTATGAAGTGTTTTTTTACAAAAGAAGAAGAGAATCCCATGTTTTTGACAAAAAGCTTTATAAAATAGGTACCGTGGTAAAATTGAAGTCAGCGAAGATAAAAAGAAAATCTTTGCCGAGTGCATTAATAATAACCGTTTAAAAATTGTTGTCCAAAAAAAAATAAAGATATTATGCGTGTGTATGTACTTAAAGAAAATTATCGACTCATGTTTTTTGCCAGAAATATAGTGCTGAAGCGAAAGAGGTAATTATACTAAAATATAAATATTTTTTTTACGTGAGTTGAAACCGTTTTTAAAATTATTAGGTATTTATACTGATGAACAACTTTTTTAACACAAAATATATGCGCGAAGTCCGCGTCAGACTTGCGCTGCGAGGGTTTCATGCAATACAAAACTGTATGCATACTTACTTAATTTCAATTTTGAAAGAATTCAATATCAGGTACTACCGGGTTACCTTCAGTTTGTACCTGAACTATGATGACCTCAAGTGGCGCAAATATGCAGCCATTGACAGTGTCTACCTACATGTTTGAGCCATTTGAGTAGAAACGCTCGGGCCATGGGGTCAAAGTGCCCAAAAATATTCCAGGAACTGGCGAAGAGACTTGTGGATTTGACGGGTGACCAGAGAGCTGACTCATACCAAAACTTGCATACTTGCAAAACTTGCATATTTATCTTTTTCCAAAGGCGGATCTTCTTTTAAAAAATTAGAGACGTCTTTTTCGTTCAATAAAATCTGTATCCTAAATTTCCAATTTGAAAAATTTAGTTTCTCATCAAGTTGGGGCATTACCATGGAAGCCATTTTGTTCTAAATTTGCCGTTACAATTTGAAATTATTTTTATTACCTGAAAAAATCTTAAAATACCCGGACTAATTTACTATGCCATATGGCTATGGCTGACTAATTTTCCTTTTTATTTTCCATTTGAAAGTCGCCCATAACCTTTTATTTTATGGAAATAAAAAAAGAAATCAAATCAGCGTAATTGACTATAATGTGTTTTATTGATGAGAATAATTTTCAGTAGCTGACAGTTAGCATAAAAAATGAAAGACCAACCAATCACAGTTATGTTGGCAGTACTGTGTTAATCTAGAGAAAAAGAATCTTGCCAACATTATAAAATAATCTAACAGTCATTACTTCATGTTGGTCATCAAGGTACAAATTCATGTCAAAGATTAGCTAGAAGTTCAATACTGACCAAATATAAATAACGATATTCAGAATTACGTAGGTAAATGCGAAATTTGTCTTGCGTATAGGAGGAATAACTCAAATGAAAGTCTGTTGGCTCACGAGTTCAATTTCTTGCCGTGGAATAAAGTAGCTATTGATTTCTTTGAGTTTCATAAAACTACATATTTGATTGTGGTTGACTATTTCTCAAACTATGTAGAAATAGCAAACGCTCAAGAAATACTAGTGAAGTGGTATTTACACATTTAAAATCAATTTTCGCTCGACACGGTATTCCTGCCACATTGATGTCTGATAATGGCCCTCCTATGAATTCTAAAGCTTTCCAAGATTTCATGGCAGAGTGGAATATAGAGCATATAACGTCTAGTCCGTATCTAAGTAGGTCAAATGGTCTAGTTGAACGTACAGTTGGCATAATAAAAAACATGCTAGAGAAATGTAAGGCAGATAATTCTGACCCATATTTGGCACTGTTACAATACAGAAACACTGCTAAAGACAGTCAATTCTCTCCAGCTGAATTATTGATGTCCAGATCACTACGTACTAAGCTACCATCTATGGAAAAAGACCTTAAACCATAAATGTGTGACTATAATGATTTAAAGAAGTATGATGATTTTAGAGTTGAGAAGATGACTAATTATTTTAATAGAAATGTTAAAGACTTGAAGCAGTTAGACACAGGTACTCCAGTAATGTTTAAGAAACATCCCGATTCAACCTGGATTCCGGGTGTAGTGGATAAAGTGTGTCCGGAACCTAGATCTGACATAGTTAAGAATTCAGATGGAGCTTATAGACGAAACAGACAGCATATTTTAGAACGGCCTATTTTCATAGACCCATCGTCTGTTTATAGCCCGTCTAATCCTTGTAGTTCTAATAAAAGTACTGATAATATGAATGTTGAACATCGTTCTCAAGAAAATGTGGTGTTTGACCCTCACAAGATATATACGCGTTCAGGTCGTGAGGTTAAGAAACCTAAACGTTGTGATTGTTGCTAGTAGTTTTGAATCGATTTTTTATAATTTTAATATTGTTTACAGTCACCCTTTATTATTTTATGTTCGTTTGAAATGTAATTTAAGTTCTATTTCTATTATATTTTTTATATAAAAAAAAAATGGCGTCTGTCCATTGGAACAATTCAGCCAATGTCAAGGTTGTAAGAACGTTGTACGGTGAGTTGAGCTTTTTGTAAAGTGATAGCGATTTACAAAAAAACACATGGACTATCAGGCCTTGACCCAGGAAGGGCTATGAACGCTTCAAGTTGAATCCTTCATTAGCTATTCACTCATACGTTAGATCACTGCACAATACGCTATCAATACTACACATTGAACAACAAAAATGAATAAATAATGAACAACAAAACTTAAACGCATGCGGCCATCTTAAGTCACGAACCGGCACCCGTAATTTAAGTTTGTTTACATCCTTTACTGACGGATGTCATTTATACCTTTGTCAAATATGACAGTGTTTCGTTTTACGTAGGTATCGTAAAGTTTACTGTATAGAGGTTTTGTAACATAAAATTTTAAATTAGTGTTTAAAGCCAGACCAGAAATATATGAGGATTGTCAAGAGATCTATTTATAAGATTTATATGGCAACAATTTTGCAACCAATCGCAACCCATTATAATGACATTAGTTTAAATACCTGTCAGTTCCACTATGTTAACCTCGTAATATCATTTAATAGAATGCACTCTTTTCCTGACTGTTTTTCGTGTAGTGAACCGTGTACACTTTATTTATAATCGTACGTTCACGACTGTAAATGGTTTTCGTCATTTTCTTTGGATAATTTTAAATATTTTTCTTTTAAAGCAACCACCACGAATGACATTGATATTATTGACAAACCATCATAAAATCATTGCCAGTGTAAGAAATTAGTTCCAGTGAAATTCCGCAATATGGCGCATCCTCACATATTTCTGGTCAGGCTTTATAATATTGATTTGTATGTAGGTACAGTCGGCGTAGTATTTTCTTTCCTTCGGAGGGAGATGTTACGATAGTATCTATGGTTGTCTTATAAATATATATGACATATAGAAATTAACAAGATGTCTATATTCTTTCTCGTCTTACAATAAACGTCTTTAATATCTTTCTTGACTTTCTCTCACCATCTCAAGACCTTAATAATTTGGACAATGAAGAAGGCTGACCGTGACCGCATCGATGTGTTTGAAATAATTATGGTGCTGGAGGAAGTT
Source organism: Apotomis betuletana (assembly GCA_932273695.1). Classification (NCBI taxonomy): domain Eukaryota; kingdom Metazoa; phylum Arthropoda; class Insecta; order Lepidoptera; family Tortricidae; genus Apotomis; species Apotomis betuletana. Next base: position 1,800,306 of record OW026321.1, on the reverse strand, counting down.
CCGTACCAACAGCTCTGACTTTCCACGATTTTTCCTTCGTAGAATTTTGAAGCAAGACTGAAGAAAAAAGATCGAGAGGCCGTAGCCCGATAAGAGTATCAGACCATCGCTCCGCTCATTGTTCAACACAAACTGAACGATGCACTCAATGATAAAGCACATCACACACATCTAGGAAAAAATACTTCGGCATCCGGAGAATCACGACCCTCTCAGTAATGAGGAGGACGACGCGAGGAGGATAGAAAATATTCCACTTGCCCCATGTGTCTTCTTACCCCAACTGACCTTAAATTTAGTCGTACCCTACTTTTAGTATCTAAAAGTCAATGGCATTACGCTACACATCATCATGTGTGTCATGGTCACGTTTACAAGATAAGGACTTTATGATATCTTAGATTGTTATACTACCTATAAATCGCATCGTGATCAAAATAGAAGAGATGCGTCATTTCTGGCAATGGAGATATTTTTTGTTTATTTTTGATGATTAAGAATTACACGCTTTTAAGTAATTCATGCAATTATTGAACGTCGATGACTTTCCATGGTTTTTTTATCATTGTTTAGTGTAATAAAATGTTTCCATTATTCTTTCAGCTGGTTCGTATAATTATCTTATAAATATATATATTATACTATATGTATGACGGAAGTGAGTTGCGATCTCAGAAAATTGGCTTTATAAAAAAGCTCAAAATCACTCATAGATTCTTTCAGATTTCACCTCGAGGTTGAAACTTACATGAACTTTGTAAAAGCCTAATCTAACATATTTAATAAATATGTGAATACATTTTTATTTCTCTAAATATCTAAATTTACACATTACGCATTCAAAATACATCTAACATGTATATATTGTAATATTAAAATCAATCTAAAATGGGCCCCGTGGCTTTGTACCAAAGACATTGGCAGCATCGCCTCGCTGTACTGGATATTAATTAATAACAACAGTATATTATTTGCAGGTCACTGAAGCGATGGTCATGGTAAGGCAGTATCATATCTTTGATATCTTGTTTAATGTATACACTGAACTCATAAAGCCCATTACATTACTTTGGAGATTGGACAGACAACAGTCGGTAACAGTCGGTGGATGTAAGATTGCGAACTTGCGGTACGCCGACGATACCACTCATAAGCAACCAGTAAACATCATCACATTATAGAAGACTAACTTCTCAAAATGGAACGAGTGAGTGAATAATTTGGTCTTAAAATAAATCGCACCGAGACAGGTGATGATTGTCGACCGAGCAAACAATGACTTGCCAGAAGTGACTCAAATTGCAAACTGCAAAGTGGTGCAGTTTTATGTACACCTTGGCTCTCTCTCATACGTATTAAACATACTTATAGTAGCGGTGGTTGCGTGGATGAAGTTAGAAGACGCGTGGCGATAGCAAAAAGCGCTATGGATGAGCTGAAGATGATGTGGCGTTATAGACACATCATTAAAGTTACCAAGACCCGGCTCGTAAAAACATTTATCTAGCCCTTATTTTTGTACGCTTCCGTGAAGTGGACGTTGCGGGATTTCGAAAGGAAAAAGATAGATGCTCAGGAAATGTGGTGCTGGAAGCGAATGCTAAGGATTCCTAGACCGAATATCGCACAAATGTGTCCATACTTCAGGAACATAGCTGCAACCAGCGTCTATTTGCTCTCGTACAATCACGCATACTCAAGATCTTCGGACACATGTCGAGGCGGAATAGTGATTCCATTGAACGTCTCGTTGTTCGGGGGAAAGTGGAGGGCACGAGACCACGTGGTGAAAAATTATGTCAGTGAATGCTACTGGCATTTAAGTAAGCCTAACTGTTATACTATTATTGCATTTAGATCATTTATTAAAATACCTTACAAACCGATTGTAGTGGCCTAAGAATAGCAATACTAATGTAATTATATTACCGCATCCATCTCAGTGAGGTCCCCGCCGGCGCTCTTAGCGTCCGGGGTGACGGCTAGGACGTCTGACTACATCATAGATCCTTCCGACCAGATGATAAAAAAATGTGTCGATCGATGCTAGTAGTTTATGCAGCAGTTACATAATGAGGGATCTTAAAACAAGTGTTCTAAGTCTTAATTGTATACAGTTGCATTCACTATTTCATTTACAGACACACACTCATATTTTCTTTTATGTATGATGTACTCAGTAGTACTGTATGAAGCATGCCACAAACCGCCGCACGCGGTGTCGTTTTAGCGGTTTTCGCGGAGCGAATCGCGCAGGGGCAAGCGGCGCGAAGCGCGGCGGGAACAAATGTATAATTATAATATAGGGAACATGGCACGACTTTAGAGCGGCGCATGCGGCGATTCGCGCGGAAGAGTTAAGGTGTTCGCACATTATAACAACTCAACGGCGACTCGATTCTATGCCAAATATTGAAATAGTGTACGACGTGTGGTCTACGCGTCGTCCACTATTAATATCATTTTTTTGAAATTAAACCTAGAAAATATGACATAGGGCTTAAATTTCATTATTTGGCATAGAATCGAGTCGCCGTTGAGTTGTTATAATGTGCGAAGACCTTAACGTTACGCGGTGTACGTGGCATGCTAGCCTCCTCCGTAATTAGTCCCGCGAAGAGATGAAGCAACAATATTTTAATAAGAGTTTTTCGGTAAAACAAATAGTCGATGAAACCAAGCTCACTAAATACATTGGTATATAATAGGGGACATAAGCATCTACCTACCTATTCTGTTTGTGACTTATTTTCTGCGAATCATTTTGTGAAAATTCTATTTATAAAGCAGGTTTGGCTTACATATTTGTACACTGATTATATGTTTCAGAATATGGCAAAAAAAATGAAGCTTGCCACCTCAGTTGCAAAAGTAAGTTGACAGTAAGGTGAATATCTCGACATCCTTGTATATACATAGTATAGTTTTCAATGTTGTTTTGCTTTAATCTTACCGTAGGGTATTTTAAAGTTATGTACTTTTTGAATAGAGACTTCTATAAGCTAATACGCATTCAAAAATACGGACTTGAATCTTTCGTTTCCTATAAGAATAAGCAAGAAATGAATGAATAAAAAGTTTCAATTAAAACGGTTTTATTGAAAATTAAGATTAAAATGATATAGACAATGAACTAAAACGTAGAAAATAATTCAGTAGGTCCTAGTTACCAGTGATCATACCACTCCCCTCCTCAATCAAGGACATTGATCAGACGGAGAAATAAAACGTTGGGTGCGCGTAACCTGTTCACATACTTATGTAAAAATATTTAATACTAGCTTTTGCCCGCGGCTTCGCACGCGTTAAAAAAAATACGTTCACTTGGCATAACTTGGCATTTGGCATTGGCTTGGCATAACTCAAGCCCTTCATATTTTTTGTTTACTGTAGCTTTGGAATATTTGAATGCTTTCATGGACATGATTCCTTGTTCATTTTAGATTCAATTTCTACTTTCTTGTTTCCGTTTTACAACGTTGTGTTTTCTCAATGCGAGGCCTCCGACATTTTTGTGCACTGTCTCAATTGGTTACTTAAATAAAGTCATGTTCTCTTCTTTCCGTTGTGGTATATTGTCTTGCTTAGTGCCCCCGCTTTTTTTGGTCATCATCTTAGAATACTTAATCGTTTGTTCAGAATTGCTTTCCTGTTACCGTTTTAAGGTTTATGTATTCTCAATGTGAGCACTACTGCATTTTTGTTATCTATCTCTTCAGATTACTTGAAAGTTACACCAGTCTTGCTTTTTTTTCCGTTTGTTATATTGTTAATTCTTCGCGCCTCCCGTCTGGTTTGGTCACCATCCCCATTTATAATCCTTTAAAGTTTGATCAGAATTGCTTTCTTGATTCCGTTTTAAGGATTTGTGTTTTCTTAATGTGGGCACTATGCAACTTTAGTTCACTATCTTTTCAGGTTACTTAAAAGTTTGATCAGACTTGTTTTCTAGTTAGCATTTTAAGGTTTTGTGTTTTCTTTCTTTTCTTTCTTGATCACCACATCTACAGGTCACTTAGCCTTTCATCAGATTTACTTGTAATTTTCAGTTTTAGCATATTGCATTTTGTAAGTGCGGGGGGCTCTGCCCCCCGAGCCCCCCGTCTTTTCAATGCCATCTCTTCGTGTTACTTAAAAGTTTCATCAGTCGTGCTTACTTCTTTTCGTTGTGCAATATTGTTTTTTCTTTGTGCCTCCCTTTTGGTTTCTTCACCACCTCTTCTCCTTCTTCGAATTCTTTAAAGTTTGATCAGACTTGCTTTGTTGATTCCGTTTTAAGGTTTTGTGTATTATAATGCGAGCACTACGCCATTTTAGTTCAATATATTTTCAGGTTACTTTTATGTTTGATCAGACTTGTTTTCTTGTTAGCGTTTTAAGCATGTTTTAAGGTTTTACGTTTTCTTCATCACTATATCTACAGGTATCTTAGCCTTTTATCAGATTTAATTAAATTTGTCAGTTTTAGCACTTTTAGCTGATGACATTTTCTGACTGCGGGGGGCTCTGCCCCCCGAGCCCCACGTATTTTTTAATACCATCTCTTCGTGCTGCTTAAAAGTTTCATCAGTCTTGCTTTTTTCTTTCCGTATTGCGATATAATTAACTTAGTGCCTTCCGGCTCTGTTAGTCACCATCTCTTTAGAATACCTAAAAGTTTGGTCAAACCTGCTTTCTTGTTTCCGTTTTCTTAATGCGAGTACTATGCCATTATCGTTCACTATCTTTTCGGGTTACTCAAAAGGTTGTGCAGACTTGCTTTCTCATCACCATATCTATGCGGTGTGTGTGGTCCCAGCTGATCCACATATGTGATGCAACAAACAATAGAACAATAGAAAATTCATTTAGCCTTGAATTGTATAACGACACGTGTAACCTCTTAGGAATGTCGAACCATATATGGAAATGACCTTAAGAAAAATCAGTATAAAAGCATTGGAAATTAATTAATAAATGTTCATTCTAACACCAAGCTTCGTCGTATCATTATCCCCGTGCTACCACACTTCATGGCGACCCTGCCAGAGGGGCTGCTCGACGCAACCCAACGCTTCGAGGCAGCCCCAGCTGTGAACACAGCATAACGGCCGCCCGACCCATCTGCGTGCAAAGTATAGAGGCAGCCCGACCCAGCTCGTCTCATCATAGCAGCCAGCCTGCCAGCCGGAACCAGCACAATCAAGTGCCACCCGAAAAAGTGAAATTTTGAAGCAAACCTATGCAGAGGAAGGCATCCCCGATTAAAACGGGCCCTCCGACGACGCGAAATCAACTTCAACGGCAGAGTCACGATCACGTCATCGGGAAAATTGAGCGGCTAGCCAGAGGCAGCGGTAACGATGCGCTGCAGACCGGAGCAGAGCGTCCAGCAGCAGGTACCAGCAGCATCAGCACCAGCATCACAACATGACTGGAGGTACAACTTTACTGTAGAATAACGTTACTGTTATTATCATTATATTTTTATAGTATTAATTATGTAGGATATAAATAGAATATAATAAGTAGGTCAGTTGATGTGTAAACACAATGACCAGCCTGCCTCCATATAAGGAATGGAAGGCGCAGCCGTAATAACGTGTCAAGTTGCGCGACAAAAACATAATATTCGCGCAGTACAAAGACTTAATGAATTTTAAATTATAATTTTTTTTAATGTGTTGATTTGTTTTGCATTAATTATAACACACTCTTATGTACTTTAAAGGGTTTTGAGAATGAGTTTATTTTTTCTGATGACCTGTCGTCATCAGCGGTGACCCGAGAGGCGCCGCTCAGCTGATAAGCATGAATACATAAAAAGGTACAAGACAGGCAGGGATACCCTGCAGGGATACAAAGTATACCCTTAACTGTAATATGTACAAAAAATGTACAAGGTCGGCAAGCCACTAAAAAGTGTTGTATTCCGAACCAGTAAAGTGAAGCCAAAGTGCACACTTAAATACGTACCTTATAAATGTTGCAAAAGAGAGGAAGAATAAAAAAAAATAAACTCAAGGACGAAGACATGAAAAGTATTTAAAAACCCTAATTGACGCATTTCACAAAAATAATGCAAAAATTAAAAATGAGTGTTATTAAATTTTAAAAAACTTATACTGTGTTAAAATTTTACTCAAGGACTATATTATTAATTACATTTAATAACATTAATTAATCAAGAAAATGTGTTTATAATAAGTAAATAACAAATATATTACGTAACGGGGAAAACCCAAATTAAATAATAATAAATAGATACTAAGTAAAAGATAAAACAAGTATAAATAAACATAAGTATTTCGATGAGCGATTAGCCTGATCACCTAAGAGCTATTGAAATTCTTATTTGATGAAGTTTTACGGCATAAAAGCCACTTAAGGCATTACAAGAGAAAAAAAAACGTAATAACGTTTTATTTCGGGTGTAAATACTAAAAAACAAAATAAAATGACACCACAGTTATATGATTTCAAAGTAAAGGGAAATAATGTCGCTTGTGAGTACGTTACCACTGAGTAACATCGCAAGTAGGCATGTAATTGCAAGGTACACCAGGATACAAGGCAGGCGCGGAATCCTTGAAATCTGGTCATGATTCGATCGAGCATCAATCGTGAAGATCCTTGGACACCTGGAATGTCTATGAAAGACATAGAGTGTTAAAAGAACCGCCTGAACATATGTAATGCATATATTACATATTAATATTATATGCGCGCGCGCCCTTCAAATCCTTGTATACCTGTATGGAATTCCTGTACACATAAATAGGTGTATATGTAAATACGGTCGGCCGACCAAGCGCTGTGTAACCTTAGCTTCCCCAATCAGTGATACAATGTATCATAAGCGCATACAAATAAAAGTGAAATCATATACCTGCCGTATTGGCGACACTGTGTGTCTCTATCGCGTACGAAACGAGCTTTGCTCGCGAGAGAATAAGGTACAATTTGCAAAAACTGCAACAGGAACCCCGATTGTATTAAATTAAAAGTGTTAAAAAACTTAGTAGTTATAAAGATAACGTAAAATAAAAGCATAAAGAAAATAGGATATTTATAATTAAACTTAATGTTTTATATTCGTAAAATAATGATAAGAAGTTATACAATTAAATTTAAGCTAAATAAATATTAGGTAATAAGATTCTATTAGCGATTAGTATAGTTAATGCGTATTTAGATTAAGATAGTTTACGGGATATGAGTTATAATTATACATAGATAAATAGATAGAATATTTTTTTTTTTTTACTATTTTATACATACTTAGTTTTAATCAGTTATTGTAAATTATAATATAGGAGATTTAATATTAGTCCGAAAGGAAGATAGAGATAAAAAAATGGACCCAGTGTATAAGGGACCATATACTGTAATTTTAGATCTAGGTACTAACGTAAAAATATTAGTTTTAGGTAGAGCACATTGTGCACAAAAATAGAACAAAACCTTATTATGCATAAATTAATATTATTAAAATATATAGCAAAGAATGAATGATCCACCCAAATAAGGAGCCACCTCCATCAATAAGAAAGTATCAATGAACCAATTGTAAACAAGCATCATATTACTTCCACAACCATATAGAGATAAGATAATGTAAACATGTAATGTAAGTAGCATTAAGATAATTTAAGAATCACTATGTACACCATAGCTATAAGTAGATTAAGTATTATGTAAGCCAAAAACAGTTGCATTTTAATTACTATTTTTGTCTCAAAAATGAGGGGAGAGATGCGGTGTGTGTGGTCCCAGCTGATCCACATATGTGATGCAACAAACAATAGAACAATAGAAAATTCATTTAGCCTTGAATTGTATAACGACACGTGTAACCTCTTAGGAATGTCGAACCATATATGGAAATGACCTTAAGAAAAATCAGTATAAAAGCATTGGAAATTAATTAATAAATGTTCATTCTAACACCAAGCTTCGTCGTATCATTATCCCCGTGCTACCACACTTCATCTACACGTTACTTAGCCTGTCATCAGATTTACTTTAATTTTCCTGTTTTAGCATGCTATACATATTTTTTTTCAATAACATCTTTTCCTGTTATTTAAAAGTTTCATCAGTCGTGCCTTCTTTCCGTTGTGCGATATTGTTTTTTCTTTGTGCTTCCCGTCTGGTTTGGTCGTCATCTCTTTAGAATCCTTTAAAGTTTGATCAGACTTGCGTTCTCGATTCCGTTTTAAGGTTTTGTGTTTTCTTAATGCGAGCACTATGCCATTTTAGTTCACTATCTTTTCAGGTTACTTAAAAGTTTGATGAGACTTGCTTTCTTGTTAGCCTTTGGTGTTTTGTTTTTTTGTTGATCACCATATATCTACAGGTAACTTAGCATTTCATCAAAGCTACTTGAATTTTTCAGTTTTAGCATGTAGTATTTTCTTAGAGCGGGGGGCTCCGCCCCCCGAGCCCCCCATTTTTTTCGATACCGTCTCTTCGTATTGCTTAAGTTTTATCAGCCTTGCTTTCTTTTTTCCGTTGTAAGATATTGTTTTTTTCTTATTGCCTCCCGTCTCTGTTAATCACCATCTCTTTAGAAAAACTTAAAAGTTTAATCAAACGATTATGAGATAGTTTATATTTTGTCTAAACACATACTGACGCAGAACGGCCCTCGAGCTGTCAACTTAAACTTTGCATCAGCTGTATTAAAATTAAAGAAATTAATTGTGCATAGAAATAACATTTAAATGTATCACTCATTAACTTCAAATTTGTGTAAGAGATCGTAGTAATATAGTGAACGTACGTTTTAACGCGAGCGCAGCGAGTAAAAGCTAGTAAAACAATACACAAATTACAGACCAATCCACTCACTTCGCCATTGCGAAACCTCTGCTGCAGAGGGCACCTCGGGGAAAACTACTGTTTAAAGCTCACAGATGGCGCTACTGGTAGCACCTATGCGCGTATCATATTTCATTAACTTTCCGTAAATACATATTTATACGTCAAAGGATAAAATTGATTAAAAATAATTTTATTTTGATTATTATCTCTCAAGAAACCAAAATGCAACTTATTTATTCATTTCAAATTTTCTCCGCGTCTCAGTACGTTTATGAAAAGAGGGTCAATATTTATAAACTACTGAGTAAATACATGAATTTTAAATGTAATAATAGAGTGGTAGTTCCCATTGTTGCATCGCGAAATTAATAATAACAAAATTGTGTTCAGTTTTGTTTCATAAAATGATAATTTCGTGTACCACTAACGCCATCTACTGCCCCGGTGTCCGTAACTCGGCGACTCGTCCAACCTCAGAGCTATTGTCCCCCGGCGGGTAGCGCAGGCCGGCCCCCCGCGGGGTACGCGTGGTTCTAAATTCAAATTCACGACGCTGATGGATGACGCTATGAGATGCACACGACTTCATTCGCGTATTTTTTCTTTACCGTAGACGGAAAAAAAGTATCCTACAACCATCTCCGGATGTCCAGCTATCCCTGTACCAAAAATGGTTAAAATCCGTCCAGCCATTTCGGCGTGATAGGAGGACAAAGGATTTTATGAAAACAGATGACGCCAGGTTGGCACGGCGACGCGTGTCCATACAAAACAACTATCAAGCTGCATCACGCTATCAATATTTTTCCTGAAATCATGACCTCCCTCCATAGAAAATTTATTTTCAATGCAATTTTAGGATTTTATAATAGTATAGATATCGTTTTATTAAGAGGCCTTATTCCTTTTAAAATTTATTTTTTTCATATTACGACAAATGTATTGATAATTTTAACCAACTTTTTGAAGTGAATAATACTTTTCCCCGAATTCTAGGTAGTAACATAGCTATTTCATGCTTTCATCGCGTGCAGTCGAAAATAAGTTGAAAAAACTAATTTTCCGCGTGAATTTTGTCAATTTCGAGTAGTTTTTGAAACAAAAATTATCAATGAAAATTTCAAACTGTAGGTTTCAAATATATACCAATAAATCCCAATAGCCCTGTTCTAAGTAGTAACATCAATAATATGTTAAAAAACATGTTTGATCATAGAGAAAAATGCCTAAACAATCAGCATTTTAAAAGGAATAAGGCCTCTTAATATTTATTGTTTATTGTTTAAAACTACTCAAAGCACCTTGAAAAGTAATTAGCTCATAGTCCTACCTGAACATATATTAACGACATCTATTAAGATGACAATAAATTATTATCATCTACAATGTTACTAATAATATGACCTGTCATAATAATTTCGTAACGCCATAAGATTCAGGTGCCAACTTAACTCAATCGAGCGTACGTCAATAATGGCGACAGCACCACTGAACGGATACATGATGGCCTCACTGTTTTGTTATCCGTGGTATTATGAATAAGGAAGCAAAGAAAAATGCATGAGATGACACGGTTATTATTACAGTAGTTTCTTAGTGGTTCTGGGTTCAAATCCCTGCTAGTGCTAGGTGAAATCCTTTCTACATTGTTTTAATGATTTTGTCTCGAATCATGGTTGTTTTTAATACAAAATGCATACATTGTAGAGCAGCAACTCTCAATACCTGATACACTGCTGCTTACATTAGGTATGCGATCGATATTCAACAACTTCGTTACTAATTCTCGAAGTCCGGGTTAACCATCACAGCTACACCCTAGCTTGTGCCGAATCGTGGTCACAGGCACTCAACGACGTGCATCGACTCTCGGGTATCGTGTCGAGGGACGCATCAATGGCTCCTATAGCATGTATGGAGCTGGTGTTATTAACTCAGGAAAAATCTTAACAGCGCGATGCAGCCGATAGTATGGAGATTTTGTCAATGTAACAACGCCATCTAGCGGAAAATTGGGTCGTTGAGAACAAAATCTCAATAAAGAATGACTGATATTTATTACTTTGAATAGATTTAATATATAAAAAAAACTACATAGATGCAAAATTGTGGCTAAATACATCGTATATTTATCGTTTATTTTTATTTCGCTACCTTATTAGTAAGTTAGGCCAAACACAAACAGTGCCAAAATTTGCGCCTAATGTTCTAAATGTTGCTTGGTAAAACATATTTTAAAATGTGTTTAATGTACTTAAATTGATTCGAAATACTTTTATTTCAAATACACTCGATAAAATAGCAATTAAAAATCTGTTTTATTCATTAACATTTTTTATTGCGTCTCCGGGCTTTTTTATGGTCAATACTTACAAACTACAGAAGAATATAATTGCATATTCAATAAAAGAGCATTAGTTCCTATTGTCGCAAATTGTGTTTTTAAAGAAATGTACCTATGTTTTTTTTTGAGCATGAGCCAATTTACAACGAACATTGCACTCATATTTTCGTCTGTGTTGGTCGATAATTGGCGCCATCTTTTTTATCTAACTAACACGGTTTCCGTAACTCAACGCCTCAAACAACCTTAACCTTATTGTTAATACCGGTGGGCCGCGAGGAGGTATTATGTCAAATCACGGAATAGAAAAAACAGTGGAAGTGGCATACGCCTCGGTCTCTAAGTGATCGGTTGTAGCCAAAAAACACACATTGAAATAGTTAACTACAAAGAAATCTTGAACGTGATTCGCTGTAGTATTCCATTACGAATGAGATTATAAACCACTGTCGAGAAATGTATTTTGAACCTCATGTCTCAGTAATACTGTATAAATTACATGGCGTATGTTTGTTACTTTCGACGTAAATATACAAATTCTAAAGTTACAAAGGTAGTTCTGCCACCTAGCGGCGAGTAGTCGACCCATGAAGCATCAACAAACGATAATAATTTGGCTACTTGACTCTAGGTGGCAGCACTTTTCTCTACACTAACAAGTGATGTGCGTATTGCGTAGCTCAGAATATCGATAAAACTTACGAGGGGTGTTCAATAAGAGTGACTTCTTTTTGTTCACCAATCTCAAAAAGTATCTACGAGGTCATTGATTTTCTGACGATGAAACTTTGAAGGCAGCAGTGGAGAGGCATTTTGACACCAAATATAAAAAATATTTTTATGATGGGTTAAAAAATCCAATTGACCGATCTTATAAGTGCACAAACATAGGGGGGGAAATACATTAAAAAAATAAAAATAAAACGCCTATCGTATTCTTTTGTTTTCATTCTAATACCAAGAATTTATTGAAAGCCCCTCGTACACTGTCAACGTTATAAATAATGTTATGTTTTATTATTTCATAATTGTACTAAAATGAGATTGAAAATAAGTATGACGTTATGCATTTCATCGTATGGCCTAATAATACCTGTAATTGACTTATTTCCCAGCGCATCATATCATAATATTTATAAGATTTTACTTCTTTACTAATGAATGTCAATTTAGTCGGTAAGTGGGAGGAACTGATCGACATAAATGATTGAAATTCCTTATCGGGGTGTCTATAGAAATCCGTTATAAAAGGACAGTTTTAAAGTAACCCCGATATCAGTATTAAGTTGGTCACCGACTTAATATTTTTTTCCTAAGAGATATATTAATAACATTTTTTTGTTGATGCAACCGATAGAGGACCTAAAACCGATATTGGCATTTCTATCCTTATTTTTTTGGAAAAAGGTTCAGGAAGATACAGACGTTTTAATTTTGCAATTGACCGAAATACCCCAGCCACGGTATGGTTTCAAAATCGTTTGCAAGATTTGACAAACATACAAAAATATGTATCGTAATTTAAATACAGCCTTGTTATTAATAACCTTCGTTATGATTTTTAAAGTCGATGTTTACGAAACAAAAAATAAACTCTAATAATACAGGAAAAAAATATCGATAATTTTATCGATAACTTCTCTCACTATTCTTGCGGGGTCAATGGACGAACGAGTAGCGAATGTTCTGGAAGGGTACGATTTAGTGACGTTGGATGAAAACGACCTTATTGCATTCATATTAAGTTCATTTTTGTATCAAATTATTTCACGTTTTTAAAATAACAAGAAATATATTAAAATCTAATTAAATACAACTTGCCGATGATACGAAATGCCACCAAGGGTGATACTTTTGGTACGGCTCTGGTTTTTGTATTCCAAAATGGAGCAATACGGCATGGTTACAATTGTTTAGTTTTTTTTTCGATGTGATCGACACAACTGTTTCTCTAAAGTCACTGCGCTTAACTGAACCAGGTTGCGAGCAACGGCTCTTAACGTTGGCACGCGCGCCACGCCCCCATAACACTTCTACTGTTTTTTCTGTTCTGTGTGTCAAATTCATACTTTTTAGTTTTTGTACACGTAAGAGCCACGCGGGGGTCGCGTCGTTCTAAATTCAAAATCACAAACGCTGTCATTATAAGGTTTACACATTGTAAGGAAAATATTTCATGGGATTTATGTTTTCAGAGATAAATATTAATCAATTTAATCATAATAAAAAGTATCCTATAACCATCTTTGGATGTTCAGCTATTCCTGTACCAAAATTAGTAACTTTTTATCCAGCCGTTTCGGCCACATTAGAGGACAAAGGTTTTTTTGAAAACAGATGGCGCCAGGTTGGCACGGCGAAGCGTGTCCATACAAAACAACTATCCGGCTGCATCACGCTATCGAGATTTTTCCTGAAATCATGACCTCCCTCCATAGAAAATTTATTTTCAATACTAATTTAGGATTTTATAATAGTATAGAATATTATGTAGTGGTTAACTTGATAGAAATTTCACGCGATTTTATTTTTTTGTTTATCAGTCACTATGAGTCATTAACTGTAGAGTCATAACTAAGGTTAGGACATTTGGCAGCATAACGTGGTTCTTAAATCCGTGGGGTTTCGAATCGTATTTTTTTTTCAATTCAAAGTGAAAATATATGGCGATAGTTACATATGATGTTGAGTTATAGATAAATAAGAAAAAGAAAATAAAATAGATTCATAAATCTATTTTATTTTATTTTTCAGTTTTACTTTAATGTATGACAGTCGCGGAAACCGAAGAAAATAGTATAATGAATAATGATAATAAAGCGTATTTATTTGTTACGGAACTTTTAAATTTTTACAACAAAGTAAGATTTGCGCAAATAAAATGACAATTGTAATAAATAATGTACTTTTTTAGGGTTCCGTACCCAAAGGGTAAAAACGGGACCCTATTACTGAGACTTCGCTGTCCGTCCGTCCGTCCGTCCGTCCGTCTGTCACCAGGCTGTATCTCAAGAACGGTGATAGCTAGACAATTGAAATTTTCACAGATGATGTATTTCTATTGCCGCTATAACAACATATACTAAAAATAAAATAAAATAAATATTTAAGGGGGGCTCCCATACAACAAACGGGTTGCTTGCGTTAACTTTGCACCTAATTTGTATGGGGCGCTATACATACCAGGTGCAAACTTAACTTAACCACTTAAGGATGAAAGTGTTTGTACGGAACCCTCGGTGCGCGAGTCCGACTCGCATTTGCCCAATTTTTTATTTTGTAATGTATGAGTGGCCATATAGGAGTTCTACTGATAATCGGCTTTGTAACTAATCTATTCAATTGTTAACAGGTTGTCCTAGAAATGGTATGTGTAACATAAAGTAATTATTAATTATGGGATGGGATGTTTGGCATTTGAATTACGTAAAATTAATAAAATAACACATTACTACACATACAAAGGCTGCGAGAATGGGGATTGCCTGCTGAAAAGGTATAAAGGTCATGTTTATTTATTTATTTAAACTTTATTGCAAAAAACAAAAAGTGTACCAATGGCGGACTTAAGGCATTCTCTACCAGTCAACCACTGGGCTAAACAGAAATATTTTATGGTGCAGGGCCAGTCTACTATTCAACATTATACCAAAAGAGAAACGTATTATATATCAATAATATAATGAACACAATACATAAACCTACACAAATATACAATACAATGTCCCCAGTGCAAAACATCATAACCGACAATCAGTCTAGGAGCTTACTAGTGAATCTAGTGATTCATGTTGTGATTCGATATCATTGTGCGTTGGTTCTTGTTTTTATTTCGTTGTATATGTAGGTACTTGAAAAAAGCACACTACTTACCTCGACATTAAAAAGGCTTATTAACATTGCAAACGAAAAATATTAATATTTAGCTAAAATTAAACTTAATTCGCGAGGTCCCGCGCAATTACCTCACTGTTAAATTAATTAAAAGTTAAAACATAATTAGAACTAATAACCACTAGATACATATATGGGCATCCTACATAAATTATTGAAGTACGATACCTACGTCAAGTGTCTTCGCTTTGGCGGGAAATTTTACGAAATTTTCTACGACTTTGTTTATGTAATGACAATGACTCATAAATTGTCATTCCCATTAAATTATTAAAGAGGTTGTAAGCACACCGATACAAATTAGTTCGGTGACAAGGAATTGAGAGACAAAATTGGTTTCAAAATAAAAATTCTCATAGAAAAATAAAAGTTTGTTTCCATGTAATTACGACTTCAACGTGACCGCCATCAAATACTGAGTTAGAAAAGTTGGTACCTGATCACCGATTGAAATAAATCGTGTATATACCTACTCGGCCTGCAACCCCAATTTTCCCGGCCTCCTGTAATGTTGTAACTCATGGAAGCCTCTATTTACCCAATTGGTAAAGGGGCCTCCTGCTATGTGTTTTTAAGCGAAATAGCATGGCTGTTGGGCTTTGAATTCCAACTATTAGCTACCTACTTATTTTTGGCTATAATTTCAGGGGAAACGCGTAAGTCTTTAAACAAAAAAGTAAAAATTATATTCTTTATTAGTAAAAGGGTGGTCTAAAAAATCTTTTGGAGACTCACTAGAAAACTCCGAATATGGATGTTTCTTATTTTACTTATATATTTCAGGCCCCTCTTTCGTCTTCTGCTTCGAAGCGACCGATGATGACTGGGGGGGTATGTTATAGTATTATTTCAAACAAAACAAACCTGGAAATCTTAGGTAACTTTCCGCTAGATCGCTAGGTATTTTAATTTAATTTTCGATGTTTTTTTCATTTATAGTTTTGGAATAATATATATTTGAGTTAAACATTAAACTAGGAATATAACTAGGTATATAACATTAAAAAGATCGGGACCCCGTGGCAGGGTACACAAAACGCAGGTAGCATTCCCGCGCTGGATAACAATGGCTAACCTTTGCGCGAAAAAGGTGCCCGCGCGTGGATCGCCTGTCGCCTCCCGCGAACGCTTACTAACACATTTAACCAGGCGGCATGCTTCCTGGCCCCACGAGCCGAAGTGCCTCAGCGACAAACGCCACAAACTCGTACTGGCCGCCGAGACAACTATATTTGACCACCAGCTTTTTTGCTCATTTCGATGATATATTTAAACTATTTAAATGAATTTAATTGAATAATCGCAGTAAGGTGACGTCTCAAGGTGAAATGAGTAGGAGCATTCTATCAAGGCCTATTTCACGAGGATACTAGTACAAGTTACAAATTACAAGCGGAAGTCCCTTTCTAATATAAGAAGTACATAAGAGACTTCCGCTTGTAATTTATAACTTGTACTCTTGGTTGTCGTAGAACGCCCAACTAGCACACGTGCGAATTATACAGCCATTGTGCAGCCTGGTAGTTGTGTAGGAGTCGTTCAAGACCTGTACAATATTCCTTAAGAGGATTGCAAAATCCTTTAACACCTAGGTGCTACTGTGCTGGTAGAGGCTCAAGGAAACACATAATTTGTTACTTTAAATTGAATTTAAAACCGAAGCACAATAAATATAGATGTTTGTTTGGTGGCGACTTGTATAGGCACAAATGCCCAAATAATACTTATGGCAGCTCAATATTGGTGGATTTTTCCCTCGCACTCCGCTCACTCCGCTTCGTTCTAACAAACAATGAGCCATGCCTTTCATTTCAAAGTAGCAGATTGTGGCCGCAGTTAATAATGCACGCAATACCCGTCGAGTCACATCGTTTGTAAGAACAATGCGAAATGAATTCAGCCCGGAAAAAGGATTTCTACTATAACTCTAGATGAAAGGCATCCTAAGATTTCCAGGTTTGTTATCCTTATCCTTTAGAACTTGGATGTTAAATTGATAAACCGACTAAAAAGAAATCCTTAATTTGTGAAACAAATATCTATTGTTGTATCACTTAATTTTTTTATGATTGTAGAACCATTGACCTTTGTTTTTTTTAAAGCTGATCTGATGATGGTCGGGACAGAGGTGGTCATTGAAACGAACGAAATGTCTAAATCTCAGCGAGTTTGGGCTCGTTTGATTCATCTTATGAGCATTAGATATCTGTGCAAAACAGTCGGCCGGTAATAAACGATTCAATGAACGACCAACTTTTTTTGTGAACTGGATCGCCACAATGTTCGCACACAAAACACTCGAACGCAGCCACCGTGTTCCTAATTTCGCCGTTTCACAGATAAGTTGGTCGCACTTCAAACTTACACGATTTTCGCATACTGGTTCCGAAACGAGGCCGTAAATAATTGGGACACGCAATCAATTGTATTGAATACAATCATTGGTTTTCATGTGTGATAATTATGATGGGCAATAAACGTTGTGTCAAAAATAAAAAATAAACTTATCTTTCTTTCTAGTCTGAGGAGAGCGGGGAGTCTGGGATCTCCCCGCGTGGAAGGAGCAAGAAGAGGTTGTGTATTTTCACCTCTGACCGGGAATACTGCGTCTCGCAGGATAAACAACGGTGAGACTTTAATATTCAGTGATCGGGGATTTCTCTGCCACACGCGGGATATCAAGTCGAAATGATAATATGGATACGCCGCTTGGCCCGCGATAGGAACAAAACTGTTCGAAATGTAAACGCTATTTCGGTGTTGCTAATTCGTTTATAAAATAAAGGACTGTTAAAAAACAGTGTTGGTTATGATTTAAAGAAAAAATATTATTCAAAACTCTCAGGCGGGCAAAAGCTAAAACAATAGTCAAAAATGTCGGTTGAAAAAACTAGTTAAACTACAGGAACGAGATATGTCAATCATCGATGCCCTAGAAATCTTTGATGAAGTCCGGACAGTTGTAAGTTGGAGTAATAGTTTACGCTCAGAGACTAAACTAGAAGCAGTCATGGCTCGAAATCCGGATGTAGATCTTGTCAGAGCATACGCCGAGCAAATATCACACGAATCCGCATCCGATGAAATTTCTATATACAAATTCGCCCCGCTAACGTCGGTCGAAGTAGAAAGGTCATTTTCGGCTTATAACTGGATCTTAGATGTCAAGCGAAATAGATTAACATTAGATAACAATGAAAAAAATATGGTTTGTTATTTTAATTTTATAGAGACCAAAGTAATAAAAAGTAATGTTATTTGACATTCGATACAATTTTTATGTGAAAACTGACTGTTATTTTTATATTAACTTATCTAGTTTTAAAATATTTTGATAGCATTAAGAAAGTTATAGTTTGATTTTATACAATTTGTAAGATTTTAATTGTATGTATGTATGTCACGTTTTTTATTAAAAGAAGACCAACGCGTAACCAATGTATCGTTGTACAGACATTTATTTTTACGCGTTTACTACCAGCAACATGGGTCTCGACTCGGCCGTTGAAAGGCAATGCGAAACTGATAAGGTAACGCGAGCTTAGTGGTTTTATTGATATATTCAATTGATCTGTAATCAAATTTTCAATTATTAATAATAATAATAATATATGCAATGCATGATTAATTGATTAACAGTAACATGCCGTAACACTCTCCTATATCGCACACGAATCCCGGAATCCCGCGGCATATCCATACTAGCATAATGATTGAGGTCATTAACCCCAAGTGGCAGAGAAATCCCCGATCACTGTTAATATTACAGGGAAATCAATTAAAGAACGATAAAAAACACACATAAAGAAATGAGAACACGAAGCATGAAATCGTTACAATAGTTGTAACCATTTCATTTAAAATAAAATATGACATTTCTATTAATTCCAGCGATATCAAGAAACTTTAACTATGGATTTTTTTTTCGCAATACTAGTTCGAGAACTTTACATAATAATATTAGTTACAACTCTGTAGCAATTCATTCACATTTTTAAAAATGTTTTCAAGAAGTACAATATCACAGTTTAAAATGTAAAACATTTTAGCTAGAAAATCGCAATGCCAAAATCAAAATCAAAATATTTATTTGCCGGTGCATACCTACTATATCTTTTCTCATCGAACTTCTAATATTTTATCTTGACGGTCGATTTATTTGGACGGTCACAGGGAAATTGTCAAAATTTCATTTTTCAACCAGGATTTTTTACGATAATCCAATAGAGGATAAAAACTAAATATAACCACATTTACAAATTTTCGTAAATATCCCATGTTATAATCTTTTATTCATAAAAGTACGTGTACTTACGTAGCTAGTAAGTAAGATTATGAAGGTAAAATAAGAAATATCGCGATAGATCCGTTATAATTCGTGTTAATCAGGGATAAGTTTTTGTATGGAACCCTCGGTGCGCGAATCAGACACACAAATGGCCGGTTTTTTTATTGGCTTTATTACCCCAATATTACATTTTGTTTCAGGCGCCGCTCAAATCAACTTTGAATCAATCCTGTTCAACTTTGAATCAGTATAGTATTTGTGTCCCACTCTGTGTTTTATTTTTTAACCATCCACAAATTTGCAGTCGACCAAACAATTGTTCTGTACAAGTGTACATATAAGAGCAAGTATTCCGGGCTACTGGCCCTAGGAGGATCACCCGGAGACGGCTGGACTGATTTGGATATTTTTTTTGTTTGACGGAATGTAACTGGTTAGTGTCATAGTCAGACCAGGATCTGATGATGAACTCTTCAAATTATTATAGGCATTCCATTAGGTTTATCATCATTTGCTAAACAACCTTTTACAAATAATTACTTAACAAGCAACGATTTACAAACTATTCATTTCACAAACCTATCATTCCTTAAAATGCTAATTTTACATTAATTACTCGACAAATAGACATTTAGTAACTTAGACGCTTTATAAAAAAATTGAATGACAAAGTTTCATTTAAAAAATGTTCACTTCACGAATAAATCGTTTTAAAAATCTGTTATTTTGCAAAACATTAATTGATAAACTATTGTTTCATAAAAATATTAAAAATAACTCTCTATGTAACGAAACGCAGGACGGTATGAAGTTTAATACTCGAAACACTTGGGCCAAATATTAAACAGGCAAGTACTTATTTCGGTCAGATTGACCAAAGAGGGGCTGTTTCTGGGACTTAAAAAAAATTTACACGTTTTTTTGCTGTTTTTGGACTTAAATTAGATTGAATCTTGGGGTGCGTAACGATGGCTATAACAACTTTTGATATAATTTCAGTCGCTATAACGCTCATTTGATATAATTATTGAATGATATAACAACACTTAATATATCAACATTTGATATAATTATTGTTTCATATACTGATCATTTTATCGAATAACATTTAATATAACATTCTTTAAGTATAATGCATATATCTTCTAATGAATTTATGGTATAACGTTTATTTTATCTAACGTTCAAATGGCCTAACGTATAGGGTATAGAGAAATAGGGGGGTGGGGGGCGGAGCCCCCACAGGGGGGCTCGGGGGACGAAGCCCCCCGCATTAAAAAAAACCTAAACCAAAAGTTCAATTAGAAACGTAGGTTAGGTCAGGTTACGTTAGAAAAAAAAAAAGAAAAAAAAAAGCTTTGGTTTAAGTAAATAAAACGCAATTCGCACACAAAAATTAATACATTTTCATTAAGCATAACTATTCAGTGTGTATTCAGTGGTTATATCAAATGTATTTTATACTAATTGAAATTATACCATATGAAATTATACCATATGAAATTATACCAAATGTTGTTATACCAAATGAACATTATACCATATGATGGTTATAGGAAATAAGTGTTCTATCAAATGATAAATATACGAAATAAAAATAGATATTTTAAAATTATTTCAAACGTTTATTATATCAAATGAGTGACTATACCCTTTGAAATTATATCAAATGTTGTTATATCCAACATACTTATACCATTTATTTTTATATCGATCATTACACACCCTGAATCTTGTAGATTACACTAAAATAAGCATGCTTTGTTCTTTAAACTTTTTCTCTCAGAGAGATATTTACCAAGATATTGGGGTTAATTTTTTTTTTCCAATATTTGCCATTTTTAGGCTAAATTAGATTGAGTGATGTTCCATTTTTTAAGCAAGCATTTTGACGCTCCGCTATACATGGTCATAAAACAAACCTAACCTAACCTACAGTTTTCGGTTCTTGAGCCATGATATCTAAAAACCTCAATAACCTGAACACTAAGACGTCTGAATGCTCATCAGAACTATTATACTTTGTTAAAAATTAAGTATGTTAATATTTGTACTCGTAGAAAACTACACATATGAATGGCGTTCACACCATGGTGATTTATTAAACAAAATGTTAACCAAACAATGCATTTTATTAACGTTGTTTTATCATTCGTTATTTTGTTAATTGACTAGAATAATAAATGAATAATCCAATAAATAATTTCTATCATGATCTATGTGTAAAATTATATTTTTTGCTTACCATCAGGCGAAGTGGAGCCACTATGTTGTGCCGTTATAAAAAAAAAAAAAACGTATAATTTGGGAATCGTTAATTTGTCTAACGTTGTTTGTAAAATGAATATTTATGAAACGTTGTTTAAGCAAGTGATTGGCTACCTTCCATTAGCAGCAAAGGCCTCATGTCGTCAGTTCGGCGTATCCCTCTACGGACCTAGGCACATAGCCCGTACAAAATGCTAACTAAAACGAATTGCTTTTGTAAGGCAATTCGGCTCTACAATATCAGGTCCATCACGATCTTCGCGATTTTTTAAGTAAAAGTAAAAGAATTTCAACACTAGTATTTGGTGTATGACATGTGCAATGTAAGGCAGTAAAAACTTTTTAGACGCTGATGTACCTACTTGAACTAGTGTCATGTGACGTACCGACAGTCTAAAACCAAATAGCTGCTGGATCCACTCAGTACCTATCACAGATTATTAATATCGTCGCTAGAGTTTCAGATATAGTAAACGAAAAAGAATATTTTTGTATTAAGCGGTTTACATTCACGTGAAATTGTCAGGAACGGCCCGACATGTTTCGAACTCGTATGGAGCTCTTCATCAGGGACGGCTACCCGTACACCGCCGCGGCAACCTCGTCACTGATTTTTTGATCGACGCTCCGCTCTAGGAGGGCGCGCCGATGGCGCGGGGGCGGGGGATGCTTGCAGGCCCGCAACTTGTCCGTCCGGCACTCCAACGTCACTTTTGTCATCCATAGACATTACGCACACTTGACTAATGGTGTCCACGGGATTGTCCAAACGGACGATATGTTTCTCTCAACAACATGTCGGGCCGTTCCTGACAATTTCACGTGAGTGTAAACCGCTTAATACGATAATTAAATATGTCTTACAAAAGTTTTAATATGAAAAAGAATATTGCTGCAAATAATTGAACACAAGAGAAGAAAAAAGTTAGGTCATACTATACGTCACATTAATATTAAAAAAATTAAAACTAAGTATATATAGAAGGAAACAGTTAATGTGGAAGACCAAGCAGGTCATAATGTGGAACAACTAAAAGAAAAATTAATCAGCTCTTAAATATAATGGTGATTAATATTATGATTAATAATAGATCACATACTCATACTCAACATCCCCGACATCTAATAAAAATACATGTTTGGAAATAAAACGATAATTTTATTGAAAACACACTTTTGTTTAAAAATGCTACTTAGTTATCTACTAATAAATAAACTAATAACAGTAGTCTGTGCGAGTCACAGTTTTTCATAACCCGAACAAGAATAATAAAATTGCCGGAGTCGCCGTCGCGTCGCCGGACACGGCGAGGAGGACTACGTATCGGGGGTTCTTTGAATTAGGAAATAAGGTTATTGTAGTTACAGGAATGTAGGGCCCAACTGTGAGGAAGCATATAATGCTATTATAGGATCTAACTCTGCACGTGTCGTGTTTCATAATCATAACTGGCGTGAAATTAGAGACGTCAGTGAGACAAATTGACTGCAAATCAATTAATTAACTCCGAATATTTACATAATGAATCGCTTTAAAAATGTACTGTAATGTCACGCACTAACGCTAAAGGTAAATGATTATATAACGTACCTATGTGTAAAAAATAACTGATGTCTCATGCTGGAATGAGAAGCGAACTAAATACATTTCCTACATAATGATAGTAATTTAAGAAATTGAAATGTTCCGTCAAATTAACGCCTTATGAACTTAGAATAAGTACGCCGGAGCGAGAGTCTTCATACAACCGATATGTGAAAGATGAAGCCACTTTTGGTTTTATTTGTGCGTGTCTACGAACCAATCATATTAGAGACGGTTTGCTTGTGACATTGACGTTGTCACACGGACGAAACTTAGCCCGTGGCTACTTCGTTAGTCGCGCGACTCGGCACCAGCCCGTCTAGCACAACTTGACTTCGCGACCCTGGTCGCGCGACATAGCATCGCCCGTCGCTCTCTCACATTACTGCCCAGAAAGAGACAGGTAGTTCTAGCGCGAGAAAGTGTCGCGTGCCACAGTTATGCTAGAGGTGTTGTTGCCATACTCGCACGGTATTAAAAGGAAGGTGACAGAGTATTTGTCGCTCCACAAAGAGTCGCGTGCCACATTTTGTACTTGTTTGACTTTTTGATTTCTATGCCTATTTATTCTAAGTTTACGAATGGAAATAATTTTAATACCCGACCGATTGCGGATTTAAAAATCACAAATGAATCGCCACTTCACTTGTGATAAAATTTTCCATGTCTCAGTTAATGAGCAATTATACCGCAAATTGATTATGAATCGATGAAAACGCGTTTGATTAGAAAGTGTTTATATAAATCAATTTGGGATGAAATAAGTCCAGTTTCTGCGCTGCCATGTTCGTTGCTTCGCTCCTGTGTTTAATTGTCGCCTCTGCTCAGGCAGAATCTCCTCACCATCATAAAGAAGTGGTAAGACTTTTGTTTGCTCTAAGACCATAGAGAAGATTTATTTCTAAAACCGTTGTCCCGGATGTACCTACACTTTCGCCGAGAAAGGGCGAGGCATCCTTTTTTCTAATTTTATACGTAAATAAAGGAAGACCTCTGCACACGTCTCGCCCTGTCTTGGCGAGAGTGTACAGTCGGCATGAGGCCAGTCATTTTTAAGAAGAAATATTACTGCTAATTTTTCTATACAAATCGTTTTCATTCTCGTCTGTTTTGTCCTCCAAAACCTAAACCTATCTTAACGAAATTTTATTCAATCAATCTTTACGAAAATTTATTTTTTTAGGAATTGAAGTTTGTGACGGACTATTTCGAGTTTTGCGCAAATTATTATAGAATTTGTTAGATTTCTCCGGAGTGTAATTTTTATGTGTCCGGGCTTGAAAACAAGCTACTACCTCATGGCCCGTTTCGACTAGCGAGCTATGTAAACATTACATCATTATTCATTAACATGACAATAAAAAAAATTGGGCAACTTCGAGTCCGACTCGCATGAAGAGTTCCGTACCTATATATATAATCTACAACAAGTTTGTTGTATGGGAGCCCCCCTTAAATATTTATTTTATTTTATTTTTAGTATTTGTTGTTATAGCGGCAATAGAAATACATCATCTGTGAAAATTTCAACTGTCTAGCTATCACCGTTCTTGAGATACATCCTGGTGACAGACGGACGGACAGCGAAGTCTCAGTAATAGGGTCCCGTTTTTACGCTTTGGGTAGGGAACCCTAAAAAAGTAAGTACTAAAATTGACGTTCAATGGGAGCGTCCGCTTGCCAGATTTGTTGAAATGAGAAATCGTAACTGACGATTGGGTCTGGATACTATAATTTCACGTGTTTCCATATTTAGCATTTGGTTTATAAATCATATTGTTCCTATGGATATATATAATTTTTTTTATCTGCTAAATATTTTAAATTAAAACAATTTTTCGGACCGTTCGAGTAATTTCAGTGTAAATTTTGAAACACGTCAGCACTGTCTTAAAGAAATATACTAGGAGTAGGACCCCGCAGTTTGCAAGCAACTAGAGCTTCAGTTGTGTTTTAACCGCCGCGCCGGCGTCAGCCGACCCGGCTCGGTCAATGTGAATCTTACATTAAATAATCAATCGCGAGAATGATGGCGTGAGTGCGGCGGTGTTGGCGAGAGAAAGAGAGGCCGGTAGGCGACGCACTTGCGATTTTATAGCGGTTGATCCGTTCCCCGCACCTCATAACTACCATATTTGCGCATACGCAGCGGAGACACTCGGGCCGTGGAGCCCGGACGCCCACAGGCAGCCAATGATAAAAAGAGCTGTCGCCGTGTTCTACGTACCACAGAGCCGGTCCGTTCCTCGGCCAAAGGATTAGCATGGCTATTCAGTGGGGAAATGTAGCTGGTATCATGAGTTCATAAGTAACCCAGTCGCAGGGCCGTGATCAGCGGGGACATCGGTTTAAATTTTCTTAGGATAGGTTAATTTAGTTATTGTTTTTTTAGGCACGGTCCCCTCAATCCTTGGACAAGGTAAGTCTTCCAATTTTAGTATTTTCCGTTTTACACTCTAAACTAAGTAAGAAAAAAAAAACTCAAAAAATACATAGGCATAAAGGCGACGGGTAAGTTTGCATTTGTGCCTGTAATAATGGTTTTCTTCCAGTTAACCTTTGAGCAATTGAGTGAGTACAAGAAAACAGATAAGCTCTCACTCTACTAAACTACACTCATTGTCAGTAAAGTCCGCCGGTGACTGTAATTTACAGTGTCGTGGCTTTCCGATCGCTGATCCCTTCTCGTACCTACATAGATATGGCTGCCAGAACTAGATACCTACTGATAGCAGGTAAGTCTCGACTCGACCCCCTCGTCGTTCCGGCTCCTTATTGATGCAAAGGTATATCGCAATTCAACGTGGCAGCACGGCGAGCGTGATGGGTACAATACAATACAACAATACTTTATTGCACACCAACAAGAAAAATATTACATGAGAAATCATAAATTTAAATAATGGTAGACAATAGGCGGTCTTATCGCTAAAGAGCGATCTCTTCCAGACAACCTTACCTTACCTTTGCATCAGAAGGGACGCGGCAAGGTTTTTAAGCTATTTGTCCCTTTTTTTTGTTTATTTTTATAGTCTGTACTTTTAAGTATTTAAAAAAACCGGAGCTGTCAAATTTGACAGATCCAGTGGTGGTGAACCTTTTAAGGCCAGAATAAATTATACTTAAAAAAACGGTACCGTAACAAAGCGACAAAAACAAAGTAATTCAACAAAAACAAATAAAACTAACGGAAAATAACAATAAACGGAAGCTCGAAAAAACAAATATGCCACGCGTATCAGATGACTGCAAGCAGTGGCCATTGTCAAACCGACAAAGTTAAAATTCAGGTAAGGTATGTGTTGCTAATTTAAACCTGTGACTTTCTTAGCCGTGTTACTTCCAGTATCATGCAGCCTCGCATCTTCATATATCCGCTGAAAGGTGTTAAATTGGTGACGCTAGTATTGCAAGATAGCCAGGCTAGTTTCCTGTTCCTTGGCAGATTAAATCAGCTAAAGCCTATGAGGATAAAGCTATATGAGGATTGTCAAGTGAATGGCGTTATCTATAATATTTATATGGCAACAATTTTGCAACATATTATAACCGCACTACTATAATAACATTAGTTTAAGTACCTGTCAGATCCTATGTTAACCTCATAATATCCTTTAATGGAATGCCCTCTTTTCCTGACTGTTTTTCGTGTAGTGTAGTAAACATGTGCACACTTTATTTATAATATTACGTTCCCGACTGTGAATGATTTTAGGCATTTTATTAGGATATTTTTAAATATTTGTCTTTTAAAGAAACCACCACGACTAACATCGACATTGTTGACAAACCATCATTAAATCATTGCCAGTGTAAGAAATTAGCTCTAGTGAAATTCCGCAATATGGCGCATCCTCATATATTTCTGGTCAGACTTTACTTTTTATGGAAGTGAAAACTCTGGAATAGTTAGCACGAAATTTATACGAGGAACGCACCGTGATATATTTTCTCATGTATTATTATTTTAATATTTTTCTATATAAACAATCACACAATAATCAATCGCCAGTCTCCATTGTATTCACAACGCAAGGAGTTGAAATACGTCTACCCTTCTTACTACTTACTTATGGATAAGTTGAAGTTTAATATCCTGCAGTTTATAGACGGCCAGTTTCACTCAGCTACTCCAGCTACTCCAGCGCTGCAAGTGGAACTTTTTAGAACTATCGATGCTGCTCTTTTCCTTCTACACTCCATAGTCCGAATCATGGTCGTGAAATGAAATAAATAAAAAATGTCTCAACCAACCAATCTCAACAGTGACGACGTCAGCTAGTGTCGGTTAAGCTCTGGCTTCCTAGGATAGCGGTGCCGTCATATAGCGGCCGTCTCCATACTTCGTACTAGTACCAAAGAATATACTAACGTAAAAAGAAACGACAGCGACACTTGTGTGCAGTAACAAAACTCGCGGCTATGTGTGCGTGTCGAAGGTCGAGCGGGGGTGAGCGCGGGACGCGCGAGGTTGGGAAGGTCATTCATATGAATGCCTAGTCGAAGAAAGCAGCATTACAAGGTCACCGATGCCCGAGTTACACCGATATGCCGTTGTCGAGCCTGTGCTAGTACGAAGTAAGAACAAAGTATGGAGACGGCCGCTATGCGACGGCACCATTGTCCTAGAAAACCACAGCTTTACAGTAGTGGAGGAGCATGTACCTGGCGGATTATATTCTTATACTAATTTTTTTTTCAGGTTAGCATAGACTTTGGAAAAATTGGAAAAAACATCAAAGATGTAGGTACCTTACACATTTTTGGACAGTTAACAAATATAAACCAATTTTGAATGAGAAAGGGTTATGTTTTTAAAAAAATATTAACAGCACGATGAAGCGTGGTTTTTTATGGACGTCAATGATAACATTATCTGTTGGTCGGAATGGGTGCCGTTCAATAGTCCAAAAACCTTTTTGCATAATTTCATTTACCTCAATACAAAATGCATAATTAAAAAAAAAAAATAACATCAAAATTCATAATTTTAATGTACATAATAATTAACCAACAGAACAGTCAATACTCATAATAACATGAGTTATAATGGTCATAAGTATAGAAAAAAATTACTGTGTAATAACAACTTTCGTCATAATTAACAAAGTTCATAACGGCATCGGCATTTGAGATAATAGGCATCAGTGTCATAATAATTATTATATGAGTGAGAAATAATTAAAGAAAGACTTCCAAAAAGTATAAGTTGACAAAACTAGGGAACAGGGGGGCGAAGAAGCCCCCCCGCATACAAAAATAACGTTTATAATTCTCTAGTTTAACCGGGGTAGATTCGTTAGGCTAGGTCTCTAAGGGTGGAAATAGAAGCCCCGCGGAGCGGGGATTCATAAACTTGCTTACAGTGAGAGCAGTTGGTAAGGTTGGATTATTTTTTTGTATTGTGACCCCAATATGAACAAACAGAAACTAGAAATGTGGGTGTGTCAGAATGTTTTTATAAAAAAAAGTACATTATAAGTATTAAACATTATCAGTGATCGGGGATTTCTCTGCCACTTGGGGTTAATGACCTCAATCATTATGCTAGTATGGATATGCCGCGGGATTCCGGGATTCGTGTGCGATATAGGAGAGTGTTACGGCATGTTACTGTTAATCAATTAATCATGCATTGCATATATTATTATGATTAATAATTGAAAATTTGATTACAGATCAATTGAATATATCAATAAAACCATTAAGCTCGCGTTACCTTATCAGTTTCGCATTGCCTTTCAACGGCCGAGTCGAGACCCATGTTTCTGGTAGTAAACGCGTAAAAATAAATGTCAGTACAACAATACATTGGTTACGCGTTGGTCTTCTTTTAATAAAAAACGTGACATACATACATAGAATTAAAATCTTACAAATTGTATAAAATCAAACTATAACTTTCTTAATGCTATTAAAATATTTTAAAACTAGATAAGTTAATATAAAAATAACAGTCAGTTTTCACATAAAAATTGTATATTATACATAATAATCATTTATTTCGAATGTCAAATAACGTGTCGAAGGTTGAGCGGGGGCGAGCGCGGGACGCGCGAGGTGGGGAAGGTCATTCATATGAATGCCTAGTCGAATAAAGCAGCATTACAAGGTCACCGATGCCCGAGTTACACCGATATGCCGTTGTCGAGCCTGTGCTAGTACGAAGTAAGAACAAAGTATGGAGACGGCCGCTATGCGACGGCACCACTGTCCTAGAAAACCACAGCTTTACAGTAGTGGAGGAGCATACCTGGCGGATTATATTCTTATACTAAATTTTTTTTCAGGTTGGCATAGACTTTGGAGAAATTGCTAAAATCATCAGAGATGTAGGTACCTACACATTTTTGGACAGTTAACAAATATAAACCAATTTTGAATGAGAAAGGGTTTTATGTTTTTAAGAAAATATTAACAGCACGATGAAGCGTGGTTTTTTATGGACATCAATGATAACATTATCTGTTGGTCGGAATGGGTGCCGTTCAATAGTCATAAAAACTTTTTGCATAATTTCATTTACCTCAATACAAAACGCATAATTAAAAAAAAATAATAACATCAAAATTCATAATTTTAATGTACATAATAATTAACCAACAGAACAGTCAATAGTCATAATAACATGAGTTATAATGGTCATAAGTATAGAAAAAAATTACTGTGTATAACAACTTTCGTCATATTTAACAATGTTCATAACGGCATCGGCATTTGAGATAATAGGCATCAGTGTCATAATAATTATTATATGAGTGAGAAATAATTAAAGAAAGACTTCCAAAAAGTATAAGTTGACAAAACTAGGGAACAGGGGGGCGAAGAAGCCCCCCACATACAAAAATAA
Source organism: Apotomis betuletana (assembly GCA_932273695.1). Taxonomy (NCBI): domain Eukaryota; kingdom Metazoa; phylum Arthropoda; class Insecta; order Lepidoptera; family Tortricidae; genus Apotomis; species Apotomis betuletana. The sequence continues at coordinate 1,770,272 of OW026321.1, read as the reverse complement.
CGTTTATAATTCTCTAGTTTAACCGTGGTAGATTCGTTAGGCTAGGTCTCTCAGGGTGGAAATAGCAGCCCCGTGGAGCGGGGATTCATAAACTTGCTTACAGTGAGAGCAGTTGGTAAGGTTGGATTATTTTTTTGTATTGTGACCCCAATATGAACAAACAGAAACTAGAAATGTGGGTGTGTCAGAATGTTTTTATAAAAAAAGTACATTATACCTAAGTATTAAACATTATACAGAGTGATACTTATATTATTCGTTTTTATGTTAAGACAAATTATGCAACTTGACTATTACTTTTATTATTATTACTTTGGAAATCATTTTTTTGGCTTTTATTCATTTTGTTTTTATGTAAAATCATTATTTGTATACATTAAAATTATGATATACATTTTATGCAAAATGCAAATTCGCTAATTGTTTTTATGACAATCATTACACGCTTATCAGTCTTATCACGCCAAAACGGCTGGACGGATTGTAAACAGTACAGTTGCCGAGAAACTTCTTGAGCCTAACCTTGACTGCGCAGTAGCCGATTTACGTACAAATATGCATGCGCAGATCCGCCATTTTGGGTCAAGAAGTTTCTCGGCAACTGTATTCGTCGTGCAGGGTAGCGTGCAGCTAAAGATGGTTATAAGTAGGTTAAGTATAGGATACTTTTTATCCGACTACGGTAAAGAAAAAAGCGTCACGCGAGCAAACCTTGCGTGCAGGCCGTCTAGCACAACTAATGTGCTTCGCGACTCATGTCGCGCGACAGCGCTGCCCGTCACTCGCTCACATTACTGCGCAGAAAGAGACAGATAATTATCTCGGGTGAGAAATAGTCGCGTGTGACAGTTGTGCTAGAGGTGCAACTTCTTTATGGAGTTTCATTAATAATGCAACAGACTTGGCTGTAACAATTGCCATAACAATCACTACCATCAAGGGACTTTGTTATTAAATACCTTTTTTACGTTTCACAGTGGGCGGTAAGTATGAGTAGCACTTTAAAATAAATGGTAGTCGACCACGTTCTAATTGGTGAGCATTTACGAGACTGTTCAATATGTTTACCTCTTTTTGTTCGGTAGTGAAATGGGATGCACTTGTATCTTTCATTTAACTATTTCTAACCAGCAATGCTTTTATTGTAAGTATGTTCGGATAAAATCTTGCGATTGAAATTTAGTTAAAGCAGCTATCCTCACTCGATTGAACTGAAATTTGGCACGCTTAAGTACCTTCGATGACAAAACAATATTTATCTATCCAAAAATCATAAACCCTCCATGATGCGTCCAAGAACCGCACATCATACCACCATAAACATGGCTTGTGTTTAAACGCCTACCAAATATGATTAAACGCCTACCAAATATGTTGATAAATTACTACCAACAAATTCTTAATGCTCACCAAAACGGATGAATGTTCACCAAATAGTGTATCCCAAACTATTCTATAAATAAAGCAAATAATTCTTTTTCTTACATGCTATAAAAATATGTATATCAACGCCTAAAAAGTTAATTTTAGACCAAATAATCTATATTATTGTCAAATGGATGTCATCAATATTTTATATTATTAGGTACTTCCATTTTAGTAATTTTTGCTGAGGCAAAAAACTAAATACTCACCAAAATGGCTTTTTTCACCAAAATTTCAAATTGGTGCTAGGCGGCTAAAACTCGGTATCAGGGGGCTCTCGGGGCTCAAAAATATGAATCTGAAATCTTGTCCGAAAATTCGGTCAAATTCGGAAAATATCGAAAAAAAACGATTCAAAATTTCAAATTGGTGCTAGGCGGCTAAAACTCGGTATCGGGGGGCTCTCGGGGCTCAAAAATATGAATCTGAAATCTTGTCCGAAAATTCGGTCAAATTCGGAAAATATCGAAAAAAAAACCGATTTGTATGGAGAAAATTTCAAATTGATATAGCACAGCTAATAATGACTAGGTACCGCACATTATGGAGCGTTTTTTAGGGATATAAAAAAAAATGGTTGCCTGTAAAGTCGGTTTTACGGGCGAAGGAAGATTTTACGTGACAACGTCTTATTCTCGGTAGAATATTTATTGATATGAATCCCTCTTCCCTCTTCCCTCTTCCCTCTTCCCTCTTCCCTCTTCCCTCTTCCCTCTTCCCTCTTCCCTCTTCCCTCTTCCCTCTTCCCTCTTCCCTCTTCCCTCTTCCCTCTTCCCTCTTCCCTCTTCCCTCTTCCCTCTTCCCTCTTCCCTCTTCCCTCTTCCCTCTTCCCTCTTCCCTCTTCCCTCTTCCCTCTTCCCTCTTCCCTCTTCCCTCTTCCCTCTTCCCTCTTCCCTCTTCCCTCTTCCCTCTTCCCTCTTCCCTCTTCCCTCTTCCCTCTTCCCTCTTCCCTCTTCCCTCTTCCCTCTTCCCTCTTCCCTCTTCCCTCTTCCCTCTTCCCTCTTCCCTCTTCCCTCTTCCCTCTTCCCTCTTCCCTCTTCCCTCTTCCCTCTTCCCTCTTCCCTCTTCCCTCTTCCCTCTTCCCTCTTCCCTCTTCCCTCTTCCCTCTTCCCTCTTCCCTCTTCCCTCTTCCCTCTTCCCTCTTCCCTCTTCCCTCTTCCCTCTTCCCTCTTCCCTCTTCCCTCTTCCCTCTTCCCTCTTCCCTCTTCCCTCTTCCCTCTTCCCTCTTCCCTCTTCCCACATTTTAAAGTTTGAGAATCTGTGAACAGCATGATGACGTAGGCTTGTGTCAGGCACGTGGTTCCCCTTCCACGGCGCTACAAAGTATTGCTACAATGACGTCATGTCCACGGCGCTACAATGACGTCATGTCCACGGCGCTACAAAGTATTGCTACAATGACGTCATCTTTTTTCGTATGCGCGGCCGGCGTTCATCAATTTATTAGACGTTGTCACGTCAAAAAAACTAACCTAACCCGGCCGAGTCGGATCTGCTCTGAAAGGTGATCAGGATTAGATCGTTACCTAGCTGAAACACTAATTTATGAAAATAATATTTGGTGAGCAAAAAATCCATTTTGGTGAGCAAAAAATCCATTTTGGGAAGCAAAAAGATATTTTTGGTAATAATTTTGATGTTTTATGAAAACAATATTTGGTGAGCAAAAAATCCATTTTAGGAAGCAAAAAGATATACTGACAACATAAAATTATTCTGGTGTAATGTATATCGATTTTGGAATACAAAATGATTGAATTTGGGGAGCACTGTATAGAGTGGGTTTATTAAATGGAGGCAATTCATTTTATTTGGAATTTAGTTTTGGGGTATAAAAGCCATTTTGGTGAGCGTTTAAATTGTTCCCCATAAAAATAGGAATCCGTTCTTGAAGCCGAATTCACTTTGCTTTGTTCTACTTTTACCACACAATGGAACCGAATGTGTCAATTATGAACTCCGGCCACAAATTGCACTTAAATTGCACTCCTTTCGCTTCAAAGTAGCCTTAGTTCATAATGCAAACAATACCCATTGGGTCCTATTGTTTGTTAAAACAAAGCAAAGTCAACTCGGCCTCAAAATAGTGGGAATCACCCACTATACTTAACCCATTATGACCTGAATTAATTTAGGATGTTAAAATTGGATAATTCTTTCGTAAATAGTTGTAGTCAAATTTACTTTTTATTTTGTAGAAACAGGGGTGCCAAGCGACACCGGCCGCTGGGTCCTAATGAGTTAGCCTATTTTTTCAAGTTTATATGGAATAAAATTATGGATCAATTAATATATTTTTCATTGCAGTCGGGAAAAATTGACCGTTTGCCGTTGCCGTTATCTAATAAGGTATTGTTTATTGTTAATATGTTAGATCAAAATAAGATTAATAAGTCAACTACTTCAAACGCTATCTAGTGTTAAAATAAATGACAGTGTGTCGCAAATTTCCAACGTTTTCTAATACTTATATTAATAACTTTATATTTGTAATATTATTCGAGGGATTGTCTTAAAATTAAGACCCATTCATCGGAAAATTATAAGTCCACGTTGATTTACCCGGGACTCTACCAAAGTACCTAACGCGTATCTCTACTAACCACCTAGGAATCCTTTTTTAGGTTGAATTCACTTTGCTTTTTTGAAACAAACAATGGGAATTAGCGAAGTGAATTTAGCCTCAAAGAAAGATTCTTACTTATCTCTCGGTTTTTTTTTCTCGCATCACACATAGTAAAAACCGTGAATTGTTTTTAATATGGTTCTTTAAATGGGAATGGCGGAGATGGCCGAAATATGAACAGGATCGTTAATAGACATGTTGACTAATTTTTTTGAGGATATCAATCGATTCTATTGTTTATTGTGATCAAATGTCTATATGGGACTGACTACTCTTAAACTGCTCTAAAAGTCAGAAATGACCGTCAAAGTATAACATTCCTACGTAGTGCTAAAAACGCTCCATACAAAAGGCGCCCAGGCTAGTGACGTCACAGGCCGGTATAGGTACCAATAATTGCATGGAGAAATTAAGAAATTTGCCATTTTCACTGTATATTATATATTTTTCCCGATCCCGATCCTCATAAAAATAAAGTAATCGTAAATTCTGAATCCTTTATTTTTTCTACGATTCATCATCATCAGCATCAAAGTCCACTGCTGGACATAGGCCTCCCCCAGAGAACGTCACTATGACCTGTCCCGAGCCGCCCGCATCCAGCGGACTCCATCGACGTTCACCAGGTCATCAGCCGACCTTGTTTTTTCCATTACTAGTAGTAAACCAAGGTTAAGGTTTTTTTTTTTATTCAATATCATCACTCGACAAAATTCATTTCAATGATCATTTTCAAATCATTTTAAAGAAACGGTATCCAAATCATGTCACAAAAACGTTTCACCGATATACATTTCACAAACACTCTTGACAACTCCACCATTCACAAATTAATCGTTTAAATAACACTGTTTCATTCAAATTACTCGTTTTAAAAACACTGCTCATCAAATATAATATTATTTACTTGAAAAATATAAAGTTTGTCGAGTGATAATGCCGGCGATATACAACATTATATTGTATCCGGAATTCTAAGATCAAAAATAAATTAATCATTGATTTTGAATCCAAATAACGTATACTTTCGGGCAAAATACATATAATATGTTTACCTATAGAGCTGAAAACTTAACTACAAATTAATTAATTACGCTACCCAAAGGTTGTCTGGAAGAGATCGCTTTTTAGCGATAAGATCGCCTATTGTTTGCCTCTATTGTAATTTTAAGTGTCATTTGTATTTGTATTTCTTTCTTCTTGAGGTGTGCAATAAAGAGTATTCTATTCTATTCTACGCTATATACCTACCACGAAGTCGCTAGCGACTATTTTTTTTTCTTTTTAATCGTTTATTTGCTTTAAGTACATGCAAGTACAGTTTTAGACCTAACATTCTATTTAAACTATATAGGTATCACAATCACACTTACAAATACAAAATAATATCATTACTTAATTAATTGTCCAGTGCATTAAAAAAGAATTCATTTCTTGAGTAGTATGGTCTAGTTATAAAATATTCTTTAACATTTCTGTCAAAAGTTCTAAAATTATCACAGTCTTTTATGTCATCACTTAACTTATTGAATACTTTAATGGCAATATTATTAAAGCTATTGTTAAAGTGCACAAAATTATGTTTAGTTAATATCAATTTACTATTATTTCTAAGATTAAAGTTATGAAATTGCCCATCATCGAATATTTATCCTTATTTTTGAAAACATAGACACACAAGCGATACAGATATAAAGATATGACAGTGAGAATCTTATTATCCACAAAAATATTTCTATGTAAACGATTTGTATGGAAAATAGTAATAAATAAATAAATAACGCCCCTAGCAGTTACTCTGTAGGACTAAAATTCTCCATACAAATCGTTTACGCACTCGCTAGCGAGTACGGTCACTGTAAACCCATGGTAAGGGTACTTCAGTTTTATTTCGAACGATAGTTTATGAAATTATATCGGCTTATGTATTTTCAGTCTCCAAGAGCGAAAAAGACTGCTGAGGTAAGCACAGATGTTAAGGTACGCCAATTGACAACATTTCATATTTTTAAGACTACAATTTTATTAATTTTCTGACTTCTGCTTAGAAAGATGAAGTAATCTTTGTTTTTATATTTTTTCTGAGATAACTTTTTTTATTAATTTATAAAAACTTACTCATTTTAAAATGTGGCAACACCTAAACTATAACTCAATGGAACGGTCCGATCTCTAATAAAAAAAACTCAATGACGTTGAGGTTGACATGACATTGTCAAAATTCAAAATTGTCGGTTTGGTTTGATCCATATATTCTGGAAACAGTAACTATTGAACTTACTTCAAACCACAACCAGAACCAATTTCTCCACTGCTCGACACCAATCTCCTTCATTCTTATGTGGCACATGAAAGAAATGTTTTCGTCGAATCGTTTTTGCAGTCCAGCACAAAACAATGCTTGGTGTATTTTACCTCATCAACCCATACGGGTGCGAGTCTATCCATTTTTGTAAATTAATCCCAGCAAACACGTGAGTAATTAAGTAACACGGTTAGTTTTTCATTTGAAATCTCGAACTACTCTGTCGATCTCTTTATTAATTTCCACCTGTTAGAAATATGAAATGTTGTCAATTCTTTAAAAGTTGCAAAGTACATTTCACAAGCATTTATAGAAAGTGGCGTAGTGAATGTGCTTGTGCATTTGGCTGTCCACGGTATTTTTAATAGACGCTTCCAACAGCGACAGGGTTCTCCCAAATCAATTTGAGAAGGCTGTTGGGACTGTCACGCACACAACTTATCAGGGCTCCTCCAGAAGTCGCGTGGTTATAGTTGGCCTATGTTGGAACCCATGATTATATCTAGTGATTGTAATGCTTATATAAATTACTTTGATATCAGAATATTGTGGAGTAATTTTGTTATTTTTGGCTTATCCGCTGTGTGAAAATATTACATGTGATGTCTTCTCGGATGCTTCCTCCCCCGTCGTGATCATTCGTGATATTTCCCTGACCCCCGTTATAGGCGATCACATTTGATATCCGTACGAGCCCTCAGGGAAGCGCTGCGCTTGCGAATGATCGCACTGTCAGATCGCGGCTCCGCGAACATTCCTGACGCGGGTCTCTCTCGAAATCCCTAACAACATTTGTCCTAAAATCATTTGCCCTAACATCTTCGTCCTAAACACTTTTGACCTAACGTTAATTTGCCATAATGCTTTAAAAGTCAAAATCCATAATTATTAGGTAATCGTTAGGACAAATGAGTATTACGTAGTACATAAAATATTAGGGCAAATACGTACTAGATCATTTAAAATTAGGAAATAAATGTTAAGGCACATGCATTCGGGCAAATAATGTCAGGACAAACAATCACTAGGACATTATATATTAGGGAAAACAAAAATAGTTTTTGGATTTCGATATAGATCCGCCTGACGTACTGCAGAAACATGGCAGTCCCATTAGCATTCTGAAGCTGTTTTATATTGGACGCGCAGGGCATTCAGCGTGTTTTTGGTACAATTTGTCTATTACTGATACAATCTGTCGTTATATTAAAAGCTCGAACCAGTCGCACAATAAATATTACACTTTACTAATATTGTAAAGGCGAAAGTTAGCGAGTGTGTGTGTCTCAAATTTGGGGCAAAGTTTTATCTAGTTATCGGACTAACTAAAAAATGCCAAAATAATTACTTGTAGGGTTCCAAATTAAAAAAACTAAGAGGATGTCGGGCCACGCTCAGTGTAGGGCCCATCCTTCACAATCGAACGAGGTTACTTAATTTACGAGAAAGATTTCAAGCTCTATAAAAAAGGTCGTAAACGCCGAAATAACCAACTGTTACTGTTAGTTACGTATTAGTTATTACCTTCTGGAAGTTATCGATTATACGCGCCAAATTGAGCAAAATGTTTGAATGCAGTATGGCACTTAAGTAATATGTGTAACGTTCGAAGTACATACAAGGACACCGCGCGGCACTTACGTCATTTTAAAAAAAATTATGAAATTTTGCGATAACTCAAAAACGGCTTGACCGATTTTATTCAATATTGTTTTCATTGAAAATACTTATAAGGGCTCATTTTCATGAATTTTCCCATATTTTTTTCTCCCGTGGTTGAAAAGTTAGGGGGGGGGGGCGCTATTTTTTGGATTTCCGGAGCGAATATTTAAAAAACTGTTGACTATCAAAAAAAATGTATATGTGGAGATCCCTATTATTTTTAAAAGACCTATTTAACGACACCCCACACACTGGTGTTGAAAAGAAAAAAAAATCACACACACTTTAGTTGTTCGAGAGGTACCCGAAAAAAGTTTAGGATGACTTCTGAATTACTAAGATTATTTTTAGGTTCCATATTGGGTTGCATAAATTTTAAAGCCATAATATCGGTGCGCATAACCACTTTTGTCATAATAGTCCTTGCGCATAAGGTGTATAGTCATTAATTGATCCGCATAAATTTTATGACCATAATGTTTTTACGGGTCTATATTGGAATCCATAATTTCCTTTGTCCTATTTGTAAATTCCATAATAACTGTGGTCATAATGATCTTTTGCCATAATAACGTTTATCCTAATGTAAATGCCATAATATTGATCATCCTAATATTGAATATCCTAATGATTATTTGCACTATTATCTTAAGTACTAATGATCAAGTGTCCTATCAGTTATATATCCTAATACTAGTTGCCATAATCATCATATGTCTTAATAGTTACTTATCCTAATTATTATCACGTGTCCTAATAGGTACGTATCCTAAATCATGCTATCCAGGCTACACAATTTTAATGCTGTATAGTTTTGTACGCACAGATTTTCAAACTTTACTTTTCGGGGTTCAGCAAGTCTGACGCTCCGCTCGCTTCGCTCGCTCCGCTATACATGGTCACAATACAAACCTAACCTAACCTACAGTTTTCGGGGTTCAGCCAATAACCTAACCTATAGTTTTCGGGGTTCAGCAAGTCTGACGCTCCGCTGTACGTGGTCACAATACAAACCTAACCTAACCTACAGTTTTCAGGGCTCAGACAATAATCCAACCTACAGTTTTCGGGGTTCAGCAAGTCTTTTGACGCTCCGCACGCTTCGCTCGCTCCGCTATACGTGGTCACAATACAAACCTAACCTAACCTACAGTTTTCGGGGTTCAGCCAATAACCTAACCTATAGTTTTCGGGGTTCAGCAAGTCTGACGCTTCGCTCGCTCCGCTATACGTGGTCACAATACAAACCTAACCTAACCTACTTACAGTTTTCGGGGTTCAGCCAATAACCCAACCTACAGTTTTCGGGGTTCAGCAAGTCTGACGCTCCGCTCGCTTCGCTCGCTCCGCTATACGTGGTCACAATACAAACCTAACCTACAGTTTTCGGGGTTCAGCCAATAACCTAACCTATAGTTTTCGGGGTTCAGCAAGTCTGACGCTCCGCTCGCTTCGCTCGCTCCGCTATACGTGGTCACAATACAAACCTAACCTAACCTACAGTTTTCGGGGTTCAGCCAATAACCCAACCTAAAGTTTTCGGGGTTTAGCCAATTCGATATTTGTCCAAATCCGGTTTTCTATTTTTGTTTTAACGTAAAAAATTGGTAAAAAAAAAAATCTTTACCCAAATACTACGAAATATTTAATTCCGAATTTACTAATTCCGATTTTTAAAACTCCGAATTTCATAATTCCTAAGGAATAAATTTCCGATTATTGAAAATACGAATGTCATTATCCCGAATATCAAATTTCGCTCCGCTCGTCGTCGTACCTAACCTAACCCAAGTCTGACCTGCCTTAAAGTAGGATATAAGGTAATGTTATTATAGCTTATGAACATTATGGCAAGTAATCATCATGGCATTCGACTTTAGGACATGTGATTTATGGTTTTGTATATTATGACTCGTAAGTTTTATGTGTTAATAGATTAGTACAAAACATATTAGGTATTTAGAGCATTAGGTAATGTAATATTATGGTTTATGATCATTAGGATGTAAGATCATTATGGCAAATAATCATTATGACAAATGATTGATATGTCAAAAGTGTTTAGAGTAAATGTGGTATGGCATTTGACTTTAGGACATACGATATTATGGATTGCGAAGGAGACCCTGTTTTTACGCATGAGTAAAGAATGTCATATAATTTTGGAGCATATCAACCTGAATCATAATCATTAATCGTCATAATGTTCTTATGCATATCGTGCATTGGCGCATAATATTGAAGAACATAAATATCAAGCTCCTAATTTTTTATTTCAACATCAGCCTGGTTTTCTGGCAGCAGTTCATTTCTGAGGGGGTCGCAGTTCTTTCAAACCTAACCTAACCTACTTTTGTGGCCGATGTTCGTATTTGTAGGTTCACAATTCTAACCTAACCTAACCTACAACAAAGAGGTCAGTGTGGAGAAGGATTTCTTAATGCGGGGGGCTTTACCCCCGAGCCCCCCTTGTGGGGGGCTTCGCCCCCCCGTCCCCCCTTTTGTTTTTGTGCTCATCTAACTTTTGTATCATTATTTCAAATTTTATAAAGTATTATGATTGGTACATGTGATATAACTTATACTATATAATTTCTATTGGGTGTGTAATAATTCATAGAACAACGTTCATCACATCGAATAACATATAATATAATTTCAACACATAGAATCGATCAATTGATAGAATTATCATTTCGTAGAAAATCAGTTCATATATTTTCATTTCTTATAACAACACTTGATATATTTTTTGTTTCGTATATAAACACTAAAAATAATGAACAATTAATATAATGAACATTTAATATAATAAACATTGAATAGAATATACAAATAACATAATACATACTTAATATAATGTACATTTCATACAATAAACATTTGATAGAATAAACAAATAACATAATACAGTTAATAGATTTTTTGTCAAAGGAGAGTGACTATTTTGTATCATTTACGCGCTTATGAATTAAAATGCATAAAATTCAATTACTTTTTTTTTTTTTGCCAGTATTCCGCCTTAGCTCCAAACTTAATACTTTCCTGGAAGTGGTTGGGTGGATTGTTCTTGTATGTAAACAGTATGAATACAAGCAAAACTTTTTTCGGTACGCAAAAAAAAAAAACCTCGCTACGCTTCGCTCCCGCCTGACCTTCTAACCTAACCCGGCCACGTCGGATCTGCTCTGAAAGGTTTTGCTCGCTCGCTTCGCTCGCTCGCTTGTTCAAATTTTGTAATTTATGAATTCGAAAGTATATTATACGAAAAATACATTCTATTAAACGTACATTCTATGAAGAGTACATTCTATTAAAGGTACATTCTATGAAAAGTACATTCTATTAAACGTACATTCTATGAAATTATTGTTATAAGAAAAGTGCATTATATTAAACGTGCATTCTATCAAATGATTGTTATAAGAAATGACTTTCTATCAATTGTGCTTCTACGAAATAACGATATATGAAATAAACATTCTATGAAACGTTGTTATACAATCTGAAAATTCTACCAAACGTATGTTCGGTCATATGAAAATATGTTAATTGTTTTTCTATGAAATGAGACGCACCCATTTCTATTGCCATGAAATTATGAAATCCATAATTTATGCGTTGGTCTTCTTCGTACTATCAATTATTATGACATTCAATAATATTACTTGAAATTTTGTGCCATACTAAATTATGCTTATGAAAAGTCTGCCAAACAACAATTATGACATATAAAATGTTATGCAAATAATAATTTATGACAAATAACATGTATGAGGAAAGCCGTTATGCTAAATGAGTTATGACAATCAAATTTATGACAAGTATTTTTATTCCACTAGAGGTGATCCCTTATTTTTAATGTTACAGGATGCCCTGCAAATCAGCACTTTATTAAAGAAAAAGGTATTAACACAATCATAACATTGATATCCTTCTGATAGTTTTAATTAACTTTTTATATCTATTAATATATTTGTTGTAACCTTTTTATTGCAGATGGTAAGTTTTAATAAAATGAAATACTAATTTTTCGCTACCGTGCTACAAACGCCTAAAATAAATATAAAAACCGGCCAAGTGCGAGTCGGACTCGCGCACCCAGGGTTCCGTATAAACACTTATATCCCATCTTATCTGGCCGGACCGTTTGTAAGGTCACCCCCAGTTGTTTTAGTCTCTATTCACCGAACTATTCGGACTAGGTCATTTTGTGTAAGATTGACCTTTAAATTCATATTTTTAGGGTTCCGTAGTCAACTAGGAACCCTTATAGTTTCGCCATGTCCGTCTGTCCGTCCGTCCGTCCGTCCGCGGCTTAGCTCCGTGATCATTAGTACTAGAAAGCTGAAATTTGGTATGAGTATGTATATGTATAACGCCAACAGAACAGTAAAATAAAATTTAAAAAAAATTTTTTTTTTCGGTTACCTCTAGAACACCTAAAGTGAGGGTGATTTTTTTTTTCTTTTCAACACTGGTGTGTGGCGTGTCGTTGAATAGGTCTTGTAAAAATAATAGGGGTCTTTTAACATTATTTTTTGATAAAGTCAGCAGTTTTGTAAATATTCGCTCCAAAAACAAAAAAAATAGTGTCCCCCCCCCTCTAACTTTTCAACCACTGGTCAAAAAAACGGAAAAATTCATGTTAATGAGACCTTATAAGTACTTTCAATGAAAACTATATTGAACAAAATCGGTCGAGCCGTTTTTGAGTTATCGCCAAATTTCATATTTTTTCTTTAAAAGGTCGTAAGTTGACTTCCAGAAGGTAATAAGTGATTACAGTTTCTAGGGCGTTTACGACCTTTTTATAGAGCTTAAAATCTTTCTTAACTTAAACCTCGGGCTTAAAACAGCAGTTTATTGTGAAGGATGAGCAACTACGGAACCCTATACTGAGCGTGGCCCGACATGCTCTTGGCCGGTTTTTTTTTTTTATATGGACGTCGTCACTTTAGTAACAGGTCAACATTTACATAAGAAATAATTTCTTGAAATACGGCTTATATACCGCAATAAACGATTAGATTGTGGTAATATGGCATCATTTTCACCGTTTTGCAGTACGAGTCAAGTAGACTTGACTATACATAGATAGTAACGCAACAAAATACTTGGTAAAGCTTAAATAAACAATTACACGAATCTAATTGGCAAATGGATGAAATTATTGTCTTAATATTGCTTATATTTTACGATAAAAATGGGGTTATTATTTTTTAGGTAGTATCCGTTGTGGCTGTGTTTAGTGAAAGATCCCATTGGGCTTCCATAGAGACGAAATTTATTTGCATCTCTATACCGATAACCGTCAACGCGTCCTTAAATATGGATTTTATGGAACCCCAAATTGCGCACTGTCACAATTAAATATAATATAGTAAAATATTTTTTACAGCGCTGCAATACTTGCGGTTTAAAGGTAAGTATCAGAACATAAGACAAAGTAAAAATACGTTAAGTGAGAAAACATAATATTTGTCTTAAGGCATAAAAATGAGAATTCATAACGTACGTAACTCATATAAATCTCATACCATACACTGCATAATGACAAAATGCATAAGTTAAAAATACCTATTAGTTATAAGTACATAATAACAATCAAAATGGAGAAATTACGTTTATCATAATGGTCGCAATGCATACCTACTTACAATTATTATTTTAACATTGAAATTTTTTATGTTTTCCTGATCGAGTACGACTCGTACTGTACGAGTAGTTACAGTGGCCCGATTTATAAAATTGTGACATTTGCCTGTAGTGTCGCAGACATGCGAGGTACGCGGATGGGCCATAATTATGTTAAAATGTGCGTCTGCCGGAAGGCTTCAAATTGCCTTTTGAATTTTCAAAATCGACCGGTAACATCATAGATTTTTTAAACATTTACAAAAGTTTTAAAATTTTTCGCTGCTTGGGATCGATGTTCCCCATAACTCTTTTTAAGCTCGCAATTTGAAAAACGAAAAAAAATGGCATCTCGAGATTTAACGAAGCTACAGTTTGAGCCATCTTAGGAGACGAGTGGACAAAAATTTAGTCTGTACCCTTACGCACGAGGTCAGAAAACGAATTACTCGAATTTTATCATGTGCTTATATATGTTACATTTTCAATGCCTTTGATAGTTGCGCGTTATGTTGATTTTTTTAATTGTGTGTTGTGGTGAGGAAGTCGGAAGAAAACCTAGAACAAGCTCCTCCTCGCGTCGCTCGTCATCGCACATGACCACGCTATCGAGACTACACGTTTTAAAATATTTAAATTTCGGAATAATCGGAATGTAAAACTTAGGTGCAAGGAGCACACCACAAATGAATTACGTACATGAATTTCCTATGCAAAAATCACATAAAATTGTTCTTATAACTGTCATTTATAAAATTGGTTTATTAAATTCATGACTTAATAATTAATAACTCAATTAAAACTAAATTATAAAAATAACAAGGTTAAAAAAACACCGCTCCCTGTCATTTCTGGTCCAAAGGTGCCCATAACGCTCGCAGCATTTCAACGTTGGATCGCAATGGATGGAACACCCTTTGTACCAGAAATGACTCGGAGCGGAGGTCTTCCCCCTTTTGCTTGAGTCTACGGCCTACGTCGCGCACAAAACATTTTGCATCTGTCCCCCAGCAACCCGCCGTCTCCACCGCAAAGGGAACAAAAATGTAGGGCGAAACTAGTGAAAATGAAATGAAATGAAATATTCTTTATTTGATATATGGTACAATTAGATGTCAGGTTATATTATCCGGTACATAAACATATTTTGCTAAATATTAGCATGCAAAAACAATAGTGAAGTTAATAATTTTAATCTTGAATTTACTTATACGATATTAATTTGAAGACTTTTTTAAAAGCTCCTTTGTGGAATAAAACATTTTTTGTGTTAGCCAGTAGTGTAGTTTTTTTTTAAACTGGTGGTCACTTGGTGTGACATATTTCTGCCGTTTCAAGTCCGCCTGATATTCGGCTGCAGCTCCAGCCGTGCGGGTGGTACGATTCACGTGAGAGGCAGCGAAGGTGCTCACACACGTAGCGTCCCACACTAAACAACGACCCCTTTCCCTATTAAGTTAGCCCATCGGGCCGTTTGCCGTCTGTACGACTTAGACCCGGTGGCTCCAGCACAGATGGAACGCCAGCCGACCTAAGCGCCCTCTGAATTATGTCATTCAGTGCGTGGTGACGCGGGTGCCTACCAGTACATCGACGGCAACTCATTGCATGGTAGCCGTCAGAACCCACCATGGTACCGCAAATGCACAAATGAGGTTGACATACATTGCAGCCCAGGCGGAGAGCAACGCACACACGCAGTGAGTCCCCGTCGAGTAAAGTGCCCAATTGAGGCGAAGGTAGCGCGTGCAGCCATGACCCTGATTCTGACTGTGAAGCAGCCAGAAGTCTTGCTCGGTCTGCACCCACGGCATTATTGAGAAGTCTGTCTAGCGTGGTTTTGCAGCTTATATCATACCATGACCGTTGAACCTTTGACCTTTTCATTTTATGCGGTGGTTGCAAGTAAGGAAGCCAGCCATTTATTGGGCATTTCAAAAAAATGTGTAGCCTAAAAAAGCACAGTCTTAAAAGCTTAAATCTGCCTTTATAACCAAAATCCTGCCAGCTGCGTCGCCTTTGCTCCAAACTATATTTCTTACCAGATTCTGGCTAGTCAAATAGTGTTGACAGATATTTAATTGTCCATGATTTAAACAATTTAGTAGGTGGGTCCTCTATAAATATTTTTGATACTTTATGAACTAGTTCATAATTGGGCTGGTCACGTTTGCCGTATGCCGGATGAGTTGTGGGCCAAGACCACTACAGAGTGGAAGCCTAAAAACTCAAAACGGAAACGTGGCAGACCTCGCCGGCGTTGGCGGGACGACTTGGATTTCTTCATGAAGGATTGGTCAGAAATAGCCTTAAGCCGAGATCACTGGAAGAAAAGGGGGGAGGCCTTTGCCCAGCAGTGGGATATTACGGGGTCAATATAGTATAGTATAGTATGAACTAGTTCTAACATTCCGATTGAGTTGAAATTCGGCATAGTACTTATGTAATTTTTTTGGTGATGGATGGAAGCCGACTATGAGTGCCCGTCAACATATATTTAAAGTATTTCCTTAGGTACCTGACGGTGCATAGAAAATCAAAAATATTTTCTAATATCAAAACTATAATTCCTACTACACAAAGTGTGACCAGCCGCAGATTTTTTTAAATTTCCCGCCGAAACTTTGAGTAATATTTCATTAGCCAGACTATAGCTTATTATTATAATTTGACCATAATGTATTCTTGACTTAGGATTTCAAAGCCATTATTGCAATGTACCTAACTGTTATGTATTTTGAACATTATGGATACCAGCCAAACTTAAGTGTTTTGAACATAGCTGTGTATGGTTTCATCTAGGTTACAATTCTTAAAAGATTACTTTTAAAAAGTTACAATTAATTTACGAATTCAAAGCTTTGTAATAGTATGTGTTTACTTTAAATGGAATCTATTTTCAGACTGTAAGTATATGTGTTAATCATACTTAAAATTTAGCTAAACATCTATTTAGTACAAAGCTATATAAAATTCAATTTTTATAAATAAATGGCTACTGTCCATTGGGACAATTCTGCCAGACCTATATAAAAACAACATATTTCATTATTATCATAATCTATTTTAAGAACACTATTACGATTACAATATTTTTATTCACTCCCCCACACAACTTGTTTACGTGAAAAGCAGGCACTTTAGTTTTAGGCAAGTTTTTAGAGGCAGCTAGAGAAGGACAAATTTATATACAGTGATTTAATAAACATTTAAGGTCTTTTTTTAGTACCTAGATTTCGGAAATTGCTGGAATGACATAACGGTTACATTAAAGTCGAATACTTGTCAACATGAATCGGTTCCTTTCGGGGACCATACTCATGTAGTCCAGTGAAAATAGCGTGTCTGTGACCATTTTAAAGTTTTAGATTTTTGTTTGAGTGCATTATGTATGTCGCACCCATTCACGGGACAATGGTGTCCCGGACCTTTGGGAGGCGTGCACGGAGCCGAAGCCAACGTGCAGAGGCCCTTACGACAATTTAATGAAATGTAAGCACCATGCGGATGCGCCCCCTGCCTGTGTCATGGGACGCACACAGAGACAGCACCCGCTAGATGGAAGAACTATTGTGGTTGTATGGAGACTAAACACTACTAGGCTATTGTATAAGTATATATGAGATGCGATGGACTAACTACTTGGCTATTGTTTGAGACAGCCGGACGTCTACCAGGTGCCCTATGATGGTTGATAAATAAGTGATAAAGCATCCGTCACGTTTTGACTAGATGCGAGTGTGAGTGACAGATGCTTTGTCCCTTATTTATCGCGCGATAAACGCAACTATCATAGGACCCCTGGAAAAGTGTCTCATAGCAAAATGAGTGCATTATTATTGTTAACAGTGAGCACCTGTGCAGCGTTTCTTTTGTAAAAATATATTACACAGTGCTATAAATACATTATCTGCGGTAAAGTTATTATTTTGTTAGTTTTTTTTTATATTTAAGTTATTTGAAAGTATAAAAATTAGATATATCATATTTAGATGGTTATAAATAATGGTTATAAAACCATATCAAATTATTACCATAGAATATTTTTAGAAAATTTTACAATTAAAAACACCGCAAAACTTTAGGAAAACTTTGAATTGTATCGAATGCATTAAGCTTTGATCCAATTTATTATTTCATGAAATAATTTAATTAATGAAATTATATAATTACTTAATTATTACATTATTTCATTAATTAAAATAATAGTTTAGCACAAATTAATTAGAACGTTATTATTTCGCGGATTAGCAAAGCAATGGTATTATTTTAATTAACATGGATTTCCGCAAAGTAACGGCTGATTCAATTAATTATTATTTCATTATTTCACTAAGTACTTGGTTATTTCATTATTTCAGTCTAATTTGATTGGACTAATGAGCGTGTGACATCGGAGAACTCGTCTCCCTGCGCCTGCGCTGAGTGCTCGACCGGCGTCCTCGATGTCTATTCTAAATCTTTATTTCGCAACAATAATCTTTCAGAGTTTCGGTAACATCGCTGTAAACGGAGTAAGTACTTATTTGAAGAACACAGCTTCGACGAAGCTTTGTCCGCTTGGTAACGGGTTCTGCCTATGCTTTGGGATCGGGATACGTTAGGTTTCCGGACAATAGTCATATATGGGTCGTTTCTATAAAGCCTCTAGTTTTACCATGTCATCATTGTTCCCACGTTTCTTACTTAGTAATCTCGTGTTAATAAATGGACCTCAAAAACCCTTTCAGAGAGTAAATACGTGAGTTTTTATAAATGATGTCAAAATGTCTGTACTTGCCCATAGCTGTGAACATCTTGGAATTATATAATGTTTCTATAAACACAGTTCTGACAAGAAATAGGATTTATGACACATGACATATACAGATTAGTGTTAAAAGTATTTGTAGAGTTTTTTTTTAAAGTATATCATAGATAAATAAGGCAATCTGGGAGTTTTCTTCCGGCGGTTCTTTCTCCTCAGTAAGCCTTATAGTGGAACTCTAGTAGATATTTTAAATAAAAATAATAAATGCCCTTCTGGCACATGTGTAACTGTCTTTACACATTAGGCCCATCTGGCATGTATGAACACCTTTATTTTAAATTAATATTTATAAAATTGGTAGTTTGCAGTTGCACAAAATGTAACTTTGACAGAGACAAATTGTGGTTTTCTCAGTCAATTTTTGACAATGGTATCTGTAAAGGAGGAACCGAAACGTCAGGGAGGCTCAAATAATTAATATACGCGATATAATCCGTTCAAATTGTTTTATTTAAATGTGTGACAGTCGCGGAAACCGAAGGGAATATTAGGATTTATGAGTTCAGTGGTCTCCTGTGAAATGCCGGTATGCTCAGACATATAAAGTACCCTCCTTTCCTCATCATCATCAGAAATTTAAGAGCTTAGCTCTTGTCGGTGGAGCAACTTCCATGTTTCTCTATCTTCAACTTTCTTTTTGATGTCCTGATACGACACGCCGTCCACTTTCTCCTTGATTTGGTCTATATAAGATCTCCTAGGTCTTCCTCTCTTCCCTCAATCTTCCCTTCTATAATGGTTTTTATGTAATCGTCATGTCGTAGCAGGTGTCCAAACATCTTTCCCCTTCTGTTTTCAATGGTTTCTAACAACGACCTTTTCTCTTTTATAAGCACTTCCTCATTCGTAACTTTTTCCGTCCAGCTTATCCTTTCCATTCGTCTCCAGCACCACATCTGGAATGCTTTCAACCGTTCTCTATCACGCTGTGTCATTGCCCACGTTTCGCTTCCATAAAGGGCTATACTCCAGATGCACACTTTTATAAGCCTTTTACGAATTTGGCCCGATATTCTAGCTTTGAATAAACTTTTTTTTGCATTAAAAGCTTTCTTGGCTATGGCTATTCTAGCGATGATGTCCGGTGTACATCTGGAGTCATCAGTGATTATGCTTCCCAGGTATTTAAATTGTTTGACTTGTTCTATTGGTATGTTACTCAATTGCTGCGATTTTGAGTTGAACTCTATTTATATAATAAAATACAGTGACAGGTAGCCGTAGTTACCAAAAGCAATCTAGTGGTTAGAGTGATTGGTCTACATATGTCTTGAATTTTTTTTTGAAGTGAAAAGTGTTTTTGTTTTATTAATATTTATCTTTAACCCAAAGCCTTGAAAAATATTATCCATTTCTGAAATTAACTCTTCTAACTGTTTATGTGTCTGTGCCAAGGCTACACTGTCGTCAGCAAAACGAATAAACTGGATTTGCTACCTCCTTTGCTACTTACACAATAAAGTTCATTGTTTCATTATTTAAAGCTGACAAAAATAAAATGCTTTTTAATATCGGTTTATACATGAAAGAGTTGTCTTGTAACAACATATATCTAAGTACATAAAAACATACATAACGACTACAAAACCACCTACTTTCTGAAATCAGTTTGAAAATCATGTTCTTTCGATCCTACGCAATTGTAGGTTTAGATTACAAATAACGTGAAATTGTAAGATCTAAAAAAGAAACTTCTTTAAACGGTTCATTTATCACTTTCCAATCCATATTCCAAGAATTCCATCTTTATATCTCTTCATTCTGTAGATTCGTTTATGCGTGTCAGGGCAATCTATCATAGTTTTTATGAAAAATCTTCAACTTGCAGCTATAGTTGCCGGCAAACTTCTTGAACAAAAATGGCGGATCTACGGATGTACATTTGTAGGACGTAACTCGGCTCTTGCGCAGTGCAGATTATGCTCAAGACATTTGCGGCAACTGTCCACTACTCGTAGTCTGCTTATTTAGGTACTACGACGCGGTTTGCGCAGTGGTGATGTAGCTGCCTAATACTGAGCGCCGGTCCTAGGTTGGAATCCCGGCAAAGGCCAATATTTGTGTGATGAACACGAATCTTTGTTCCTGGGGCATGGATGTTTTACACGTATTTATGTATGTTTATCGTCGTCTAGTGCTCATAATCATAACACAAGACTAGAGCTTACTGTGGAACTAGATCGATATGTGAGGTTGGCCGATATTAATTTTATATTATATATTAGCATTTTAGATACGTTCGTAGTTTCTGTTAATGCTGCTGCAGAAATGTATAAATTGTGTATAATTCGGGGTTGCGTCGTTTTGTCTCACTTCTTCTACTGGTTTATTCAGATTATCTGATAAGTGAAATAGTATATCTATAATTTACAAGTTTAACCGTATTATGTATATATGTTGTTTTTTTTTTCATGTTTAACCGTATTATGTGTAGTTATTATGTATGTATATTATGTTGTTTTTTAGATTTTACATTAATAACGAAATTTCACTTTAGGACGGCAATGATTTTAGCATCACAATTAGCAGACTAAGCGGGGTGGTCGGAAAAGTAAAAGTAAGTAAGAAAATAAAACTATTTAATTTGATTACATACTAAAACGTATATTCATTCATGTAAATATTGCAGTAGATTTATTAACTTTCTTTTGTATTTTCTACATAATGTGTGTCCAGTTACAAAATGTTTAAAAATATAATTCGGTACTCACTGCGTAAACTAAAGATTCAAGATGAATGCGTAAACTAAAGATACATGAAGATCTCACCAACCGTATACAGAGAGTCGTAAAGGACGGTCACATGTCTGAATATTACGCAGCAACCTCAGTACCACAGGGTTCGCATCTGGGTCCGTTATTGTTTGTATTGTTTGTCAATAACATCACTGACGTCGTAATGTACAGCAACTGCCTTTTGTACGCCGACGACCTCAAAAGGAATTGAACAATATAAGCAAGTCACACCACACACCAACAAAATGGTCCTCAATGCCTCCATGTGCCAACATATAAAATTTACTTAGAAAAAGAAAATTACTCCGAGTAGCTATATGCGCTTGGAGACGTTATTCTTGAGGAAGTGCACACTATCAGAGACTTAGGTGTTATTTAACTTTACCAGTCACATAGAAAGTGTGGTACGTATGGTTTTAAAATGTTGGGTATCGTAAACATCTGCGAAACTTTGTCCTACGTCTCTTCTATCCAGACAATCTTTAGATCAACAAAAGTTTGAATTGAGTAGCTGATGCAAAATAACATAATAAAAAAAGGACAGCAAACCAGAGTCTGTTGCATTACTATGCGACAGACTCATAGCAAGAGATTGTGCACACCTTAGATCAGAAGATAAAGAATTCCACAGAATAGTAGCCTGGAAAATGAATGAATTATTGTAAAACTTGGAAGATGAAGAGTACAGTATAAATCTAAAATATCTGCGTCGCCCGTACCCCCAGTTCACTGACGATATAAAAATGCCTATGACGCATTAGCCTACAAAATTTGCGGGTTCGGCGGTTAGCCCCGCCCCCGCATACTATTGACTAGCGGATGCAGCCGCATAAGGCTTCCGTCGTATCATGCCAAAGAAAAATAATTGCCTATAAAATAAATTTCAACTTCGCCATGTATGTAAGCTAGTTAAGTTCAGTTCGGTTATTTATTCATAAACAATGTACATTGTGTTTGAAATATAAGTATAAATACAATAGTGAAGATGAAGAAGAAGGAACACGATTAAAAATTAAATACTACTTACACATAATAAAACAATAACGAATTTAGGCACCTATTACATTCTTCAATTACAGTTTTTCAACGAAATACAAATAATATATTACAACTTATTTACCTACCACATTATTCAATTACATTAATTACGCAGAAAAAGCAGCATTTCGTCAGACAGAGTGAATAGTGAAGTCAAATCTGTAGGTTTACTATATATTTCAGGCACGTACTTATATAACGGGCGTTTAAGAAACAAAAAATTAACCTAACCTAACCTACAAAAAGAAAAACCTGGCTAATGTTTACAATGAAGCGAAAAATTGAAAAATTTAATGGTTCAGACAGATTAGCAACAAATCGATTCTCAACGGACGATGGTGCCGACGATAAAGTCTAAATTTTTACGGTAGATGGCGCTACGATGCCACCCTAAGGCATGTGGAAGCAACTGGTTGAAAAATTCAATGGCTCTGACATCTGGTTCGGTGGTCCAGTTGGTAGGACGCCCGTGTTGGCCCGGAAAGCCGTTGGAAACGCAGGTTTGAATCCTGTCTGAACCATAAATTTTTTCAATTTTTCGTTTCATTGTAAACATTTGGTTTAAACGTTAGCAGACGTTACTGCTTTAATAAAAATAATTAACCTGGTTAATAATAATATTGCCCGGGGATCGATGTTAGCTGCCAAGTTAATTATTTTTGATGCCAAGTTAATTATTTTAGATGCCAAGTTATTCTTTTACCTGCCCGGAAAATAATAACTCTATTTCTTTCATTTACAGTCGCAGACACCTGACGATGATGTTGAACAATCAAAGGTAATTTTCGATAAAATTGAAAAGTAACTTTGCTTTGAATAAGCGCAAGGGCATGATTAATTGTATACTCGTACTATTTTACACTTTGGAGAAGTCCCCAGGCTGATATGATATTCAGTTTCAACTTTAAATAATGACTTCTGTATATTTACGATTTACGTTCAAACGTTAAATGTCCCAACTGTTAAACCTAATAAACAGGAAATATGTATATTAGAGGCCCCATTTCTTGGTAACTCCAGAGACATTTAGAGTAACGCCGGAGACAGTCCGAAGTATCCATCAAAAAATTTGTTGGTCCATCGAACTGTTTCCCCTATGAACCTCAATCTACAATGAAAATGATTAATGTGATTTGTTTTAGTTGGTACGTATATATTGTTTTCCTTTACTTCGACACGCGTTTTTTTTAATACAGTTATAATAATTTCCGTTCAGGTTTATTTTGTACTCATTCCCATCTTGTCAACTCCCACGCAGTTAAGCCTAATGTTGTGGCGATAGAAAGAAAAACTCCTAGGTTCGTGAAGTCCCAGTTCACGCCCCATTCCCGAATTTATATCACAAATTTTATATTCACATACTTAACTCGTCCATATTCCCCATCGATTTCTTTATACTTTTATCTGTCAATAGCTAAACGATAATTATACTTATTTATAAAATATTTATTACTCGCTGCAGCCCGTTGCGTTGCCCGCTCATCCCAAGGCAACACCTACATTTATTCAGGGTAAAAAGTGTGTGCATGTGTATGTTTTAATCCAAGTGTCAGTTACCTCTGTACCAAATTGTATCACAATTGATCCAGCCGTTTGAGTGTGAGGAAGTAATAAACAAACACACAAACTTTCGCCTTTACATTAGTACTACTCGTAACTGCGCCACGCGGTGTTCGGTTATCCCACGGGAACATTAAATTTGACGAGGATAAGAAGTAGCCTGTGTTAATCCAGGGTGTTGGCTACCTTCATACCAAAATTGGTCAAGTGGTTTGAGCGTGAAGAAGTAACAAACATTCGAACACACAAGCACACTCGGAATCCTTCACCTTTATAATATTATATTAGTGTGATTAATCATCAGTCAATGAGTTGATAAGTGGGATTGTCGATAAAATGAACCTAAAGTCTAATTAAAATTATTTTGCCCATGAAATTTCAACCTCGTGCTCTCGTTTCTGGGGCTAAAGACCCTTTTTGGGTCACTCAGACCAACAGTTGGTTACGATTTTTTGTAAAATTTCAAGCTCTTTCAGTAGTGCACTAACATACTAATTTTACAAGAACATTTTAACTTTTATTTAACTTACATTGTATATAACTGTGTAATTATGTTTGTACGGGTGGAATCTTGCAACTCAATTTTGAAACAGATATCTTCAATTAAAATTTTGCATACCTACTTAACTTTGATGACGATACAATAAAATGAAGCTGGTCTGATGATGACAAATTAGTATGTTAGTGCACTACTGAAAAATATCGACAGCGGTTTGTAAAAGAGGGAATTCTAAAAAAGCATACATAAACCATTAAAATAAGATACAATCGATTTGAAAACATTCTCTTTTTTGAAGTCATTTGTAAATATTAGTAGTAAGCGATCATTTTCTTAATAATTTTTGTTATACTTTCAAAACCAAAATAATAGACAATTAGCTTTCTTATAAAAATATTATAATCTATTTTAGTTGAGCGATGTAATAAATGCGGTACGTATATTTTTTTCTTGGGATAAAAAGTATTTCTTTTCAGATAACGTCATATCTTTCTGACGCTAAATTATATAATAATTACCAGTTGCGAATAACCAGTTGCGATGAGAGAATTTTTGACCTTTGTTGGCAAATGTAGTTGCGATAGACGAATGTCTTATCTTAATACGCAAGCAGTCGCAAAGATGTATTTCATTATCTATCATGACAACTAAGTTTGGTCTTCGTTATTGATGGTAATTATTTATGTCCGTACTAAAACTAAATGCTTGACAATGCGACCAACTAGATAGTAAGAATCTATTTTGTCGATATTCTTTATAACTAAAATGGCCTTTAATTTGCTTAAATATTGAAAAGGCAAATTATGAAAGAAAAATGTAATGTGATCTACTACTACCCCAGAGCTCTGAGTTATCACATCTGTTAGGCCAATCACACCAAATCTCTGATTTCATAATTCTACGCTACTGCTGCGAACTCTGTATTATGCTATTCCAGCAGCATTTTCAAACCCAAATTAGTTGGAAAATGATTTTAATGCGGGCTTCTCGATTTTTATAATGAATGTTTTCCGTGTCCTACAAACATTCGTGATTTCTATATATTTCTATGAATTTTATCATATCCGAAGAACCAAATTTAAATACGTTTATGCTCATATTCACAATTCACAACAGAAAATTACAAACAATCACAAACACCACCAACGTTCAATATTGATTGAAAATTTGCGGTGGCAAATACATCCAATAATTGCAGCAATACGTCATTTATTGTACAAGTAAAAGGTTTAGACTTGTCAAGACTTGCATACAATTATTTCCGTGCAATTATGTCATGAATGTAAACAAAGTAGGGTAGCAATTATTTCCAGGCAATTAATGCATTCAATAATTGTATGCGAGTTTTTGATAATTGCTCATGTGTAAACACTATGGTACAATTATTGAATACAGTTTTTGAAAGGCAAGGATTGTATGCAATAATTGTCGTTTCTTGTACAAGAAAGTTGTATAATGTAAATGGGCCTTTAGGCGCATTGGTCAATAAGCTTGTAATCTTTATTGCTGTGCAGCTAATGTAAGGACCACGAGAAAGATGGCGTTCATCATCCTCCTAGCCTTTGTCCCATTTTTTGAGAATGAATTCTCAATCGGGGTCGGCTACCTAAATCCCAAGATGTGGCGTAGGCACTAGTTTTTACGAAAGCGACTGCCATCTGACCTTCCAACCCAGAGGGGAAACTAGGCCTTATTGGGCTTAGGTGGTTTCCTCACGATGTTTTCCTTCACCGAAAAGCGAGTGGTAAATATCAAATGACATTCCGTACATAAGTTCCGAAAAACTCATTGGTACGGGCCGGGTTCGAACCCGCGACCTCCGGATTGAAAGTCGCACGCCCTAACCACTAGGCTACCACCGCTTCACGAGAAAGATGGCGTTATTCTCAATTATTTAACAGAATTTCTTTATAGATTCTGTTTCTATATGTGGAAATACCACATACATGTTAACATACTTAAATTAAGATGTAATTTCAGGGGACATTGGCTTTCTCCGTGCCTGCGGTAAAACAAGTTATTGCGAAATTGTCTTCAGCCAAGGTAAATATAATAAAAATTATTAAGTACTTGTGTTTCTGTTTTGTGTCACCTTTTGAATTTAAATCATAACCACGGATTCAGAAATCAATAATTATATTTTTTTGGCTTTACCCTTATTTTATAGACGAAGGTTTCGTCGAATTTTCATTTCATAGAAACGGGTCTATATCGGATAGCAAACAAATTGTTAGTCCTATTAGTATTTCCTTTGCTAAATACTATACGGAATAAACATTAGTCTATTACAATTCGACATGAGTCAACTAGCCTATTGTATAGGTGTTTTTATGTTGTTTGTCGCTATCTTTGTTTTTGTTGTGTTGAGTTCTAGGCCAATTTCATGACTGCTGACACGAAGCTTTTTACTAAGGAAAAATTAAAGTCATCAGCATATTAAAAAGAAAAAAACATCTTTGCCAAGTGCCTTAATAATAACCATTTAAAAACCCATATTTAAAAAAAAAAAGATATTATGCGTGTACTTAAAGCTAATTATCGACCCGATTTTTTTCTTCTAGAAATATAGTGCAGAAGCGAAAGAGGTATTCATACTAAAATATATATTTACATGAATTTAAACCGCTCTTCAATTATTAGGTATTTATACTGATGAACGACGAACTACATGCATACTTACTTTTCAGTCTTGAAAGAATTCGATATTAGATACTACCCAGTTATGTTAAGTTTGCACCTGAACTATAATTATTAACCTCAAGCGGCGCAAATATGTAGCCATCGACAAAGTGCCCAAAAAATATTCCAGGAACTGGCAAAGAGACTTGTGGATGTGACGGGTGACCAGAGGGCCGGCTCATACCTATTCCAAAGAATAGTCCTAGCCATTCAGCGTCGTAATGCCGCCAGCCTCCCGGGCGGCACCCTCTCTCAGTACCGATCTGGAGCCTGCGTTTTATCCACAGTTACTGCGCAAAGTAAAGCAATGTCTGATTTTTTTTACTTTCACAAGGGTGTCAGAAAAGGATGCGTTCTCTCGTCCAATCTTCTTTTCAATATAAACGGAGAGCACATGATCAGACGAAATGTGAAGACTGGGAGATGGCTGTCACTAAACTAACTAACCTCCGCTACGGTACGACGCTCCTAGCTGTGAATAAAACTGAAATGTTGTGCCTCCTTAATATAATGGAAGAAATACTGGTCAGTAAGTATGGTGGCTGGATCGGTCAACTATCATTTGATTTGTTTTTGCGTGATTTATTTTGAGGTCCAGTTCCAAACTGATTTCTTCCATTATATTAAGGAGGCACAACATTTCAGTGGTGCTCTATCCTTGGAAACTGTCAGTGATTTTATTTACTTAGACACAAACATCAGTAATACAGAATCTTGAGAGAGGGACATCAGGTGGCGTATAATTATGGCCAAGAATGCAATCAAAGTCCGCGCTGCAAAAGATATGGCGCGACCATAACGTCTCACGCAAAACAACACAAAGTGGTCAGTCCCTTGGTTTTCTTCATACTTAGTCATGGCTTGGAAACCTGGACAATGAAGAAGGCTGGCCGTGACCATATCGATGCGTTTGAGATGTGGTGCTGAAGGGAGTTCCGTACCAACAACTCTCTTCTCCGTGAGCTGAATGTGTAGACCTGACTTTCCATGATTTACCTTCGTAGAATTTTGGACTGAAGGAAAAGGATGTCCAGAAGCCGTAGCGTAGCCTGACAAGATGATCAGACTAGGTCCCCTCATCGCTCGACACCAAACTGAACGATGTACTCAATAATCACGGAAAAAGTACTTCTGCAATTGGAGAATCACGGCCCTCAGTAATTTAGTCTAACCTTACTTTAATTGTCTGAGGGACATCATCATCATGTGTCATGGTCATGTTTACAAGATAAACTCTTTATGACGTCTTAAACTTTTATACCATCGTGATCAAAATATAAGAGATAGGTCATCCCTGGCAATGGGGGTATTTTTTTTATTTTTATTATTGATGATTACACGTTTTTGTACAATTCATACAATTATTGAGACTTTCCATAGTGTTTTATATTTTTTTAGTAGGTGATAGGTGATAGGTTAACGCGGGCTAGTTTTCCGCAACTCGACGTCTTACAATGCGCCTATTTTAGTAATAAAATAAAACATTCTGATTATTATTTCAGCTGGTTTGTATAATTTTCTAATTAATATGCTATATGTATGACGAAAGTGAGACGCTATCGCATCGCATAAGATTGGCCTTACAAGAATGCTCAAAATCACTCATAGATTAGGGAGGGGATCGGATTTAGTTGGAGAACCAACATAATTCACAACCGCAAATTCCAAGTTTGCAACTTCTTTCAGATTTCACCTCGAGGGTGAAACCTACATGTACTTTGCCAAAGCCTTATCTAAAATGTTAAACAAACTATACAGTGAATAGGCCTTTATTTCTCCCACTATATAATATAAATTTACAATTACACATTAAAATTACGTCTGGCAGCATTACCTGCTGTATTGGATATTAATTAATAACAACTGTATATTATTATTTGCAGGTCACTGAAGCGATGGTTATGGTAAGGCAGTAAATATGGGTTACCCTCATCTGGCAGGAAATTGTTTGACCGAAAGTAATGTTTTGCATATTGCTCAATTGCTCATATATTTTATCTACATCCATATGTTCCATATTATTATCTTCTATTAACCGAACTCATAATGCGCATTACTTTGGAGGATTGGACAGACAGACGGTTTACCCGTCGGTGGATATAAGACTGTAGGGACACATTTCGATGACCATGCATAAGCTGTCGAGAGCACTTATGCATGGGTTGCGAAGCGCGGTCCCGCCAGTACGTCTTGCCCCCTTGCTCTGTAAACTCGTGTAAATATCTATTCAATAAATTAGTGTTCCAAGTTCAAGTATTCACATTTATCTCCCGTATAACGCCAAGTCCCCACACTAGTGACCCCGACGTGATAGTTTTTTGTATTGCTTTCTCTATTTTTATGAACTTAAGGTACGCCGGTGACACCACTCTTTTGCAACCAGTGAACATATATATAGTAATATATAGTAGACTTACTTCCTAAAATGGCATGCGTGAGTCAAGAATTTGGTCTTAAAATAAATCGTACCAAGACACAGATGATGATTGTCGACCGAGCGAACAATAACTTGCCAGAAGTGACTCAAATTGCAAAATGCAAAGTGGGGCAGTCCTATGTATACCTTGGCTCTTTCATACTTTTTAAACATACTTACAGTAGCAATAGCAATGAATGCCACAGATTTGCAGCATATCATTGAAATGCAGAAGAAACAATGTGGACGAAAGCACACAGCCTTGAGGGACACCAGCATTCACAGACATGGGTTGGGCATGCACCGTCAACTACGACTTTTATGCATCTGTCTGCCAGAAAGCTACTGACCCATTCGCATAATTTCTCGGGAAGCCCATAAGACGGAAGCTTCGAAAGAAGTGCTTTACGCCAAACCCGATCAAAGGCCTTCGCTACATCCAAACTAACAGCCAATGCCTCACCCTTATTTTCAATCGCCTGTGCCCAACGATGTGTCAGGTAAACCAGAAGATCACCAGCCGAGCGGCCGCTACGGAAACCATACTGACGGCCACTAAGCAGCTGGTGGTCCTCAAGGTACCGAAGGAGCTGGCAGTTTATAATGGACTCCATTATCTTTGAAAACAGGGAGGTTATGGCTATCGGCCTGTAGTTGGAAGGGTTAAAGCGGTCCCCTTTTTTAGAATCGGGTGCACCTAAGCTAACTTCCACGAAGTCGGGAATACACCAGTGGAGTAAGAGAGCTGAAAGAGACGCGTTAAAACTGGAGCAAACTCTGGAGCACACATCTTCGGCTCGATAGGCGATTCCATCGGCCCACTCGACTTATGAATGTCCGGGGAAAGAAGTACTTTGCGCACTGAGCTTTGGTGGAACCGGACATCCGGCATATGGCTCTTGCACCGCGGTATCACGGTATGGTCGGCGGCTCTTGTCCCTTGTCATCCAAAGTCGAGTTGGACGCAAAGAGTTTGCCCAGAAGATCGGCTTTCTCTTTCGCATCGTGGCCCAATGAATCATCTCCCTTGCTTAATGATGGAAAAGATGGCGTGCAGAAATTTCCCTGGAATTATATGTTTCAGAATATGGCACAAGAAATGGACCTTGACTCCTCAGTTACAAATGTAAGTTGAGCTGAATGAATACCTCGACATACATAGTATAAGAATATACAGGATTGGGCATGATGAGCATGGGCATTAAAATCGGGAGTTTCGTGAGAGAGTTTTTAAATCATATTTTACGACAAAGTAAGATTTGCTCAAAGAAAATGACAATTGTACCTAATATGTGTAATGAATAATGTATTTCTATGTAGAGTGGCCTATCGAGAATTTTACTGATTTTTGGCTTTGTAAACTGATTTATTTAATTTTTAACAGGCTGTTTTAAAATTGGTATGTTTAACATAAAGCAATTTATTATTTTCTAATTTCACACTTGTATGTTAGTTTTGCGGCATCAAACTGAACTTTCAGTTATTTTAATACTGGCCTACATCATGGTATTCAATCATCTCAAGGACCAATTTTTATTTTGATGTCGATTTCGTTTTGCTTTTTTTGACAGTGGTAAGCCCAATTTCACACTATGTCCTGCAAATTTGTCTCCATTGAGTTACACAAAATGTATTACATAAATGAGCTCATGGGACAATTGTTATGTTGTTGTCGATAGGTATCTAATTTTGTAATAATTTTTAATACAAAAAACGATGTTAAGTTACGAAATTTCGTTTTTTTTGTTTTTATTTCATTGTATAGGTATTTCAGAAAAGCACAACTTACTCGACATCAAAAAGGCTTGCTAGTGTCGTATCCCCATCCGAATATATGCCTCCTCGGCCTGCAACCCCTATTTTTCCTGTAACGTTGTAACTCATGAATGCCTCTATTTACCCGATTGGTAAAGTAAAGGGGCCTCCTGCTATATTTGTTTTAAGTATTGTTATAGGTTTCTATTAGCTACAAATATATCGACTATAATTTCAGGGGGGCAACGTAAGTCTATAGTTATTTATGATACAAGTGTGTGAGGTATGTGATTTTAGACGAGTGTCGTTTTTCTTCACAAGCGAGGAACGAGCGAGTGATTAAATAAATACGAGTTTAAAATCATCCTACACACGAGATCCTACACACAATTCTTTACTATGCATCGTACGAGAAGTACAATGATTTTTTGCATTGAAAAGAAAGTATTTTGCTGTTAATTAATACGGTAAACTGCTGTTCTTAACATTTTTACTTCTTGAACACCATTCTCCGCGTTTAAATTTAGGGACTCGTCGCTTGAATTCGATATTATTTTGGCAGTTTGCACAGATGACTTCGCTATAAACAAGACATCAAAAAAATGGCGGGGCTATTTGTAGTTCCCGCTCGACATATACAAAACTGCGCATGTGCATTTTTTTTATATTCGGTTATGTCAAAATGGCACGAGCGAGTGTACAATGTAGGTAGATTAAGCCAAATGTTTAATGAATAAGTATTTAAAATTTGTTTATTAGTCAAATTCTAAATCTAATAACGTGTTTAATGAAGAATTGGTTTTATTGTACTTTTTATGTACAATGAGCTGCAGAATTGCATGGTTAAAACGTAGTTTCTTATTTGACTAATATATTTCAGGCCCCTCTTTCGTCTTCTGCTTCGACGCGACCGTTGATGACTGGGGTATGTTACAGTATTATTTCGAACAAAACAAACCTTGTTTTTTAATTTAATTTTTCAAATCAAATCAAATCAAATAATTTATTCGCAGTAATATGGTTACAGGGGTCTTCTTAAATTAAAATTAGAACAAGCATATTATATTTTGCTGATGTATATTTGTAATTTAAAACATATAAATAACAATTAATTGAATTGAATTGAAGAATCGCAGAAAGATGACGTCTCAAGGTGAACTTAATATTTAGGAGTGTTCCACCAGGGGCCCATTTTACAAGGCTACGAGTTACATATTACAAGCGGAAGTCCCATTCTAATATAATAACTAGAAAAGGGACTTCCGCTTATAATTTGTAACTCGTACGTGGTTGTCGAAGAACGCCCAACTAGCACACGAGCGAATTATACAGCCATTATTCAGCCTGGTAGTGTGTAGGAGTCGTTCAAAGGAAAACCCTGTAACGGCTGGGTGGTACTCAGATTCAGATTGAGATTATCTATTGGTGAAAATTTAAATTTTACAAGTCAATGTTAATAATTGTAGATATTTTAGTATTTTTTTTATAACGATTGTGTTACATTATATTATAAAGTGGGTATTGGATTGTTCAATATTGTTGCTATGTTTTGTTTGGGTTATTGATCGAAATTTTTACAATAGCACAGATATCGACGACCTATCTCTATAAATTCGTTGTTATAATAACTGTCACTATTAGTTAACGTAGATTATGTAGTTGTAGTGAAACTGTTTGTATTAAATACTTAAAATAGTAAGAGTAGGTATAACAATAAATAAATATCATAGCAGTATAAATTATAGTAATGTATAAAGAGTGCGGTCTTCGCCAACAAACTGCATTGCAGTTTGGCGAAACATATAAAGTGTAACAGTTTTGTAATTTTTTTAGCATAATAAATTAAAAAAAAAAAAAAAAAAAAAAAAGTGCATAAAAACATGGATAGCTGTAAACCGTATTTCGTTGAATACGAAATTCTGACACAGGCTTATGTATATTCTCGAAATTTGTAAGTTTTATAGAAATCATCCACATTTTTTTTCGACATTGAGAGATCGACCACGACGTTTTCAAACCGGGAATAAAAACACTTTGGTATCAACCCCAAGATCCAGACTTAAACTACACAAAACAAGCCCAAATGTGATGGCAGTATAAATATATAATAAAATAAGCGGGATATAAAACAACAAACAACAGAACAGCCAGCAGTTCAATGGCTTCAACCCTTTCTTATAAAAAAATGTTATTACACCTTCCAAGATTTTTTTGAAGACGCAAACTCATAAAATTTTATGTTCTTTTATTTTTTATTATTCATTTATATACTATAAATAAAATCGACAGATAATCTAAATGAATAATATTAATAACTACGTAATCATATAAATTTTCAAAAAAGTTAAAATTGTATTATCTTATGTATAATGTGTATATTGCTACGCGCTATCAGGGCCCATCAGAAACTGTATTCAAATCTGTTAAAATCTTTGTACTATGGATGCAATAAATGAATAAATGAAAGACAGCTATGAGATGTAGACCCATTGTAGAAGGTGTATAATTTAAGGCCTAATTGGCGCTATAAGAGCTCTTTAACCGGATAGAACCACTATAGCACACTTATTAAAGGAGCCTAAGCACAGAATAAAGACACTGCAGAAGCCGCACTCTTTTGTTATTTGACGATTTTGAAAAGGAATTATAGCCTACTAGTGTCTGATTGGTAATACTAAATGATATTGGTTTTCGTGTGTGATAATTATAATTTAAATAAAACAATTTAAACGGATTATATCGCGTATATTAATTATTTGAGCCTCCCTGACGTTTCAGTACCTTTACAGATACCGTTGTCAAAGGTTGACTGAGAAAAACACAATTTTTCTCTGTCAAAGTTACATTTGTGCAAACTACCCATTTTGTAAATATTAATTTAAAATAAAGGTGTTCATACATGCCAGATGGGCCTAATGTGTAAAGACAGTTTTACACATGTGCCAGAAGGGCATTTATTATTTTATTTAAAATATCTACTAGCGATTCACTAAAGGCTTACTGAGGAGAAAGAACCTCCAAAGAAAACTCCCAGATTGCCTTATTTATTACTTTGAAATACTTTTAAACAAAAAACTCTATATATACTACTTTTAATTAATAATTATTATTGTTACGGACAGCTTTGCGAAGCATTATTAATTTAAGTAAATTAATAAATAAATATTTCCCTGTAAATTAGATATAAGATTTCGCCCATAAAAGTGGCAAACTTATTTAAATGTGTGTAAAATCACTTATTATACCGAGCTCCCGTCATGTCTTAATAAAGACCATGTAAAGACTAAGAATCAAAACAAAGATGATTCATAGGAACTTTCCATCCGAAAGACGAAAACAGATGAGTCATCTTTGTTTACATTAGATGCAAAATTTAAGGATTTTTTTTAGATTAAATTAAAATCTGTGTAGTATCATTTATTATGATTAATAAAGTAAATTCATTTAATTTGTCCCGGCCGCAACCGTCCGAGAGCACCACAACGCCGAAAATAAGCGAACGCGCAGCGCGCAGCGCCATAAGAGAGATAAGGCAGGTGTATATCTCGGACGGTGCGAGCGAGACGGCCTCTTGCCGGGGACAAAGAAACACTAGGTATTTTCGCATCTAACAGTCTGACGGGAGCTCCCACGACGTAAACATGTATTTTATTTTGTGTATTCAAACGGCGTCAATCCGTAGAATAAGTTAGTTTTAAGCTCAGTAATGTATAACTGTAGTAAATTAAAATATAAACACAGGGCGGGCGTCCCCCTGGACCTAGAGTCGAATTATATAAAAGGACGGCCATTTTTGCATACATTCACTTCCAGTTCTTGTTCTCTTGCATTAACCATCTTGTAACAGTGTAGCGTAGTACCATCGGTCCGCGAGTTAGTTTGTTAGTATAGCGTAGTACCACCGGTCCGCGATTTAGTGTAAATTCATAGACAGAGACTATAATTAATTAAGTGTAAATTTAAGTGTTATTTCCGATCCTTGTTGTTTTGTTTGTTTGTTAAATTAGTGTAAATATATATATCGTCTGATTTAGTTTGCGTTTTCGTTTCGTCCGTTCGTTTACCTTAGCCTACAGTCCACTTCGCTCCATAACTCATCCCTGAGTTTCGGAGTGCCCTTGTAGCCGATAGCCGACGGACGCGGTTGTCGTCTACAATTATAATGTTAAACGTTGTGTCAAAAATAAAAAATAAACTTATCTCTCTTTCCAGTCTGAGGAGAGCAGGGAGTCTGAGGAGGACAGGGTGAATACGGTCGTTCTACATGGAAAAAAGGGCAGGAAGAGGCTGTGTATTTTCACCTCTGACCGGGAATACTGCGTCTCGCAGGACAAACAACGGTGAGACTTTAATATTAGAGGAAAATCAAAGAACGATAGAAAACACACACGAAGAAATCAGAAAAGAAATTACCAGAAGTATGAAATCGTTACAACAGCTGTAACCATTTCTTTTAAAATATGAAAATAACAAATTACATTTAATTAATTCTAGCCATATCAAGAAACAACCCATTGAAAATAAATTTTTGCAACACTCACCCGTATTAGGGAAAACACAACAACTCATTTACAAATGTACAGACATAGTCCGAGAACTGTACATAATAATATTATTGACAACTCAGTAGCAATTTATTTACAACTTTTTAAGATGTATTCAAGACATATAATAAGTAGTATAATTTCACAGTAAATGTAAAACATTTTAGCTAGGAAATGGCAACACCATATCTTTTGTCATCGAAATTCTATTGATTTTTCTCAACGAGTTCTTAGGCTCGGCCAGTAACGTAGCTATTCAGCCAATAGTTTATAAATGTAGCAGTAAGTATTTATGATCATATTCAAGTTTTTAAGTTAATAATAGTAAGTAGTAACTAATTTATTGTATTGTTTAAACTAAAGTTTTATAAGCTAAGGCTATTTAATTAGATGTAACGTTAAATCGTTACACAATCTTCCGCGCTTCTAGCACGTTGTCAAACTTGGGGTCAAGATTGCAAGATAAATCTGTGTTAGCGCGGTGCACAACCGTGTTGTAGGCACAGTCAGCATCAAAAGTAGCTGACAATTTGACATATGCCGGTATTACAATGGTCAGCTAGATTGCGATGGTGACTGTACATCGATAACGGACGCCATCAAAACGCCAGTGACGTATAGCTACCGTAGAGCTTGGCGGGACCCCCAAACTCATAGGGGATTTGGCCACACTCACTTTTTAGGGCTTCGTACCTAATGAGTAAAAACGGAACTTTTATTACTAATACTCCACTGTCCGTCCGTCCCTCCGTGTCTTATGAAACGTGATAGCTACACGGTTGTAATTTTCACAGAACAAATACTAACACCTGAATTAAATAAATATTAAAATATAATTCTTTTCAAAAACCATATTTGGAGAGCCCGGTTGCGTTAACTTTACACCTCATTTGTATCCGGCGCCATACATGCCAGGTGCAAACTTAACGTAAACATAATAACCGGCTAGTTAAGATGGGATAAGTGTTTGTACGGAACCCTCGGTGCGCGAGTCAGAATCGAACTCGGACGATTTTTTAATTTTGTACGGCAGCCTTTATCAGCCAGCGACGCTAATACAAAACGCCGTCTCTCGTGCATACTTAAGCATAATTTGAAAGCCTGAAAGTGTTGCCCTTCTCATCTTCCTGTCGCCTTCTCTCTCGGCTGTTATCGTCGCTGGCCTGGTTGGAGGCCTGCTCCATCATAAATCGCGGCACTGCGTGTAGGATGCCGGACGCTCAGAACCGCGGATGAGTACCTTGGCAAAACTGGTCTCTTCGTCTGTGCGTAACTGTCATCTGTCTGGGCTCTATTTCGGAGTGGGAAGCAGTCCCGGCCCTTAACCCCTCTATAACCTCAATATTACATTTTGTTTCAGACGCCGCTCAAATCAGCTTTGAATCAATCCTGTTCAACTTTGAATCAGTATAGTGTTTGTGTGCAACTCTGTGTTTTATTTATTTTTAACCATCCACAAATTTACAGTCAGACAAACAATTGGTCTACTACTTTCCGATCATTTTCACGAGTGTCAAGGGTGTAAAAGTGATGCCCCCGCTTCATGGATGTCTGTACATGAACAAGTGTACGCATAAGACCAAATATTCCGGACCACAGGCCCTACGTTCCCCGATTACCAGAAGGCTGGACTTTTGTTAGAAAATTATTTTTATCGTTTGACGGAATGTAACTAGTAACATAGTCAGACCAGGATCTGATGATAGGATCTCGGAAAAATCGAGAAAACTCTTCAAATAATATAGGCATTCCATTATCGCGGAACCAATTTGAGGCCACCAGCCCTCATGTCGTCAGTTCGGCGTATCCCTCTAAGGACCTAGGCACATAGCCCGTACCAAAACCTAGCCAAAAAAAAATGTTTTTGTAAGGTAGGTAATTTGACTACAATATCAGGCCCTTCACGATCTCGCCAAACTAGCCAAGTCAAGTCTTGATATTGAATACCCCAAGTAAAATAAATGCATTGAGTATGTCGCATGTCCTTGTATCTTAAAAGTTTTGGGCAAAGAACTTGGCGCCCATATAGATCTCAATTCTTTTGTCGGCGAAGTCGACAACTTTGCACGCGATATTGAACTTGGCTCTCATTTAACATTTATGTTTTTGATGGGATCAATATTTATATAAGTTTAACATGTGTATCTTTGAGTCTTTCCGTGGCATCAAACTCCCAAACGGGTGGACTATTTTAAATACAAATTAAAGTCGCCGTTTTCACGATATTCAGCTTTGATTGGACCTACAC